>JAWRVF010000105.1:0-702218 GCA_036785485.1 Physcomitrellopsis africana | reverse complement strand
TAGAAGCTACTTGAGAAGTTTCTTAATTTGATAGAAGCCATTCAAGAAGCTTCCTAGATAAGAATATGTATTAGAATCAAGGCTGAAGAGTTTTTCAATTTTGACAAAATATTTCTTCGAGTTTTAGCTCATCTTTCTTGGTATTATTTAAGTGCTCATCTAAATTCAAGTCTTTGTCAATTTCTTTTTAAAACTTCTTTCTACTTCAAATTTCTTATTTTGTATTTTTGTGTCTTTGATAATTTGTCAAAATTGACCTCATCTTAAATATCAAAGTTAAATCTTTTTTAATAGAGAATATATTATCCTTCTTCTTTAAGGTATATTAGTACTTTAGAGGTTACAAATTATCTTTTTTTAAATTGACATTTCTTTCATCACAATATCAGAGGTTATTCTTCTTATGAGAGAGTGGATTACTCTTATCTTTAAAGGTCTTAAGGCATCTTAGAGGTTTTGGATTACATTCTTCTAAACTAATATTATTTTTTTATAGATTTATTTTTTATTTTTTGTTTTTCTTTTAGAATGGTTGGAAGTCAAGACATTAGTATGACCAAATCTTTAGAGCCTAAATTAAACATCATTATAAGTGCTCTTACTACTTTATCTATTAGAATTGTATAGATTAAAGGATTGTTATAAAACTTCATAACAAAGCAACATCTAGAGTACCGCAACCTAAATTACATCCACCTCTAACTTAAGAATATACTACTACCTATATTGTATCAAGGAAATTCACCTATTCAACAATATAAAGAGCCTCAAGTTAATCTTCTGAAAAAATATAATAGTACATATTCAACATTTCAATGATTTATCAACCAAATTTTATTGATAATGGTTCTACAACTTGATACTTATCCGACAAAAGAATCATAGATTGGATTAGTTAACACCTTGCTTATGGAGCAAGTAATACTATCATTTCCTCTCTTATTTGAAAAGAAATCATCAATTTTAAGTAACTTTGAACCTTTTATAGAAACATTTGTAAAAGCATTTGAAAAATGAGGTTATATTGTAATATATTTATGTAGTGAAAAACATAAATAATAATGATTTCTACTTAATATTGAATTATCTTAATATAATAGAAACTCAAGATATTAA
Organism: Physcomitrellopsis africana; assembly: GCA_036785485.1. NCBI lineage: Eukaryota > Viridiplantae > Streptophyta > Bryopsida > Funariales > Funariaceae > Physcomitrellopsis > Physcomitrellopsis africana. The sequence continues at coordinate 701,102 of JAWRVF010000105.1, read as the reverse complement.
AGAAAGGTTTTATAAATGTTTCTTAAATTATTTTCTTATCTAAATAGCTAATAGATAAAAGTTATTAATTTTTCCTTCTAAATTGTAGAAACTCTTTCATTACTTTTAAAAAGCCAAAAATTGATAAAAATAGGATAGAAGAGATAAATAATTGATATAGTTGATACTAAGATTAAATTGAGAGTAGGATCAAGCTTAAAAATCCTTAGGATAGATAAGATTGATACCTAGGGGTCGATTATGTATGGAACAAGGTTATAATTAGACTTTTAACTATAAAAGCTGTCACCAAGGATAAGATATAAGATCATTTGGAGATTGGCAATTAGAGTTAAAGAGCTAGCTTGAAGCTTGTTTCAAAGGCATTAGATTTGTTTCTATAGAATTTAGAAGGACTTAACAATCATTATCTAAAATCAAGGTTTGTATTGAGAATTAGATTTTTATGCAATAAATTTAGGACTAGTATTCTTGGTTATTTTGTACTATTGGTATAACATTTAGGCTTAAAAATTTGATAGTGTGTGGATGATTGAATGTGCTAAGATTGAAAAAAAAAATTGTGACAATCTAATGGTGCAATTAGAATTTATTCAATCTTTAATATAGAGAGATACTAGAAGTTGGCAATTTAAGATTGTTTAGGATTTTTACAATATCTAAAGATCTATTAATCAAATCAAGGTAAAAATTGGTATAATATTAGAAGACTTGAAGATTAAGCTATACACCAATTTTAAACTAAATTCAATTGTTAGAGACAGAGAAATTACTGCTGGGATACTTGTATCAACTTTCAAGTTGGCAACTAAGTAACATTAGTGTGGATTTTGATTGATTTTCCACAATTTGTAGGTTGCATTGGGCTGAAACTTTTTCAGCATATAGAAGACTTATATTTTTATTTGTATATAAAATTTCACACTAATTTGACAATCAAATTAAAAATTATAGCTTATTAAAGTTCATTGATTAAAACTAGGACTTGCAAAGAAAAAACTTAGTTGCTTAATTGTAACAAGTAACAAAACAATTGGATTTTATATATGGTTGAAGTTATCAAAAAGAGTATTTTTAAGTACTTTGTATTGACTTCAATTGGAGAAGGAGAAATTGGTATTTAGCTTGATCTCTAAGTTGAAGATGGAGAAATTGCTACTCGAACATCTATATCAACTTTAAGTTGGCGGCCAAGTGACATTAGTGTGGTTTGTAGATGTTTTCTTCACAATTTGTAAGTTGGATTGGATTGAAAGTTTTATAAAAATATAGAAGACTTATAATGGCATTTGTATGAAAAATAGAAGTAGATAAAAATAGATTAATTTGATAATATCTTATAGAGAAGCTTCCTAAAAGCTTCATAAATGCGGTTTCATTTTTATTCATGTCTATAGGTGATTGATAGGTTAGAAATTTAGCCAACAAATTAGCCTTATATCATATATATTGGTAGCTTATAGAATAAGCTAATTATATGGCACACATATAAGAAATTTAATTAATAAGTTTGACATGTATCTTGCAAATTAGACACATATAGGAGGTCTTATAGAATGTCGCTACATAGTTCTTAGATAGATAGTATATATAGAAACAAGAATGAAGCCTTCTTCACTCTTGTCAATGCTTTTTTTATTCCTAGTCTTATTTTAAGAGTCTCTACTCTTCTTATCTTTGATAATAGCCATTTTAGTTTAATATTATATCATCTTTGAATGATTTTTTATTCCTTTTGAAAGATACATAACTATTTGAATACTTTGGTTGTTTCTGTTTCATATCCTGATAATTTGACAAGAATGATAATTTATTATTCTTCTTTTGTATTTTAAAAGTGAATAAATTATCCCACTTCTATTTTTTGTGGTTGAAGGTTGTAAACTACTTACTTATAAAACTAACATTCCTTACTTTTTAATCTTGATTTTTTCCTTAAAAAAAATGAATTATTCTTGTTTATAAAAAAAATTATTTGATATTAGAGGTTGCAAATTATCCTCTTCTAGTTTAAATTGTGGATTTATTAAATTATCAAAGATTGAAGAAAAAATTGTAGATGCTCTACTTAGTAGCAAAGAGAGTAGATTTACAACTATTATAGATCTTTAAGAGCTTGTCAACACTTTTAAGATAGAAATTTCACACATCACTAATGTCAACCATAGAAGCACTATTTCTATGTTTGTGGAAGAAGTCCAAAGTTTATGTTAAAAAGTTGCATAATTGAGGGAAGCAATTGATTGACCTTACAATTAAATCCAATAATTATTAATTATCATCTAAAGATGCCACCTATAAAACTATTTTTTAAAATTTATCAATTATATAATATAATAGCATAGTAATATTCAATATAATTAGATCTCCTTCTAATTTAATTATTTTAGAATTATTGTGATTTAAAAAATATAATCTTTAAATAGATTAGATTTCTTATAATCTTGATTTATTTTTTTAATTTAATTCTAAAAAAATTTAGTTAAGTAGAAATACATAAATCTAGTACATTGATATATTTTTTGATAGATGTAAAAGCTTTTATATATGTGGCAAAAAAAAGATCATCTTTTGCTATATATACTGCATCCATTTTTTATACTAAAAAAACTACAAGTGGTATTCCTAGCCAATATCAAGATTTTTAAGATATTTTTGAAAACTAATACAAATATTCTTCTAAAACATCGACGTTATGATTGTTCAATCAATCTTTAAATAATAGTTCAACCATCATTAGGACCAATCTATAATTTATTGGAGAATGAGTTGGCTATAATAAAATAATATATTGATGAAAACTTAGTTAAAAACTTCATATGCCATTTAAAATCTCTAGCAGAAGCTCATATCTTATTTGTGAAGAAAAAAGATGGATTGCTACAGATGTGGACAGATTATCAAAGACTTAACAAGATTATTATTGTTATATGGCGTAATCTTCTATTTGGGAATATATTAGATACCTAATTGTGAAAAATTTACCTTTAATTTATTAGCAAGATTTCAATAAGTGATTTGTCCTTAATAAAAAAGATAAATAATATAAAGATATTATTAAAAAAATTATACTAACAAAACCCCTCTTGTATTCAAATAGGTTTGTATATAAAATCTTGACTCCTAAAAAATTCCTTTAGGTTGTATAAAAGGCTCAAATTATAATAATATCTTTTAATAGTTTATTCAGCCACAAAGATTTATTTCTTTTCAAACTTTAGAGTTTAATAACTCTTGATCCAGCAATTTAGTTTCTATAAAATTTTCTTCAAAGTGAAGGTAATACTCTTAAGCTTCACTATAAAAAAAAAATCAACTATAGATTTACTTCCTAGTAGGTGCTTAAAATCCTAATTCAGAGACATCTAAGTACTATTTTCTTCATATCTCACAAATCCAAAATCCTAATACTACAAAACTTTTGCACATAGTCTTGTGATATAAATATATATACTTCTAAAAATTTTGAGCCAAAAATTATCAAATTTCCTAAGATATAGTTCAAAACATAACCACTAGTTAAATAGGGTCACTTATTGCCCTTAGCTTACAAGTATTGACTTCAACTCCCAACATCTCCTTCATCCCAACTTGGATTTCATCAAGCCATATGCAAAAAGTGTAGCCAAAATAGTGTTATTTCTAATCTTAATTGCTAATCCTCTATTATTTTTTATACGTACAAGTTATGTTCAAAAGTGTGACAATAGATACAATTTCAATACTTTAACTTTGAGAGCCTATATCTCTTTAATAAAAAGTCCAAATCACACAAAAATTTTACAAAAATCATAGCCACAAATCCAAACTTGCTAATCCTAGCCTTTGAAGTTCAAATCCTCTTAAAAAAATAAACTCTAATTCCTAATAAGTCCTCAAGCAACCTTCTTAAAGCCCATTGGATATGACTTTTGGCCAATAGGAATAGAAACTTCTATCATCCATCTCCATTCATTCATATGGATTGCCTAACTATTCGTTTTTATATTAAAAATTTCTTTCTAATCTTTTTTAGTAAGATTTATATAATATGTGTTTTAAATATCAAATTAAAGAAGTAGATAAGATCTCAAGGATCACCAATGTTTAATAAAGGTGACTTAAGATATATAAAAGTTACTATTAATATAAAATCAACCTCAAAAGTCACTATCAAAAGAAAATAAGATTGTATAAACCTCAATAATAGCTATTTTGAATAAATTCTTTTTAAATTAACAATCTAATTATATTTTGTAATCTATAAAAGTCTACTAATATGACTTTTTATTTGATTGTATAATAAATTATATATTAAATATATATATATATATATATATATATATATTTATATTTATATAATATTTTTACATAGTAATCAAATCATAATATGACACCGTTGTTGTGTGGCATGATCTACTATCTGAAAATACATTGGATACCTGCTTGTAGAGAATTTTTTTACAACTTATTAGCAAAACTCTAATAAGTGATTTGTCATGAATAAAAATGATGAATAATACAGAAATATTACAAAAAAAATTATGTTGATAAAACCTCTTATTCTTAAGTAGGTTTGTATATAAAGTCTCAAATTGCAATAAAATCTTTTATTAGCTTATTCACCTGCAAGGATTTATTTCTTCTTGAAATTTAGATTTTAATAATTCTTGATTTAGCTATTTAGTTTCTATAAGATTTTCTTCAAAGTATACATAGTATTCTTAAGCTTCACCACAAAAAAAAATCAGCTATAGAATTATTTTCAATTGTTTAATATTTTAAAAATCCTAATAGATACTTAAAATCCTAGTTTAGAGACACTTAAGTACTACTTTCTTTATATCTCACAAATACAAAATCTTAATACTATAAAATTTTTGCACATAATCTTGTAATATAAATATATATACTTTTAAAAATTTTGAGCCAAAAATTATCAAATTGCCTAAGATATAGCTCATAATATGATCACTAGTTAAATAGGGTCACTTACTGCCCTTAACTTATAAGTACTAACTTCAACTCCCAACATCTCCTTCATCCTAGCTTGGATTTCATCAAGCTTTGTATAAAAAATATAGCCAAAAAAGTGCTCTTTTCAATTCTAATTTTCAATCTTTTATTATTTTATGTATAAGCAAGTTATGCTCAAAAAAGTGACAATAGATACAATTTCAACACTTTAACTTTGAGTGCCAATATCTCCTTCATAAAAAGTCCAAATTATACAAAAAATTTACCAAAACCATAGCCAAAAATCCAAAATTATTGATTCTAACCTTTGATATTCAAATCCTATTAAAAAAATCCTAATCCCTAAAAAGCCCTCAAGCAGCCTCTTTGAAATCCATTGGATATGATTTTTAACTAATAGGAATAGAAACTTCTATCATCCATCTCCATTCATCCACATAGATGGCCTAACTATTCCATTTTACATTAAAAATTCTTTTGTAATCCTTTTTCTAGTAAGATTTACATAATATGTGTTCTAAATATCAAATAAAAGAAGTAAGCAAGATCTCAAGATCACCAATGTTTAACAAAGATAATTTAAGATATACAAAAGCTATTATCAATAAAAAATCAACCTCAAACTTATTATCAAAAAAGAAATAAGGTTGTATAAATCTCAATAATAATCTTTTTAATGGATCTCTTTTAAACTAAAAACCTAACTATATTTTTTAACTAATAAAAATCCAATGATATGGCTATCATTTAGTTGTGTAGTAAATTATACATTAAATATATATGTACAATTGTGAGGATAAAATTCACTCCTCAATCCAAATTATAAGGTGGCCTCAATTAAAAGTTACTTATAAATTGTGGTATGAAGTATAAGGAGCAATAAACAACAATGAAGGAGAAGAACAATACAAAACAAGTGAAATATGTGCAATTAAGTAATTGCACACTATAAAACTAGTCATAGTTGTTTACCAGATCTTCATCTAATAAAAAATAAAATTAAAAAATAAAAACTATATTTTTAAGTAGGTAATTTTTTTATCTTTTTAATAATATGAAAAACATGTAAATCCAAGTTACTATGAATAAGTTATGATAATTCAAAGATAGAAGGTAAATAATGAAAAAATTAAGTAAAAATTTTTTATCTCAAGAATAACTTGCTTAAAAGATCATGAATTTGAAACTCACTAAGGCTCACAAGTAGTGTATATGGGTGTCTTAGAGAAGCCACAAGGCCTTAGTCTTATCTTCCTACCTACATCCAAGGTGCCACAACCCATATGGGACTTGTGCACCTCCCTTCCTATAAGGACTATACTAGCTATTGGTCCTCCTATTTTATACTAGTAGAACTAATAATTTTATATTTTTAAATTCACTATGGTATTCAAAAACACCCTATTAGTGTAGGAACCTTGTATGGCCTTCAAATCTTGCTCCATTTCTTTATAATGGCTCTCAAAGTGGTAAAACTCATTTTTACCAAAGTCTTCAAAATTGCTCTAAATTTTTTTAATAAATTCTAAATAAATTCTAAATAAATTCTAAAAATCTCTATAATATTTATAAGATAATAATTTCAATTTAAGATTATTTTATTCTATCTTGGAAAATTTTTATAACAATAAAATCAATAAAAATCAACTCAAAATTCTATTTTCTACAAAAATATTTAAAAAGACATGAGATTTCTTTCTCATGCTTCTTCTATCTACTAAATAATATTTATAGGTTTTTAATGAATAATACATATAGATAGAAGGCTAATATAGACATTGGTTTCAATAACTAATTTTTAATATTTAATAATAAATAAAAATACTAAATCAATAAAAATAATTACTTCCAAGACTTACTAAGATTTTATTTTTATAATTTTTCTTCTAATAAGACTTTTATGTTTATAAATACTTCTAAACTCTAATAAATATTTAAATAGTCAAAAAGACTTTTTTATCATAGTATTTGTATAATTAAATAATTTAAGACTATATTTTTAACCAATCCACTAATTAAGATCCATTGATGGAACTCACATATGGTGACCATCTGGAATTATTTGTAAGAATAGAAAGAATCCAACTCTTAACTTTAACATAGTCTATAAAAAAAATGATAGAAGTATTATAACTTAGATATTATAATCTATCAAAAGAAGTAGAATTAAGAAAAGAAAAAATTATTAAGACTTTGACTTAGAATAGAAAGACAATTCGTTGTTTCCAACTTGACATGGTTTTTACATATAGCAATGTCTTGCTTTGTTACTAACTCAATACCTATATTTTATTAACATTGGACTTAAAATTACTATCTAAATAATAAGGTATATTGGTATTTTAACCAATATTCACATTTTGTATTCTTTAAAATGACTTCCATTAGTTTATATAGAAAAGTCTTTCCCATCTAATGTTTTATGTTTGATTGAGTTATTATCAAAGACTTCTTTGATAATATATGGTCTTATCTAAAGTACATCAAACTTAGCTGAAAAGTCTAGTTTTCTAGCATCTTGAACTATCACCCATATTCATGGAATAATTAGACATCTTTTTATTTTTTTATTAAAGATCTCCTTCCTTTTTCTTTGAAAAGTTTCTATGTGTTGGGCTGCAAATCTTTGATTCTTGCTTAATTTTTCTAAATATTCTAATCATTTTTTTAAAGATTCAAAAGTATCCAATCTTTCATCAATGACAATACATAAGGATGGAACTTCAAATTCTATAGGCAAAATGGCTTCTATTCCATACACCAAAGAAAAAAGTGTAGCTTGTGTAGAAACTTTGTAAGTAGTTTGATAAGCCCAAAGAACTGAAGTAAGCTTAAGATCCTAATCACATTTAGAATCCATCAAAGTTTTTTTCAATATGCAAACTAGAGTTTGATTGACTCTTTCTGTAAGACTATTTGTTTGAGGGTAATAAAGACTTGTCTTCCTCTCGTTGATGGTAAATAATGTAGTCATTTCTTTAATGGTCTCAATTAAAAAATAAAAACCATTGTCAGTCATAAAGATTTTTGAACAACCAAAGCTGGCTAAAATATTTTCATACAAAAATATGGCAATTTGTTTAGCATCAACTTTCTTGACAGTTTTTGCTTTTGCTCACTTGGTCAAATATTCCGTAGCTATAATCATATATTGTATTTGTCATAAAGATATAGAATAAATAGATCCAATATAATCTATACTCTATTTTTCAAATGGAACAAGTGGAAGTGAAGGATTTAAAGGCATTGCAAGATTTAAATCATTACGTATATATCTTTAGCAAGCATCACAAGCTCTTACAAATGATTTTGAATTAGTAAATAAAATAGGCCAAAAATAGCCTATTTTAAAAATCTTTTGAATTGTTAATCAACGAGAGAAGTATCTACTACAAGCACTTGAGTGACAAGCTTCTAATACAAGTGGTGCTTTGTCATAAGTAAGACAATGTTTTAAAATCCATCATTTCCTTGACAATATAATTTCTTGGCTATATAGGTAAAATGAGTATTATTTCTACTAATCTTTTGTCATTTATTTTTGTGATAAGGTATTGGATAATTTTGTACTCAAAAATTTGGCAATATGTTCATACCAAGTGGATGTTAACATAACATGGAATAAATGGGCATCAAAAAGTTCATCATCTATATCATAGATCCTTATAGGTGTAGATAATTGTGAAAGATGATCAATTTGTTTATATTCTTTTCCTAGTTTGTATTGTATTATATAATCAAATTTTGCTAAAAATAATATCCATCTTGCTAATCTATCATTTAAATCTGGTTTGTTTATAATGTATATAAGAGCCATGTGGTCTATAAAGAAGATGACTTTGTTCATTAAAAGATAGTGCTAAAACTTTTTGACACTAAAAACCATAGCTAAGCATTCTCGTTCTGTGGTTGTATAATTTCGTTTAGTACTTGTCAATTGTTTACTAGCAAAGGCAATAAGATGGATCATACCTTTATCATCTAGTTGACATAAGACACTATCTATTGCAAATTTAGAGGTATTATAATAGACATAGAAAGATTGATCCCAATTTACCAGTAATAGATAAGGATAAGATAGTAATTTGGCTTTAATTGTATCAAAATCAACTTGGCATTTGTAAGTCCATTCAAATTTGGTGGATTTTTTCAATAAATTTGTCAATGGTAAGACATGAGTAGAATATGATTTAATCAAGTTGCGATACCAATCCATGTGCCTCAAAATCTTTTGAATATCCTTTATACTTGTTGGAACTGGTAGATTTGTAATAATTCCTATTTTTTCAGGATCAGGTTCTTTTCTTTTTTTTGAAATGACATAATCTAATAAAACTCTTTTTTAACTACTAAATAAACTTTTTCTAAATTAAAAAAAATTCCTACTTTTCTACAACATTGGAAGCACAATTAAAGACTTTCAAAGTAATCATCCTTTGATAATTGACAACTAAAATCATCAATAAAAACTGACATGGTTTTTTCAAGAAGGTCTAAAAATGCATAGATCATGACTCTTTGAAAAGCTGAAGGAGCATTGTATAATTCAAAAGGCATCACTATATATACAAAGGTTCCCTAAGGTGATGTAAATGTAGTGTTGTGCCAATTTTTAGGAACTATTGATATTTAATTATAACCAAAGTAGTCATTCATAAAAATATATAAGTCATGCCCTACTATATCATCTATTATAGAAGTAATAAAAGATAATTAAAAATGATCTTTTTGAGTATATTTGTTCAAATCTTGATAGTCTATATAAACCTTGAGCTTATTTCCTCCCTTCTTCTTTACTAAGACAATATAAGACAATCAATTTGTAATTTCTATAGGCCTTATAAATCCTTCTTGAAGAAGCCTTTCTAACTCTGCCTTCACAATAAGTTGCATCCTAGCATTGAGTCCTCTATATTTTTATCTAACAGGTGTGGTATTTAAAAGAAGTGGGATAGTATATTGAAAAATGCTAGGAAGAATATCTTTTAAATCTTTATAAGACCAAGCAAATATATCACAATATTCTATTATCAAAGATTTATATTTTTCTAATTCTTTTTCATCTAATTGGAATCCAAATTTGATATATCAGAATTCTTCTTCATCATAGTTAATTAGAATTTTTATCCAATCTTGTTTTGTTACATATATTGGGTTGGTAGATCTATAATACCAATCTTTAGATACTGGTGGATAAGTAAGTACTTCATGTCCAACTTCAATGCCTTAGGATATATTTCTAAATTGTTAAGGAAGAGGAATGATAGTTTCTTCTTTTATAATAGCATCAAGGTCTTCAATTTGGATTCCATCGATTTTTAAGCTAAAGGCTTCATTCATATAAATATCATCAACCAAAATTATAAGATTGGGGCAATCATCTTCAAGCTCCAATTAATCAATTATATCTATAAATTGGATGTGGATGTTTTCTTCTTCATAAGGATTTTCTTCTAACCATTTGGCAAAATTACCTTCATTTTCATAGTCATATAATCTAAGATCAATATATATTTATTGGTGCTATAGTTGATATTGAATTAGATTGGATAAAACTACTTTGCTTGGCTTTTTTAGATGTTGATGTTTTTTCTAATAGAACCAAGACTTGGAGTCTAAAGTGGCCAAATATTATGATTGTTATACAATTATCTAAAGATCCAAAAGTAAAATAAGGCTTACAAGCCCCCCAATTTGTTACTCCTTTATATTGCCTCAACCATCCTCTTCCTAACAAGAGAGGCTAACTATCCGCTTCTTCATATAAATATATTATATAAAATAATATCACATAATCTACACCTCTTGCTTATATATGGAGATCATGGATTTGACCTAGAAGTTGAGAAAGTCTTTGATCAACTAATCTGATCTTCATAACTATCTTGGAAGTGATTTATAATTCCAATTTGTTTATAGTAGATTCATATATAATATTGATGCTACTTCCATCATCTATAATGACTTTAGAAATTATTTTATCCACAATTTCTACATCTATCTCAATAGGTCCATATTCTCTATTGTCATTTCCTTCTTCTACGGTGATATTCTCTTCTAGATCATCAACTTCAATTTGAGCTATTCCTTCTATGTTCTTAATTTTTCTTCGTAATATTTCTCCTTTCTTAAGGTCTTTTTTGATATTTGGTTCTACTTGAATCAATTGTCCAAAAGAAATTTTGGCTCTAGCTCTACAAAGATCTTCCATATGTTGTATGATTTTACAGGATTGAAGATTCTATTAGTTGTTGGTTGTTTCAAAAAGGTGCTAAAAATCCAAGATCCTTCTTTACCTACAAATTAATATTCTTCGTCATCAGGTTCAATTATAGAAGAAGGTTGTTTGTCTTGTAATTCATTAGATACTTCTTGAGTAATTTTTGACAATTCCACAAATTTAGGTGATTCTTCTAAAGTATCTATAGATACCTCATCTTCTTCAAATTATACTAAGTTTATTGATTTTTTGGCATTCATACTTCTAATTACAACCAAAGAAGGTAAATATGCATTGTCCTTGAAAATCTCTTTGTTGTCTAGTTGTACCACATGGGATTGAAGAGATAGTAAATTTGTTGTAGAAGATACATCAAGTTGACCTAGTCTGTATTTAACATCTTGAGAAGTTTGTGGCTGTTGGTTTTGGTTTTGATTTTGGATATATTCTATAGATCCTTGCAATGTTCTATGATTGGTTTGAACTATTGTTGAAGGGTGATGATTTTGACCATTGCTTGAAGGGTCATAATACATATTTAATAGACTTTTTGTAAGAATAGGATCTGCAAATCTAATTCCTTGCGTATTTCTTCCAACTTGGTTACTATACTTCCTTAAAAAAGAATTTGAGGGAATAACTTAATTGGATCTTCTACAATAATTTGTAGAATGAGAACTTCTATAATTAGAATATACAGCTCTATTTTCAATCCAACATTGACCAACTCGATATGGCTTTCTACAAGTAGGATAAGATGTCATATTATTTCTTTGAATTGAAAGAAAATTAGTATCTACTTGTTTCAATTGATGAAGAGGCTTATAAGATTTAGATTGGTTTTTCTCCTAAATTATTGCTGTAGGAATTGTATACAAAATTGTGGCATATGGTTTAGTTTTTTATAATTTGTACCTCATAATCCAAAGGTGTGAATTTCCAATTCATGATATCTAGGCTCCATAGTTGGAATTTGATTTTTAACAAGGCAGTATATTTATTCAATTAACGGCCTTCTGCTAATATTTATCATCTCATTATACACGCCAAGGATAGTCCAAGTAATTTAAAAATTTTAATACGTGGATATCACAATAATCATATGGATTGGGTATAAGACAATTTGTAGGGAAATCTGCAATAATTAACTGTGCATCATGGGGATCATTACTTTCGACAAGTACAAGTTCAATACCAAAAAGAAGTCATACCGGCCATCAATCCGATTTCACTTCCCTAAAAAATATCTAAAAATTGAAGTGCCTATCACAAACACAACCAGATTTTCTTAACAAAAGAGGTAGATTGGAAAAATTCCTAGTATGTATATATGAATATTCTAATACTCAATTATACTACAAGGTGATAAAATGGTTAAGATGTTACCTGTAGGATAGCAAGTCCCACCATGCTCCTTCCTAAAAGTACCTAAAATTTCAAATGAAAAGAAGAGCTAAGGTTTGAAATCCACCAAGTTTCTCCAAGCCATGCTTTTTCTTTTTTTTTGTCTAAAATTTTAAATAAATTGAAGAACTAAAGTTTGAAACTTACGAAGAATAATCTTAGATTTGAAGTTGTACTCGAATTTCATTCTTTATGCTTTTGAAGTGACAACCAATCTAAAGAGAACCACCAAATAATACTACACAAATACTAAACTAACCAAATATTATTTAAAGTTAAAAGTAATAATATTACATAAAAAAATTAATAGATAAATAAAAATATATAAATCTTATATTAATATATAAAACTTATTATGTATGTAAAATAAAAAAAAGATAAATAATATTAAAAAAAAAGTAATAATAATCAGTAAATAAGAAAGATAAAGATAAAAAGCTAAATAAAAATAAAATAAAATAAGATAAAATAAAATATAAGTTAAAAATAAAATTAAAATATAAATTAATAGGATATTAAAATATTAATAAAATAATTATTCTAATTTAATGATATAATTTTTTATTTAATTATTACTATTATTTTTTATTTTTATTTTATGTTATTTTTAATTTTTATATTTTATTTTTATTTTTATTTTATTTATTTTTATTATTTATTTTTATTATTTATTTTTATTATAGTTTAATAAAATTAAGATAAGAATTAAAATATAAAAATCAAAAATATAACATAAAATCAACAATGTAAATGATTGAAGAGATAGAAATTACTAACCTCATTTGTATTCCACTTAAGGCAGAAACCTCTCTCCACTCCAAAAATCGCCACAAATTCAATTCCAGTTCAATAACATTGAAATTTATATCACTGCAATCTTAACTTTAAAGTGCTTGTATACAAAAAAAATTCCACTATTAAATAGTCACCATGCACTAAGAAATGCCTTTCCAAACATGAAGAACATGAAACTGCCAAGGCAGTGAACCACTTTCTAGTCTAAAACTCACTAAAAATTCAAATCAAGTCTAAATTGAACGTACAATAGCTTATTGGAAAGCCAACATTAAGATACACAAATTCAAAAAGTTTCAATTTAAAATATACAATACATAAGAACTGATTGATGAAAACTCGAAAGAAAATCAACATTCAATTCAATAATGAAATTTTTTGACTATCTTGAAAACTTGAAAAGCTTTGTATACACCGATAAGGAAGAGATGTAGAAAACTTACCAATGATGAAAATTAACTTTGAATTTCTCATTCAAAAAGATCAAGCAAAATGTGAATTATAATATACTAATTCTGCATTCACACTTACAATTAGAAGCACCACTTCTAGGCAAACGCATCATTTATGAGAAGGTAAAATTCACACTTCAATACAAATTATAAGGTGGCCTCAATTAAGAATTGCTTATAAATTGTAGTATGAAGTATAAGGAGCAATAAACTACAATGAAGGAGAAGAACAACATAAAACAAGTGAAATATGTGCAATTAAATCTATGAATCTTGCCTTAGTACATATTTTTGGAAAGAAGAACTACGTTGCAGATATGTTGTCTAGAGCAAGATATTCCTATAAAAAAGAAATATTTGCTTATGATAAGGATGAAAGAGTCAAAATAGATTATGTATGCATAATGGGAATAAAAACCCCTACTGGTGAAATCTTACCTTTTAATATAGATTTGTATGAGGACAAATTATAGAACATTGATTTATACTTGAGTATTTTTAAGAAAGAAGAAGGTTGGATTGGAAATTATTTTAAAGAAATTAGACACCAAGCTTATGGATATATTTTGAAGGAAGGACTCTTGTGGAAGAGGCCCAAAAGAATGGATGGAATTCCTTTGAGGGTTGTTAATGATGTTGACACTAAGCATCAAGTTTTAAGAGAGTTTCATGATATATTATAGGTTGGATACAAGGGAATATAGGCTATCTTCACTAAAATTAAAGAAAGATATTGGTCGAAAGATATGTACAAAGATGTGGAAGAATTTATAAATTCATGTATAGAATATCAATTGCAATCAAAGATTAGACACAAAGATGATTTGTACCCTATTTATCCATCTAGTATACACTTCAATGGATGTTAGACTTAGTTATTATGCCAACTGGCATATGGGATATGAAGTATATAGTTTTGGCACGTGAAGAATTATCAAATTACATAGAGGGAAGAGCTTTAAGAAGTAAATCTACAGAATTAGTCTGTAGGTTTGTTTTAGAAGATATAGTGTGCCATTGTGGGAACATTGGAAGAATGAGGGCAGATAGGAATGAATTAGATGCAACAAGAGCTTATGAGTTCTTTAAAAGGTATGGAGTTCAATTAAATTTGACTATAGTCTACAATCCAGAAACTAATAGAAAAATTGAGAGAGGACATCCTCCAATTATTCAGGCTTTGATCAAGGCATGTAGAGATAAAGTTAAACTTTGGTCTAAATTGTTGCCGTTTGCCTTATGGATAGATAGGACTACACATAGTTTTGTTATAGGCTATATGCCAATAGAGTTGATGATGGGACAGAAACCTATGATGCCAACTGAGGAGAGTGTGCCTAGTTGGATATTCTTGCCTTGGAAAGATAACATTGATAGATAAAGGTTATTAGAGCTTTAAATCAGGCAATTGGAGAGGTTACGTGAGGATCAACAAAAGACTATTGAGATTTTGAAGGATGTAAGGTTACACAACAAGATCAAGTTTGACAAAACATACAAGTTGAGATGAAACAAAGTAGACATAAAAGATATATTTTAGTATTAATCGATTATATAACAAAATGGAATGAGGCGATGGCAACAAAAACTGTTGATGCCAATATAATCGCCACATTTTTATATGAGACTATTATCACTTGCTTTGCATGTCCCAAAGAATTAGTTAGTGATTGAGGAATCCACTTTATTAATACTATAATTGCAGCCTTGATGGATATATATGAGATCAAACATCGAAACCAACTCCATATCATCCTCGAGCCAATAGGCAGACTTAAAAGACCAATGGTATTTTATGTAAAGTTTTAACTAAGACTATGTGTGGTGCAGGAATGAATTGGGATACAAAATTGTTTGTAGCTTTATGGATGTATAGTATTATATATAAAATAACGACCAATTCTACAACATTCCAATTGATATATGGACAAGAGGCAATATTACCAATTGAATTGGAAGTTCAGAGTTTAAATATTGCATTGGATGAACGGCTTGGTGACAAAGAATCTCTTTTAATATCAGTTAGCACAATTAGAAAAATTAGAGGAAGTTCAAATTACAGCTCTTTTGATTATGGAAGCTATACAACATCGCCATAGAAATTATTATGATAGTAAATTATGTTCCAAATCTTTTCTGTCCAATGATCTAGTACTTCTATATGATAGCTAATTTCACAATTTTCCAAGGAAATTCAAAGTCTATTGGTATGGACTGTACCAAATAATGGAAACCTTTCCTAATGGTTCAGTTCAATTAGAAGATTTTATGGATACTCAATTTACTACACAAATCAACGGGAATTAATTATGATTTTATTGTACGTAAATTCAGGACTGGTTTCAAAAATGGGAAAAAAGAGGGTATACTTATTAATGATAGATCATCTATATTGCAAGTGCATGATGGTTAGTTTTGGATTCTATTGCCGCCTAGTCAGGATAATCAGATGTGAGATTATGATACACTGGATTATGGATTGTTAATTGAAAATCCGAGTAAAAGGTTAAGAGTGGGACACTTATTAGAAGTTTTTGAACATTTTTGTGTAAAGCATATGCATTGGAGTGTAGACTTTATTTCAGTGACCAAAAATAGTGTTAGCGTGAGCAAGGAGTGAGAAGCAAATTGTAGTCCACAATATCAATGGAAAGGTCGATGAGAGCTTTGGACAGAGAGGAAAATGTCCAAAATATGAGAAATAAGAGTAATTTGGAATCGCTATCTCTAGTGGTGATCACCAACATGGAGCCAATGAAGTTGGAAATATATTGGTCTCGACAAAGGTAGAGAGATTTTAGAAACATGTAGTTATATATATTTTTATAAAGGTCAGATAATTTGCCACTAATTGATGTGGAGTTGGTGGCGGAATATATAGCAAACTATGATCCAAAGGATGGTTTGAGTGTAATAAAGGGGAAGATAATCAGGAAAGATGATGATACCTTGCAGACGGTACTGCATCTACCAAATGGTGAGCTTGCTGTAGATGTTGAAGTGTCTAATAGCTTTTACCCGAGTAGTTATTTTAAAGGTTGTATGTCATCACTAAAGAATAATCATGGTTAGAAGGTGGCGGAGGCGCTTACAATGGAGTTTATGGAATAGATGTGATTTCTTCAGAAGTGGCTAGGTTTGAACTAACACACCACATATATATCCAAACGGTTATTGTTTGCTATGATAGGAATACTAGAAGGAATGGTATTTAATTAGATAACATTCATAGCACCTAGAATCTATGCAGAAATGATAGCTAAGTAGAAGACGGAGAAGTTTGCATCCTTGTTCTACTTCAACTATGTGTATTTTGTAATTGCATATATGTTGAGTCAAATATCATTAATAATGGAGAGAAATATATCCTCTCTAATATCTCAACATTGTATTCAGAGTTTGACAACTGCAACAACTAGTCTAGAGATAAAGGTGCACAAAGTTGGAAAATCAAGTCAATCAATGGAACTAAAAGTAATATTGGATCAAATTTTCTAATTACAGCTTACAATGAATAAGTTGGAAGGAAATTTAAGGCAATAATAAAAAACAAGCAAGAAAGAGATAATAGAAAAAAGCTGCAAAATTGTGAAACAAGGTCGCATTATCAGGAAAAAGGCAAAATCCAAGTTACTATTGGAATGGAAATTAGCGAAAGAATAGGAAGCTTGGGCAAAAGACAAAGAACACTCTCAATGAATCCTCAATGGCCAAAAGCAAGAATTAATATAGAATTGCAGATCATGGGATTTGAAAAGAAAGGAGGTGAAGTGCCAACTGAAAGCGGAACAAGAGAAAGCAACAATTCTGGCACAAGTAAAGTTGAAATTGGATGATCAATACAGAATTGAAATGGACAAACTACGGTCAGAAATTGATACCTTAAAGATTGAAGTGGCAAAGTTGGAAGGCGATTTAATCAATATTAATTGGCCATAGGTATCTGCCTTCCCAGTTTTGAGTATTGATGAATTGGATTTAAAAAATACCTATAAGATGGATGAGTCAAACCAAAGCCTTTATGAATATATAGTCATATGTTTTAAAATAAAGTAGAATTATAGAAGTAAGTCAGTTACTATATCAAACCTTCAAATATTGAGAGATTTAACAAAACAAGATTCAAAAGATCCACTTGCTATGCAAGCTTCAAGTGAACCAATATAACTTTCATAGCCTTTGATTGAGCAAAGTGAGGATAATACATTTCAGTGCCAAGTACGACCATGGTTGGAGCCATTAGGAGCAACATCTAACTATGCAAGTCTCAATCTTAATACTTAAGCTTTAGTAATATTGCTTAAGCTTAAAAAAATAAATCTTTTTAAATATGAGATCTTATTTGAAGGATGTTTTGAAAGCCGTATTTAAGATTATATCTTTAAATGGGATGTTTCAATAATGAAGGTACTAATTTAAGGCCATATGTGATTTCTTTGGATATTGATAGAACCAATTGTCCAAGCACACAGATTAGAATATATAGCTTCATTAATGTAATATATTTTTAACTTTTTTATATATATAAGTGTCTCGGACACAAAATATAGACTGGAAGTCTAAACAAGAAGTTCAAGAAGAACTGGCAAGAACTGGATTAATCAGATGAGTACAAAAACAACACCAGAGAGGTGAGCTAGAGCTCCAAGAGATGTGTTGTTGAGATTGAAGAACTCTTCAGCCTCGACTCCAATATATACTCCTACCTAAGAAGCTTCTCAAGCAGCTTCCACCAACTAGGGAGCTTCTCAAGCAACTTCCATTGACTAAGAAGCTTTTCAAGCAACTTCCATTGACTAGGAAGCTTTTCAAGCAACTTCTATTGACTAGGAAGCTTTTTAAGCAACTTCTACTAACTAGAAAGCTTCTCAAGCAACTTCTACCAACTAGGAAGATGTCAGAAGGCTCTAAAAGGTTTTAAAGAGTTTTAGGAATCTTCTAGAATATTCTAAAAGATTTTGATAAGTATGTCCTTGACATCACTTCCTCCTCTAGCTTTGAGGTCTTCGAGAAGTCATTTGAGATGTATACTCATAAATATAAAAGATCAAAGATTTGGCGCATAGTCTCTGTAATATACTCTAGTTGTCATTCACGAGGCAAATGATTCATGGGTCCTTGTAGCCACTGGTAATGACTAATATCTTCCACTTGAAACCATGCCTAAACTTCTGTATCTTCATTGTGGAAGCGGCATGAAAATATCGTTTTGCCACTACCTTCATGAATTGGTTCAGCTTCAAAGACAATCATGAGTAACTTGCTACTTGGTATTCTTCAACGTCTTCTTGATTCTTTTAATTCTTTATTTTGAGATCAATGTTGTGAGCTACTCGATTGCGATGGCATCACTAGTGCAATATCGTCATTTCCACTAGCCATATCTAAATACACCTTGAGATTAGAAATCTTGACACTACAAAATACAATAAGTTATATTTTGATAAGACCTGGATCTCTTTTTTATTCATTTCTCCAAAAAAGCCTTCATCTTCACGCTTTGTCAATGATCAATTTTTGATTTATTAAGATATCATCGATGGAATTCCTGTACCTTTTGTGGCGCATTGGCGAGATTTTTGGCTAATTCCCATGTTCGTTCATTAATATCATAGTCGCTCTAATGTACCAAGTACTTTAATTTATTCCATCTTCGCTATGAATCTAGTATCTTTTCCACCTCGTATTCTTTATGGATTTTAATTTCTATACTAGGTGGCGGACATTGCATTCTTCCAAGAAAAGACAATTCCTGATAAGGCTCTAACAAAGAAATATGAAAGACAGGGTGTACCTTCATAGTAGCTAGTAACTCTAGGTGGTATGCCACAGAATTGATATGCTTCTAGATAACAAATGGTCCCAATCTCTGATAGTCCAATTTATCACATGGCCGCTTGGTCTTAATATTCCGTCGAAGCAGCCATATTTTATCTCCAATTTTGAAATTAGGTGCCTGATTCTGAAATTTATCTGCGGATGCTTTGTAAGATTCTTGGGCAATTTGAATTTGAAGCTTCAATGTAGTTTGAAGCTCCAATAGTTGCTTCACCCATCCTTCAATTGTTGGATTGTTATTCATTGATGGATTGAATAGATCAAGCTTTGGATCATACCCATAGTTGGAAAAAAAAGGTGTTTTTTGAGTTGACCCATGAAAGGTGTTGTTACATGCAAACTCGGCTAGCGGTAGATATGCAATCCAATCATCTTGCTGATAGTTGATGTTGCATCGTAAATATTGTTCCAAAACTTGATTCACTCATTCTGTTTGATCGTCAATTTGAAGATGGAATGCCAAAGAAAGCTTGATGTCTACCTTCAATATCTTAAAAAAAGATCTCCAAAACTTTGATACAAATTGGGTTCCTTGATCCGACACAATATCATTTAATAGACCATGATATCGATACACATTATCAAAGAAGAGCCTTGATGTGTCTTTGCTTGACGATGTCTTCTTACAAGGGATAAAATGTGCCATCTTCGTAAGCCAATCCACCACAATAAAGATGTTGTCGAAAGAATTCAATGGTGGCAAATCCATAATAAAGTCCATGGAAACTGAAGACCATGGACGACGCGGAATAGGCAATGGCTGTAAAAGTCCATAAGAGCAATGCCGAGGGTTCTTGAATCTTGAACAAATATCACAAGAGAGGACGAAATCTTTCACATCTTTCGATATTTGGGGCCACCAAAAATCTTGGGAAATGAGTTCCAAGGTCTTGTATCCAAAATGTCTAGCACTTGGAAAGTCATGATGAGATTGAAGGACTCGGAGTTGTCCTGGCCCTTCCGGGATATACAGCCACTCTTCAAAGTATAAAAGATCTCCTTCGACCTTAAACTTGTCATCATTGATACGCTGCTTGATATCAAGGGCTATTGAATCTTTAATGGTTGCGGCACGTATCTGATTGAGGAAGTCGGCATCAATTGGCACAATAGCAGCAGATATCCTGAATTATTCTAGCTTTAATAATGTTGTATATTGTTGATCAAGTGTTGCTTCTCTAACCTTTGGCGCAAGATATGATCATCTTGATAATGCATCAAATAGCCCTTATTGCTTTTCAGGCTGATTACGAAGTCAAACCTAGATAGCGACATATTCCATCGAGCTTGACGTCGATTTAAAACTCGAGCTGATATGAAGTACTCTAGATTCTTGTGATCCGTGTATATGGTCACCAGATGTACATCTCTTTTGAGGAAGTGACGCCATTCTTGGAAAGAATCCGCTATAGCAAGGAGTTTCTTATCATAGATCTTGTAGTTGATCTCAACCGTAGAAAACTTCCGCGAATAGAATGTAATCGGATGAAGCTTATTGTCAATGCCTATCTGCGAAAGTACGGCTCCTACAGCAAAATCCGAAGCGTCGATTTTTAAATAGAATGCCTCTATAAAGTTTGGATGTACGAAGATTGGAGCCGTAATAAATACTGTCTTAAGATTTTGAAATATTTTTTCCGCTAGAAGTCCCCATTCGAGCTTATCCTTATACGTCAATTGAATGAGTGGAGCAGCAACTTGAGAGTAATTTTTGATGAAGATCCGATAGAAGTTAGCAAAGCGAAGAAAACATTATACGTCTTTAAATGTCTTCGGGACTTCCCAGGATACAATTGCTTTCACCTTCTTTGGATCCATCTTCAAGCCTTCTATAGTTGCAACAAACCCTAAAAACTCCATCTTAGTTTGGTGAAATAAGTACTTTTCCAACTTGGCGTAGAGTCCTTGCTTGCATAATTTTTTGAATACCAAACAAAAGTGCTTCTCATGCTCTTCTTTGTTCTTGGAAAATATCTAGATATCATTCAAATAAATGACAACGAAATCAATTAGATGCTCTCAAAAAATGTCGTACATCATGTATTAAAAGACTGCTAGAGCATTGGTAAGACTTAAAATGGGTTTTTGTACTCTAAATACATTTCGCATTAAAAAGTTGTCTAATTTTGATTCGCACAAGTTGTAAGCCTTAGATCAATCTTTTTATCTTGTGTCTAAGTTATTTCGTAAAGATCAGATCAAAGATATGATAGCATCTTTGTCACCTTGCTGAGACCTCGACTACCAATGATATCCGTAGTGTGAGCCATCGTTTCAATAAATAAGTGATTTAGTGTCTCTGCCATAAAACTTTGAATGACATATGAAGTTTTTGGCATTTGTTCGCATCATGTATTTCATTAAACTCCTACCCAACTATTCTGCAATAGGTTGTACCAATAAAGGCGGCTATGCCTTTCAGAATCTGAGCAAAGACAATTTATTGATGTCTTGTGAAGTATGTCGTATGATTTTTTTTTTAGAAACGACGCCCAAAAACTTGTAGATTATTCCAGTTGGTTAAATCAAACCATAGTGTGAAAAATATAAAAGAATGTATTAAAATAAAAAGATTAAGATTAGAAGAAAGGTTGATAGAAAATTAGTAGTAAGAAGATACAATGGAAATTTACCTTGAAAAGTGAAATTTCTTCAAGTTAATCCAAAAGAAAAGATTGAAGAAGTGAAAAAGACATGGGCTAAGAGGTCTTTTTGATCAAGAGGATAAGGAAGACTAGGAGGGAGATGACAAGGAAGGGTCGTGAAGAAGAAGGAGGAGAGTTTTTTTGGAAGGCATAGGATTTTTTTGATAGGTAATATATGTTTTTGTGTATAGAAGAAGCTTCGAGAGGATTTTAAGTGCGAGTTTTTGTATGTTTGTAATAGATAAGATAAAAAACTTATAGGAATAATTTTCATATATTTTCATTAAGTATTAAGGGAGATATGAGTCATGAAAGTTATAGGTGTTTAAGACTAGGGCAATGAGGATTACAAAATTTCGGGCCTTGGTTCTTGGAAACCACTTAGACTTTAGTAGCAAAATTTGTTAAGTTTTTGTTTCTTATAGAGTTAACTACTTTGTATCAAAATCTCAAGTCAATATGACCTTTGAGCAAAAAATTATGAGTAAAATTGTAACTGGTTTGAATGAAAAGAGAAATAGAGTGAAGGCAAGGTTGAGGGTTTGTATGGGCAATACATGTGTGTGGATTTTTTGGAGTATATAGGGAGTTAGGAGACGAATTTGAATGTGTATTTGATAGATATGATCTATGTAAGTTAAGGAAGAGATGAGTGTAAGTTTGATACTCATTAGTCTTATAAATAAAATGTTATGCTCTTTCAAAGTGACATGGGTCTATCTCCAAATCAGTGAAGTTTGAGGGAGCATATCTTTGTGATCAGAGTAGTATTTTGAGTAAAATTTGTTGAAATTTGTAGATATATGAGTCTATTAAGTTGTGTAAAAAACTGATTGCTATTGGAGTTATATTCGAGGAGTTATGAGGAAAATTGTGGTTGGATCTAGAGTTGTTAGAAGGCAAAATTAAAGAAGAAGGATGGAACCTATAACTCAAGTTTGAAGAAGGTTCTTGGAGCAATATTTGGAGGGTGTTTACAACATGAGATAAGCTATAAGCCTACCAAATTTCAGTACTTAGGTCTTCTTTAATGAAGAGCAATGAAGGTGTGAAGCAAAGGGGGTCTAGAATCAAAGGCAGCATGGAGGAATTACTTTGACAACATGGTTCTCTCTAACCACATGAGCTATAATCAAAAGGTTTATGGGGTTTGCTTCTTTACTCTCTTAAGTACCTTGTGTCCAAATTTTGCTTCAATTGATGTGATATCCTAGGATTTATGAGCAAAATTGAGGGCGGGTTTCTAAAGGCAGAATATGTTAGGATTAATGAAGTATGTTTTTATATAAATTCTTCAATTTTATGAACTTTATGAATCTCATCTTGCACTTGAGAAACTAGAGGCAAAAAAGACCCACTGTTTCTTAGGACTAAGATGCTCATCACGACACCGATACACTTGCTGTTGAAATCTACTCTTCACTAGTTGGAGTCGCATAAATGACTAATGGTGTGTCTTCCTTGCACGATCTTATAAATGTTCTTGCTCCAATAAACAAGGACTTTTTGGTTTGGGTTCTTCTTTCAAGCTTGTCCTTAGATTGTTCTATGAGAAATGTTATCCTCCGCAGTCTCCAATCTATGGATGGATTATATTTTTTCAACTAGGAAAGACCAAGAAAAACAAGGTTTGACGGGATGCTAATAATGTTGAAAATAATATAACTACTATGGTCTTTAAACGTCACCTCTATAGATTTTGATTCATGGGTGACACTACCAGATAATAAAAGTCGTCCATCTATTACTTCTACATGAACAGGCTTGAATTTCTGTATTAAGAGAATTTTATGACGCTTAGCAAATTCTTGATCTAATAAACAAGCAGATGCTCTTGAATCTAATAAGGCTAAGGTTTTTAGTTTTTGAGGGCCAAAAGGCAAAGGAATTGTAAAACAACAGGCAAGTTGGATAGAAAGAGAGGAACTTAGTATTGATTTGTCCAGCCACATAGTTTCTATTGTGGCCGGTGTTGTATGTCGTGAAGTCTTGCTTGAGAATGCTCCGGGCTCTCTTGGAAGATAAAAGAAAAATATGTAACAATAATTAGTCATAACTTCTCTAATCAATCTCTAAACAGTCCTTAATCATATCTTAACTAAATCCTAGTCAATCTTGATCAAATTCAAAAAAATCCTAAAACAAATCCTACTAAATCCTAATCAACCCTAACAAACCCTAAAACAAATCATAACTAATCTTAGTCGAATCCTAACTAAACCCGAAGGAAATCCTAAGGTAGTTTTAGAACCTCAACCACTATCAAATAAACCATTGATTTTGATGAAATTTTGCACATCTTATTAATTAAGTTGAAAACAAGCACATTAAGTTTGAAGAAGATCTAACTTCATAAAAAGAAGAAAAATTCATAAATTTGCATGGGTGACGGTCGGCCTCCTTTTCTAATCCTAATGCCAATATTCCAATATCTAAATCTCCCGCTTACACCATTCAATTGCTCTCAAATTTTGTATGTGCATAGAAAAACAAGTCTATTACTCATATACACAAATTTCACTCCAATCCAACAAGCAAATTGCTCAAGATCTCAAATATCCTAACTGATCCCCAAAACTTAATTTCTAAGACCTTGATCCACTTAAACCTCAATTACGTACAAGTAAACCATTAGATTTAGCTCAAATTCATAGCACACATTAATAACAACAATATTCAAAAACCTACAAATTTTCAGCTGTGGATCTGCTACAAAACTTCTGAAATTGCTTAAAACATCAATCCTATTTTATTTCACAAAATCCTAAGTTGCCAAAAACAACCCTGACTTTGCAAAGCTATTACAAAGTCAATCTAATCCAAATCACTTCCAATCAATTTCTATGCAAAATCTCTTAAGTCTTCTCTCTAATCCCATCTTTCGATCTACCAAAAGACTCTTGATTTGCCCTAGGCAGCCATTTTAGTAGCCAAAGGTTTGATTTCGACCCTGTCCTACAAACGGCCAACCCTTGGGTATCAATCCAACCTATCCTAAGGATTTTATAGCCCGATCCTATCCTCAACTTAACTCTAATATCAATCATACTAGTGATTTATCTTTTTTATTATATTTTTATTATTTTATGGCCTTTCTAAGGCAATAAAAGAATTACTACAATCTAGAAGGTAAAATTACTAACTAATTATCTACTAGCTATTAAGTGAAGAAAATAAATTAAGAGGCTTTCATAAAAACCTTGTTAAAATATATTGAATTCTTGTTGAACTAAAATAATAGATTATTAATTGAAAAATTATTTTTAGTCATAATTTCACCATATATTCATATCACAACACGACACCAGGCATCCTTGTTTTCTTGAACAAACACACCTTTAGTCTTGATGCTGCATCTATTTTGCTTCTTAGGACAATTTCTAGCTCTATGGCCTTCTCCACCGCAATACAAACACAAATCTTCCTCCATACGCTGCTTCTTTTCTTCTGGAATAAGGGATTTGACACGTACCGCATCAATCTGCATATCCTCTACCTTTGATTGTGAATTTAGGCTACTTACCAATATAGTTGGGTCGTGACGACTTGTATATTGTCTGGAGTATTATTCTTGGCAACGTTAAAATAGACAATTATTGCACTTCACAGCTTGGCTAATGGCTTTGTTGAGCATTCGTGAATCAGGAAGAGATAACAGCAAATCCTTCACGTTGTCGGGGTAGAGAAAATCTGCCTCAAGAAAGCGTTGGGCTTCTAGCTGCCACTAATTATTCAAGCAAGATTCAAGTATAATAAAAACCCTCAAGTTTATATAAAAGAGATCTTCATAGGGCTATTACACCCTATACATAAGCTTAATTTCCTCAAACCACTCAAAACATAACAAAATACTCTAAACCCTCATTTCCTCGTAAAAAGTGAATTTTTTCCAAATATCAATAATCCATAACTTTTAATCCAACTGTCCAAATCTACTCCAAATTTACATGAAGTACTGATATATTCTTTACAACTACCACCATAAATTTCAACCGTCGATTCATTATCGATCTTTAGATATCGCCAAAATCCTAGCAATAGCTTTAAATCCTTGTTTACAAACACCAGTGTACTAAATTCTTTATATCTCACAATCTAAAAGTCCAAATGCTATGAAACTTTGACGTATAGCTTCTTAGCATAATAATACATCTTCTTAGAAAGTTTGAGATAAAAATTCGTCAAAAAACTCAAGATATGGCAAACCCCATCACTATCAACAGAAACGTCCACCCGCCTTGGAATTGGTTGCGCTGTCTTCAACTCTTCATATCTCCTTTGACTAAACTCAAAACTTAAGAATTCTTTTATGATAGACGTAGATCTTGAAATCACCTTTTCAATTGCACCGTTTGATCTTCAAAAACCTTTGTACAACTCCGCAAAATCTGAAAAGAGTGACAATATGTATGAAATCCACTCTTTAACTTTGAACAAGTATAACTTCTTAACCCTAACTCCAAATTGTCTAAAATTTCTTCTCAAACTATACCCAAAACCCCAAAATTTACAACCCTACCTCTTTAATTGAAAATCCCACCCTTTGAAGTTGCCGAAAATCCCCTGTTAAGGTCGCGGGTAGCCTCCTCAAAGCCCATTGGGCATGGTATTCGACCGTAGGGATGAATTTCCCTATTCCTTGCCTTCATCCGACATGGCTTGATTTCATCCTCCCAATTAGCCTCTTACTAGCTTAAATTTTCATCCTTAAGTCCCCACCTTCTCTCAAAGCTTCATACTAAACATTTAGATCTTATAATTTTTAAATACCATAACTAAAATAAGTAAAATAAAATAAAATAAAGTTTCTTCTATCAACCATTTTTAATTTAACTTACTAACCAGTCTAACACACATCTAGATTCATAAACATATAATATATTTTAACTAATTTTTACATATTGTAAGTATTTACTTCACGACACCGTTACCCTTGATATTTGGTCTTCTTGAACAACTTGGACGGGCAAGGATCTTTACAAAAATCGATCTAAGAGGAGCCTACAACCTTGTACAAATTAAAAAAGGAGACAAATAGAAGACAGCTTTCCGTACAAGGTATGGCCATTTCGAGTATAATGTCATGCCTTTTGGTCTTACCAATGCTCCGGCAATTTTTCAACACATGATGAATGACATCTTCTGGGAGCATCTTGACAATTTTGTTGTCATCTATCTGGATGATATTTTGATATTTTCTAAGAATAAAAAAGAGCATGAAAAGCATGTTCGTCTCGTCCTTGAAAAACTACATGAGCGAGGACTCTACGCCAAGTTGGAGAAGTCCTTATTTCACCAAACTAAGATGGAGTTTTTGGGATTCATCGCGACTACAAAAGGCTTGAAAATGAATCCCAAGAAAGTAGAAGCAATCATGTCATGGGAGGTTTCGAAGACGGTTAGAGACGTACAATGTTTTCTTGATTTTGCTAACTTCTATCGGATTTTTATTAAAAATTATTTCCAAGTTGCTGCTCCACTTACTTGATTGACGTGTAAGGACAAGCTCGAATGGGGACTCCTAGTAGAGAAAGCATTTCAAGATCTTAAGATGGCATTTACAATGGCTCTGATCTTGATCCACCCGGATTTTGCAAAGGTCTTTTATTTGGAAACCAATGCTTCGGATTTTGCTTTGAGAGCCGTACTTTCACAGATGGGTGCTGATGAAAAGCTCCATCTAGTTGCATTCTATTCTCAAAAGTTCTCTGCTACTGAGATCAACTATGAGATCCACGATAAGGAGCTTCTTGCTATAGTGGATTCTTTCCAAGAGTGGCGTCACTTTCTCGAAGGAGTGGCACATCCGGTAACCATATACACGGATCACAAGAATTTGGAATATTTCATGTCGGCTCAAATTTTGAATCGGCGTCAAGCTCGGTGGAATATGTTGCTATCCAGATTCGACTTTGTTATCACTTATCGACCTGGAAAGCAACAAGGACTATTTGACACATTATCGAGGAGATCGTATCTTGCACCAAAGGCTGGAGAGGCAGCATTCGACTAACAGTGTACGACGCTATTGAAGCCAGAACAATTCCGGCTTCACGCTGCCATTGTACCAATCGATGCTGACTTCCTCAATCAGGTACGTACCGCGACCATTGAAGATTCAATAGCAGTTGATATCAAGCAACGTGCCAATAATGACAAGTTCAAAGTGGAGGGAGATCTTTTATACTTTGAGGAGCGGTTGTATATTCCGAAAGGACCAGTACGGCTCCGAGTTCTTCAATCTCGTCACGATTTTCCAGCTGCGGGATATTTTGGATTCAACAAGACCTTGGAACTTATTTCTCGAGATTTCTGGTGGCCCCAAATGTGGAAGGATGTGAAAGATTTTGTCTTCACTTGCGACATCTGTTCAAGATCTAAAAATCCTCGGCATCGCCCTTACGGACTTTTACAGCCATTGCCAATTCCACGGCAATCATGGTCTTCAGTTTCTATGGACTTTATTACAGACCTGCCACCATCGAATTATTTCAACAGCATTTTTGTTGTGGTAGATCGACTTACAAAGATGGCGCACTTTGTCCCTTGCAAGAAGACATCGTCAAGTGAAGATATAGCAAGGCTCTTTCTTGATAATGTGTATTGATATTATGGTCTATCAGATGATATTGTATCGCATTGAGGAACTCAATTTGTATCAAAGTTTTGGAGATCTCTTTTTGAAATATTGAAGGTGGATATCAAGCTTTCTTCAGCTTTCCATCCTCAAACTGACGGCCAAACGGAACGGGTGAATCAAGTTTTGGAACAGTATCTAAGATGCAGCATCAACTATCAGCAAGATGATTGGGCCGCATATCTATCATTAGCCGAGTTTGCATATAACAACACCTTGCACGCGTCAACTCAACAAACACCATTCTTTTCTAACTATGGGTACCATCCGAAGCTTGATTTGTTAAGTCTGTCAACGAATAACAATCCAGCAGCTGAAGGATTTGTGAAGCAGCTATCAGAGCTTCAAACTATGTTAAAGGTGCAATTGCAGTCTGCTCAAGAGTCTTATAAGACATCCGCAAATAAACTTCGAAATCAAGCACCTATTTTCAAAACTGGAGATAAGGTATGGCTACTTCGACGGAATATCAAGACCAAGCGGCCGTGTGATAAGTTGGACTACCGGAGGTTGGGACCATTTATCATCTTGAAGCAAATCAATCCAGTGGCGTACTGTCTGGAGTTACCAACTGCTATGAAGGTACATCCAATCTTTCATATTTCTTTATTGGAGATTTATCGAGAATCGTCTTTTCCTGAAAGTGTGCAAAGTTTGCCACCTAGTATCAAAATCGAGAACCACGAGGAATACGAGGAAGAAAAGGTGCTAGATTTACAGCGTAAATGGGGAAAATTGGAGTATTTTGTACATTGGAGAGGCTACGATATTAATGAGCGAACATGGGAGCCGGCCAAAAATCTCGCCAATGCGTCGCAAAAGGTACAAGAGTTTCATCAACAATATCCTCAGAAACCTAAGCCGATTCGAGGATAACTTCTTTCTGAAGTTTACTCATCTAGTAACATAAAAGGAGGGAAAACACTACCAAAATTCATAGTTGATGTGGTTATTTTCTCCAAGATAGAGTAGATCTTTTCTGATAGCCATAGTTTGGTCTTTCGACATGGATAGCCAAGAGATAGATACCATGCCAATCATATCATCTCAACCTACTAGCTCACGAAGGCGACCTCGAGATGAAGAACCACCTGCACCACGATGACGACGGAGGATACCAAATAACCGATGACTAGTGATTGTATTTGAAGTCGAGCCTGCTTACAATGGTCAATCAGAAGGTATGTTTGCAGGACAGTTCCACAATGAGGACACGGAAGTTCATGCTTGGTTGGAAGTTGAGGGCGTGGGCGACTACCGTTGGCTTCAAGGACCGATGAACCACTTGCCTCGTGAAAGACAATTGGAATTCATAGGAGACGTTATAAGACAGATCTTCATTTTTTTGCGTTGGTATTGACTGACAACAACATTGCTTCTCGGAGACCTCGAAGCTAAAGGAAGGGGTGATGTTAGAAACATAGTCTTAGAACCTTCTAGAAATTAGAACATTCTAGAAGCAAGTCTCTGGAATCTTCTAGAAGTTTCCATTAGCAGTTAGTGGAAGTTTCTTGAGAAGCTTCCTAGTTATTAGAAGTTGCTTGAGAAGCTTCCTAGCTAGTAGAAGTTGCTTGAAAAGCTTCCTAATTCATGGAAGTTGCTTGAGAAGCTTCCTAAGTTGTTGGAAGTCGCTCAAGAAGTTTCTTATTTAGAAGTATATATAGGAGTCGAGGTTGAAGAGTTCTTCATTCTCGATAATACATCTCTTGGAGCTCTAGCTCACCTCTTTGGTGTTGCTCTTGTATTCATCTGATCAATCTAGTTCTTGCCAATTCTCTTTGAAATTCTTGTTTAGATTTTCTCTTTGTATTCTGTGTCCATGACACATGCTCTTTGACTCAATATTCAAATCTTAGCTATTGTCTAACAAGCCTTATCATATTCTCTAAATGCTTCCGTAAATGCTTCTATAAAAACTTCAAAGTTGTTTAAAATTAACAATCTTTTTTCAAACAAGGAAGCAAACCATGATAATACTTGTTCCGTAAGCAAGGTACCAACCAATCTAACTTGTGATTCTTCTATTGAATAAGTATCAAGTTGTAGGACCGTTATTAATCAAATTTGGTTGACAAACCCTCGGAACTTAAAACACATATCATCATATTTCTTTGGAAGACTAATTTGAGGCTCTTTATATTGTTGAACAGATAGATTTTTTTAACATAGCATAGATAGTACTACATCCTCAAGCGCAAAAGTTGGAGATAGGTGTAGCTTAGATTGTGGTACTTTAGATATTGCATTGTTATAAAATTTTGTAACAATCCCTTCAATGTCCACAGTCTTAGCACATAAAGTAATAAGAGTACTTATAATGGCATCTAACTTAGATTCAAAAGATTTGGTCATACTAATGTCTTGACTTCTAGCCATTCTAAAAAAAAAAAAAAAAAAAAAAAAAAAAATGAATCTATAAGAAGACAATATCAATTTATAGGAGGATAATCTACAACCTCTAAAGTGCTTTAAGACCTTCAAGGAGAGGGATGATCCACACTCTCATAAGAAGGATAAAATTCTAATATTATAATGAAAAAAATATCAATTTGAAAGAGGGTAATCCGCAACCTATAAAGTGATGATATATCTTGAAGCAGAAGGATAATCCATTCTCTAACCAAAAAGATTCAAATTTGATATTAAAAATAAGACTAGTCTTGACAAATTTTCAAGAACAGGAGAATAAAAAGCAAGAGACTTAAATTAGAATAAGATTTCTAAAAGAAACTAATAAAAATTTGAATTAATTAGATTAGTATACAAACAACACCTAGAAAGATGAGCTAGAATTCCAAGAGATACATTGTCAAGATTGAAGAACTCTTCAGCCTTGACTTCTATAAATATCTTTATTTAAGATGCTTCTTGAGCTACTTTCACCAATTAAGAAGCTTTTCAATTGACTTTCATTAATTCAAGAACCTTTAAAATATTCTAAAAGGTTCTATAAACCTCTGAAGTGTATGTTCCTAATAATTCCATTAGTCTTCAAAGAAATTGCGTATAGCCTTGAGTTAATATCTTTGTCATTGAAACATCCCATCCAAGGATCTACTCTTGATCAAAGCCTTCAAAACACCTTCCAAATAAGATTTCAAATTTAAGAGGATTCATCTTTTTAAGCTTAAGCAATATAATTAAAACTTGAACATTTGAATCAAGACTTATACAGTTGGATGTTGCTCTTAATGGCTCTAAAAATGATTGTACTTGGTGTTGAAATATGTTGTTCCCACTTTTTACTCAATTGAAGGCTATAAAAATTGTACTAGTTTGTTCAAAGCTTGTATAGCAAGTGAATCTTTTGAATCTTATTCTACTAAATCTCTCAATACTTGAAGGTTTGACATGGTAACTAACTTACTTCTACCACTGTAATCTATCTTAGAATAAATGGCTACATACTAATGAATGCTTTAATTTAACTCTTCTCATCTTATGAATATTCTTCAAATCCAATCTTTATTAAGAAGTTATTATCAAATACGTTTAGTTTTGGAAAAATAGAGTCAATGAAATTCTTATACTTTTGAAGGCACATTAGCAAGATTTCTGATTGATTTCCATGTGTGTTTATTGATAGTTTAGCCATATCCATAAACAAGATTTTCTAATTTGTCCTACTTTTGCTATGAATCTAATATCTTTTTAACATCGTATTTTTTATGATTTTTTATTTTAATATTAGGTGGCAATTATTATACTCAATTATTATCTATAGATGCCTTATAAGTATCTTGAATTGCTTTCGATTAAAGTTTCAAGGTTGTTTGATATTGCGATAGATGCTTTGCAAATCCTTCAAGTGTTGGATTATTATTCTTTAGCATATTCTATAAATCAAGCTTTGGATGATATCCATAGTTGAAATAAAATGGTGTTTGTTGAATTGATGTCAAGGATATGAATTAGAAAAAGATACATAATCTAATGAAAATTGTATCAAAGAAAAGTCACAAAATGGGAATAAAAAAGTATGTATATTCAAAGAAAGCTGGAATGGCTATTGCCAAAGACTGGAAACATGAAGACTCTTGAAACTAGACTAGAACTAAGAAAGGAGTTGGCAAGAGTAAAGAGGGCTTCTTTCTTGCCTCTATGAATACTATCTAACTAAGAACTACGTGGCAATAATCTATAGGACCTCATACACGTGTCTTATTTACAAGACACGTGTCAAACTTGCATGACAAGTTTCCCACATGTGTGCCACGTACTTGGCTTGTTCCGCAAGCTACCAACATGTGCGCCATGTGGCTAGCATGTTGACCAAGTTTTTAACCTATCAATCACTTATAGACATGTATAAAGGTGATTTCGCGTCTATGAAGCTTCTAGGAAGCTACTCTATTAGATATTATCAAATCAACTTATTTTACCTACTTCTATTGGTCTATATTACTTAAATAATTTACTGGAGTAAATCTTATGTCCGTGACATTATCCCCCCTTCTAGGGACGAGTTCCACAAAGAGCGATGATTACATGTTGAGGAAGTCCAAGATACGTCAAATTGAGCTTGCTACATATTTTGATCTTTGTTCCCTTCGAAGGTAGTTGATAGGTCCTTTCAGCCATCAATAATGTCCCATACCAAGGCGAGAGGACCACCCTGTTATTTAATCATTATTGAGGCCTTTATAACTTCCTTCAAAGAAAATATTAGAAACACCATCAAGAGTAGTTCCTACCTCTAAAAGTATCACCAAACATTGGAAGTCTCTTCCAAGGTCGTGATATCAAACACATTGTATTTCACCACCAATCCGAGGAAGGACATGTCGTTCTTGAGAGTCTTCATTTCTATTCCGTCGTTTTGAAGGTTGTGATAGTCGTAATGTCTTGTCCAATAAATCAGCAAATGATGGCTCTTGAGCTGAATTCGCTGGTTGTTGATCCTCCATCTCTTTAGCACAAACAAATCTAATGACAAAAAATGATACAAAGTAGGATGAAACCTCTATAGAACCTGCCTTGCTTTATAGCAAAGATTTTCTTGAATATTTATCTTGGTTTTGATGGATGTCGTCGATAAAATGCATTAACTTTTATTGATGCATTTGTTAGATTCTTTGATGGCTCCCATGTGCATTCACTAATATTGTATCCCTGCCAATGTACAAGATATTCCAATCAATTTAGACGCTGCCTTGAATCTAAAATCTCTTCAACCTCAAATTTTTCATCGTTGTCTACTTCTATAGGAGGCGATGGCATTTGTCTTCTTTCTTGTATATCTATTGTCTTATATGGCTCGAGTAGTGATACGTGGAATACAGGATGGATCTTCATGGACTCTGGTAGATGTAATCGATATGTCCATCAATTTGAGGATGAAAAGCTAAAGATAACTTTATGTCTACTTTTAAGATCTTGAAAAGGGTTCTCCAAAATCTTGACACAAATTGAATTCCCCTATCCGATATAATATCCTTAGGTAACCCATGATAGCGATAGATATTATCAATGAAAAGCTTAGCTGTTTCTTCACCTGTGATAGATTTTGTGCATGGCACAAAATGTGCCATCTTGGTGAATCAATCTACTATCACAAATATAGAGTCTTAAGATCTTGAGCTTAGAAGATCTATGATGAAATCCATAGAAATAGAAGACCATAGTTGTTCTGGAATAGGTAATGGCTGAAGAAGTCCAAAAGGTCGATGACGAGGAGTCTTTGATCTTGAGCAGATATTACATGATTGTACAAAGTCTTTGACTGCCTTTTACATTTGATGCCACCAAAAATCTCTTGATATAAGTTTCAAAGTCTTGTTCTATCCAAAATGTCCTACCGTTGGAAAATCATGACGTGCTTGAAGAACACGTAAACGTGCTTCTCTTTCTGGAATATATAGACGTCCTTCAAAATATAGTAAATTATTCTTGAACTCAAATTTAGAAGAATCATGAGACTTGGAAGAATTATTCTTAATATCATGAATAAGAGGGTCTGAGGACATACTTGACTGAATTTGCTTGAGAAAAGTTGAATCAACAATCAATGTTGATTTTATTGCTCGAAGATAAAATTGCTCTGGTTTCAAGAGAACCGTTCTTTATTGCTCAAAAGCTGCATCTCCTTCTTTTGGTGCAAAATAAGAATGTCTAGAAAGGACATCAAACAAACCTTGTTGTTTTTCTGGCCGATGTCGTAATATGTGCAATTTTGCTCGAGAATGCTCCGGGCACGTGGCTGTAGAAGACAAAAAGGAAATATACAACAACAAGATCCTAACAACTCTAATAGAATCCTAAACAACTTCTATAAAATCTTAATAATACTAATCAAACTTTGACTCAATCTTTAAGCAATTACAAAAGAAGAGTAAATGAATCATACATTAATCATAATAGAAAATAATATATAAAATACTAAATTTAGAAAATATTAAAAATAAAATCTTGAAATTCTAAGTCATATCTTATTCAAACCTTAGGTCAAATCCTAGTTAAAACCTATATCAAACCCTAAGTCAAACACTGATCAAAATCTAAGTCAAATCCTAAATAAAATCCTGGCCAAATCCTAGTCAAATCCTATTTAAAATCTAAGTCAAAATCTGTTCAAACCCTGAGTCAAACCCTGTTCAAACCCTGAGTCAAACTTTGGTCAAATCCTAGTCCAATCCTAAGTCAAATCCTAAGTCAATCCCTGGTCAAAACCTAAATCAAATCCTAAGTCAAATCCTAAGTCAAACCCTGATCAAACCTTGATCAAACCCTAGTCAAATCCTAAGTCAATCTTTAGTCAAAATCCTAAATCAAACCCTGGTCAAATCCTAGTCAAACCCTAAGTCAAATCATAAACCCTAAATTCTAAATCAAATCCTAAGCAAATCCTAAATCCTAAACCAAACCCTAATCAAATCTTAAACCAAATTCTAATCAATTCAAATCAATCCTAAGAAAAATTAGAACCTCATTATCTATTGATTAGATTGTTGATCTTACTTAAAACTTTGTATATCTTTCAACCTCTTAGTCAACAACAAGCACAACAAATTTGAAGGAAATCAAACTTACCAAATGGAAGAAAAACCCCAAAAACTTCTCAGGTGTTGGTCGGCCTCCTTCTCCAACCTTGATGCTAATCTTCCAGTACTGATTTCTCTCATTTTCACCATTCAATCAGTTTCAAATCACTCATGTGTATAGGAAAACAAGTCTATTATATACAAAAATAAAAATTACTCCAATCCAATTGGCAAATTGCTCAAGATCTCAAAAACCCTAACTGACCTTCAAAACTTAATTTTTGAGACCTTGATCCACTTAAACCTCAATTACGTACAACTAAACTATTAGATTCTGCTCAAATTCACAATACACATTAACAACAACAAAATCCAAAATACACAAATTTCCAGCTATAGATTTGCTACAAAACTTTTGAAATTGCCTAAAACATCAACCTTATTTTATTTCACAAAATCCCAAGTTGCCAAAAACAACCCTAACTTTACAAAGCTATTTCAAAGTCATTTTTTCTCCAAATCACTCAAAACCAACTTCTATACAAAATCCTTTAAGTCCACTCCCTAATTCCAATCTCCAATCTACAAAAGGCTCCCAGATCCGCCGTAGGCATGCAGCTTTGTGCCTTGGGGTCTGATTTCGACCTCAGCTCATAACCGGTCCTTTCCGGGTATCTATTTCAAGATTTTTGTGGTAAGATTTTTTGAAACCTCTTCTCAATTCTCTCCTATATATGCCTATATCATTTTATTTCCCAATCTACTTTGTTTTGCCT
Source organism: Physcomitrellopsis africana (assembly GCA_036785485.1). Classification (NCBI taxonomy): domain Eukaryota; kingdom Viridiplantae; phylum Streptophyta; class Bryopsida; order Funariales; family Funariaceae; genus Physcomitrellopsis; species Physcomitrellopsis africana. Next base: position 664,399 of record JAWRVF010000105.1, on the reverse strand, counting down.
TACTTATGGCCCTACAAAGTAAATAGAAGCTTATTTGTAAAAAGGGCAATATTAAAATCCATTAGTTTTGCTTCTTTTTTATTATTATCTATTTTTTCTAAGATAATTTGCTACAATATTTTGAACTAAGATCTTCTATAATATATTATTTCCACACTCTTTCATCTAGTAGTCGCATTGTATCATGACATCTACTCCCTCTGAACTTGTGCATCCTCCGGTATGTGCCATCGGTTTTTTTCAATAGATCAATGTATGATGCTCTTCATCTTGGTCAAATTCTGGATCTTTAATTTGTTCCTCTTCTTCTGTTTCAATACCCCTCAATAGATTTTGTTCTTCATCAAAATATATATATATTCTTTTTTGTCTGAATAACTTGACTCGCTTGCCTGCTGTAGGTGTCTTCAATTGTGTCCCATCAAGTTCCCGTAATACATATGTTCCATTGTCATAGACTTCTATCACAACATATGGTCCAAACCAATGCTTAGAAATTTTTTGTAATGTACTATGTTGGTTATTCAAACTATTATCATATACTAATACCTAATCACCTTCTTCTATCTTCTTAGGCCGTAGTTAATGCATTTTATCAAACCTTTCTTTATTCCTTTCCCTTGCTTTTTTCAACCTTCCTATTGCCACTTCAATGTCTTCAGGTCTTCTTTCCAATTGTTGAATGCGTAATGCTAAAAGATCCTCTCTGTTAAGATCATCTTTTCAAGGTAATATTCTCCATATAGGCACTGTTTCTTCTATTGGTATAATTGGCTTTTGTCCATACATTAATTCAGAAGGCATATAACTGGTCATTGTGCTATGAGTTGTACGATCTGTCCATAATGCAAATGGTAGTAGTTTTAGCCATTAATGTACTTTGCCATTGCATGCTTTTACTAATGCCTTAACAATAGGTGAATGCCCATGCTCACTCTTCCTATTACCTTTTGGATAATATGCTGTTGTCAAAGAAAGTTTGATTCCCATTCTACCAAAGAGTTCTTTTGCTTCTTTTATATCCAATTCACCTCTATCTGCCGTGATTTTTCCAATACAACCATAGCGACAAATAATGTCTTTTAAAAGAAATTGACATATACTTTCAATACTCTTTGTTCTTAATGCTCGTCCTTCAACCATATTTGATAAATCTTCACATGCGAGTACCAAATATTTCATTTGTGCAAGCCCCATAGGCATTGCCACTAAATCCACTACCCACTTATAATGTAGTGCTAGAGGATAAGTTAGATGTAATTCATCTCGATGTCGAATGTTAGAATAGAATTGACAAATTTCACATGATCCTATAAAATCAACCACATCTTTGTATATGCCTTTCCACCAATATTTTTCCTTCAATTTAGTAAAAGTTGTCCATATTCCTCTATGCCCTATCCACAAACTCTCGTGAAACTCCTTAATAATCTTTTGTTGAGCTTCTAAATCACATATCACTCGTTGTGGTACTTCTCTTCTTCTCTTTGGATGCTTCCATAAATATCCATCATGTAAAAAATATCCATAGGCTTTCTTACAAATTTTCTTAAATTTTTGATCTGTCTAATTTTCTTATCGCTTTAAAGTACTTAGGTACTTTCCAATATCTTTCCATTCACCTTCATATGAGTCTCTTAAAAATAATTCCAATGGTACAGTCAAACATGCACCTTCTTCTTTTGATAATGCATTAGTATAAAAATTTGCACCCACATCATCTTCCATATCAATCATGTCTTCTTCATCATAATACCTTGTCTTTGATAACATATCTGCAATTGTATTATCCCTCACTGCAATGTGTTTAAATTCTGGATTCAAAGATTTGATATATGCTATCTACCTTAACATAGCAATATTAGGAGTTGAACAACTTGTAATCATGCCTAGTAAAGGCAAACAATCTGTTTCTACAACTACCGATGTACCAATCAAATATTCTTTTTCATTTTTCATGGCAGTTACTACATCCCATAATTCTCTTTTAATTTGTGCATATGTTCTTTGTTTAATATTCAAAATATTTATTCCAAATCGTACTACATATCTATTCCCTTCTTCATCGTCTTGTCCAATTGCCCAACCTATTCTAATTGGACTCACATCAACTGTTAATATTACCGGTCTTCTACATTCATAATTCACTTTTTTCAAAGTTGGAGGTGAAGAAAGAAGTTCTTTCAATTTTTCCATAGCTTTTTTTTGTTCATCTTTCTATTGAAATCTTTTATTCTTCCTTAACAACTCATATAATTGTCATGGACATACACATAGTTACCTATATAATTAAGTAGAACTAGGTAAAAGTAGGTAAAAGTAGATTAATTCTATAATATCTTCTAGAAAAACTTCCTGGAAGCTTCATAGACGCTGCTTTGACCGTATATGTGTCCATAGTTGATTTTTTGGTTAGAAACTTGGTCAAGAAGTTAACCATGTGCCACACATGTTCATAGCTTGTTTTTCAAGCTAACTATGTGGCGCACATGTAAAAAACTTGCCTTGCAAGCTAAGGCAAGTGGCCTTCAAAGTCAACACATATTGGAGGTCCTATAGAACATCGCCACGTAGCTTCTAGTTAGATAGTATATATAGAGACAAGAGTGAAGCCTTCTTCACTCTTGTCAACTCCTTTCTTGCTTCTAATCTAGTTTCAAGAGTCTCTAGTTGTCTTGTCTTTTGACAATAGCCATTCCAGTTTCTATTGAATACATATTTTCTTATTTCTATTTTATAAGAGAAGTCTCACTTGTCCATTTGATTTCATCGAGTTCTTGTCCTTGATAGTTTGACAAGAGTCAAGATTTATTGTTCTTGTTTTGTGTTAGAAGTGAGTGGATTATCCCACTTCTATTCTTTGTATTTGAAGGTTGTGGACTACCCACCTTTGAATTGACTCTATTTGCTTTCTAACCTTGATTTTTTCCTAAAAAAGAGTGGATCACCCCTCTTTGTAGAAGATTTTTGTTTGATATTAGAGGTTGCGGATTACCCTCCTCTAATCCAAATTATAGATTTGCAAAGTTGTCTAAGATGGAAGGAAAAATCATGGATGCTACACTTACCGGAAGCGAGAATAGATTTGCAACTATTGCAGATCTTCAGGAGCTTGTCAACACTCTTAGAGTGGAAATTTCACGAATCACCAATGGTAATCATAGAAGCGCTATTCCAACACCTATGGAGGAAGTCTAGAGCTTACGCCAAGAAGTTGTACAACTGAGAGAAGCAAATAGATCAGCCTTCCAATCGAATCCAAGAAATCTTGCTTCTTTAAGCGTTAAAGAGGCAAAGATTAGTATGCCCGAGAAATTTGATGGAACAAGATCAAAATTTCGAGGATTTTTGCAACAAGTCAAGCTTTATTTAAGGTTACACCCTTTCCAATATCCTGATGGATTTATCCAAGTTGGATTCATAGGTGCAGTTCTATCTGGAAGTGCCCTTTCTTGGTTTGTGCCTTTGATGGAAAAAGATTCAAGAATTCTTTACAATCTGAATTTATTCCTTGAAGTATTTACAGCTACATTTGGAGAAAGCAATCGAGAGAGGATAGTAGAGACCAAGCTTTTATCTTTACGACAAGGATCACGGTCAGCTACAACATATGCTGTTGAATTTCAAAATCTTGCTTGCGATGTAGAGTGGAATGACAAAGCCCTTATCAACCAATTTTGTTATGGATTGAAGGATAACGTCAAAGATTTGTTACTAATAATGCCAAAAGCTGAATCTTTGGAGCAATTTGTTACTCAAGTGATTGCATGTGACAATCGATTATTTGAAAGGCGCCAAGAACATAAATTCAGTTGGAGAGGAACAAGTCAATTGATGACTTAAGCTCCCAAGTTTTCAGAAACTTACTTGGCTAAACCAAAACCAATGCAAATTGATGCGGTACGCTGTAAACGTCTCATTGAGCAGGAAAAGACTCGATGTCGTCAAGAGGATTTGTGCTTATATTGTGGAGAATCTAAATACACTACTCAATATTGTCCAAAGAAGCAACGCAATCACAAAATGAGAAGTATGGCTGCTAGAGAAGACACTGTGTCGGAAAACGAATTTCTCCAGCTACAATAGGGACCGTGCAGTTGGAATCATGTGCAACATCTTGTAAAGGTCTTATTCTCTCCTCAGACCCCTCATCTTGTTTTACAATAGAAGTATCATTAGGACCTAAAAATCACAAAGTCTTTGCTTTATTAGATTCAGGAGCCTCAGCCTGTTTCATAGACGAAGACTTTGTCAAAAAACAAGAAATAATTTTAATCAAGAAAGCTAAATCTGTGCACGTAGAAGTCATAGATGGTCGTTTGTTATCTTCTGGAGATGTCACCCATGAGACTGTCCCTTTAGATGTAGCAATTAAAGGACATACTAGTGTCGTAATATTTAATGTGATTAGATCCCCTTCAAATTTGATTATTTTAGGATTATTGTGGTTAGAAAAGTATAATCCTCAAATAGATTGGATTTCTCGTAACCTCGACTTTTCTTGTAGTTCAATCCAAGAATCCAGTAGTCAAGTAGAAATACATAAGTCTAGTATATCCAAATCCTTACTAATAGGTGCAAAAGCTTTTATACATGCGGCAAAAGAAGGACCATCTTTTGTTATATATGCCACACCTATTTCGGATACTGAGAAGACTACAAGTAATATTCTTAACCAATATCAAGATTTTCAAGTTGTTTTTGAAAAGAAAAACGCAGATATTCTTCCACAGCATCGACCTTATGATTGCTCAATCGACCTTCAAGCAGGAGCTCAACCACCATTTGGACCAATCTATAGTTTATCGCAGAACAAACTGACTACATTGAAGGAATATATTGACGAGAACTTGGCTAAGAACTTCATACGCCATTCAAAATTTCCAACAGGAGCTCCTATCTTATTTGTAAAGAAAAAAGATAGATCCTTACGGATGTGCTTAGATTATCGAGGGCTTAATAAGATTACCATCAAGAACAGATATCCTTTACCTCTGATTTCAAGACTTTTTGATCAACTGAGCCAAGCAAAGATCTATACAAAAATAGATCTATAAGGAGGATATAATTTGGTCCGCATCAAAGAAGGTGACGAATGGAAAACTGCATTTCGAACTAGGTATGGACATTTTGAATATAATGTCATGCCGTTTGGACTCACAAATGCACTAGCTGCTTTTCAACATCTTATGAATGACGTTTTTTGTGAATTTCTTGATGATTTTGTTGTGTGCTATTTAGACGATATTCTAATCTACTCTGAGAATGCAGAAGAACATGAATTTCATGTTTGTCTTGTGTTACAAAAACTTAGAGATACAGGATTATATGTCAAGATGGAAAAGTGTGTATTTCATACTACTCAAATTGACTTTCTAGGATACATCATTTTTAATAACGGCTTAATGATGGATCTTAAGAAAGTTCAGACAATTATGGACTGGAAAATTCCAAGGACAGTAAGAGATGTACAGTGTTTTTTGGAATTTGCCAATTATTATCGGATCTTCATTAAGAACTTTTCTCAAGTTGCAGCTCCATTGGCACACTTAACTTGTAAAGAAAAATTTGAGTGGAGCAAGGAAGTAGAAGCATCATTTGAAGCTTTGAACACAACTTTTACTTCTGCACCAATCTTGTATCGCGTCAACTTTTCTAAAGCATTCTTTATGGAAACAGATGCATCAGATTTTGCATTGGGTGCCGTATTATCACAAATGGAAACAGATGAAAAATTTCATCCAATAGCTTTTCATTCAAGAAAGTTTTCAGTAGCCGAGATTAATTATGAGATCCACGACAAAGAACTTCTTACAATTGTGGATTCTTTTCAAGAATGGCGTCATTATCTAGAAGGCGCCTCCCATCCAGTCACCGTATATACGGATCACAAGAATCTCAAGTATTTTATGTTAGTACGTGTTTTAAATCGTTGTCAAGCTTGTAGGAATATGTCTTTGTCAAGATTCAAGTTCATTATCACGTATAGGCCAGGAAAACAACAAGGTTTGTCTGATGCCATTTCTAGACGTTCTTATCTTGCTCCAAAAGAAGGAGATGTAGGTTTTGATCAACAAAGAATGACCCTCTTAAAGCCAAAATAATTTTATCTTTGAGCAATCAAATCAACATTGACCGTTGATTCGAATTTTCTCAAGAAAATCCAGTCAAGTATGTCCTCAGACCCTCTTATTCATGATATTAAGAACAATTCATCTAAGTCTCATAATACTTCCAAGTTCAAATTCAAGAACAATCTACTCTACTTTGAGGGACGCTTGTATATTCCAGAAAGCAAAGCACGACTACGTGCTCTTGAAGCTCGTCACAATTTTCCCGCAGCAGGACATTTTGGGTACAACAAGACTCTGGAACTAATATCAAAAGATTTTTGGTGGCCTCAAATGTGGAAGGCAGTTAAGGAGTTTGTACAATCATGCAATGTCTGTTCAAGATCAAAAATCCCTCGTCATCGACCTTACGGACTTCTCCAACCACTACCTATACGAGAACAACTATGGTCTTCTATCTCTATGGATTTTATCACAGATCTACCAATTTCAAGTTCATATGATTCCATATTCGTGATTGTAGATCGGTGCACCAAGATGGCACACTTTGTATCATGTACAAAATCTATCACAAGTGAAGAAATAGCTAAGCTCTTTCTTGACAACATCTATCGCCATCATGGATTGCCAAAGGATATTATATCAGATAAAGGAATGCAATTTGTATCCAAATTTTAGAGAATCCTGTTCAAGATATTGAAAGTGGATATAAAACTATCTTCAGCCTTCCATCTTCAAACAGATGGTCAAACGGAATGAGTGAATCAAGTCTTGGAGTAATATTTGAGGTGTACCATCAATTACCATCAAGACGATTGGACAACTCTTTTGCCATTGGTAGAATTTGCTTATAATAATTTGGTACATTCTTCTACTCAACAAACACCTTTCTTTGCCAATTATGGTTATCACCCACGACTTGATATTTTTGACTTTTCAAAAGCTGATAATCCTGCGGCAAAAGATTTGGCAAATCAGTTGGCAGAGCTACATGCAACAATGAAGGTGCGATTAAAAGAAGCTCAGGAACGACAAAAGACCAATGCAGATGTCTATCGCAAGCAACAACCTCAATTCCATGTTGGTGATAAGGTATGGCTACTTCGTCGAAATATCAAGACTGTTCGTCCTTGTGATAAGTTGGACTATCGTAGGCTTGGACCATTCTCAATTTGTGAACAAGTCAATCCAGTCGCTTATCAATTAAAGCTACCGGAGTCTATAAAGATTCATCCTGTATTCCATGTGTCTCTACTTGAGCCATATAAGACAACAAATATACAAGGAAGAAAACAAATGCCACCGCCTCCTATAGAAGTAGATAACAATGAAGAATTTGAGGTGGAAGAAGTCTTAGATTCAAGGCGGCGCCGAAACAGGTTGGAATATCTTATTCATTGGCGTGGATACAATATTAGTGAGCGCACATGGGAATCGGCAAAGAATCTTGTAAATGCAGCAAGGAAGGTGGAGACCTTTCATCAACGACATCCATCAAAACCAAGATGAAGACCTCTCCTATAAAAGAAACAAGATCTAGGAAGATAACATTCAATTTCTAACCTTGTTTGTAACTTCTTTGTATTTGTGGCGCTGAGGAAATAGAGAACCAACAACCAGCGGATTCGACTCAAGAGCCTTCATTTGCTGACTTGCCGGATGAGACGTTGCGATTGTCACAACCTTCAAGACGACGCAACCGAGATAAAGATCTTCAAGAACGACATGTTCTTCTTCGAATAGATGGCGAGATACAACGTGTTTGGTATCACGACCTTGGAAGAGACTCTCGATGTTTGGTGATTTTATTGGAGATAGGAACAACTCCTGATGGTGTTCTAGACGTGTTATTCAAAGGAAGTTATGAAGGTCACAACAATGATCAAATAACAAGGTGGTCTTTTCGCCCCGGAATGGGACATTATCGATGGCTGAGAGGATCCATTAATTACCTTTGAAGAGAACAAAGATCAGAATATGTGACAAATACAATCCGGCGCATCTTAGACTTCCTCAACATCTAACCACCGCTCCTCGTGGAACTTGTGCCTAAAAAGAGGGGTAATGTCATGGACATATATATAGTTATCTATATAATTAAGTAGAATTAGGTAAAAGTAGGTAAAAGTAGGTTAATTCTATAATATCTTCTAGAGAAACTTCCTGGAAGCTTCATAGACGCTGCTTTGACCGTATATGTGTCCATAGTTGATTTTTTGGTTAGAAACTTGGTCAAGAAGTTAACCATGTGCCACACATGTTCATAGCTTGTTTTTCAAGCTAACTATGTGGCGCTCATGTAAAAAACTTGCCTTGCAAGCTAAAGCAAGTGGCCTTCAAAGTCAACACATATTGGAGGTCCTATAGAACATCGCCACGTAGCTTCTAGTTAGATAGTATATATAGAGACAAGAGTGAAGCCTTCTTCACTCTTGTCAACTCTTTTTTTGGTTCTAATCTAGTTTCAAGAGTCTCTAGTTGTCTTGTCTTTTGACAATAGCCATTCCAGTTTCTATTGAATACATATTTTCTTATTTCTATTTTATAAGAGAAGTCTCACTTGTCCATCTGATTTCATCGAGTTCTTGTCCTTGACAATAATGGATCTGCCACATGTGCAAAATGAGGTATCCATATATGATAGAAAATGCACGCTCCTAAAAATCTTCTCACTTTTATAGTATTTGCACATTCTTTCATCTTTTTAATAATATCAATCTTTTCAATACTCGGCTTACGTCCATATGATCCACACATGTGTCCAACAACTAGTATTTCATTTATCCCAAACATACACTTTGTACCTGATAAGGTCAAGTGTACCTCTTCCAACCGTGATAAAATCTTTTCACAATCACTAATATGATCTACAACAAATCTTCTACAACCTTTGTGATCCAATGTCTCATCTTTTTCTTCTTCTGTACATCCTTTAATTGAAACATCATCTAAGAATGGCATAGTCTTTTCTAATATAAATTCCCTCAATACTTTATTCATTCCAATCATCATATGAGCTACTGAATTAATATCCCCTTGAGGCAATATACACATTCTTACCAAACTCAATGGAGTCTTCATAGTAGTTAAATCTCTACTTTGTAATGCCAATTAAAATTAATCATATCTTGAGTAAAGATCACATATCAAATAGATTGCTCTTCCTGCAAATGCCTCTGCAAATTCATCCACAATTGGACTTGAATCCATATTTCTAATGGTTACTTTATTTACAAGTTGCATATCTTGTATAAATCTCATTGTTCCATTTTTCTTTGGTACCGTAAACCATCTATTTGAATAAGGCGCTATAGACGGTTCTAAAATCTCTATTTTAATCTTTTTATTGAGTAAGTATATTAACTTGGATAAATGTGCTCTTGGTATTGGAATTGGTCGTAAATTCTATGGTTCATAAAGAACAGTAAAAATAACCATAGGTGCTACAATATTTGGATCAACACATCCAATTTCATGTGCTTCAAATACAAAAGCCTTTCCATGTTGTGAAAGCATATTTCTAAAGCATTTTTCTTCACATTTTGTCAAAAATCCTTCATATCCAACCGTTAATCCATCTAATGTAGCATCCATAAGTTTATGCCCTATCTTCTTAGGATCTCTCAAATTTGGTTGTGTAGATGCTCCTCTCACCTTTTCTTTACAATCTGATGGTAGTGGCAAAGCCACTGGTTTAACCTTTTTTGCCACTGATTTATACTTAGTTTCAACACATATCTCTTGGCGACTTAAATTTTTTATAAAGTTTTGAATTTCATCATAAATTTTTTTAGAATATACATTAATAAATTTATTACTTCTTTGTAATCCATATTGTAATAAATAATTTAATTCTCCCATAGTATCCGCAAATCCAACTTCTTCAAATGATCCTGATATAAATTCATCCTCAACCAATTCTCCATTTTCTTTCAAAGTTTTTTCCATATTTTTAACATAACGTTTATCTATTCTTTTCATCCTTTCTATAGTTTTAAAAGATAATACACCATCTTGTTTCAATCCAACAAGTCTAGTAGGTAATGCCATCTTTGTTAAATTCAGCGGGAGCATGTCTTCCTTTAACCCATTGCAATCCCACTTTACAATGGTGTGCGGTAAAAACCCTCAAGCTCTTCAAAGTTCTCATTTGATATTGGTTTTTCTCTCAACTTATCACGATTTTTTTCATGATCAGCACAAACAGTTAAAAATTGAACTGCTTTCATTCCATCTTGACTTCTTATTCTTGCATAGGCTGAACCATCATCCATAATCTTTGTTTCCATTCTTGTAGTAGTAATAAATTGTTGTCCCAATATAATTGGATATGTAGACATATCTTGTACAAAAAAATGTTGCTCATGAATGACATCTCCTATCATCACCTTTATATTTGGACAAGCTCCATATAATTCTCCCTTTGAATTATTTGTTGATCTTATCATCCATCCATATTTAATATCAATTGGCCATTTTTCCTTTCTATATAACTCTTTTGATATCAAGTTGATTTCAGAACCATGATCAATTAGTATTACAATTGGTTCTTCTAATTCTCTTAATTTTACTAAAGTTTCCGTTGTAGCTCTTGTCCAAAGACTTCAAAAATAATGACTAGAAGCTTGAGTACTATCTTATTTATCTGTGAACTTGACTCGTGAAACATCTCCAACCAATTGCATTTCAATTTCTTCATCTTCATCACTTTCCATTGCTTTTGTACCTTGTATATTTGATGTTATAGTATCACCAATAGATTGTCTTTTTCTTTTTATTGTATCAATAATAATTTCATGAAATTCTCTTTTTGCAATTCCTAAAATCTCACCAATTGTAAATTCAACCTTTCCACTTAAAATCCGCTCCTCCAATACCCTTTTTAAATTAGTAGCAACTTCAATATCTGATTGTAATTTATAAGCAGGGGCCTTTCCCTTCTCTTTTACAAAATCTCTTTCCTTTGTAGGAACATTGTCTATTGTCTCTTCATGTATAGGATTTTTGTGTAGTCGTGTTTTTTCTCCTCTTGTAGTCCTTTTTGATGGCCCTTCATTATTCTCATCTCTTCTTCTTTTTTCTTCTATTAATGCATCATGTTGATTCCTTACAATATGAGCATATACTGATAATCCATCTATAGGATCATTCCATCCAGTAATTTGTCGAATGTCGTTTTCAACACATTTTAAATCATTTTTGATAAAATTTTCTCTTTCAGCATAACTCATTGTACTTGTCTACAAAGAACTAGATTCTTCTGGAAGTTCAAGATTTATGCTTAAGCACTTGCCTCAATTTGCTTCTATCCAATATGTTGATGCTTCATTGTTTGAGATTTTAAATGATTCTCTTGCAAGTGCCTTCATTCCTCCTTTACCAAAGTTTGTCTCCAATTTTTTTCCACTTTCTTTTAAATGTATCATACCATCTTTGAAAAAAATAATTCATTTGTGTAGCGCCTTTATAAAATCTTCACACTCCCTTCTTGAATTATCCACACTATCACACCACATGCACTTGTGTACTATACCATCCATTTGTCCAAATTTTTATTTTGTTGATATCTTTGATGATTGGCCCTTTTCTTCAAGTTTTACAAATTTTATTTGCAAATCTCTCATCCCTCGTATGATTTCATCAAAGCCCATTTCTTCTTTCTTTGATGTTGCCATTGAAGGTTGAATCATAGGTGTAGGATGGTTTGTAGGTAATTTTACCTTAGAAGCTTGAAATTGGTCTTTGAATATCCATCCTATCTTTTTTCCTTTCTATTTTTGCAAGTACACCAATTGCTTCTTCCACTTCTTTCCAATTTGATGTTAGTCCTTCTTCTTCTTCTTTATCTTCAAGTAATATTTCCAACTTCTCTTATAGCTCTCTATCAGCCACTTGAAGAAAAAACTCTACTTTGCTTGGATCTAATAATAGCTTATCTTTCTTTAATAGATGGAAATATTGCCTTTCAAACTCCCTCAATAATTCTATCGCTTGAAGATCCTTCTTAGGCCTTTCAATCCATTCAAAAAATATCCTTTTTGTAACCCGATCATTGTCTTCAAAAAAATATTCATCCTTTAATGCTTGAGAAAATCTTTCCCATGAATCTCCAGATTGTCTTATAATGGACTTCACATGACTTCTTATCTCCGATATAGTAGCCAGTTCATATAATTGAACCATCTCCTTCTCAGAAACACGCTTCAATTCCATTTCCTTAACATAACATCTTAAATATTTTATAATATTCTTCCCTTCAAATTGGTCAATCTTATCCACAACTGCCTGTAATTCCTTTATTTGCCATACCTTCCTAGCGATCTTTCACCTGTTGTTGTTGCATGAATAAAGCAAATGCTTCAAACATGCTTGCAGAGTTAGGATCAAAATACATACCTTGTCCTCCTTTGTTACCTCCACTTGCAACTCCACTAGAAACTCCAATTGATGTACCATCCATAATTCCTCCTTCAACTCTCTTGTCTTCCTTCTCCATAAGTCAAATAAATCCAAAAAATTTCCAATAATCTTCTACCTCAAGCTTTTCATGTTGGGTTCACCAAATTATGTCGTAATACGTGCAATTTTGCTCAAGAATGCTCTGGGCACCTGGTTGTGGAAGACAAAAAGGAAATACACAACAACAAGATCTTAACAATTCTAATAGAATCCTAAATAACTTCTATTAAATCTTAACAATACTAATCAAACTTTGACTCAATCTTTAAGCAATTACAAAAGAAGAATAAATGAATCATATATTAATCATAATAGAAATTAATATATAAAATATTAAATTTAGAAAATATTAAAAATAGAATCTTGAAATTCTAAGTCATATCTTATTCAAACCTTAGGTCAAATCCTAGATCAAATCAAACCTAAAATCAAAACCTAAATCAAATGGCCAAATCCTAGTCAAAATCAAAACCTAAGTCAAATCCTAAGTCAAATCCTATTCAAAGGTCAAATCCTAGTCAAATCCTAGTACCTTAAGTCAAATCCTAGTCCAACCTACCCTAAGTCAATTCCTGGTCAAAACCTAAGTCAAACCCTAAATCAGAAAAATCAAACCCTAGTCAAAATCCTAAGTCAAATCCTAAGTCAATCCTAAATCCAAAATCCTAAATCAAATCCTAAGTCAAAATCCTAAGTCAAATCCTAAGTCCTAAATCACCCTAAATCTTAAATCCTAAATCCTAAACCAAACCCTAATCAAATCTTAAACCAAATTCTAACCAATTCAAATCAACCCTAGGAAAAATTAGAACCTCAATATCTACTGATTAGATCGTTGATCTTACTTAAAACTTTGTATACCTTTCAATCTCTTAATCAACAACAAGCACAACAAATTTGAAGGAAATTGAACTTACCAAATAGAAGAAAAATCCCAAAAACTTCTTGAATATTGGTCGGCCTCCTTCTCCAACCTTGATGCTGATCTTCTAGTGCTAATTTCTCTCTTTTTCACTGTTCAATCAGTCTCAAATCACTCATGTGTATAGGAAAACAAGTCTATTATCCACACAAATATAAATTACTCCAATCCAATTGGGAGATTGCTCAAGATCTCAAAAACCCTAACTAACCTTCAAAACTTAATTTTTGAGACCTTGACCCACTTAAACCTCAATTACGTACAACTAAATTGTTAGATTTAGCTCAAACTCATAGCACACATTAATAAAAACAATATCCAAAAATCCACAAATTTCCAGCTATAGATCTACTACAAAACATCTGAAATTGCCTAAAACATCAACCCTATTTTATTTCACAAAATCCCAAGTTGCCGAAAACAACCTTGACTTTGCAAAGCTATTACAAAGTCATTTTTTCTCCAAATCACTCAAAACCAACTCTTATACAAAATCCTTCAAGTCCACTCCTTAATTCCAATCTTTGATCTACAAAAGCTCCTTAGATCCGCTATAGGCATGCGATTTTGTGCCTTGGGGTCTGATTTCAATCCCAATTCATAACTGGTCCTTTCCGGGTATCTATTTCAAGATTTTTGTGGTAAGTTTTTCTGAAACCTCTTCTTAACTCTCTTCTATATATGCCTATATCAATTTATTTTCCAATCTACTTTGTTTTGCCTTACTTATGGCCCTACAAAGTAAATAGAAGCTCATTTATAAAAAGGGCAACATTAAAATCCATTAGTTTTACTCCCTTTTTACTATTATCTATTTTTTCTAAGATAATTTTTTATAATATTTTAAACTAAGATCTTCTATAATATACTATTTCTACACTCTTTCACCTAGTAGTCACATTACATCACGACAGCGGAAAGTGACATTTCCAACAAAACCCTTAGTGGTGGAACCTGCCAAGATAATGTCTAGAAACAAACCCTTATTCATAGGTGCGAGGGCCTTCATGAAGGAAGCCAAGAATAATACACCATTTATCATCTTTGCAACGCCAGCTCAAGAAGATGCAACTCCAACTTTGATTATTCCGGAGCAGTATGAAGAATTCAAGGATGTCTTTGAGAAGAAGAATGTTGACATGGTACTAGAGCATCGACCGTATAATTGTGCTATAGATCTCCAAGAAGGAGCACAACCACCATTTGGTCCAATCTTTAATTTATTACAAGACGAGCTTTCAGTATTGAAGGATTATATTGAAGAGAATCTTGCGAAGAACTTTATTCGATATTCTAAATTTCCAACATGTGCACCCATCTTCTTTGTGAAGAAAAAAGATGGCTCATTTTGAATGTACGTGGATTATTGAGGCTTGAACAAGATCACTGTGAAGAATCAATATCCATAACCACTAATATCCAAACTCTTTGAGCAACTTGGTGAAGCCAAAATATATACCAAGATAGATCTTTGTAGAGCTTACAATCTTGTATAAGTAAAGGCGGGAGATGAATGGAAGACAGCGTTTTAAACAAGGTATGGACATTTTGAATATATTGTCATGCCTTTCTGATTGACCAATACACCAGCTATATTTCAACATTTGATGAATGATATTTTTCGGGAATATATGGACAAATTTGTTGTTTGTTACCTCGATGGCATTTTGATCTATTCCAAGAATGTTCAAGAATATGAGGGTCATGTGAAGTTGGTGTTACAAAAAATTTGGGATGCGGGATTATACGCCAAATTAGAGAAATGCATATTCCATCAATCCAAGGTAGAATTTCTTGGTTATATTATTTCAGACAAAGGATTATTGATGGATCAGAAGAAGATTCAAGCAATAACGAATTAGATAGTACCAAAGTTGGTAGGGGACGAGCAATATTTTCTTGGATTTGCTAACTTCTATCACATTTTATTCAAGAATTACTCACAAATTGCAACCCCACTAATGCGGTTGACATCAAAGGACAAACTCGAGTGGAGTACCCGAGCACAAGAGGCTTTTCAAGAGTTAAAGTTGACATTTATAATAGCTCCTATCTTGATACATTTTGACTTTACAAAGACCTTCTATTTGGAAATAGATGCTTCTGACTTCGCACTAGGAGCTGTATTATCACAAATAAAAAAGGATGATAAGTTTCACATAGTTGCATTCTACTCAAGGAAGTTTTTGACAGCAGAAATCAACTATGAAATTCACGATAAGGAACTACTTGCGATAGTTGATTCTTTCCAAGAATGGCGTCATTTATTAGAGGGTGCTGCACATTCAGTGACTATATATACAGATCGCAAGAATTTGGAGTATTTCACAGTAGCTCGAGTTTTGAATTATCGCCAAGCTCGATGGAACATGTCATTATTCTGATTCGACTTCATCATCACATATCGACCAAGAAGGCAACAAGGATTATCGGATGCATTATCAAAGAAATCATATCTAACACCTAAGGCTGGAGATGCAGCATTGGATCAACAGTGTGCAACTTTACTACAACCAGAACAGTTTTGCCTTTGCACCACCTCCATGATCATGCCAATTGATGCTGATTTTTAGAACAAGTCCGTGGAGCATCAGCTGTGGACTCATTAGTCTTGGATGTGAAGCAGCACCTTGACAAAAACAAGTTCAAGATCGAGGACAAGTTATTATATTTTGAAGATCAACTATATATTTTGGAAGGATCAATTCGACTTCATATTCTTCAATTTCAATATGACTTCTTGGCCGTAGATCACTTTGGATTCAACAAAACAATAGAGTTTATTTCCCGAGACTTTTGTCAAGGTGCTGTTTCATATCCAAGACCCAAATGTGGAAGGTAGTGAAGAACTTTGTGCTATCATGTGACCTTTGTTGAAGATTAAAGAATCCTCGACATCGCCCTTATGGACTTTTACAACCTTTGCCAATTCTAAAGCAACCATGGTCTTTAGTATCTATGGACTTCATCACAGATTTGCTACCTTCTACAACATTTGATGCTATCTACGTGGTGGTAGATTAGTTTACAAAGATGACACATTTTGTCCCATGCAGAAAGACAACTTCTGGTGAAAAAACAACAAGATTGTTTATTGACAATATATATCAATATCATTGTTTACCAGATCACATTATTCCGGACTGAGGGCCTCAATTTATATCAAAGTTTTGAAGGTTGCTTTTAGACATACTGAGAGTAGATATCAAACTCTCTTCTGCCTTCCATCCTCAAACCAATGGTCAAACAAAGCTAGTTAATTAAATCTTGGAGCAATATCTACAATATACGATCAATTATCAACAAGATGATTGGACTACATATCTACCATTGGCAAAATTTGTGTACAATAATTTGGTCCATGCCTCAATCCAACAAATACCTTTCTTTGCAAATTATAAATATCATCCAAAATTGGATTTGTTGAATAAATTCAAAGATGAAAATCTAGCAGGTGAAGATCTTGCAAAGCATTTAAGGGAGATCCAAACCACCTTGAAGCTTCAGTTATAGATAGCTCAAGACTCGTACAAAGCTTCTGCAGATAAATTTTGGAAGAATTTTCCTGCTTTTCACATTGGAGATAAGGTTTGGCTCTTACAATGAAACATTAAGACCACTCGACCTTGTGATAAGTTGAATTATAGGAAGTTGAGACCATTCTGCATTTATGAGAAAATCAATCCAATGGCTTATCGGCTGAAACTACCCACATCCATGAAGGTACATCCAGTCTTTCATGTTTCTCTTCTAGAAGCTTATAGCGAATCAACTTTATCAAGACGGATACAACCACCACCACCTTGTATTGAAATTGAGGACCACATGGAATATCAGGTGGAACAAGTTCTGACGAAACGTGAAGATGAAGCCTTCTCCGAAAGAATGTATAAGCAGGATTCAAGTCTTATCGAAATATAACTTATTGCATTTTATTTTTTTATAATTCCAAGATATATGATCTCAGAATATGGCTAGTGGGAATGAGGATATTGCGCTATTGATGCCATCTCAACTAAATAGTTCATGGCGTTGACTTCGAGGTGAAGAATTGGAAGAACGAAGAAGACGTCAAAGAATATTAAGTAGCAGGTCACTCGTGATTGTCTTTGATGCTGAACTAGCTCATGAAGGTAGTGGCGAAATGATATTTTTACGTCGCTTCCACAATGAAAACATAGAAGTTTAGGCATAGTCTCAAGTGGAAGGTGTTGGTCATTACCGATGGCTACAAGGATCCATGAATCATCTGCCTCGTGAACAATAACTAGAGTATATTGCAAAGACTATGCGCCAAATCTTTGATTTTCTACGTTTGTGAGCATACGTCTCAAATGGCTTCTCGGAGACCTAGAAGCTAGAGGAGGAGGTGATGTCAAGGACATACTTGTCAGAACCTTCTAAAACATCTAGAAGAATCTTAGAATTCTCTAAAACCTCTCAGAACCTTCTAATATCTTCCAAATTGGTAGAAGTTGCTTGAAAAGCTTCCTAATTGGTAGAAGTTGCTTGAGAAACTTTCTAGTTGATAGAAGTTGCTTGAGAAGCTTCCTAGTTGGTAGAAGTTGCTTGAGAAGCTTGCTAATTGGAGGAAGTTGCTTGAAAAGCTTCCTAGTTGGAAGAAGTTGCTTGAGAAGCTTCTTAGGTAGGATTATATATTGGAGTCGAGGCTGAAGAGTTCTTCAGTCTCAAAAATACATCTCTTGGAACTCTAGCTCATCTCTCTGGTGTTGTTTCTTGTACTCATTTGATTAATCTAGTTCTTCCCAATTCTTCTTGAACTTCTTATTTAGACTTCCAGTCTATATTTTGCGTCTCTGACATTTAGTCTCTTGTTCTTATCAATGATCTAATTCTTTGTTCTTATTCATCCAGTTCTTTGTTCTTGAAATAATTCTAATTCTGTAATCTTTTCCTTATTTCTTTGCTAACATGCTATCTTGCATCCCTGACATTTTATATTAATTTATGAAAAAAAATTATTTAATTGTAATTATATGATTTTTTTAGTTTTTATTTTTTATTTTTTATTATATATTATATCTAATAATACTATTGATAAATATTATATATATTTATTAACTACATTTAATGACTAAATATTAATCTAAATTATTTTATATAATTAAAATATATATTAGCCAAAAATTTAATCAATTGGTTTGATAAATCTTATTTATTAATTTATTTTAGTATATTATTATAAATTCTATTATACTTATATTATATAAAATAATGATTTTATTATACTATTTTGATTTTAATATTTTGATTTTGTATCTAATGTTATTTGATACACTTAAGTATAAACTTAATGTTATAATAGCTCCAAAAGAAAGTATTTTTTGTACTATCAAAATAATTTTTTATTTTTAACTTTAAAAAGGATATTTACATATTATATTTAATTTTATTAATTGATAATATTAGTCTATTTATATGATTGGTCTAATTTCTTTTAAATCCATTTGGTAGTTTTTTCATTTTTTGATACTATTACAAATTAAATTATTTTTCAATGATATTCAATTATTGATAAAAGCAACTAAGAAATATTTTATATGTATATGTTTATGTATATATAGATAAAGATATAAAAATATAGAATTATAAATTCAAATTATATTAACTTTATTATAGATTTTATCAATAAAAATATACTAAAAAATAATCAAAGAGATTTTATCAATCTTATAATTAATAAAAGAATTAATTTTAGTTTCATTTTTTAAAATTATTTTATTTGATACAATCTATTTTAGTTTTTTTAAAATATAACAAACTTTAGCATTAAAAGAAAATTAAATTCATAAATTTTATTTAGATTAATATTACAATCTATCTTCTTGTCTTTTATAATTACTAAGTTGTTATTTTAGCAATAAGTTTTCTCAAAATTTTACTATTATGTTTGATCTACAATTAGAGAATATTATTTTTTAAACTCTTTTAAAAAAAAAAAAAAAACAAAAAAAAAAAAAATACTAATGAATGTTAGTATTACAATATGTTAAGATCTTAAGATTTTAAGAGTTTATTATATTTAGTGATTTGACTAAATCTTCAACATTTATGTAAATATTACACACAATTAGAAATATTTTCTTTTAGTTTGAAGTGCTTGGTTTTTTTTTATAATTTTATTTTAATTTTAATTTTTTATTAAATAAAACTATTTTTATATATTATTAGACTTCTGAAGCCACAACATGTCTTTTTTGGTCTTGTATACAACTTCAACCCATTAAGCTCAAAATCCCATTTTATTTATTTTTGTCCATGCACAGTCAAGAAAACTTTCAGAAGTCCAATTCAAGTTCATTAGAGATATTATTCATAAGTTCCAACTCCTCTTTGTTACCGTGACTCCCTTTGACAAATCAGATACGCCACCTATATCCGTGAGTGACACCTAGACCTATGTCCAACTATCTAATATCAAATGGAGCTTGCACCCCAATAAATATTGACACACACATATGATCCAGGTGTACAGTTCCATGTCGATACCAACCAACTATATGGCAGTGGCACGATGACTCAGCATGCACAACACTTTATACATTGCACGTGACAGCTGTCATCCTTTAAGTACCCCTCCCTTGGGAACAGCGGCTCCCTGAATGAAACCTATTCCACAATTATGCACGAGTGAATGTGATGGATGAACGAACAGATAAACGGTCAAACAGAAACATGGATGAATTTTGAGAATGAACGTCGAGATTGGATGGCAGCCTGAATCATGTGTGCGATGCCGTGTTGGCCGAGCTAATGGCGTGTTGACACTTGTCACCACCAAGCATTTTTCTTTGAATTGGACACGTCACTTAGGCATATCCAAATGTTTAGTTTCGTTTTATTCGTTCAACACATCTTTCTATTTTAAAAATAGTGCATGAATATGAACATGAATGTGTTTGTAAAAATATCCTTTCTAAGGATGTATAGTAAAATTGTATTGTAACGATTCTTAATATCAATCGTTCATTTTGATTGTAATATTAGAACCTGTGATTAAATTTTTTTCTGGCTTTATTCTTCTTTCTCAAAAATCATTACTTGTAATAAGATATCATGGTCCATCAAATAAAACCATTGTTTCAAAACTCAATTTTTTGAATTTGCATGTTCTGAATATCAAGTTTGTAAATTGATACTTTTTCTTGTTTGTTTCATAATTCGTTTGAAAATATTTTTTTATCATTTTTTTGTGTTGAAACATAAGTTCAATTGAAGTTATACTCTTATTTTCTTCTTCACAATCTGTATAATATTAATAAAGCCAAATTAAACTTTATTTTTTCATTAAAATTTTCTGAAATTCAATGCCTAGTGGATTATGACACACACACGATCATTGATGTGTATAAATATATAAATATAAATATAAATATATTAGAAAAAGAAAAACCATTGCAGATCATATTGTTTAGGTTTCAATGTTTTCATCAAATATTCATTTATTGACGTAATATTTATCATCATCATATGTGCACACATAGTGAATGCTTTTAAAATGTAACACAACAAACTAAACCAATCTTCCTTGCTATATATATACATATACGTGTGTAAGTATTTATTATTACTTTACAATAGAATCATACTTAATTGAAAATTCAAATTAATTTATTATTTAATTTTAAATATTTTAAAACTAAAATAGTAACTATTTTGAAAGTTGCATAGTTTTATATTTTATTTGTATCTGAATTTTCTTTACAAGATATTATTATTTCAATACTAGATGTAAAATTGGTTCACTTTTTTGTGTTAAAATGTCTTTTTAACATGCAGTTCCTTCTCAGAATGTTATTTATTACATTCAATCATTAACTATATAAAAGTCACCAAAATCAATCCAATAATATATATATATATACATACACATGTATGTATGTGTATGTATGTAGTAATATAAAATTCAATGGCACAAAATAATTTTTTGTAATATTAATTCTATAACAAAATTTTATTACAAACACATGCCTTGCAATGCTTGTATTCCTTCTTGGATTTGTGACAAAGAAAGCATCACTTCACCATGTCTTTTAATATGGACTCCAAAGAGTGGATAGCAATGTACCCAAGTGGGTTCCCTTTGAAGCACATACACACATTAGTTTTTTTTCCCCAATATCATAGGATGAGTTGTCCCTTGAATTTTGTACCCCCAAGCTCCCACAGTAAAGATGGTGTATCAAAGTACCAACTCAGCATCTTCCCCAAGTACTCTCCCCACAACCAAAGACTCCTTTTCATATTGAAGGGTGGTGTCCTTGAAAAACCTGGCTACAAATGTGTTTGGTACTTTGGTGACAAAGGGCCTAGCAATGAATGGCTCCCATGTGGATGAACTTGTGTGAAGGCCTCCACACCTATGAAGTGGATGGATAGATAATGGATAAATTCATAAAAATTTAATTTAAACAAAAAGATAAGGAAAAAGAATGCACATAAAAATCCAAATAAAAAGAAGCCATTCAAATTGGATATTGTTTTCATTTCTTTTGTGGAGTGCATGCAATCTACTTTTTAATGATTTTTTTACTATCTGTCCCCAGTAGGTATACATGCATGAATAATTCAATTGAATCCCAAATAATAAAAAGAAGAATCTATTCATGGTTGCAAAACTAACCCTGGAATCAAAGGTTGGCACATTGTACCCTTCAAATCCCAACAGTTTTTATAGGAAAAATAAGACCACCATAAACCCCATCCTTTTCACTACTTTTTGGGGGCATTTCATGAACATAAAGACCCAACAAGTAAACAGTTTGGTGCTTGGGTGACTGCATGTCAATGGGCACCATCAACGTCAAAGGCTCAAGTTTCAGTCACTTTATTTGGGGGAGTTGGGAAGGCTTTTTCGTCATTCCTAAATTTGACTTCTAGGGTTTAAGATTGAGGCAGTTATGGCAGGGCTGTGGCATGAGCCCCACTCCTACCATGAAGTCAAGTCCATCCAAAGGCACATACCCATCGACAACAGATGAACAGACATACGGATGAATATGTGGACAAAACCACTAACTGATGAATGCAGATGAATTTCTTCAGGCGTGTTTCCATCGTTCTTCAGTGAGAACCTGGAAACGCCGATCGATCTCAGATGGAATGTCGAGAACACCGTTCGCATTGCTCCCCTTTCAGTGGAGAACGCATCTTTCGCAGACCGGGTGTAAAAGATAAAGAGTGCACTTGGAAAGAAAAGAATTAAGGTGGAGAATGCTGCACGGAAAGATAGGATAAATGGAGACCAGTGGAGTGTGGTGGGGAAGAACCCGGGAGCGTTCACACTGACAGTGCCGGGAAGTGGGATTTTCGGAATCGGGGCGGAGTTTCCGAGGCGGACCATTCTTGTCGCCGATCTCGAGCTTTTGAGGCAGCGGCTGTTGGTTGGCACATGACGGGCTTGGAGGAGTTTGTCTCTGGGTCGCGGAGACGGTGGAATGGAACCGTGAGGAATGAGGGGAGTTGGCCGTTTCAACCAGGATTAGGGTTTCGAGGTTTGAAAACTGTGGTGGGGGGGAGGGGTTTTTGGGGAGAGACGGGTGGCTTCGGGGTGTTGTCCATCTCGATGAGAGTCAGAAGGTGATCTTGGTGGATGAAGAGGATGCTCAGCATTCTGATCTTCGTGTTGCTATTAGGTCTATTCATGATTTTTCCGGCCCCGGGAAGGTAAGAATCAGAGTGAATTTTAAGGACTGCATCGCTTGTATGGAATTCGTTGTTGCGGATTAGAAACTGCTGACTCCGAAAGTGGTATGATATCTTTAACTTGTGGTGTTTAACGATGTCGTCAATCAAATTTGACGACCCCTTTGAATCGTGTTGTTGCGGGATCGCCGTCAGAAAAGTGGATTGCTGTCATTTAGAGCCCGTCGTTGAACAATGTAATCGAATGAGCTTATCTCATACTGGTGGGTTTAATGATGCTTTGCTTTGGATCAAGCTCTGAGTAATCGAGTAGCTTAAGTTTGATGCTTGTTTTGTCAATTATCGCTTTCTGGATTTTTTTTTATTTTAATTTTTAAAATATTAAAATATAATTTTTTAAAATATGTTTTTATTTCAATACCAGTGCCTCTCATCGCTAAAGCATAGTTGCGTCTACTTTATGGCTTGAGCTAATTATCATAGTAATGTGTACTATGAACAGAGGGATATTGATAGCTCTCTGGCAGCTTCAAGTTCTAAAACGATAGTCCTTCAATGTCATGGTGAATATGAATATTAATCATGTCAGTTGAAGTTGATTTTGACGTCATCAACTAACTTTACGGGAATTAAATTGAGCCTTAATTATGTCAGTGTAAACGTTGTTTGAGTTATCAGTAGTACCTGACTAGATTTGGTGCTTTTGTGGTGCTGCTTCTGGCAGCGGTTCAACAGGCTGACTCAGATGCGCTAGGTGAAGCTGGCAAAGTAGGAGTTGGACTAAATCACAGGATTGAGTGGGTTTCATCTGGAGAGGCTCATGCATGGTTGCATTATTGTAGAAATGTATAATGTAAAGGAGTGACTCGTATGCCTGACCTGCGCTGCCAAACAGTCAAACTGTGGGTTTTAGTGTAAGTTGCACTGGTACGAGACTGTTGTAATCCGTCGTAGAATGCATTAAAGGCCACTGAATCTGTTCCAGGTTATTAGACGAATGTCACTATTCTCGCAAATTCGAGTGATTTCTTTTGTTGAAGTGGGATAGTAAGTATTTTATTTTTGCTTTTAGGATTAGTGACGATCCAATGCATGTAGTGAATACGTCAGCATAGTGAGACTTATCCAGATTGTGGCGAGCGTATTCTGCAGTGATTAGTATGCCACTCGGATATCATAATGAAGCCGAGTTTATGCATTCATGAAGCTGTTTAGTCTATGACCTGTCTACATGCACACACTATTCACTTTGTTCTTTGATGAAGTTCTAGATGCATTGCTACAGTTGGATTCAGGAACTTTCTCCTGTGTCATTTACAATCTAGTCCCTGACAATAATATGAATACGAAATTCTCATTTTTTTGGCCCCCAGGTTCGGTAGTAAGCATCCCTTTCGCAGTTTTGTAGGTCACAACCATGCTCGGAGCGTTGTAAATATTTGTTGGGTAAAGAGTTTTTATTTATCAATCTGTGGCTTGAATGATGTTTAAAAGTTTCCAAGTATGGTTCCAGACTTGAAAAGAACTTCAGGGGGCTTTCCTCAGCATGTTCACCGAGTGATGCACTTGTTTTCGTTCATTCAGAATGACTGTTCTGGTTCATGAATCTTTAAAACGTTTCTGCAATTGGTGACTTGATAAACATGTCAAAAGTTAAAAACCATAGTTCAGCCTCCTCAACCTCAAGTATGAATCCAAACTTGAAGTTAAAGCTCAGACATCAGTTGTTCAATGTTTGCCTTTCATATATTATCTGTCATTCTATATTATCTGCCATTCAGAATAACATCTTTAAAATTGTAGTTGATGGAATTGTGAATCTGCTGCAGGTCAGTACTGATGTTGCTCAACATAATCAGAGGCAATGGTTTGCGTTAGTGGTTTGTGTTTATTGCATGCACACTGTTCTGTTTTCTTAGATGAGTTGCTAGATATAGTCTAGTCAGTGACTTCTGGTGTAATGAACCTGTTGAACTTCGTTGTAGTGTGTACACTCTTGGCTCGAAGATGCTCTGGAATAGTCTAGTTAGATGATGGTTGTTGTGAAGAGCTTCAATTGCACTTGAGGAAAGGCTATGTGGAGTGCTTGGTTCCTGCCACTGCCCTGTGCACCATCAGTCGAAGATGCTTGGGATTGAAGTGGGTAGATAACGGAGTCCACTGGCCGTCTTTTGAGCAGTTGAACCAAACATCCAACTTGTGCACAACAGGTTGCAGATAATTTGAAATATCATGACTGTGACTTGCATCAGCCGGATCCATTCAGCAGCATTAGACTTGGCTGCTAAAGTGACAACATTTCAGAAATGGGCAACTCAGAGTTCGTACAATTTTCATAACAAACCTAGGCTGTTCACATTTCATTATTACAAATCAAGGTCAAGGATTCTCTAAAAGCTAGTATTAGAACACCACCAAGTGTTAAAAACTAACTAACTCTGCATTATTTCATGTCGAGTCACAAGTTTTTGACACCAAGGTGAACAGCATCGGAGTAGAGACTAAGGCAGAGATCCATTAAAGGGCAAGAGAACAAGCGACCCGATTGATATCCGGATTGCCTGGTATCCCTGGCGCATCGCATCTGATAAGTGTCCAATGGTTGTCCATTGATACCCGGGATATACCCGCGTGATTCAAGCACAGTCGCGGGGAAGCTGACCCGGCGTTTTGGGGGGCGGGGTCGTCATCGTCTTGGAGGTCGCGGGGCTTCGGAGGCTCTGTGTTGCCGGTGGTCTCGACTACTCTTGCAGCAGCTGCGCCACGCCGGAGCTCGCTGGGAATAGGTGGAACGTGGCGCAGCTCGTTCGAACAGGTGCGTTGCACGACCATTTTTATTGCCGTGCCCTGGTTCCGCGTGATTGCGCTGCGAACTCAATGTTTTTTTTAGTCCGTCTGAATCGCACTGGGTCTCCGTTGAGGTCAGTGGCGATGATTAGGGCAGGGCAGACGCTTCGGTAGCGGAGGTTTATACGGAGGGGGTTCAGTGTGCTGGGGAATGTAAGTGAGGTTTTAAGGATGAGGAGGTGCTGATCCTGGGTATAACCTGAAAGATGAACTTTCGAGGTTTTTTTTTTTTTTTTTTTTTTTTTTAATGTGTTTTTCGTCCTTTCGTCGTGAAGTATGTTCGTTGCTACAGACGGGTATGTGATGGTAGCATGGAAGAGCATCTTGTGAAATTAGCTGAGTTGCGGCTCATCATTCGTGTATGCTGAATGATTTTGGATTTTGAAACGTGGGGGACTGTGGTTATGTTTTGCGGCTGAAAATTTGAAGCCCTAGTGGCAATGCTCCAGCAGTATAATGTGTTGTGCAGGCGGAGTTCAGGTTCTTAGTTGTAGAGGTAGGCGTGAAGTTCTGCAGGATTGTTTCGACAGGAGTATGCTATTGTGAGGTAGGAGAAAGCTCTGATGGGAGGATTCATGTTTTCGTAGAACCGTTTGCGAGCAGTGATTATCTTTCTGTGTCTTTTTAACCAAAATTGCCTCATAACTTCAACTTCTCACCTTTCTTGCCCCTTCATTTTAGCCACGGTTACCTGGTTGTCTTCGCTATCGTACGCTGGCGCGTAATTGGAAAAGCACCATGCTGTCGTCTTTTGCAGTGAATTCTTGGAGTTATTTTCCTTATTTTTTAAAATTCTGACAAATTTTACATTTTATGCATCCTGAAGGTTGGCAGCTTTTCGGTACCAACTGAAGTGATCGTGCTGCTGTTGCTTTTAAGCTTCAATTGACTTTTTATTTCACAACCATGTTGTAAAGATAAAGGGGCATCAAAGGCGAAGCTTTGCGAAGTTCAGAGATTGAAGATGCGTGTGAGGCAGATGTTGCGAAAGTGCCTCCTGTTGGTGGTTCTTGCGTCTTCTCTTGTGCTTGTCTGCGAGGGTAGCGATGGTGACCAGCGCCCTCGTTACAGGTTTTCTATATTTCCCTTCCAGCTTCGCGTCTTCGAGTTTATGATTCTTTCTTTACAAACTCATGTTGGTTAGATTTAAGTTGACTACATGTAGGGTTACGCTCGCGTATTGAGACAAAGAGACCTTTTCATAAGAAGAAAAACTTATAAGCTTTGGTCGTGTAGGTTTCTAATGCACTCCACATCACAAGTTCGTGCTTTGACTTCAAATACAAATCCCTCGATAATTAGACCATATTATCCGCAGTCATTTCGTTTTACTATCGGAGATGATATGACATAAGATGAGATACTGTTATGATATACTTCAGTTTCTGCAATGTAGTGACGTGTGTGCAAGTAGAATTTAAAAAAAGAAAAAGAAAAAAGTGCTCCTAATTTGGTGAAAGTATGAATTCTGGACTAGCTGCTTTGGGAAGAGCGCTGATTTAGTGGGAATGGATGGCCACCGTGTTACAGGGAATGCGTGAAAGGATGTGAGCAGACTGGGTGTGTAGATGGCCAGTGCTACAACAGCTGCAACTTCCAAGTGAATGTTGACTTGGAGGGCAATATTCTTCCCAAAAAAGCGCATATTAATTCTCCTCATGAGAAGTTCCTTAAGGAGCCGCTGTACTTGCGATGGAAGAAGTGGGACTGCATCAGTGAGTGCCGCTACCAATGCATGCTTCGTGAAGAAGCAGACTCAGAGATTCCGGTTAAATACCACGGCAAATGGCCTTTTGTTCGCATTTTCAGTCTGCAGGTTTGTACTCCCAGTTGATCTTTGTTTGAACACCTACTTCATTTACGGCAATGTAGGCTTACTCTAGCAGTCGATAAGCAAATGTTAACTGTGCAAGCTGTGCTGAATCTGGGGTCTGTTTTGTTTTGACAGGAGTGGTTTTCTCTTTACTAATGAAATATGCCTAATTGTTCTTGAATGGTGGTTGTTTGAAATAAATTTAGGAACCCGCCTCAGTAGCGTTCTCTGTGTTGAATCTGCTGGTGCACTTCCAAGGGTTTTCTTCGTTTCTGGTTCTCCTGTACTATAAGCTCCCATCCCGTGCGAAGGGCCCCTATTACGAATATGTGGGGCTTTGGACCATTTATGGTCTTCTATCCATGAATAGCTGGATTTGGAGCACCGTTTTTCATTCGAGGTGAGCTATGTATTGTATGATTTGTTTTTTTTGTCCTTAATGTTATTTTGTTCCTTGATTTAGGACACTATTTCCCTTTGGCACACATCACGCTGTTTTCAGATGGAATGTCCAGTTCATGTTGGCAGGGAGAGTACTGATCAGATGCTGGCTTTGTGTAAAAATCCAGAGATATGACATTCACTGAAATGCTGGATTATTCATCAGCTATTGCTTTGATTGGTTACTCATTGATGCTTGCCATCATTCGAACTGGGAACCTTCGATCTGAAGCGGCTCGTGTAATGGTGGCAGCTCCTATAATTGCCTTCATCACCACTCACATTTTGTACCTCAATCTTTATAAGTTCGATTATGGTAAGCTGGATTTTGGAACTCTTTACTCCCTTTCAATATGAATTTCACACTGCATTGTTGACGTCACAGTTCCTCACCATGTTGGTTATGTGATTGTAATGGAATAATGTCTGGAATTCCAAGACGGCGTCTCTGTTAATTCGTGTTCGAACCGCAGGATTAAATATGATCGTCTGCGTGGTAATAGGCGTAGCCCAGCTGTTGATTTGGTCAACGTGGGGGTTTATCACGAGACATCCAGCTCGTTTCAAACTCTGGACTGTAGTCTTCGGAGCTGCTTTTGCCATGCTCTTGGAAGTTTTCGATTTTCCACCCCTGTGGGGTATTTTTGACGCCCACGCCATATGGCATGGTGCTACTCTTCCCATCACCTACCTGTGGTGGAGTTTCATCAAGGACGATGCAATATACAGAACCGAAATGCTGGTTAAGAAGAACCTGACATCCTCAGGCTCTTTTTCAGAAGCTGAAACAAGGAAAACACAATAATGTTTTTTTGTGGAAACCGCAGTAACCTTCTTAATAGTTGGACCACCACTTTTCTGATTGGCAGTTTGAAGGAGTGACGAAATGATTATCATCTGGATAGACTTGCATTAGAGATGGGGCAGGAATGACGTGACCGTAGTAGTGCTACGGAAGAAAGCCATTCCGTCGTTCAGCACTGTGTAGATTGCCTTATTGCACAATATATTATCATCCACTGTTAACTTAATAGCAGATGCTAGGCGAGACTTTTGCTTGTGTTTAATAGTCATTTAGCGTTTTCTTTTGTTTCATTCTTATTTATTCATTTTTTTCTACTTTCTGCCGGATTAGACCCAGCGGATTCTGCAGTGTCCAAGTCGGTAAGATTTTTAGTTAAGAGTCTATTTGATACAGGTTTCGGGATCTATTTTTTGTTTTATGTTTTTGTTTTTTTCTTATTTCTTTTTCGCCGATTGGATGTTTACGAGGGGCAAATGGTCCTAATGGTGTAATCAGAACCCTCACCTTCTGTAAAATTATTCCAACTTTTGTTAAAATTGTGGATTCACATCTTCGTGTCCTTTTTTGTGAGATACCCACTCTGTGGATGGCTGATCTTACTCATAAGCGTTGCCAACACACCGATTTGTAGTTAACCTCTTCAATACTCGTCTAGTCTACTTTTAATCTTCTCCACCATTCCCATACAAAAAAGTGAAATGCCTTCCTCCTTCGCTATGAGAGGGGTATATAGCACGACTTTTGCACACAGACTCTTGCACAAAGGTTACAAACACATGGTTCACAATTTTCATCACATGTCATACAATATTTGGCAATCTTACAATTTAATCACATATTATCAATGTTGTTTCATCACATGTCATCAAGTTTCATACAATATTTGGCAATCTTACAATTCAATCACATATTATCAATGCTGTTGCCAAGAGTATTGTGGATTCTTATACTTTTAGTTTGATGTTGAATATGTCAATTGCATTGCCAAGAGTATTGTGGATTCTTATACTTTTAGTTTGATGTTGAATATGTCAATTGCATTGCCAAGAGTATTGTGGATTCTTATACTTTTAGTTTGATGTTGAATATGTCAATTGCAGAGTAAGTCCAAAGTTTTCCTAAAACTAAAACCAAATGAAGATAAAATAACCTCCAATGTATTTCATTAATTAATTGTAGAGTTTAGAAAAATTATCTTAGTTTTATCTATTACTTTTATTTTTGTAAAAAAATCATAATAACTTTTAAATATAACACTGAAATTACCATGAGTATCATGTTATTCAGCTATAGTGCTCACCAAGCCCTTCTAATGTAGAAAAAAATACTTTATATAAGACATTTGTCCTTGAATAATAAAAAAATCTTATATTGATAGAATATATTTTCTTAACTTGAAATCTCCACAAAAATTGTGTTTGGTGGTTGTATAAGTATTTTCTGAATTTTGTTGTGCTATTGAACAAGAATTGTGATCAATGAGTCATAAGTGCATCTTCCTTTCTCAAAATTTGTATTTGGAGTTCTTTGGCCTTCAAGTCATTTCCCAAATGAGGTCACTTTGTTTGTAGAATTGTGCATTTTCCATTTTTGCAAATCATTTGGTTAAGAAAGCAAAGGAATTGATGGAGGGTGGATGTAAAAATGAAAGAAAACAACCAATTCTCAACATTGATTGAAGTCATTTTGTCCAGATAACATCCACAAGCACATAATGGAGCAACACCTTGTGAAGTTCTAAGAGTATAATGATGCTCAATGGTAGATTGGAGCTATAGCGATTGAACCTATGTTACAATTGTTGTTAGAAGATAAGTCAAACATGTTGTTTCATCAAGCATAGGTTCCAACTGGTTCTTACTTTTTTCACCTTCATCTAGTTGTTGGTAGTATTGGTTGTGTTATTCTTACCACGTCTCACATTGAAGGCAATTTCTCCTTAATGGATTATTGACAAGATGAGAACTACTTAGATGTAATAGATTTTTCATTGGAGGAGGTGTTGCACTCCAAACAATACCATTTGTTTCAAAAAGCAGTTGCACATTTTTGCTAGAAGAGGAAATAAACTTCTATATTGACTTACTAGGCTTAAATTCATTGATTTCCAATAATATCCTTTATGTCCTTTATTAATGGAAATTTATATCCTATATTATTTAATATAAGACAAGTAGGATAATGTCCTATATAAGGGCCTAGTGCTAACCATAATATCACTTGTATCAACAATTTCTATCAATCTTAATGATGTTTTTAAAAATAAATTAATTCTTATTTTTTTATCACTATAATAATATATTTATGGATTTATAGAATAAGAATCTAAGTTGTAGGATGCTTTTATAATAACTTTTTAGATCTAAAGAGCATTTATATAACTATATACCATATTTAAGGATACTTCCAAAATCACTTCCAATCTAAGATACTTCTATGATACTTTATAATAAATATAGAGATATGGTAGTAGACATCATCTCTTGATATTGATAACCTTTATATATATATATATATATATATATATAAGTACATAAAAAGTTTCTTTTCTTGTCAAATACAAATCTCATCTGCTAATTCTATCACCCCTACCTACACCGCTCTCATTCTTGATTGTTATTGCTAATATCATTTGTTAGATTTTACACACTTGCTA
Source organism: Physcomitrellopsis africana (assembly GCA_036785485.1). NCBI lineage: Eukaryota > Viridiplantae > Streptophyta > Bryopsida > Funariales > Funariaceae > Physcomitrellopsis > Physcomitrellopsis africana. The sequence continues at coordinate 632,719 of JAWRVF010000105.1, read as the reverse complement.
AAAAAACTCTACAAATAAGACATATGCAGACATTATAGGTAGTGACTTGGTTACAACCTCTACACTTTCTATACTTTAGGTTGTTGTTCTTGTTTATTAATTCAAATCTAAAAGAGTCTCTATATGTTGAACTTCTAAAGGATTTTCTACAAATACAGATTTGTGCCAATTTAAAGATTTTACCTACAACATTGGATGATATTAGCAATGACAATCATGAATGAGAGTTGTATAGGTACATGTGACAAATTTAACAAATGAGATTTGTATTTGATAAGAAAAGAATCTCTTTATGTACTTTTATATATAAAGGTTGTAAATACTTGAGCATGATATTCTATTGATAGAAAGATAATGTTCTACTATTATATCCCTAAATATATTTAAACCTAATAAATTTCTATTAAATTATGTTAAGTTGTAGTTGATTCCTATTTACATCGACTAACAATTTTGGATGACCTTATAAATGGATGAATATATGAGGAGATGTAATGCCCTTTGAATGAATGCATACTTGCAAACATCCTTATCTTTAGTATATATATATATATACACACACATGTATACTAGTATATTGGCCCATCAAACCAACGAAGGAGTGAACTTTGTTTTGTATTTTACTTTGCTACATCTCTTATGATTTTTCTAATTACAATAAAACTATATATCAATCAATTGACATTGAATTATATAATATCATTTTATTCAAGTATATATATATATATATATATACACACATATTCATGTTTAACCTGAAATATAGAAATTTTCATTTAAAAGTTCAATTGAGTTTCATCACAAATAAACAAAGAAATAAATAATTACAAACCCAATTCAACAAAGCAAAGGGGTTTACAAAATAGTGTCAAGGCTGAAAATTCACTCACTTTGGATAATAGCCAAGTGTGCTCAAAACACAGAATAATAAAATTGGACAAAATCTTTGAGGCATTGGCCCATGAATTATGCTTAAGGGTGGTGGTAGATTCTAGAATGTGTCTAGCTTGGTTCCAACGCTGAACTGTACTGGCTCACCATGAGAGACATTTCCTCCCCATCTTCATGCAGTACAGTTTTGGCCCTCCGTGACTTTTTTATCAAAATTTTAAAATCAGAATATTAACATTCTAAGATAAAAATAAACTTGTGTAATATAGTATATTTGGTATAATTGATGACAATATAACATGCAGTTTTATATCTTTCAAAAGCCTGAATCATGTAAAATTTTGACATCTTATTACCATCAATTATAAATACTAATGCTAATTATAATGTGTTTAAAAAAAGAGTCATATTTTGATTGTGTATGCATAGTAGAAGATATTGATGTTACATACAAAATGAATTAGTAAAATAATATTACAAATTAATTCAACTTTTTATTTTTATTATAATTGTGAAAATGTATAAATAAACAATAGAATCTTTTTTAGTTTTTCAAAGTGATTAAGGTGTAGTAATTTAATTTTAGATTTTTTTGACATTTTATTTTATTTTTCTCTATTTAACATGACTGCATGATATGAAAGGAAAGTTTAAAAACCAAATATTTAATGTGTAATTTATTGTAGCATATAGAAGGATCAACTTACAGTTGTATGATTTATGTTGAGCTGTAATACATACTGGTGGTATAAATTATTGAATTATAATGTTTGTAGAAGATCAAGGTTGTTGAGCTAAAAAGATGCAAATAGAAGTCAAATGGTAGCAAATCATTTTCAGTAAAAATCAAACACAGTCTTCAGCATCACATATTACAAATTTAAAATACAATGGTGATTACGCATAAATATTGAATCAAAGGTGACTGTTTGAATCAAAGGTGCATGTATTTGAAAACTTGTGATACACTGTTTACAATAGAGCAAGCTTCTTGTCCTCCTTCAAACAAATATCCTCCTTAATTTTTCAATTGATTCCTGTAAATTCAAAAGCTTATTAAAAACTTTTGATGAAAATTTTCAATTTTGTCATAGCAATGCAATGAAATGTTGGTTTAACTTCTATCTATATATATATATATATATATATATATATATTATTATGTTTATTATGTTTATTGATATTAATATTATTAATTATATGATACTAATTCAAAATATCATCATATTTAAGTTATAAATATAAATATATATATATATATATATATATATTCCAGCTGTTGCACCCAAGTCATTCCACAACTTATAATAAAGCACAATGTTTGAATATTGTAATGCAACTCAAGTCTACATTCTACACAACTCCTTGTGGTTTGATAATCCTTTGAACACTTTCTTATGGGAGTTTTTATAAAGGATTCAATTTGTGATTAGTTACTAAACATGATTCCCTATTTGCACACAATGAAACTGTTTGCATATTTCTAGTCAACAATGGACCTATAACAAATAATTCATATCGTCAATTTGAAAGCGAGCAAGAGGTGATGAGAGACACTTTGCTAGAAAGTGAATCTCATAACCCTTTGTGTCTTAGTATCAATCTGTCCAAATTCTTTGTAGTTCCTGTTGGAATATTGCAAAGCTATGATTTGTTCCTCCATCTTCAATCTCAAATACTTCCTACAATGGATTGCAATTTTTATTTCAGCTCCTCTAATCCAAACTTTGTCATTTTTCGAGTAAAATATTTGTCAATGTCTTCAATCAACAAAGTAGAGTCCATTGGCAAAGATGCTGGGCTTGGTTGCAAATGAACAATGAATAAAATGTGGGTTGTGTGGTTCTTTATACAAAGAAATTATTTTTAGCTACATTCCCTTGAATTTGGAAGCAACTAGCTTTGATGGGGTGCAATCACATTTGATTAGCTATAGTTTCTAGGACTATATATATACATTGTGTTAGGACATATATATTTTTAGTGATTTTGGCATAATTTTTAATAATTTTAGCATAAGTTTTAGTGATTCTATTGGATGTAATTATATTATAGATATATCTATCTTTCTTGTTGCAACTAATATCATGTGTAGCCCAGGTCCTAGTATGAACACGAAGTGTGTCTCGCATGAGGCAGTGGTGTGAACGGGGTCCTGGTGTGAACAGGGATACTTCATGAAGAGAGTCGCTTTGTCTAGCATGAGGCTGCAGTGTGAACGAGGCCCGACGAAACCAAGACGAGTGCGGAGCCCCTCGCAGAGCCCACGAAGGCGATGCCGGCACCACAACCGAAGAGCCTTCCTCCTCCGCACCCCAATTACGCTCCTCTTGCGGTGTTTCGATCGAGACCCAACGCTCGCGAATCCAAATTATCTCTTTAGGTGATGCCGCACTGAGTGAGCGCGTTCGAACGAGCAGGAAATGGGCTCGTGGAGGTGATGGTTTAGCAGCTCCCCTGTTTTTTGTTTGCGGCCTTGCATTGCAGGGGGACAGTTTCTAGCTGGAGAATTCTTGGCTGCTGATCGTTGATGAGTTGATCGCTGCCGTAAGGTCCAGGGGGTGAAACTAATTTTTCGCTTCGGTTCTCCCCGTTGACGTCCTCGAACGCGATCAGTGCAGGTTGGAGATGACGGTCAAATGGTACGTGAACATTTCACAGCTCTAATGAATCATTCTTTCGCTTCCTGCTTTGTTTGTGTGTGCGTGTATGTGTGTGTGTAGTTTATCTACCGATTAGTTAGCAGACTATACCTCGGTTTTTCTTGCCGATCCAGGGAACGTGGCAGTTGTGAGGTATTGATTCAGGATAGGGGGTTTAGGGTTTACTGAGCACAAGCTTGGGGAGATGGGGGTGACGGAAGCATTTGGACGCATTGTGAGTCGCGATGAAGTGGATGATGGGTTTCTGTTCTGAGGGTATTTTGTAAAGAATAGTTGTGCTCGTTTACAGGCTCTACTACTGGCAGCCCTCGATAGGCGTAACAATGAGCAGCCAAACTCTGTTCGATGCCTTTAAGCGCATCGAAGCCTTACATGGCGTGAAGACTTTCCGATGGCAGATCACTGCGTCGCAGTTCCGTCCCAACCAACGAGGTACCTACCTCATTTGCTCCCGTGTGTGAATTCAGCTTATGTCTTCGTCTTTGCTTCTTCGCCGAATTGTTTTACTTCAAATCTATTTCATTTGATGTGTTTCCTATTCCGTCTGCCGTTTTCAGAACCGGTGCCCATAGTGGAATGCGCGAGGGAGCTATTGGGGGTGCTGTTCTCGGAGGTACCAGACAAATACTACTTTGCATTGCGGCAAGAGCATATGGTGGTGGAGGCCGACGCCACCATGCAAGCCATTATGGAGAAGCTGCAAGTGTATCGCAACAGACTCACTATCCTTTTTGAAGTAAGAATTAATCTTCTGTCGTTCTTCCCTTTGCTGTCCGTTCTTAGGGTAACGCTCAAACCAGTAGAGTTTCTTGTTCAATGTCCCTTCACTTTCAGAAAATGACGATCTCGTGAGATTTGTCGATGCGCAGGGATTTCAATACGAATTGGGAGATTTCCACATTAAGGCAGGCAGGGCTGTTCTTGCACATACCGAGAATCTCCGTGGCATTGTTTTAGAGGTTTGTCTCCTTGTTGTCTGTCTGGTCATACTATTCTGTTCTTAATTGAATGTACTTCTCGTTTTTACTGTTTCCTTTCTTGACCCTACTCTGGTTACAGGCACTCAGTTGGTGATGTGAAATGCAGGTAGATTATAAGCCGCTGTCATCGGTAGAGCAGTCTCGAAGAGTAGTGCAGGACTTCATGGAGGTGTGGCAGAAAGGCGTGACCACCGGCCAATTCGTGCCTTTGGACCCCAATTTTTCAGAGTTCAACCTCCCAGATCTATATTCATGGCAACATACTGCCCTGCAGTATGTCACACTCATGGCGTTTGTCCTCTCGCAACAAAGAACTTGATTATCACTTTCAATGAAGAATCGATTGTTGTTTTGCATGGTGTCGGACTCCAGGTTGGTTGGAATTGCAATGCAGCACAAATCATGGCTTAGTTTATCATTTGCAGCACCTGCATAGTCTGTTTCAAGAGCTGCCTAGATCATCTGGCATTGTAGTTGGGGATTAGGTTCTAGTTATGTATGATGAGTCCTGTCTCACAGGTTCACAGAATTTGATTTTGTAATATCCCCTCTGCTTTCCCATTCTGTACTCCCAATTAATGGAATCCACAGTTCCATCCACTTGTAACATTTACTCATGCTAAAGGAAACCATGGCACTGTTTAGCTCTCCTCTGCACTTCGCTAGTACAAATATTGTGTCCGCTTCATTATCTGTAAGGGTTCATTCGTTCCAATCTCGCCTAGGTGATTGAGATCTCGTTTGCCTGACCCTCGTCAGCATTTGAAGGATTCCGTGATCTGCTGCTCCTAAAGTGCATTCAATTTAATTGACATAGGATTTTTGGGGAGTATCAAAGAACTTACGAGTACAAGTGATGCAAATCCCAACTAAGATGCCGAGTGGAGCGCGGTCGACGAGGGACTTTCGGAGTGGTTGCAAAGTTCGAGGAATGGATTGAAGGAAAGTTTCGAATTTCAATGCGTCTGCTATATTAACAAAAGCCTAGATCATACAAAGAAATCCCATCAACTTGACGAAAATGGAAGCAATATAATGTAAGATTACTTTTCTTAACATGGGAGAGAAGGACGGTGTCGACAACGATGCTAAGTATCTCTTCGATTCGAAAGCCTTGTCCAGCATGAATTTGGTCTGCAGGATTCCTACGTTGAGGACGATGTTCAATTTATCCACGATGCAGTTTAAGAATTGGACAGGGTTAAGGAGTTGATGTTTCTTGTGTCTATGATGACGTCGTGGACACTTGCAGTGCGGTTGCGGGGTTTAAACCCTCTCATCGGCCTCCAACTTTTGAAAGTCGATGATGCCGTCGTTCTCCCCATAGGATGCAGTGCTGAAAACCCGGCTGTATATGCCTAGTCAGTAGATTATACCTCCAGGTAATCTTCAGCATTGAACCAAGATGCAAAGTTTCCCTCGAAAAAATCGTATTTTACAGTACAGTTTATTTACTGCTGGCTATTGATGCAGTTCTCTGAATGATTTGTTAAAAATTACAAATTCTTGCGTGTGTTAATATCTTAATGCACAAAATGGTAGTTCAGTGGTCTTAGTTCCAAAAGTGGTGAGTTTGTGGGTTATCCGTCATGACAATTAGCAATTGAATTGGTTACAATCTGGACTGTAACCAATTCATCCACTAAACCTTGCACTCCAGCCAGTTAGCAAGTTGGGCTACAAGTTGGGCTACTACCAAGGTCTCATATGAAAGGCTCGTAGACACCTCCACATCAAGGCTACTGAGGCAACACGGGTACCTAATTGGAAGATATAACGATATAACGAGTGGGGATCAATAAGCACAATACAATACAATACAAGGTGAATTTAGACTGAGGAACAGTGATAACTCATATCATAATTATTTTCATGATTGAGAAACGAACAATCCAAAGGGATCCTATGAGGACGATGATATAAATAATATATTTTTTTATCAACTGCCAGACAAACAAACCTGGAGAGAAGAGGCAATGTCGCTAATTTGTCAACTTTTTATGTCTTGACAGCCTTTATTGCCGTTCGTCAAGAGCACATAACTATAACCGCCTTGACAAACTCTGCCTTCCACCATAGATTGCGAAGGAAGCGGCAGCTACATAGGGAATGAGTAGTTAGTGACCAGCATAAGCAGTCTCTACGGTTCATGTTGCTGCAGTTCAAGAAGGCATTCCATCGTCGAGTGTGGAAACAGACCGAGGCTCTCAAGATGATGGCTGTTATGAACTCGCTGTTTGTTCACGGGCGTGTGTACCGAGGCCATGGTACATCTTTAAGGTTACAATTGTCCGCTGTCAGATATGACGATTCGCATAACGGGCACCTCATCTTCACCGAACACGCTGTTGTTGATGCGTTCCACGATTTCCATACCCTCGATGACCTCTCCAAATACGACGTACTGGCCGTCGAGCTCAGGAATGGCATCCATCGTGATAAAGAACACCGACCCATTCTTATCGGGACCCAGACTGTCCATTGCGAGTAGACCTCTCTGAATTCACAGGATTCGAATTCTTCAGAAAAACTTGTACCCACATCACCTATATCAAGCTAAGGTCCCTGCTCAAAATTGGAATACAACTAGAATGGTGTATCGTCGAAATCCGTGCTCATACCTGATTAAACTTATCGTCCCGGCTCTCGGAATTAAACCTACCGCCATAGATGGATTCTACTTCGCCTTCCTTACCCGCTCCCCCTGGATCCACAAAGCCATCACCGCAAAGCTGTTAATGCCTGGCTATGGCTGGCATCAGTTCCTCTCCACCATGCATTGGCTAGAAAACGCAAGGCTACGCACTTACTCATAATGTCGCCGCCCTGAACCAGCAACCCATGAACTACACGGTGAAACGTAGTATTCTTGTAGTGAAGATTGATGCCCTTTGCATTGATCCCTCGCTCTCCCGTCGCCAGACTCCGAAAGTTTTCTACAGTCTTCGGTGCCTGCCAGATTTCAAAGTAACGTTGCTACCTCATTGACTCGTCTGGACACAACCAGAATCTCAGAAAATCAAACTTTAAACTCTAAATCCTCTGAATCAATGTACAAGCTCATCATTCGTCATCAAACTCAATCACATGGACATGAACGGAGATTCCAGAATCGTTCTTTCTAGTGACTCCTCAGCCTATAACTGCTGATCAGAACGGCAGCCAGCGATTGAAGCGGAGAAACAGTAATGTTGATTGACTGAGGAAAGAGGATGAGTAAGACAAGTACCTTCTTCTCGTAGAGCAGGAAGATGATGCGTCCAACGGGTTCCTCGGCGAAGGTTACGTCAAAGTAAACACAGATGTGACTGATACAAGCGCGACCCTCAGGATAACTAGAGAATGCCTTATGACGCCAGTGCAAAACCCGGCCGCCAGACCGCGCCACCGATCCGTGCATGATCACTCTGCCGTAGCCCACGATCTGCAAGAAGCCAATTACTGCCAGAAAAGCGGCGACTAAGACCAATACATTTTTCTTATCACGGCTTAGCGCCATAGTCATAGCACGCTTGTAACCCCTCAAATTCTTCTTCGAATTACTAGGAAATGGCCCAGTTCTCCGATACAACAGTTATTTCTAAAGATGCGCTGCCCATTTGAAGAACGTCTACAGCATTGCAAATCCTCCGCATGGTCCTGATTGGTCTTCAGTAGTGAATCTAGGCTACGTCGACTGTCACGTAACCAAACAACCAGATCGAAGAAACGATTTCAATGCCACACAGCGAGTAAGATTCCTGCCTACTGGCTGAAATCCAAATCTACAAAAAATCTCGCATTCCCTTCCCTCATCTCAGCTGGCTGAGCTCTCACACAACCTCTTCACAATCAACCTTCTTTGATACAAATACAGCCGACGCACCATCGCTAGGGTCATAAACTCTCAGATCCGAACTAAAACTCAATCACTCAGTCCGGACTCCTTGCTACAATCCCTATTCAAGCGTCAACCTCATTCCCGCCCACAACCAACCAAAAAACAACAAAACCCTGTGTAACACTGCAAAAAAAATCAAACCCTAAAATGATATCCACCCCAACCGATGCTTATACGCACTCCCTTCGCTTACAAACGCCCGACTAGCTGACACAAACGGGGAGGTCACGCTACACCACAAGTCTCCGCATCCAACGAGACCAGATTCACAGGTGCGCAACGCTGCACCCAAATGTATGATCCCTGTGTAGAGTACTTCCCAGCTTCAAACGAACCCATCACTCGCCTCATTACTCAAGCGCTCTGGCGTTCACGCGAGTTGCACAAATTCACGCGGCGCACACCATCAACGACCAAACCACTCAAGAGACGGATTTGCAATGTAGTCCTACCACAGACTCCTCACCATTCATCGAAAAACCTCGCCAAGGTACATACTCTCGCGATTCTGAATCGAAGCTGCAAAACTAAATCACAAAATGGGTGATCACTCCTCGGGACCGCCAAAACGAAATTCGCCGTCTCCTGGGTGGGGCACTGGCTACCCGCTTGTCCCAAGCTTGTTTCCACATACAAATTTCACGATGCGTGCGGAAAATTGCGCTAGAAACTGAATCGATCGGCTCACGGGATCAATGAACGATTGCGTCCGCTCAGATTCACGAGGCTAATCGTGCAACAGAGCCCCGAGATCTCACGCGCACGTTGGGACCCCTGGCGACGCTGGCTCCTCGACAAAGACGCGTGGAAAATTCTTTATCTTTAACACAATCTCTTCTCTTTCCAACTCTTCTACTCGGCGATAGGAGTCTTTCACATCGGACGATTATTAAGAAGCGCGGGATGAGGGTCTTGATCGGAAGGTGGTGAATCGCATTACATGGTTAAGGATTAGGTAGTGGATTGTCAGTCCCCCCCACTTGAAAAAGATACCTCTGCTTGTCTTTCTCGAAGGAACCCCACACGGTTCCGTCCGTCTATTCATCCGTCGGTCTGAGTGTGTGCTCGTTCGTTTTTCGTTTCTTCATTCGTTCGTCTCAATTCTCCGTCCCTTGATGGAGCCTTCGACCATCGTGCAATCGGAGCCCTGGACGATTTGACCAGATCCGACGGCTCAGAGACGTAATCGCATTGGTTCCCTATGCCCGTCCAAATGACCCATAAACACGCTCCTTGGTTGGAGCAATGTCCATATTATTCTAAACTTTAAAAATCTTAAGTGGAAGTGTACTTTTGCATAAATTGGTTGCCATGAGAATATCGTTCATGGTCTCTATCATTGTAGAATTGTCACCATTTTATTTAATAAATATTTTATCCAATCCCATATTTTGCATGCAAAGTGCATTTCTAAAGTGTAAGAGAGATTCTGATTCTATTGTTTTCATGAGCAGTTAGATTGATATGTTTGGGTTAATCAAAATATGTCAGAAGTGGATGATTTTATTGTTTATCAAAGAATATAATTTGAAAAAAATAAAAAAATCATAATAAAATTCAATTTAAATACGCATATTCTAATATAAAATAATATTAATCTTGAAAGTTTGATATTTTTAGATGTTAATGTATACATTTGATTTTTTATAAAAAGAAAAAAAAGGAAAAAGATTGAATTTTGGTTTCTCCTATCACATCATTGTATTGAATTTTGATTAGAAATCAATATTCTTCAGAATCTATTTTCTAAAATGATCTTTTTATCACAATGTTGGTGACAAAATTATATACCATCGATCAATTTTACATACTTCTTAATAAATGAAAGATGGCTTGTTAAATACAAATAATTGATTCTTTAAAAAAATAATTGTGAATCATAATTTTTTTGATTATTTTTAATTAAGAAATCATGATTTATTAATAACCATTATTTGCAGTTTTACAAAATTCATCTTCGTGACTTAGTCTTGTGGCATAAACACAATTAAATCATAATAGAAAATCTTTATATATGTATTTTTATTCAATTTTTTCAATCCACCATGTAAATTTCATTTATATAAAAATTGCACAATTGAAAATAATCTAAAATTAAAACATTATGAATCATGAAATTAATCACAAATACATGTTCTGAAAGCTAATAACATTTTATGCTAAGAGAATATAGAAAGTTTTTTTTTAATTAGTATAGAAACCTTTCCAAGAATTCCAAATAAACAATTAAACACATCAATAATAAAAGAAATATAAGAATATTACATTCAAATATTTTTTTACAAAATATTTAAGTTTTAACAAATGAATCATTATTGTTTATATTTTTATTATCATAATAAGGATATAATATCATTATAATTTTTGTATTAAAATTTATTTATTTAAACTAGTATTTTAAAAATATTTTATTAATATTTATAATTACTTTTAAATATAATAATTTTAAAAAATATTATATACTTTTATAATTATTTTTCTATCATGTCATATATTTATTATAGCATAATTAATATCACATTTTTTACTAATAATACCATCTAATCTTAATACGTGTTATTTCTTACCAATCTTATACATATTATACAAGTACAAAATTAGTGTGCAACTAATATTTATATTTTTTTTAATATTACTTGTAAAATTATATACTTTTTTGAATATTTTTTGCTAGATTTTTTTAAGATAAAATATAAAGTTACAATTGTGTCTAAGGTCTTAAAATAATAGTACATTTGTGTTGGAATTGCTTGCTTTTTTTAAGAAATAACATGTTAAATTTTATGTATTTTAGATATTTATATCTCTTTACTTTTAAAATTTATAAAAATACTATTTATGAATGATATCATAATTTATATATAATTTTATATTAGTTTTTTAATTTTTAATTTATATTTTATAAGCAAATAATATCTTTCTATTTATATATTATAATAATATTTCAAATATATTATATTACTTATATAACAAAAAATAGAATTATATTTATACTAAATTTGATATATTTTTTATTTGCTAGCTAATATTTTATCAATATTTTTTTATAACTTCAAATATATATATATATATATATATATATATAATCATAGAAATAAGATTTATTCTAATAATTATCTAGATAATATGGATAGGTAGAAATAAATAAAAATAGATAAATTTGTTAATATCTTATAGAGAAGCTTACTAGAAGCTTTATAGACATAATTTTATCTTTATGCATGTCTTTAGGTGATTGGTAGGTTAGAAACTTAGCCAACAAGTTAGCCACATATTGCACATGTTGATAACTTGTGGAACAAGCTAAGTACGTGGCGTACATATAAGAAACTTGTTTTGGAAGTTTGATATGTGTCTTATAAATTGGACATATATTGGAGGTCTTATAGAATGTCGCCACGTAGCTCTTAGATAGGTAGTATAAATAGAGATAAGAGTGAAGCTTTTTTCACTCTTATCAATGCCTTTCTTGTTCTTGTCTTCGGCAATAGCCATTCTAATTTTAATATTGTTCTATCTTTCAATGATTTTATATTCTTTTGAATAATACAAGAATGTATTGATATTTTGTTCCTTTATAATTCATATTCTTGACAATTTGATAGAAGGGAAGATTTATTATTCTATTGTTTTATATTTAAGAAGTAAATAGATTATCCCACTTTTATTATTATGTTTAAAGATTGCAGACTACCCACCTTTTAACTAACATTTTTTGCTTTCTAACCTTAATTTTTTTCTTGAAAGATAATAGATTATCCATCTTTGTAAAAAAAATTATTTAATATTAGAGGTTGTGGATTATCCTCTTTTAATTCAAATTGTGGAGTTATTAAGTTGTTTAAGATTGAAGGAAAGATCATGGATACTATTCTTAACAGAAGTGAGAATAGATTTGTAACTATTATAGATCTTTGAGAGCTTATCAACACTTTTAGGGTGGAAATTTTATGAATCACTAATATCAATTATGAAAGCACTATTCTTATATCTATAGAAGAAATCCAAAGCATTTTCCAAGAAGTTGTACAATTGAGAGAAGTAAGGAAATCAACCTCACAATCAAATCCAGGAAGTCTTCTTTCTACAAGTGTAAAAGAGACAAAGATTAATATGCTTGAGAACTTTAATAGAACAAGATCAAAATTTTGAAGATTTCTACAATAAGTTAAGTTATATCTAAGATTACATCTTTTTTAGTATCCTAATGGATTTATTCAAGTTGAATTTATAGACGCACTTCTATCTGAAAGTATTTTTTTTTTTATTTGTACCTTTGATAGAAAAAAATTCATAACTTCTTTAAAATTTGAATTAATTCTTTGAAGTATTTACAGCCATATGTAGAAAAAATGATCAATAAAGAGTAGTAAAAATCAAGCTCTTATCTTTACAATAAGAATCACAACCAGTCACAATATATATACTACAGAATTCCAAAATCTTACTTGCAATATAGAATAGAATGACAAAGCCCCTATCAATCAATTTTGTTATGGATTGAAGAATAACATCAAAGATTTGTTACTAATAATGCTAAAAATAAATTCTTTGGAATAAATTATTGCTCAAGCCATTGCATGCAATAATTGATTATTTGAAAGGTATCAAGAATATAGATTTGGCTAAAGAAGAACAAGTCAATTAATGACAATAACTTCCAAAATTTTAAAAACTTATTTGACTAAGCTAGAACTAATACAAATTGATGTGGTATGTTTTAAATCTCTTATTAAATAGGAAAAGATTCAATGTTATCAAGAGGATTTGTGCTTATATTGTGGAAAAGTTAAGTATACCACTTAACATTATTTAAAGAAGCAACATAATCACAAAATAAGAAGTATGGTTGCTAAAGAAGATAATATGTCAGAAAACGAGTTTCTCTAGCTACAATAGGAACTATACAGCTGGAATCATGTGCAATATTTTATAAAGGTCCTATTCTCTTCTTAGATCCCTCACTTTATTTTATAATAGATATATTTTTAGAATAAAAAAATCACAAAGTTTTTATTTTATTAGATTCAAGTACCTTAGCTTGTTTCATAAATGAAAACTTTATCAAAAAATAAGATATATCTATAGTCAAGAAAATTAAATCCATTTTCATATTGTAACACATTTATGTGATAAAAATATAAACAAGAATGATTTTTTAATTAATATTCAATCATCTTGGTTCAATAGGAACTCAAGATACTTAAAAAAGGTTTTATAAAAGCTTTTTAGATTATTTTCTTGTCTTAATTGCTAATCAATAATAGCTAATGAATAAGATTTTTTCTACTAAATTATATAAAAAAAATTATTGCCTTAAAAAAATATATAAATTAATAAAAATAAAATAAAAGATATAAATAATTGATATGGTTGATACTAAGATTAAGTTGAGGGTAGGATCGGACTTAAAAATCCCTATGATAGGTTGGATTGATACTTGGAGGTCAACCATTTACAGGACATGGTCAAAATTAGACATCCAATTACTAAATGGTCATTGAGGGTAAAATATAGAGTCATTTGGAAATTGGCAATTAGAATTTAAAAGCTAGCTTTAAGCTTATTTTAAAAGCATAAGACTTATTTTTATAGGTTTTGTAACAAATTTGTAATTATTATTCAAATTTAGGATTTATATTGGTGATTTGGATTTTATGCAATAAAATTAGGAATAATACTCTTAGCTAGTTTGTACAATTGGTATAATATCTATGGTTAAAAAATTGATAATGTGTAGTTGATTAGATGTGCTATAAATACATAAAATTTTATGATAATCTAATAGTGTAGTTTGGAGATATTTGAACATTAGTGCAAGGAGGTATTAGAAGTTGGCAATTTGAGGTTGTTTAGGGTTTTTGTATTATCTAAAGATCTATTAGTCAAAATAAGGTGAAATTTGGCATGATATTAGAAGACTTAGAAATTAAGCTATATATTAATTTTGAACTAAAGTTAATAGTTGGAGAAGGAGAAATTGCTATTGAAACACTTGCATCAACTTCAAGTTGGTAGCCAAGTGACATCAGTGCAATTTGTGGACGTTTTTTTTACAATTTGTAAGTTGGATTGAACTAAAAATTTTACTAATTAGAATTAGAACTTTCAAAAAAAAATCAAAGTTACCTAATTGTGAAAATAATAAGATAATTGGACTTTGTGTATGATTGAGGTTATTAAGAAAAGTATTTTTGAACACTTTGTATTGGCTTTAAATACTTTTGAATTGAGATTCAAATTGCATTCTTCTTATATGGATGAAACCTATTAGGATTTCTTGCATACTTATAAAATATAACTTCACCTTCCACAGCCAAGTATGCAGTGTAATCTCAAACAAGACAACATGTAATATGACACCATATATGTAGAAGCCATAGATGGTCATTTGTTGTCATTTAGATATATTATCTATGAGACTCTTTAAATATAGCAACTAATGGACATAATAGCATAGTAATATTTAATGTGATTAGATCTTCTTCTAATCCAATTATTTTAAGATTACTATGATTAAAAAAATATAATCTTCAAATAGATTAGACTTCTTATAACCTTAATTTTTTTCATAGTTTAATCCAAAAATTCATTAGCCAAGTAAACATACATAATTTTAGTATATCAAAATTCTTACTAATAAGTGTAAAAGTTTTCATACACGTGATAAAAGTAAGATCATCTTTTGTTATATACGCCACATCTATTTCCGATATTGAAAAGACCACAAGTGGTATTTCTAGCTAGTATCAAGATTTTCGAGATGTTTTTGAAAAAAAATTTAAATATTCTTTTAAAGCATTGATCTTATGATTGTTCAATTGATCTTTAAGAGGAAACTTAACCACCATTTGGACTAATTTATAGTTTATCACAAAATGAGTTGGTTGCATTGAAGGAATATATTAACAAGAAATTAGCTAAAAACTTCATATACCATTCAAAATCTCCAATAGGAGCTCCTATCTTATTTGTGAAGAAAAAAGATAGATTGTTACAGATGTATGTAGATTATTGAGGATTTTAAAAGATTACCATCAAAAATAGGTATTCTTTATCTTTAAATTTACGATTTCTTGATCAATTTAATTAAGCAAAGATCTATATAAAAATAGATCTATAATGAGCATACGACTTAATTTGTATCAAAAAAAGTGATAAATAGAAGATTACATTTTGAATTTGGTATGGGCATTTTGAATATAATGTCATGTCTTTTGAACTTACAAATATATCAGCTGCTTTTTAATATCTTATAAATAATATTTTTTATGATTTTTTAAATAATTTTATTATTTTTTATTTAAATAATATTCTAATCTATTCTAAAAATATAAAAAATAAAAACTTCATATTTTTTATATATTATAAAAACTTAAAAATATAAGATTATATGTCAAGATAAAAAAAAGTGTGTATTTCATATTATTTAAGTTGACTTTTTAAGATATATAATTTCAAATGATGGTCTAATGATAGATCCTAAGAAAGTTTAGATAATTATGGAATAGAAAATTTTAAAAATAATAAAAGATGTGTAATATTTTTTGAGATTTGCCAATTACTATTAAATTTTTGTCAAGAATTTTTTTCAAATTGCAACTCTACTGGTACGCTTAACTTATAAAGAAAAATTTGAGTGGAATAAGGAAAGAAAAGTATTATTTGAAATTTTAGAGATAGCTTTTATTTTTGTACCAATCTTATATCGTGTTGATTTTTTTTAAGTATATTTTATAAAAATAGATGTATTAGATTTTACCTTGGATGTAATATTATTATAAATGGGAGTAGATGACAAACTTCATCTAATAGTTTTTCATTCAAAATAATTTTTAGCAACTAAGAGTAAATATAAGATCCACAATAAAGAGCTTCTTAAAATTGTGGATTTTTTTCAAAAATGGCATCACTATCTAGAATGTGCTTCTAATCCAGTCATTATATATATGGATCACAAGAACCTCAAATATTTCATGTCAACACATAATTTGAATCATTGCCAAATTCAGTAGAGCATGTCTTTGTCAAGATTTGAGCTTATTATCACTTATCGGTTAAAAAAATAACAAGGTTTGTCTGATGCTCTTTTTAAACGTTTTTATCTTCCATCTAAAGAAGAAAATGCAACTTTTGATCAACAAAGGACAATCTTGTTGAAGTTTGAATAATTTCATCTTTCAGCAATAAAATCAACATTAACTATTGATTTAATTTTTCTTAAATAAATCCAATCAAATATGTCTTTAGACCCTCTTGTTTATGATATTCAAAATAATTCATTTAAGATCAATGATACTTCTAAGTTCGAGTTTGAGAACAATCTACTCTATTTTGAGGGATGTTTATATGTATTAGAAGAAGAAGCATGACTACATGCTTTTCAAGCTCATCACAACTTCTCTACAATAAGCCATTTTGAATACGAGAAGACTTTGGAACTAATATCAAAAGATTTTTGGTGGCCTCAAATATAGAAGGGACTTAAAGAGTTTATATAATCATATGATGTTTGTTCAAGATCAAAAATTCCTTGTCATCCATCTTACAAACTTTTCCAACTCTTATCTATACATGAACATCCATGGTCTTTTATTTCTATAGATTTTATTACAAATCTATCAATTTCAAGTTCATATGATTTTATATTTATGATTGTAGATCATTTGATGAAGATGGCATATTTTGTACCATGTACAAAATCTATCATAAATGAAAAAATAACTAAACTCTTCCTTGACAACATCTATCACTATCATGGATTGCCAAAAGATATTATATCAGATAGAAGGATGTAATTTGTATCAAAATTTTAAAGAACTCTTTTCAAGATATTAAAGGTGGACATAAAACTATTTCCAACCTTCCATCTTTAAATTGATAGTCAAATAGAATGGGTAAATAAAATTTTGGAGCAATATTTGAGGTGCACCATCAATTATCATGAAGATGATTAGACAACTCTTTTGCCATTGGTAGAGTTAGCTTATAATAATTTGGTATATTTTCCTATTCAACAAACATCTTTTCTTTACTAATTACAATTATCATCTACAACTTGACACTTTTGACTTCTTAAAAACTAACAATCTCATAGTGGAAGACTTGGCACATCAATTGTCAGAACTACATACAATAATGAAGACACAATTAAAAGAAGCTCAAGTACAACAAAAGACCAATGTAGATGTCTATTGCAAAGAATAATTCTAATTCTAGGTGGGTGATAAGATATGGCTACTTCATCATAATATTAAGACTATTTGTTCTTATAACAAGCTGGATTATCAAAAACTTAGTCCATTTTCAATTTGTGAGCAAGTCAATTCAATTGCTTATTGATTAAATCTATCAAAGTCTATAAAGATCCATCATGTATTCCATGCATTTCTTTTTGAACCATATAAGATAATAAATATACAAGGAAGAAAACAAATACCACCACCTCCTATAGAAATAGACAATAATGAAGAATTTGAGATAGAAGAGGTCTTAGATTTGAGGTGATGTTGAAATAGATTGAAATATTTTATACATTGGCATGGATATGATATTAGTGAATGCATATGGGAGCCATCCAAGAATCTAACAAATGCATCAACTAAAGCCAATGTGTTTCTTTAATAACATCCATTAAAATCAAGATGAAGAAACAAGAAAATCTTTGCTATAAACTAAAGCAAGTTCAATATAAATTTCATTCTATCTTATATCATTGTTTATTATTTCTTTGGATTTTAGTGCTAATAAGATGGAGAATCAACAACTAGCAAATTTAGCTCAAGAGCTATCATTTGCTGAATTAATGAACGAGACATTACAATTGTCACAATCTTCAAGACAACAAAATAGAAATAAAGATCCTCAAGAACAACATATTCTTCCTCAAATTGATAGCAAGATACAATGTGTTTGATATCACAACCTTGGAAGATACTCTCATTGTTTGATAATATTTTTGAAAGTAAAAATTATTTTTGATGGTGTTTCAAATGTTTTCTTTAAAGAAAGTTATAAAAGCTTCAACAATAATTAAATATTAGAATGGTGCTCATGCCCTGATATAGGATACTATTGATGGTTGAGAGGACCTATCAACTATCTTCAAAGAGAACAAAGATTAGAATATGTGACAAATACAATTTGGCGGATTTTAGACTTTTTAAACATATAATCACCGCTCTTTGTGGAACTTGTTCATAGAAGAGGGGATAATGTCACAGACATAAGATTTATTCTAATAATTATTTAGGTAACATAAATATGTAGAAATAAGTAAAAATAGCTTAATTTGTTAATATCTTATAGAGAAGCTTCTTAGAATCTTTGTAGATGCGGTTTTATCTTTATGTATGTCTTTAGATGATTGGTAGGTTAGAAGCTTGGCCAACAAGTTAGCTACGTATTGCACATGTTGATAGCTTGTGGAACAAGCTAAGTACATGGCGCATATACATGAAACTTGTCTTATAAATTGGACATGTATTAAAGGTCTTATAGAACATCGCCACATAGCTCTTATGTAGGTAGTATAAATAGAGACAAGAATGAAGCCTTCTTCACTCTTGTCAATGCCTTTCTTATTCTTAGTCTTGTTTTAAGAATCTCTAGTCTTCTTATCTTTGGCAATAGCCATTCTAATTTTAATATTATTCTATCTTTAAGTGATTTTCTATTCTTTTAAATAACACAAGAGTGTATTGATATTTTGTTCTTATATTTGATATATATATATATATATATATATATAATATTATTTTATACTTTATTTTTTAAATATTGTAAGATGAAAATCTAATGTCATGATTATTATGGCTAATAGATTTATAACATATTGATAGTGTGAATCTTATTGAGGTGGTATTCTTATGGGATAAAACCCCAATAAGAGCTCAAATTCCTACAAATTTGGTGTCTATTCAATTTAATGTACATCATCTTATTTTGGTCATTTAAAGGCTACGGTTGCTAAATAAAAGATAGACAAAGAATAAATAGACAACTTAAGATTTTGTTTATAAAGGAAGGATTTAAATAATTGCCACATAAATGAATGCATAGATATTTGGATAGATACCTAAATAGATATATTATCCTTTGGATGCATGCACATAAATAGATAGACCAACACCATTGTTTTTAATATATAAGATAATTTTGTGATGTAATTGCTCTTAGTACTGTTATTAATCTACTATCTAGTTCCTATGTTAATACCACGGTCTTAATAACTTTTGTCATTCTGAATATACTGGTGAAAAAACAAAGACATTTCTTAATCAACATTATTTGTTCCTAATGAAAACTCAAAACTTTCATGTAAAGATGACCATTCCATTAGTTCACATGTATGTGGAAGTCAATGATTATATAAATCTAAGACCAACCACAACACCTTACAACTTTCAGAACATTTCAAAGGTACTCTATGCTGGTTTCTACAATAAAAATACAAGTAAAAAGTACATGTGAGACTACAATCTTATAATGTAAGAGCTCTATATTTAGGATTTCAAAGGCACTTTATATTCTTCCCTTTCAATCTGAAAGTAATAGAATAATAGATTCTATAAACCACAATTTATTTTATTATATTTTTTAAAGTCAAATAAAAATGTGATTATTTTCAAAATATTTGCAAGAATTTTAAACACACATCAAGACATGCACCCCATCTTCCCACAGCATCGCAACTGCCAATCACAAGTTGATTTCAATACTACTCTGGATTAATTTACAAAATTTGCCCGACATCTTAAGACAGAAATCACTTTCTGAAAACCAACACAAGGACTTGCACAAGAACAGAAGGATTGGAGATTGTGCTTGTAGTAAAACAAAATGCTATTTTGTATAAAAGAATTGTTCAATCAGGGTTGGTGAACTCTTGTTCTCCAAACAATTTCACCAAGCAAAAACCAACAAGATTGAGTAATCAGAAGCTCCATTGTAGTTGGTGTGTCAAGTGTAAAGTGTTTAGAGGAAAGGTATTGGAGTTATGTAGTTGGAAGTTGAGAAGTCTCTGCTTAGACATGCAGAGCCAACCACAGCAACATAGGAGAAATTTGGTGTGATTTGACCTCCAAAGCAGCAGGCATGCCCCCACAGTGGCAGTTGAAGCTGAACATCAGAAGCAAGGATGAGCTCATCAGCCTTGTTACCATCGAAGGTACTAATCAGCTGCAGTAGAGAGGTGTTTCGTATAATCCAAATCTTGCCACTGTTGCTGCACCACCAGAGGCTTGTCCAGTCCACCGATGAAAAAACCTAGAAGGGCATGTTGAATTGCAACCAGGTTGGACACATCAACTAAAAGCCATCCAGAAATGTGGAGCTAAACTATCAATTAATGGATGTCCCCGTCCTACAAAAGGGGGGCAATGTCAACGAATAGAACTAGTAATAGCTTCAAAACAGGAAATGTCAACAGTAAGCACAAGACCTGGTCTCCTTGCAATATGACAGCAGGCTGGCTGCCGGGAACAATATCATTCAACTCCTTATTCAAAGAATTTGTTAAATTTGGGAATTCAAGGCAGTCTAGAGTGTATAAATACACTGCCTATGGACGTAAAGGTACTCATAATTGCATAATCATTTAACTATGGTACATGGGGATGACGCTGGCTGAGCTGGTTCTGGGGTTCTTAGTCTGCATTAAAATATTAAACACGAACTTTAAGACTCTTGGGTGGGGAGAAAGAAAGACTGATGATTCAAATTCTTCTACATAATTAAACCTTGTAGGAAAAATTATTCC
This sequence comes from Physcomitrellopsis africana, assembly GCA_036785485.1. Lineage (NCBI taxonomy): Eukaryota > Viridiplantae > Streptophyta > Bryopsida > Funariales > Funariaceae > Physcomitrellopsis > Physcomitrellopsis africana. The sequence continues at coordinate 611,545 of JAWRVF010000105.1, read as the reverse complement.
GAGGCGTCTTATCATGACTTCCATTGATGAGAGGACTCTCAAGTAGATTGTCCACATGCCTCGGCATCGAGTCCTGCTTCTCTCCTGTCGACTGCAGGTGACCGTCTCCATAGAATCGTTGCTTCGTTAGCTCCATGCTCAAGCTCGCCCGAACTCGAGATGAAACTCCTTGGTGTGTCTTCTCCACTGCCTTGGTCCTCTCTTGCTTGTACATGTCAGGATCCGTGATGTGCTTCTGGAGATAATGAATTTCCTGGATTAGGTGGTGGTCCATCGGATGGAACATCCGCTGGTAGGCCTGATACGCGGCGTAAGGCAGGACGCATGCGACTGGGATCAGGATGGTGATGAACCAGTATATGGGAGAGTCCACAAGCGTCTCTACAAACACCTTGTATGCCGTGGTCGATTGAGTGGGGTTGATGGCGCCATATGCTACAAGGAAGACGTACCATAGGGCGATACTGCCCCAGATGAAGACATGCTGAATCCAGGTGAAGTAGCTCAATGCCAACGCGACTTGCACATTGACGACCCACACCACGCATGTATACATGACTGCTCCGAGCTCTTCAATTCCCGCAAGCTGCCCGTCCTTCCTGTAGGCCTCTATTTCTACCGCTGCCGTGGTGAAGAAGAAAGCCACGACGGAGCTGTAAACCCCGTTCGCCATCCAGCCCAGAATGCGACTCCACGTAAAGAACATATTCTTAGAACCTTGCTGGTACAGAGCTGGGAACTACAACACGATCACGGCACGCAGAAAAACGGTAACATGTTATTCTGTGACTTGTAAATTCACCCAAGAGTACCACCGAAATGATAATATAACGAATATAACTGGCCAAACACTGCCGCATTAATGGAGAAGGTAACAAACTCGACTCAAATCAAGAAAACAGAAAAAAGTAAAAATGATGAGATTTTGGTGCATACACACACAACATGATCAATTCGTCGGCATTAAGTAGAGCTTCGCAAATGAATGTGATGATGGAAAGCAAGGAATAGTACCTGCAAACAGACTCGAGAGGAGACGTCTTGTTCAAACACCCCCAAAGCAATTACTGGTAGAGATGTGAAGAACACATTGAAAAGTGAAGTGTACCAATCATTGTAGGCAGTTTGCCCAGAAAAGGTTGTAAATGCCTCATAATAAAAGAGGGTGAGTCCAAACGTGATGTTTTTGTAGAAGAAGTAAACAATCTGCAACCAAAGTTGACAAAAGCTCTATGAAAAAAAGTACGAGTCCGACTAAGAACAATCTCACGTTCACCTAAAGCCTATATCTCAACCTAGTATAAATTGTTCCAGCAACGAAAACCTCCCTGCCTTGGCATGCATTCAAGAGCTGTCGACCAATGATTCGAAAATTAATGGGTGCGGACCACTAATATATTTCCAGGCACAACTTGCCTAGCTGCACAATATCTTTAGGTTATTCTTGTGGACCGAAAAGGCTGTAAGGGTGCAAGAGTAGAGTAGAGAGTCAATCCAGGTAACGGTTGTGAAGGTGACCGGAATACATACCATCAGAGCAATACGCTTGTAGCACCAATGCCCATGAACAATGAGTAGACGCTCTAAAAATTTAAACTGAGCAATCGAAAAATCACTCGCCATTACTGCCTGCAATTTCCAAAAACATAAAAGAAGAATTATTAAATGTAGCCAATTCAAAATACAGATGAAAATTTTCAAAGAACTGTTTTACGCTGATGCTCAGTTGAATCAATAATAAAAGATACTGACCTGCATGCCTTCAACTCCACTAATACCAACACCTATGTCAGCCTCTTGGATCATGCCAACATCGTTAGCACCATCTCCAATCCCGAGGGTTGCCTTTCCTGTTCCTTCCTTAACAAGCTTGGTTATCTGCAAATAAAGCTTGGTTATTCAAATATATGCATCGGAATTTTCTTAAAATTAGAGCTTCTAGAAATCGCATGTAAAACAGGCACCATTGGATTAAAAAAATAATCCTAATAGACGAGACTGAAATGCTGCACCAACGAGGATCCACATCATCGTGCACTCCAAACACTAAAAAATTTCAAACAAAGACATTTACCATGGCCTTCTGCTTTGGAGACACCCGGCAGCAGATAACAGATGCACATTGGGTTGCGAGATTGAGCAGCTCGTGCTTCAAGCTATCTTCAAGCGCATACATCAGAGACTTTCCATCAATGATCAAAGCATGAGGATTATCATCATCAGTATCCAACTTTATCTGATGGTTGCCGGCTGCTAATTGAAGAGTTATACTTTCCCTAGCCGCTTTGGCTATCTGATTCTTATCCCCATTTTCCTCAATAGCCCTCATTTCAGGTGTTTCCAGACCGACAATAATCTGGTGCATTCCCTGTCGCAATAAGCTGCATGCAAACCTGCATACTCAAATGAGCGCCACACAACGCCCAGGTCAGTAATATCCACTATTTCGTGACCTAAGGACCACCATTATCATCATCATAAAACACAACAAAACACAACACTCAAACATTTCTCATGGAAGAAACTCACCCGATATTAATGGCAGTCTCTTGCTTGTCTCCAGTCAACACCCAAATCTTAAGACCTGCCTGGGCAAGTCTGTCAATGCATTCTGGGACCTGCGACGAACCAGAAATCCATAATAAGATGAGAAAACATTCCAATACGCCTGGTTCACTGAATACACCACTTCAGAATTTCTTAATATTAGCGCTACATCTTTTGCAATATTGAAATAACACACTTGACGACACATCCGATGTCTCTGGTGCTACTAATGAAAAAGGCATCTCATGTAACGTACCCCTTTCTGCAATTTGTCCTCCACGGCGGTTGCGCCAACAAGGATAAGATCCTTCTCCACCATATCTGAGGCCTTGTCCAGCAACTCATCACGGTCTGGACCAATTGTGGTTTTGGCCTTAGCAAAAGTCGCATTCCATTGTTCGTACTCAGACTCCTCCAACTTACGGTACGAGAGAGCCAAAGTACGTAAACCAGCATCGCCATATTTGGCTAAATGGGCTTTGGTTGCATTCCAGTACTGCTTCCCATTCCTTCCTAATCTATCATAAATTATACTGTGCATCCAAAAAAGAGGGATACTCCATCAGTAAAAAAAAATCCATAAGGTGACTAATCACTATGTGAATTGCAAAAGAACAATTAGAAGACCTCTCCAGAGAGAAATGAGTCAGTCTTTTGAGGAGTAAAAAAACGTCAAATAGCATGTCCCTAATCACACTGCGACGGGATGGCGACTGCTTAAAGGACCGCAGCTACTTTTTCATGACACTTGAATTATCCATACATCATGTGGAGTTCATAGTTCATCGCTTAATTACAGGATCTAACCATAAATGCAAAAAAATTGCATACACCTTTACGGTGTGAAACTCTGAGACCTGGTGACAAAGAGTATAGTGCGAATTTCAGCCAAGGGTGACATTACCTATCGGCACCCTTGCACATGAGCAAAATTTGACCAGATTCGTCCCTCACGACAACGGACATGCGCTTGCGTGTGCTGTTGAACTCCAGCAAATTGAGAATATTGTACTCCCTGCAAATGATTGCTTATATTAGATGCTTGTTTTGCTTGAAGAAAGTTATGAGCCTCCAAGCACATGTAGCAACGACGAACAAAGATACAGTAAATCTCTACAAAACATGCAAATTGAAATGGACGAATCCTCAACGTTCAGTAATGCGATAGCCCTTACCGCTCCACTGGAACTCTGTTAGGTCCGGGCTCTTTTACTATCACGCTACTTTGATTACGTCTCAGAAACTCGAAACCAAGTTCTCTTGCTGCTACAACAAAAGAAGCCTCGTCGGGTGACTCTGCCTCATAGGTTATAGTTCCTGTTGCTTCGTCCAGTTCAGGAATTGCAGTATGACACACAGCGAGAATCCTAAGGAACATTCGTATCTCCTCTGCATTTGGTTGATCCATCCAGTGCCCATCCTGAAGCCTCTCATCCTTCAAGTTGAAACCTTTCACATGTGGATTTGCTGACATAGGTCGCATTTCAACGTCTGAGCCATCGCCGCCTAAATTTCTCTCTCCCTCTTCAACGATACTGGCGCCTTCCAGTACCCGAGGATCTTTACCGAGTCTACGAGCAGTTGCCCTTTCCACTTCAGTAACACCACGACCATAAGCAGTCCCTGCAATTGAGCATTTAATAAACTCCATTTGATTGCATGTGAGGGTTCCGGTCTTATCAGAAAGGATAGTGTCAATTTGACCGAGCTCCTCGTTAAGATTCGATGTGCGGGCTCGAGCTGGCTGATCAGTTTCTGGATGGTACATCTGGATATCATTATTGATAAACCGCGCCTGGAGGACCTTCACGACTTCGATGGAAACGTACAGAGATATTGGAATCAGGTACCCGTAGAGTATCATTGCTGTGATCAAGTGCAATAACCCGGACAGAAATGCTTGATTAGGGTCGTAATACATAGTCGTGTCATCAGGCCGCAAGTACCACCAATCTGGCATATTGAACTTCGTCCTGACAGCGAAGGCGATCGATCCGACTACAGATATAAATAATAGCACAAGAAATAGGAGGTAGATGATCTTGTCCATTTTCCGCTCAATTCTACTCCGTTTAGAAGGTGGATCAGTGGCATTCTGCATGACCTTTGTTTCATGACCACTGAAGATCACCACCCCGTAGATGAAGGGCGTGTTCCGAAGCTTCGAGTCTCGCAATAGTATCTGTTGCGGCCCCACTGGAAGTACTTCTTCATGATACTCAAGATTTCCAATGAATGTGTACAAGCTAGAGTTGGGATCTTCACAGCGAACTTTCCCCTCAAAAGTTAAAAATTCTTGGTCTTCATCTAGTTCCACAGTACGCTCCAAAGACTTCTTCAGTTTCAGATTTGTCTCGCCATCCAGATTCATGGTTTCCACGTAGCACACGCCATCCGGGAAACCTGACGAGAGCATAAGAAGGTCGGCTGGGAAGAAATTGTCCTTTTCGACTTTCACAATATCTCCAACTTTAACTTTCTTCCATTCACGCTCTTCGAATTTTCCCTCTCCTACATGTATCTTTACTTTCCTATTGTTTATCTCGTTATCCTGTATCCCATAAAGCATAAACAGCCATAATATTTTAGCATCCTCATATGCACGAACCCACACTAAACCACAACCATCCTTCGAACCTTCATCACAAGATCACTCTTCAGAGCCTGAAATACTTCGAACCTCCACTAGACTGGCCGGAAAAATAAATAACAACACCATGGAATTTAACAGATAAGGGATGAGGTTTGACGTAAGGTCGCTCCGCAATTGATCCATAAGAAAAGATTGAAAACATAAAATGAAGCTAGGGAATAACTAGAAAGAAAAGAAACAAACATTAATTCCGTCCTTGCATTGACACACTCGACTCACAAACGCATCCTGCCTCTCAAATGTGAGGCAGACGAGTAATTTTAATAAATCAGATCAAGTTAATATCTCTACAAACCATCACGGGAGAACACTGACTCACGAGCACAGGTAGGAAGTGACTCACCTGTATAAACCGACGCCAATCTTCGAGCGCTTCTTTGCACATACTCACACCAACGACAAAAACGAGGGGAGCGATGAGACTAGCAGCGGAGTAGGGTGACACGGGAGTAAGGGCCAAGATGGCAGCAAGAAGAAAGTACATGTTGGCAACTCGGCGAAATTGCTCAAACAGGCCCTTCGGTAGAAAGGTCACTACATTGTACTTGGTGGTCGATACATAGTTGCTCTTGTAACGGTAAGATTTCTGCAAGTGCATAGCAGAATTGTTGCAAAACACCACGCGAGAAAATCCCGGTCCCCCAACGGACATAGATTGCTGCCGCTCCAGCGGCGACGGTGGCCTGAGACATCCCGCCCATGTGTAGAGCTTGCTAAACCGCAATCTGTTTTTACCTCTAGCCATGTTTCCCCTCCCTCAACTCTACCTCAACCCTACCTCTCGATATTGAATCCTCGGCCACTGCGAGTCCAATTTCACAGAGACTCGCACTGAAGAGCTTTAATCTAGCACACACCAGCTTCAAGGCAGAAAAAAGTCTCTAATTTCTCACAGAGCCCGATCTTGTATCGTCGAATTGTTCCTTCAAGTCAAATCAACTGTAGATTTTATCTCCAAACTTGGACAATCAAAAACTAAGGAATGGATCCCCCCTCAGCCTGGAAATGTACAAGAATTCCTTTGCCCGAATCTCATGACAAACATACAAAGGGCGCGATATTGCCTCTTTCGCACGATTTCGAGTCCGCGGAGGCAGGAAGAGAAGAGTCGTCCGACGAGCTGCTACAAGAGGACGCGTAGCTGTCCAGCTCTTGGATGCAAAGCGTGAGGCCACTCTTCGTCATCTTTTTCGCTCCCGATCACACAGACACCATATCCACACCCTCTCTCACTCAGATCTGATCACCTCAACAACCGCAGCTCTAGATCTCACACGAAAAAAAATTTAATAGACATATACAAGAGGTTACTGCTGCATAATCCAGAGTAAACATCCAAGCTACATTCTCGACAATCTCCACGAACCCTCACCAACTACAACCATTCGAGAATGGTCCCGCCTTGACACTCTCGAATCATTCCCCTACGAGCCCGTGCACTGATCTCACCCTTCAACCGCCTTAAATGATCCCTTAGCCCCTTTACGTATCCATTACCATATCTCTCTCGCTCTCCGCCCCCTTCGCCCCTTCCTCTGGCTTCCTCCCCCGACAACTCCCCCTACCCGCCGTAATCCAAAACGCGCCTTCTGCACACACCTTCCGCCTGATTTCCTCGTGATGTGTTGCGAATGATCTACCTCCGTAAAGCTACGGTTCTAGAAGCAGAAATTTGGAGTGAGGCGCTGCTGCTCCGCAACAGCAGCGGCATGGGCACATTTTGGTGAATTTTGCCGGAAGGGGGGAAGTATAAAGTCCGGTCGCGATCGACGGAGCAATGCAGCGTCCCGCGGCTTTACTCCTCATCCTCACGGTTTCGCCCGCCGCCGCCCCCGCCCTCCTGCTCCCGCCGTCGCTCCACCATCACTTGCCGCAACGCACTCCCCTCGTAGATTTCACCCTCTTTTCTTCATACTCGTACATAGTCTCCCGTATGTCTTCATTATTTCTAGATCCCCTTCCGGAAGGTTCCGAAGCTTTCTCACGTCAGAATAATCGGGTCATTCGATGGCTCGCAGCTTTTATATCAACGCCGCGTGCTTTTGAAACTACTCTTCCGATCCGTGTTTGGCTTTGCATAGTGTATGTGTGTATTTTTAATGGGTGTTTTAACCACATGTGTTCCACTCCATTCCTGAGAATTTCAATGTTCTGCTGAACATGTTCACAACGGTCGGACTCAAAGGTATCCTGGAATTCTTTGGCCTCAACATTCATCAATTGGTTTAATTCATACGAAAGCAGAATCTAATAGGGAGTTTTCATTGTGTGTGATCGTATTAACTTAAAATCATATAGTTTTGTACCAATCAACTAACAAATTGTCTATATACGCCATTGGATGGCCCTCTTCCTTAACCTTCTTCCAAAACTCTACTCATTCTTGTACCCTAAATACTTACATTTCTAGATTTTCCCTTTCTATATATTTCTCGCTCAAAGGCAATACTAAAAGGAAATCCACCCTCGTGATTCACCATTCTCATGAGAACTAATAGCACCGAAAGCCTGATGAAGGGCGGATTAGTGATTCTGGGAGTGGTGAAATGAGAGCTTGGTTCTTCTAGGGTTTAAGGTTTTAGGGTTTAGAGCCTTCTCCTCTACCACATTCAGCCGTCTGCACGGTCTCAACACAGGTTGTGGATAAGAAGTGTGTGCAGCAGTGGACAAGGGTAAAGAATATTTTGCGGCAGACATTCCTTTCTTTTTGGGAACACAATTCTCTTTTGCTTATTATAGATTTGAGTGATGCTTCAAAAATGTTTCCTTATCTTTCATGAGTGTGGGGGAGATACAGATGAATGAGATCTAATACGATGAGAGCTCCCAACATTTTATATGTGGGCACTGCTGAGAGCAACAGCCAAAGAGAATGGAAAAAACTAGAATTTTTGGGTAGCTACTAGGAAATGGAGGCCTCAATATATGAATATGTATGCACTCAACAATTTTCTGAGCATGAAAATTGGAGAATTTAACAGAGTATCAGTGTTTTACTTCACGTTCCCATCACTTTAAAGTGGTGAGAAAAATCTTCGTATCTCTCTAAATTGTAGAAACAAGCACACACACAATGAATCAACAACCTTCCAAAAACCATTCACAATCAAAACTTTTGGTCTGGACTGGTGGTGACCACCATCACAAGCTTGTGACCAGTGTAACACCCTTTATTTGGCTACCTCGAGAAGGTGCTTCGTTTTCATGGGAAAAGGTTTGACTGGTCTTTTCTGAAGAAGACTGGTCTTTTCTGAAAAAGGTCTTTTCAAGATTGAGGGCATTTGACTGTTAGAACAGGGCAGGTGGTCCAATGAGAGAGTGCACCACGGGACGCAACAGGGAGTCTTGAATTAGCCTTCAGAAATTATTCATAAAGAGCAGTACTAGTGGATGCTGATAACTACAATGTTTCCAAGCAACTCAGAAGTGGCTTTATCAGGTGGGGCTCCTTTGCAGCCAAAGTCACACAGCCACAAGGTGGTTTCTACTCCAATGCAACCCACAGGGCCTTTCTCAATAGAGAGTCAAACCCACATAGGCAAACATTGTTTTGGAGGTGCTGCTTCAGTGCCCACTATTATGGGATCGTTTCTAGGATTACTGCTTATTTCTAAGTTAGGTTCTCACCTTTTTGGATAATTTCCAATACGATCTTAGGTTAAACACATTGTGCCCATACCCTAGGTTTAGGAACAACAATTAAGAAGCCAAAAAGAGATATTTGCAAGGCAGCATGAAGGAAGCATGAGGTGGCATTTCAATATCAAACCTAGAATCTGTTCCCATGCTTGTGTCCCATTGAAGGACCACTTTGAAGACCATGCAAAAAAGACTTGGACTTGTTTGACAGTTGTTCTTTTTCTTCTTTCTTTTAGTTGTTATTTAATTTGGTGGGAGGCTCTTTAGGCGTCACACAAGAAGCATTGAGGTCCACATTCCACCTCTTCTCCTTGCCTACACTACTCCTCATCACAATTCCTTCTTCATTTTCAAATCTTTGTATGAGAAAAATGCTCTATTTTAGATAGTAATGTAAACAAATATTGTGTATGTATATATGTATCTATGTGTAGATATTTTGTGGATTTTAATGAAAGCCCTTTCTATAACTTACATTTTTCTATCACATTGTAGGTTTTCCAATGGGCATCTTTAGTCTCTTCCAATTAAACCCAACACCCCACCCCTTTCTCCTCTCTTTCAAATTTCAAATCTTAAATTGAATTCTTTATTTTATTTTATTTTATTTCTTCACTTGGGATGAAGTGATTTTTAGTGTTGGGTTTAGGGAGCATCAACTCAGATCAAGCTTGTATTTTTTGGATACAAAATACATGAGGAAAAAAATTTTAAAAGGGAAAGATATCATTTTTAAAATATTGAAATAATTTTGAAGCACGGTTTCTTGAGTTGTAATACCATATACTCTTTCAAAACAATCAACATGATAATACCTTTTCAAGGGAAAATCTTTTCAAAATAATACTGTCTGTTGCATTGCAACTGACAGTATCTGTTTAACAGCAACCATTAAAATATCATGCAATTGAGCTATTTCATTGCATGAGTTAAGCATTAAAATGATGCTGAAGTTTCAAATCAATTGGTCTCAGAATCAAATATTATATTATATTTGAACTAAAATATAATAAGGATAATTGTCTACTTTGCAAATTATTCATTTACAGTACCGTTATTTTTAATTTTTTTATCTTTAACGTGGAGAAAAACATTCGAAGTACTTCGACTCCACGTTAAAGAGAACATGATTTTTCTCTTTAACGTGGAGAAAAATCATGTTCCACAAAAGATAAAACCGTGCAGTTTAACGTGGAGTCGAAGTACAAGTTGTAAAATTCTTTGATAGTTCCGGCGAATAATGCTCGTCAAAACCTGTAAGGTGGCAGCAGGACTCTTATCAGAAGTCTTACCAGGAAGTCTTATCAGTAGTCTTATCAGGAAGTCTAGTCAGAAGTCTTGTCTGCTCACACGTCACGCGTTGACCCAGAAGTCTTATCAGGAATCTCATCGCAGAGGCTAACTAGGAGTCGTATCAGAAGTCTTATCAGGAGTCTTATCAGGAACCTTCATACATCACCCACGAAGATTCTCAATCAATGGGTCCCCAACAACAGCCAAAGTGGACTTCGGAAAGAGATGGGTATTGAATCCTTGCTTCACTCATGCTTTATTTTCTTTTTCTTCGTCTCCCATTTTGCGACGTGTGAGCACACATTGCATGACACTTCCAGACAACAGTTTCCATCATATCAGAAAAAAATAGCTTCTAGAACCATCCGGAGGTCTGGTCTTCTATCTTGCAACCACACAATAAGTCATGACTGAGACGTTACGTTGTGAACCAAGATAATGGCAATGCAAGCAACCTCTTCAAATTGTGTCAATCGAATCAAGTTCACGTGGTTTTGAAGAGGTGATTAGGAAGACTTCTAGATCGTGAAATGGGAAAGTGGGCGGTTATTCTATCTTGCGGGATGACCGGTTTACAAGATGCAGCCGAAGTTGTGTCAGTGATGGTTGAGGAATTGAATGTGATCTCGGTTTCTCTCTGAAATGGCCTTCAAGGACATGCATGGTCCCGCTTTAATTACAGTTACTGGGGTTCACTGACTTCTCATGATCTGCTGCTGCGAGGTGATTCTGAGGCCATGCTCCCTGGGCCAGGCGTGGACCTTGTTGCGGCACAGGCGAGAGAGTTTGAAAGAATAATCAACTCTTGGTTTAATATGATATGACCCCTATTTGGCATCGAAAGCAACGGCAAATTGGGGCCATATCATGTTAAACCAACAACAACCATAACCAGGAAGGCGATAGAACACCAGGCTAATGACACAAAAAGTCCACCGATTATTCGCACAGAAATACTCAAACTCCTAGAAATTGTGAGGAGATTTGGTCACCGTCTGTTTTCGATCGACTTCCCATACTTGATGTTTTCGAATTCTAGAACTCGAATTCTTGGTTGACATTTGATTGCAATTCCTTGGGATTGAATTTGAGTGCGGGTTCACAGCCAAGTGGAGTGATGCTTCAAGGGCCTAAGGTTCTTCCATCAAGAGATGTACAACATAGATATTCATTCCCCATGGACGTGTGAGAGAGAGGACACATCATGCCTGAGAGGATGGACACCTACAGTTCCCTTGAATTACCAAGTTTTTTCAGCCTTTTTCTCAGGCTCAATCGAATCGCGGCTGCGCAACTCATTGCAGCTGATGGACACAACATTGACAAGCAAGTCTTTTCCTGTGCGTCACATCCATCATGCGGTTGAACAATTCCATTAGGTTTGTTCCAACACTGAGCTTGTAACAACATCCCTTTCATAAGACCTTGTTTGCCTCCGTCCTTTCATGTCTTTATCGCTATCTACGGTCAAGATTCTCTGCAGTCTGCATCTGTCCATATAAACCTCTAGAGCTCATGAATCCGTGTTCATGATGCACTAATGTCGTCTGCAAGTAGTCTGTCATGGACACGTCCATGACACGCTCTGAATCACTCTTCCACAGCTCAAATGACGCGGCTCACAAGTGTGCACAGATGCTCAAGTTTCGAGGGGCGAAATGGGTGTCGAAATCACCTAGTCGACAGCAGTGAGAATCAAAGTGTAAATTAACCGGATCAGAGTTGAAGTATTTTGAGCATTAAGCATGATCATCGCAATAGCTCAACTTTCAGGTTCTATAACTGTATTTGTACACAGTTGTTGAGATCACTGCCATGCCAGGAACACCACCATTCGGTGGTGATCAGCAAGACAACGACAAGCAGAATCTGAGTCCTCAAATTCAAGCAATCTGAAGGACATATCTGAAAATCACGGTGGGGAGGTACAAATCCACACCAACAGCGCCCCTATTACACCATGTGAGATACCCCTCATGGTTCACTTTGAGCTGCAAATTAGGGTTGTAAATATCCACTGAAGCGTGGACAGCATGAAGCTGGGCGTTATTAATGGTGGTACTGCATACTCGTGAGTGAAGATGAAAATGACGACTGGGTGGGAGTATTGCTTTCATTTCGACTTGGGGTCTTCTTTCTCTTCTCCGCCGACAAGCGGTGTTTTGTCGGTGTTTCACATACCCACAATTCTCAACCATCTGAGTTAGTTTTTCGAAAGATGGGTCCCACTCGGTTTCTTCCTCCTTTTTGGAATGAGGTAGAAAAGTCGCCGTTTTTATGCCAAATCCACGTCTTTTCGGTGCTTTGTATTTCATGTCCAAAGAAATTTGTGTTGAATTGTTGGCACGAGAAGATGTGATTTTGATAATATCTTCCCATAAAATTAACATAAGAAAATAGGGATTGAGTGAACAATCAATACCCTTTTTGGAAATAAAATTTTCTTTATTAGAGAATTTTTTTTGTGTGTTTTTAATTTTAAAGTTGAGAGGAGGTTAGAGATAGTTTTGTGTGACCTCCATTAATATTCTTTATAAATTATGTTCTATTTTTTTCTTCCTTCAACAAATTTTATTCTCAAGTGGCATTGTATCATTGGTCTTCTATTTCTCTAATAATTTTCTACCCATTAATTCTCTTTATTTAATGTCTTATAATGTTAAGTATAAAAATATATCTCATGAATACTATTTTTTTATTTTTTATTTTTTTTGATTTAAAGATGTTTTTTATTTAAAAATACAACACACACATCCTACTTGATATTCTTTAGACAAATCTTTTGTGATTAATAGTTTGTACATTTAATTGTTAAAATAAAAGAAAATTTTGATTAATAAAATATTTAATAATGTGTGTTATTTTTTGTTTGTTGTTTTATTATTTTTTTAATATATAAAATTCATCTTTTTTTTTAATCTTATTCAATAAAACAATAAAAGTTATATAAGCAATAAAACAATAAAACAATAAAAGTTATATAAGCAAATTTTTTAATAAGAAACAAAAATAGATGTTAAAAATTTTAAAACTCTTTGTGTTGTTTTGATAAATTTATAAAAATTACAATTTTTTGACAACAGGAAATTTTTAATGTTCACAATGATTTATTTTAATAATTAGTATTTTAAACAGATAATACATAAGCCTTGATGTCATAGCAATTTAAAAAAAAAAACACCAAAAACAAATTGAATGGAATCTTCTAATAATCTAAACAATTAAATAGAATGTTCAACACACAATACAATGAGTATCTAAAAGATATCAGATCCACAACATCAACTTAAAAACATTAAAAATTCTTGTAAAAATATTTACATTATGTTATAATGACTAAGTCAAATGACATAAACATTGTAAAACTATAATGATAACATTAGTATTATTATTATTTAAAAACAAAATTATATACAATTCAAATAAAAAATAAAAAATAAAAAATAGACCTTGGTAGTGTGTATAAACAATAGTTGATTTTTTATTTTTTTTATTTTTGAATAAATTGGCAATTATTTAAGATTTAGCAAATGATTTTTTCTTTTATAGATATTAAAATTATTGTAGTATTTAAATTTATAAAGTAAGTGTGGTTTTTTAAAGTAATTACACAAGCAAAAATTCTTGAAATTTAATACTTGTTGTCAAATAAGTTGATTCATAGATATAAGAATGTACCTTTTTAGAACAATGATTTAACAGTTGTGATGTTTTGAGTTATTTTTTCAAATCACAAATTGAGAAAAAAAAATTTAGTTTTTAAGTAATAATGTGCAAGATTATAGTTTAAAACTGAATTGGTGAATGTTATCTTTACTATATAATTTCTAATATTATATTGACTATATTACATTAGATATTTATTTTTATTTTAAATATTTATTTATTGAAGCATAAACATTTAAACATTATATTTGTTAAAAAAATTAATTTCATAGTATAATCTTATATACAAAATGATATTTTATGTATTTTTCCAAAAAGTACAATTTATTATCACAAAATAATCATTTACATTATAATTTCTAGTAAAATAATAACAAAAATTACAATAATGTTAAAAGTCAATGTTTTACCAAAACCAAAATTTATTCATCATTATAACTCCAATAAACATTATAACTAGAAAAAAAAAAAAAAAAAAAATGTTGTATAATTTATTGTATATTAAAATTGAGTGTTATTTAAAAAAAATAAATCAATATATAATTGATTTAATTACATGAATTTAAACTTTTACATGTTAGTGAATAATTTTCACTTTATATGACTATCTATTTGAATGACTTCTTGCAAAAGATAAATATATATAAATATATCCAAAACTTTCCTAAAAAAAACAATCCTTATGAAGGAGCTAATGCTTGTGGAGATTCCACAAAATTGCACATTTATTTAAATAAAGAAACTTCAAAAATTTAAAAGAATTTAGAAATTTTAGAACAAGCTATTACCTTGTTTAATAAAAAATCGCCACTACATGAATCTCATAACAAACTTTGATTTCTCTATTTACATTAGTTCTTCATCCACATTCAATTTACTGAACTATAGTGGAGAAGAAATTTATCAAAAACTAAAATTTGGAAGTACTTAATATCCAACTTCATTTGCTGAAGAGTAGCCAAGAACTATGGAAAAATAAAAAGATTTGTGAGTGAAACATTTGATTCAGCCAAGACATTGATGGTCCAGAAATCTGAACAAGTATTTCCACTTCTAGCTACTGATATTTAATCCACAGATCAAAACATCATAGAGCACTACGCCTTGCACCTCATCAGAAATTGCTGCACATCTATATATATATATATATATATATTAGATCCTCATGAAAAATCTGCGGGCTGTTAGCCACTTAATCCACCTGATTACGATTCTTCCGTTAATCTATCCCTGAGCCAGCTGTTTAACAAGAGGGGTGGCACAACTCGAGACATACTAAGTTTAAGCTTCAGAAGGGAAAGAAATTAAAATTATTCTTAAAAATTAAAAAATTAAAAGGGGGAGGAGGGGAGAAGAAGAAGAAGAAGAAGAAGGTTTGAATGTTATGTAGTGTGCGTGATCTATGTAATCCACTGTAGCAAGTACCAAAAAAGCTTTCCAAAAGAATCATGATCAATCGTTACTACCCACAAAGAGCTTAAAGAGAAACGAAGAGTTAATACATAGATGTGACTGTCATAGAAGATGCTTAATCATCCAAATGAGCTTTCTGCGAGGGCCTACAGCCTTGACTCCTGAGATCTCCTTCAGAGATCCCATGGTCAAATGAAGAAGATCGGCTTCTCCTAGTTTCCTCTCTTGAAACAAATCCACAAACACCCCCAGTCCCCCACCGATGAGCCACTCGATCAGTCCCCCGACTTCGTTCAGCTTGGCTTGTACCAAAGCAGCCATATCTGCAGCGTGGTTGATCCTTTTGTAGCCTGAAGATTTCAATGAAAGTGATCGACTGTCAAAACATCCATGGCGTGATTTTGAGTCCCTCAATACCTTGCCTTGTTGCCTGATCAGCTCAACTGAACGTCCGTTGGCTTTAGAACCATTTATGTAGCTTTGAAAAGCATGAGGGGCATCCCTGGTGCCTAGTTGCCTGTGAACATTACCATGACCCCTAATTCCGGAGCCTGTCGTAGTAGGGGTGCTCATGCGAGAATGGAGATTCTCTCTTGGCTTGAGAGAACGATGCAAATATTCTCCCTTCAATGGATGCTCTTCTTCCAAATATCCTCCTGCATTTCTGCACAGAAAGCTTATCCTCCGGCTTCTTGAATTGAGAGCTATGGCATTAATACTGCTCGTGACATCAGATCCATGGTAGTGACGCATCAAATGATCCCTATTGGATTCATCCAACAACGGCACCTCAGTACCACTTTCACTGTTGCGCACCTCAGTTGCACTGTACATGCTCCCCAACTCTGAAGCCATCAATCCCTTACAATCATCGAACTCAGCCAATGAGGACATTTTCATTCCCCTCGTGCTCAAAGCAGTGGAAACACTGTTGTTCCCCTTGGGTTGAGTAGCCACTCTCTTCCTAGTCCTCAACAGTGATGTTCGCAAGGGCGCCTGTCCATTCGGCTTTTCAAGAAAGGTTGATGAACCCTTGTGCAATTTCGCTTTGACCGCAGAGAAGGATGAATCGTTGACCATCTTAGGTGTCGAAGCTGGTCTGTCTGCCATGATATTTCCTTTCCGGTAACTTGGACTATCAGAATAATTTGATATTGCTGGAACATCGTTTCTTAGTGACTGTTCTGTCGCTCTACCTAATACAACTGTGTTTCCCGAAACTGTCGATAGTTTCTTCTTCAGTGCAATTAAGCCTTTCGAAGCAGACTCTGTGTAGGCACCTCTCACAACAACAGCTGACGATGATTCTGGGATAACGTTCTTTTCGACGGATCGTAAATATCGTTCATTACAAGAGACTTGAAGTGCTGTAACTTGTGATTCAGCTCTAACTAATGTCTGTTCATGCTGGGATAGAGTGTCAACTAACGGTCTTGTTTTCTGCCGTTTGTATGTGTGAGACACTATATCCTGCGCCCACGTTCTTTCTGAAAGAGGGTCTACTTCTTTCTTCGAAACAGTTGCAAGCTTTCTAGTGGGATCGAATAACACTTTCCTGTTTGTAATAGCTTCATCTTGGTCACGCCTCAACTCGTGTGCTGGTTTGGCAGACACCAAATCATTGTAAGAGACAGTCTTCCTAGTCCGCGGTTTCAGGCTTCTGGAATATTGAGGTAGAGGTAGTTCTCTAGCTATGGTGTCACCTGAAGCAAAACCAATCCCCTTTTCCCAGTTATCATCAGAGAGGCTCACAGGTGGAAGCTCATCTTTGTCTTCAGCAGCTGTCCTCTTAATCGCTTGAACTGATGGGCTACCAGGGCAATTTGTATTGACTTTCAATACAGATAGCACTTTCTCCTTGGTCAACACGCGAGCACCTGGTTTCCTCCTTTGAAATGCTCTTTCTGCACTAAGATGAGTTGTGCTGAGAGCGAGCGAGGTACCGACGTCTTTCTCTAAACTACATTTATCGAGTTTCAGAATGATCTGTAACAAAAACAAATTCCTGTAGGAGTTCAAAGCGTGTAGGCGTAGCACCATAAAACGTTGATTCAGAATCTTTCCACAAAGTATACAAGCCTGTAACCAAAACTTACGAAATTTACACAACTAATTGAACAATCAGGAGTCTGAATAACGGTTACCTTAGCATATTTTTGGTAGACGTGTACCTCTTCATCATCCGAAGAAGTACACTCTTCTCCAGCGTTAGTGGATCGCTGCCGCTTCCTAGAAGGTGTACCACCAATTCTAAAACTCCTAGGATTTACTAAGCGGGGAGACGGATCTGAAGGGATCCAGAAAACAATCCGCTGCTGTCGAACTTCAAGAGAAGCTGACTTCTTATCTGGGCAATGTTCATCTTGATGTACAACAGTATTTCGCAGTGATTCAGAGGGAGTCAATTTCAAAGCTGCCAACGCTGCCAATTGCTTACGCTTCGTCTTCGCCATTACACATGCAACTTCTACCTCGTTGTACTACACATTCTCACTATGTTGATTCTGTCATCAAAAACAAACCAACAGTAGTATTATTACGACACGGGGCATTCTAGCGAGCTTTGTTCAGTTACAAGCAGATGGTATACTACGTTAGCATTGCTGTACGTGCTAGCAGATTGTAAAGTTGAATTCGACAATACAACTGAATTTTTCTTGCAACAGGTGCTCTCATGCACGGTCCCACTCAATTCTGTGCACAATCCTGTCTTCAGATCAGACACTGCAGCAAAAGATTACAACTACTAAATGTTGCAATGCCATCCCTCGTTTCTACACAAGGAACATCACCACCAGAGCTGGTATGCACAAAATTGACGTGTAAATCAAATCAAATATCAAGTCATACTCCAAAGCGCTCAAAAGACGAGCGAAGGAAAAATTGACAAACCACCAATCTGGCACCAAGACAAATTCAATGACGTCCGCGAGCAAACCCACTCCACGTGCAAACGCAATAAAACCCTAAATACTAACAAAACACTACCCCTACCATTAACTAATGCTCAACGTCATGAAAAGCCAAACATCCAATCACCCATCTCACTAATCCAATTCTTCCCACCACTGCATACACTGCGGGCACACTAATCCAGCATCCCAGACACCAAATTCCCAAACCAACAATTCTCCCTCGCAAAAAAATTCCTGAACACAACTCCTTCAAAACATCACCAAAATACAAGCTCAATTCATGAGAACACACACTTTCGAGATTTGCTCGGCAGAGAAAACATGATCGTGAACAACAACGACGTCGTACAACTACGCCGCAGCCATTACATTCGTCTCCACTTCAGATGCGTCCGCGCTGCTCACTGCAGGTTGTGAAGTTGCGTTCGAAGACAACATCTGCAGGGATCGCCAGTGTTGTAGAGGGAAAGCATCCAATAATGCGATGACTAAATCCGCAGACATTCATGCTGCGACGCGCCAGTAGCAACTAAGCTACTACCGATTCTCCGAGCAACTTCAATGTCAATTTTCAACAGGATTGTACAAAATTTCACCTCTCAGTCTCGTTCTCTTTCTCTAGTATGTCCCAGATTGTGTTAGAATAGATAGCTCGTGGGTCGCAATGCAAAATTCCGCGACGCGACCGCTGATCTCCTCGATCCTCCGCTGGTCTCGTCGACAACCAGCCTAACCCTTCCTTGACTCCTTACCAAGGGGCTCCGCTGCAAGCGCGCGTCCATGACGCTGCTTCCAATATCAAACTGAGAGTACAGCTGCCGCGCGTTCGCGGTGAGCTTGTTTTCGCGGAAGTTCCCGCGTGGCTGGAACTGGGAACCATGGATCGGGAACGCTCTGTTCGCATGGGATTCAATAAACTCGTTCAGGGTAGTAAACTACTAATTCTAGGAAATAGAATAAATATTTACAATTACGGAAGTTTAAGTTTTCAAGTCTAGTGTTTGTTTTACTTTGTTGAAATTAATCTCTGTGATATTTTTAGATTTTTAGATTTTATATTTTAATAACAAATGAAAGATGTACTTGGTCATTTTAGAATATATATATATATATATATATATATATGATGAAAATTTACCTTAAAATATGTCAAAGGTAATATCTTTCTTTCTTCCTTTTTTCATCTATACCCAACATGTCAAAGAAATGCATACTTGTTTAGATCAAATTTGGATTTTGAAAGTAGGCATCAACTGTTTTTTAATAAATATAGGATATTAATAAAGTTTGTAACCAACTATAATATATTCTAAATGTATGATTTAGAAAAAGATCAAAAGTCTATCTTAACTTGATGATATATAAAATTGTATTAAAATTGAGTTTCTTGTAAGCAAAAAATTGAAGCTGGTCCATGGCATCTATTTGTATTGACTATGATTATACTAGTAGCCAAAATGTTTTACTGAGATTCTTCTTTAAGAAGTATATATATATATATATATATATATAATTGTATTTGTTTATATACATAGCTAATAATGAATTGGCTCATGCTCCAATTTTTTCTTTACTTATTTTTATTTTTTTATATGTTTTGATAAATTACCTTTTTACACGTACTTAAATTAGTAACATACAAAAAGTAAGAATGTGGAACAATGTCTTCAAAGAACGAAATTACAAATATTTGTTGATTTGGTAAATTTAGGTTATCATCTGAAATATTACATGTGTTTGTGGGCAAGTAATCTTTTAGAAGTAATAAGTAATATGCTTAACCAAGAAAAGATGTTTGTTTTTATTTTTTATTTTTTAGATTGTGAAGTATTTGGGATATAGAGAGCCAGTTTAAGGGCATTAAACAACCTTAACGAGTTTCAAAACTATTTAGATTAAAATAAAATAAAAAAGCCTTTGCATCGAAAAAAGTTTAAAAGTCTAAAATCAGAAATTCTTTTAAGAAAACATTATTGTACTTGAGTATAAAAATGAATTAAATTTTAAATGTTTATTTTTTAAAAAATAAACTTCTGTTGCATTCAACTGTTTTGAAAGGTGTCAAAATAAATGGAAGCATAATACAAATAGTACAAGAGTATTGAATTTAAGTAATGTGAATTAGATTGTTTAAATGCACAATAGAATTTTCTACTATAATATAACAAGATTGGATTTTATGCAATGAACTTGGAATATATATATATATATATATATATATAATTTAAACCAATCTCAACAACAAGATGTAGATTATTCTCCTGACTGAATGAATGATAATAAGTTTTTTTTTTCCTTAGTAAATTTGATAAATAAATGAAAATAAATATTTTAAAAAATATCTCTTTTAAAAATAAGATCAATGTAATAGAATCTCTGAGATAGTTGATATTTTACAATATTAAAATTAATCCATACAACCCAAATAGTTTTTTAATATTCTATTTATTCTATTCAAAACATCATAACATAGCACATGATATTATAATGTGTGTGTGTGTATATATATATATATATATATATATATATATTGGTGAACCTATAAGACAATAATAATTTTATTTAATTTAGGCAACAAGAGACACAAGACAATTAAAAATGGCTTAAGTCTTAAGGTTGCATTAAATTTTAAAGAAGATAGAAAACTGAAGGTTTCCAAATGGTTCATATACAAAATATAACACATGTAAAATTAAAACACAAATTACAATCTACAGCCACATTCAAATCTATGCTATCAAATTCAATTTACACATCTACAACATGAGAGCCTAGATTACATGGGTCTACAAATACAATTTATCTTTTGGGATTAAGTTTTCCAAGCAATTATAATGTTAAAGCTGAACACAAAATTCTATGAAGCATTTAGATAACAAATTAAAGGATGTCATCTTTTATTTAAGAGCCCCCCCTTAATATTGCAAAAGATATGCAATCTGGGTATTATTAATCATACCTTAAGTTACATATTACTTGTATTTGTATATCAGTTCGTTTTTTCTTTTTTTATTTATTTAAAGTTATCACATATGCATGGAATGTTCAAGCGATTTATTTCATGTTTTATTTTGGTAAAAAAAGTGAGAGAACGTCAAACGTTAAACGTGGTAGTGACTTGAAACATTAAAGTGGCTTCATCTCACTATGTTTACCATGAAGTAATAATGCGACCACGGTACTATTCTACACAACGACGTGTGAACGGGGTCCACCACCAACAAAGAGCAGCATTCGACAGAGCAAACAAACGAACGAAGTAATGAGCGAACGAACGAAATAATAATCGAACGAAACCAGGATCGGGCGAACGAACGAACGACCAACCAATCAACGCACACGTGGCATGACGAATACGAGAAACCATCCACCCCACGAAGGACCGTCGTTGTCGTCGTCGTCGTCGTCTCGGATAGGGGGAAGAATCAGCAGCAAGCGAGGGAGCGAGGGAGTGGGGGAGAGAAACGGGGAAACGGGGGCGAGGGAGGAGCTTGAGAAGGCGTCCTGGTTGATGTGGACGCGAAGGAGGAGAGACAGAGTATTGACGATTTGACGATACGGAAGAAGGGGGAAGGGAAGGGCGAAGGGGAAGGAAAGGAAAGGCAAAGGTAACGAAGGAAAGGGAAGGAACCCGGTGCTGCTGCTGTTGCTGGCACTGCTGTTGCTACTGCTTGTTGTCAGGATTAAGTGTCACCGCCGCGCTCCATCTCTTTCCCCCTTTTTCTCACGTACTCTACCATTCGCTAGCCTTCACCTGCTCCCGCACCACCAGCACCAGCTCCCTCCCGCTCTCTGCAGGTGGAGGTGGAGGTGGAGGTGGCCATTCGCCGGAGCAGGCGGTGCGTGCCCTAATAGTGTGATCGGTAGTATTTTCCAGTGTTGTGAGGGTGTTGGTGAAGGTGTAGGGTTTCGGCGTTGGCTTGTTAAGATTCGCTGTAGCCATTGGCGGTGGTTTTTTTGTTTTTTTGTTTTTTTGGAGTGTGTGATTTGGTGATCTTTGAACTTTGGAGGACATCGAGATGAGTGATGATGATGATTTCGGGGATCTGTATGCGGAGGACGTGGGAGGAGGAGGAGGCGGTACTGGTACCTTGTACGAGGCTTCCAAGGAGGTGAGAGTGGAGGAGAGTCGGGGATACGGGGTTGAAGGGGATGTCAACGACGAAGACAGGGAAGATGAGGAGGAGCTTCTCTATGGGACTTCCTCTGCGTCTGCGGTGACGCCGGCTGTCGTAGGAGGATTGACGGCCGGGTTCGAGGTCGGAGAGAAGGATGTGGACAACGAGGAGACGTTTTTGTATGGGGAGTTGTATGGGAGTGCTGCGGCTGCGGGGACGACGACGTCGAAGGGGCATGGGTTGGAATCCGCGTCTGTTGAAGACACCAGGAGCAGGGAAGCAGGTGCTGCAGCTGCATTTGTGAACGGGAATTTGTATGGAGCGGAATCAGATGCTAGCGGCTTACTAGGTCGGATGCAACCGCAAACCCCTGGAACAGTCGCTGGTTTGAGGGCTTTGGAGAGCTTTAGGGGCGTTGGAGAGAGTGTTGTGGCACCGGGTCTTGCACTTTCTGGGTCTATTGGTTTACGCGAAAAAGAGGAGGTGACAGCGGGAGAGAGGGGCGACGATAGTGCTGCTGCAGCTGGAGTAGTAGGGACAGGGGAAGGAGAGGATTGGGACAGTGATAGCGATGACGGCTTACAAATTGTGTTGAATGACGATGCGCCGGCTTTTGAAAATCCAGAAGGGGAGGTGAAGAATGAATATTACGAGGGTAGTGATGACGAGGACGAGGAAGACCTGATTATTGTAGCAGGGGATGAGCCTCTGGACGGGCAAGAGAATTGGGGAGAGGAAGGAGGACCTTTATCTGAACCGCCTCTTTCAGGTCCTCCAAGTGGAGGTCCACCAGGGGCACTCGAGAGGGTTGTATCAGGTGAGAATTCAGGTTCTGTTTACGTGTAGCATTGTTGTTGGCAAATCGTTTCATTTCTAGGGTTTGTTGGTCCTGGAGTATGTGGAGTTGGAACTTGAATCTGCTTGCATACGATGCGCTCGCTGTTAACCTTTACGCCAGCTCAAAGCGCGCACGCTAGTCGTATTCGAGATTTAGTTGTAGTGGAATTTGATAAATTTTATGTCCTGTGAATGCAGGTGGTGATGATCGGGGAGCCTCTGGTAAAACTGGTGGTCAAGGGCCAGGTCTGGCTGGTCCTCGCATTGGCTACAGTGGTCAGGGCTACTACAATTCACAACCTCATCATGCACAGTACAAGGTACTGGCTTCGTCCTGGTATCAGTAGTGGTTGCGTTTGTTGGGTTACGAGGGGACGAGTTTTGTGTTGATATAGATTTTAAACTCGTAAGCATCATATGTTGGAAAATATACGATTTTGAGGCTCTCGTTTTACGGAGTGCCATCTGGGTATTGAGGCGATTTTTGGTCGTAATCTGAAAGTTGTTTCTCGTTTTGTTTTTTTGGTCGTTTATGAAAATTGGTGTTCTTTTTTACGAAGCTAATAGAGAAGTGAAAGTGTCGGCTGGCGGTTTCAAATTGATTTCTCTATTTTGTTCTTGTAACAGAGTTTAAACATGCTTCTAAGCCCTCGCTGGAAGTTAACCTATTGTTTTGCGTGTGAAAATAACTTCTGTGATGTTTGACTTTCTTACCAAGTTGCGATATAGCTTTCCTTAAAAGGATATTAAGGTATACTTCATATGTCAGTATGTGAGACCAGGTGCTGGAGCATCCGGTGCACCTGCCTCAAGCCAGGCAGGAGAACCACAGTCAGGTGGAAGAGGTGCTGGGAGAGGGGATTGGGGAGCTGGCCGAGGTGCTGAAGGCGGGCGAGGAGATTGGGCAGGCAGGGGACGTGGTGGTTCTAATGGTCAACGAGGTTCGCAAAGTGGTCCAGCGGCGTGGGGTGGTTCCGGTGGTCGTGGATACTCAAGTGGCATAGAGTTCAATCTGCCTCCAACCAAGTACGTCATTGCTTAGTTTTACCTTGAATGCCTTGATGCTATACTTTCTGAAGGACTGAAGTTGTTTAATCATTGATGGTGTTTTTCAAAAGAACATTTTGTCTTCTTTATACAGGAAGGGAAAACTCAACTCACGT
This sequence comes from Physcomitrellopsis africana, assembly GCA_036785485.1. Classification (NCBI taxonomy): domain Eukaryota; kingdom Viridiplantae; phylum Streptophyta; class Bryopsida; order Funariales; family Funariaceae; genus Physcomitrellopsis; species Physcomitrellopsis africana. The sequence continues at coordinate 587,301 of JAWRVF010000105.1, read as the reverse complement.
GTTATTTTTCGGACTTAATTTATGGCAGTTTTTGCCCAAGGATACTTCTTGAAGTATATATAAAATATAGTGTTAAGAGCGGAGTGCTCGTTTGGGTATTCTTTTTTCGCTTTTGTGATTATGACTCTGATGGAAGTACGAATTTTACAGGACAGTATTTGATATTGACCTTGATACACTGGAAGAGAAGCCTTGGCAACGACCTGGTGTGGATATTACAGACTATTTCAATTTTGGTTTCAACGAGAACAGCTGGAAAAGTTATTGTCAACAACTGGTAATTTCGTCAACTTCTTATATATTGTACTTTTCAATGGTTCCGTCTCAATCTTACAGGCTCTCTGCGTTAAATTGTCCTTGTAGCTTCTGTTTAATGAAATATAGTTTTACATTTGTGTCAATGTATCAGCATCAGCCTCAGGTTTCTCTGTTGTTCAGTGAGTTGTCCAATGTCTTGACTCTCAATACTACTTCACTCCAGCAGAGCATTGAACTGTATTAAACCTACTTATATGGAGTTTCCTAAACGAAAAGGAATCCCTTTGGCTCTTCTCGGCTTGATTTCTGAATGTTCGTGGAATTAGTAGTTGAGTAACGTTTAGGATTGATGCAAGAATTAGGATTTATTCGTGGTCTTTAACCCTGGGGGTTCAGGACCACGTGGATTCAAGATAGCCGAGGTTCAATGGGATATTAAAATCTTATGAGTTGATTAACGGGTTCTTTCTGGACATCATTCGTGCAGGCGCAATTACGATTAGAAGCAACAATGCAAAGCAAAATTCGAGTCTATGAAAGTGGCCGCTCCGAGCAGGTATGTTCGCCGCCGCTGGTGCTTGTCGTAGCTTTAAGTTAACTAACAGATGTACTAGGGTTGGGCATCGTGTTCGATGCTAGGTATTGTAAGTATTTGTTGCTTTGAGTGTTCTGATTTAGTAGAAGACTATTCTAACAAGTAGTTATATGCGTGTAATGTTTTTACACCTAGTTGGAGTACTCTTTAAGACGCACATGTATACTGCAGCATTCATATTGGCTGTAATTCAAGCTCACATTGTTGTTGATGCTAAAATAAGCATCACCATTGAATCTACTGAAGAGGACGTCTGGATAGCATTTCAGAAGGGGTAGTTGTTCCCTATCTATTTTACAACTTATACCTCTTTGTGATTGAGGCAGGAATATGATCCAGACTTGCCACCAGAGCTCATGGCAGCCCAAGGCCTGCAAGATACTCCAGGTGATTACAGCAACCATCAGCGTCAGTCCGACCATGGTGGTCAGTCAGGTAGTCGTGGGCGTGGAGCAGGACGAGGTCGACCTGTTATGGTAAAAATTCGTCATCTCTTGGAATCATGCCACATGCTTTGTATCTCTATTCAAGTATTGGAACAATATTCTTACGCTCTATTATTTGTCGTTGGTGGGCACTTCTTGTCCATCTCATTTGTCGTAAGGGACGCTCTGGCTCGCCAAATGCTTATTGTGTGAACGTTCTTTCTCGGTGCAGCCTACAGGGAGGGCTATTCAAGTTGAAGGTGGAGGAGGGGAAAGACGTCCTTCAGCTGATATTCGCAGGCAGAGAACACGAGATTCCGATGCCGTTATTCACGTGAGAAAGCACTTCTGTTGGAATGAGTCTGAGTGGTTTTGCAGCTTTGTTCTGTTGTGTTTTATTCATTCATCTTTTCTGTTCATAATGATTATCTTCATGTTGAGACTATGTCTGAAGCAGCTGGTGTGATTAATGTACATGAGGTTTAGGGCGATGCTTGTTGAAGGAGCATATCTTGTGATCTTGTGAGTAGATCTTGTCTTTAAAGGATACTGAGACAAAAGTTGACATTCCAATCACCTGATTTACACTCGTTGCGCCGTTTGTTGTTTAGATTGTTTTACAAGATGCATCTGAGGATGAACCCGACGTAGCAGCAGCAGCAGCTGTTGATTACGATAAGGAGTACATAGAGGATGAGGCAAAAGGTGGGAAGCATTTGGAACCATACTCGAATTACCATCACGAAGAGGAGGCCCGTGAGTTTGGACCTGGAGGACCAGCACCATGGATGGATTATTACCCGTATGAGCATTGGGAACAAGGAAATATGATGGACATGGCAGGTGAACACATGCATGGTCCTGTGCGTCCAGGTATGGGAATGGAGGGGCATGGACCCTTTCCTATGGGTCCTGGCATGCCTATGCATCCACCTGGTGCTGGACATGATTTTGGCATGTTTCCTGGTCCTTTTGGATTGCCACCATATGAGAGGTACACATCAACTTTGACTGAAATCCTGTGTAGTTGTCGACCATGTCTTTGAATGTCCATGTCTTTAAATATTTAATATAATGTCGGATGTTGCCACATCGGAGAAAGTTTCATGGCCCTAGGGATTCCTATGATGTCCACATTATAAATGGACTATCAATTAGACATGGATGTCCACGATTCCTTTTCAGATGTTTAACTTGAAATTTATTTTGATTCGTATTGTATTGTTTTCAGGGGTGGAGTTGGAAGACCTCCAATGTACGGGGGACCACGAATAGGAGGGGGACCTATGTCTGGCCCGGGACCCGATGGGTATCCTCCGGATCATTTTGCCATGCAGCCCCATCCTGGTGGATTTACAGAGCCTCAGCGGTAAGTGATATTTTCACCAAGTGTCTCATAAAGTTGCTTATATTCAGCATGTTCATTGATTGAATGTTTGTAGTTTTTTTCGTGCTTCTCTGACATAGGGATTTCTCGGTATGGAGGACTTTCGTCATTATAAAACTTGGTCATGAAATCTTTGGTTTGTGAGCTTGTTTGATGAATTCTTTGGCTGGGATGAGCAGGCTCAGAACCCCTCCGGGATTAGCACATTCAAATCGTGCGGGTCCTCTTAGCGGTGAGTGGGAGGAAGAGCTAAGCAATGGTAGTGGAGCAAATCGATCAGGGCATGAGCATCATAGCGCTCATGTTAACAGGGACCGCGAAAGTCTTAGTTGGAATAATGACGCTGATACAAGGCCCGAGCGGAGGTCCCGGTCTGTACTAGTTGAGAAGGCTGATGAGGAGCCTTCACCTGAGCAGGTATCTGGAGGTCCCAAGAGGTCTAAATCTAAAGAGGATGGCGCTGAAGGTGAAGATTCAGAGTTGGGTGGCAAAGTAAGACCTGCCAAGAGGAAAAGAGTTGGTTCCGCTACAATGAGAGGTGATAATAGTCAGTTATATTTTTCCGGAGCAACATCCTCTGACGAGAGTTCTGACTCAAGTTTAGACAATATCAAGGAACTTGCACCTGGCAGAGCAAAAGCTGCTAGTCACTATGAGAAAGTACCTAGACAGAACGATGCATCAGAACAACACCAGTATAGAGGGGATTCTGGGTCTAGAAGACGAATGGCGGAAAGTAAGGAACGAGAAGAACTTCACAGAAGTGAACGCTCACAAGGTCATCGAGGGAAAGATGAGCCTGTATATGATCGGAGAAGCCGCGAAGATAGGGACAGAGATAGAGATAGAGAAAGAGACAGGGACAGGGACAGAGAGAGGGAGAGAGAAAGGGAGAGGGAGAGGGAACGAGAAAGAGAGAGGGAAAGAGAAAGAGAAAGAGAGAGACGGGAATATGATGAAGCTCGTCATTACAGAAAGGATAGAGGAGAAGAAAGGAATGATGAAGTTAGAAAACGTGTAAGACCCGATCATGGCTATGACAGGGAGAGGGAGGATAGAAGCCGGAAAAGAGAGCAAGAAGAACCCGGACATCGACGACGAGCGGGTGATCTTCAAGGGCAGAAAGCGTGGGTGGATGAGAAAAGGAATGATGATCGTTCTCGTCATGGAGACAGAGAAAAAGATGCAAGGCCTTATGATAGAGATCTGGAAAGGAGTCGAGGACGGGAAGAATTGAGGTCCCATCAGAGGGAAGAAATTCGTCCACGCGAGGAGGTTTCAAGGGTGGATCAAGCAGAACGGTATAGAGAAAAAAGAGAAGGAAATCGCTCGCGGGAAGAAATTTCAAGAACAGGTCAAGAAGAAGAGCGGTATAGAGATAGGGACAAACACCGACGGGACGATCGTCTAGATGAGCGGCGGGACGATGCACGCTCGAGAGGGGGTGATCGGGCTGAGGAGAACAGAGAAAGGGAACTGAGAAGCCGTCGACACATGTGAGATTGCTCTAAACTCAATGCAGCTGTATTGGGAACATGTTTTTCATCTCACGGATTGATACATTTCAATTAGACTAGATCAACTAGTGTTTCATTCTGTGGTTTCAGAATTGGAAATCTCTAGTTATCACTGCAGAGAATAGTATGTTCAATGTTCTTTGAACAAGACTCTAATTATCCAACAGCCAAATTACTGGGATTTGAGTTTAACTCTTTAGGATATTTGTGCAGGGAGGACAGGCCTAGAATAAGTGAGGATAGGAGGAAAGGTGAGGATCGAAGGTATGAGCTCCATCGAAAATCAGTGGCGAATAGTCGTGAGGTGGGGGATGATGCCCGTGTGCATATTCGAAGACGTGATGGATCAGAGGAGAAGGAAGCTGATGTTGCACGTAATGGTTCCCTTGCCAAGGATAGAGGCCATCATGGTTATGATGAACATAAGAGAGAAAAAGAACGATTGGGTAGTCAGCACGACGATGAAAGTAGGAGAGACAAGGACAGTTACCATTCAAGTCATCAACAAGATAAAGTATGACTGGTTCCTAACATGATCTCTTCCGCAAAGTCAGTTTATATGCGACTGTGGTTGCATTCCTCGCATTAGTGTTAGTATTTAGTATATTATTTGTTGATTGCTGTGGTTTGCACGTATTAATTTTTTCTCTGGAGTATATTTCCAGGAACATGGGTCAGAGATTGTCCAACGTGGGGATCGCGATGCTTCGCGATCGAAAAGATCACATGCAGGAAATCGGAGATCAGAGAATGAAGATGTGCCTGGTGCTCACCTCACAAAAGAGCCTAAGCCTGAATCCGTAGTAGAGGATGTCAGTTCAGGAGAAGACGATGGTCAACCGAGACGAGGTCGGAGTAAGACTGAACGTTGGAACAGTCGAAGGGAGAGAGAAATTCCCGCAACCACGGTAGTAGATGGAAAGAGGCACAGGCGGCAGTCTCGTGCACGAGAAGCTGATTTGACTAACGAAGCTCGAAATGTTGAACACACAAATGAGAAACGGCAGGTGAGACATTGGTTGTCTTGTTTTTCTGTTGTCGGAATAACGTGAATGTATAGGCCGGGGGAGGCAGAAACCACGTATCAGATGTGAACGATAACATAATTTTTTTTTGTTTTCTGAATGTTTCCTTGTAAGCCCAAGTAATTTCTTTATGCGATTTTAAAGTATGTGATTTTTTGCAGGATCAGGGACGACATGAGAATCATCAGCAGGACGCAGAACACAGTTCTAGGAACGAGCAGAGGGATCGGCAGCAGACTAGCATTCCTGCCAAACGGTACAACAATCTTGACACCGAAGGCGAAGAAGACCATGAAAATTCCAAGATAAAGGAAATTCGAAGCGGCGTCGTGTCACTAAAAGAAAGCAATCATAGAGAATCGCCTTTGCAGAGTACCCATCGGCATTCTGGTAGTGAGGATCATGTACATCAGTCCGAGGAAGTCACAGCTAAGCTTGAACGTCGGAAAGAACGGTTTGGGAAACCGAGGCTCAAGAAGCCAAGCGAGGAGATGGCAGCTGGCCGAGATGAACCTTCCTATGCTGTTGAATTTCAGGCAGATCCTGTGGAAGTGAAACAGGAAAGGCCAGCTCGGAAAAGGAGATGGGCTGGCAGTGGGTAGATGCTTTGACTAATTTCCTCGCTTTTCTCAACAGCTGCTAGTTCGTCACAGTTCAGTTGTAGAGTCTTTTCCACCTTTGGTGTCGTACGAGTTATCGTCTTTCTTCTACTTATTCAGAGCCTGCCTTGACTCCTGACTTGACTGCATATATACCATACTTGGCCATGTCAGCGCTTGTGAGAGAACCCGCGGTAACCTCACACATGACTAGCAGCAAGGTTCCTGACACAAGCTGTGAGTTGCTTTCTAATCTTCTGGCAAGCGTTTCCAGGCTTGAATAAATGAAAGCGTCGCCGTTCTCAAGCGACGAAGCGTCAGTAACTCAAGGTACCCAAGTTAAACGAAGCAGTCGTGCTTGCAAGGATTGATGTGTCCAATGCAAGTTCTTCGCGTGCTCCTAACCCGGTCATTCTGTCATACTGAGGATGGAGTTTCATACTTTGCTGTACATTCGATTTAGAATTAGGAATTCATTGGTTTGATACCAACCTCTATCTTATGTTTTATGAAAAGGTTGAGTAGACATAATACAAGGATGACGCTTACCACTGCAGTTTTACACAATTTCTAGAGGTTAATTTAGCATATCTGCAAGGCTGGTTTGTGAATCTGCTACAAATCTTGAATGTAGCTGAATCGTGCTTGCAAGGATTAATGTGTCCAATACAAGTTCTTCAAATTCCCGTGACCTTCAAATTCAGAAAGTAGCTGAATGGGCGTTACCATGCATGTTCAACTTCACTGCAATCTTCGGTGCTTCAAGTATGGACGTATTCACACTGGAGTTGCCCATAATGCAAAGTCCCTTGTAACTATCAAGTCCCCAGCAGTTAATCTTGCACAACATCTGTACCTTAAGGTGTCAACCTATTAATTGAACAAATTTATGTTTAGACTTTAACTGTGCAAATCATATAATTTTCTATTTATATCTTTTACTTAAAAAGTTAATTAAAAATTTCAAGTACACCTACAGTATTTCAATACGTCAACTGATAAATACTAAAATATTATGCATTTTAATCTTTAATCTTTAAGAATCACCCGTATTCCATAAATTAATTTTTTATATTGAATTTTTTACTTTCTGCATGTATTCTAATACATAAATTGCAGCATGTAATATAGGAATGTAAATCCTACTTCTAAAGGCTTTACATCAGTTGATCTATAAAAATACATCAAACAAAAAGCTTTTTTGTTCTGAATATTTAGGCAACATCCACAATAAAATATGATTTTAACAAACCAATGTAATATAGTACAAAGCACAAATTTACATCACCGCAAGGAAAACCATATTTGTATTGGTAACTACCTTTGTTTATATGCTAATTGAATCTTATGTTTTTGCTGATCGCCCATTTTTTTAAAGCTCAGAAATTTTGTTTTAAAATTAAATATAGATTTAAAAAAATATATATATATATTTATTTATTTATGCACTCCCACATCCAACCCCTCTAATATTTTTCAAATTCATTGGTTTGTACCATATCTAATTTATCACTTTTTACAATCAAATTTTTTTTGTCAATCCAACCACTAAACATTTGTGCAATCTAAGAAGAAGAAGAAGAAGAAGAAGAAGAAGAAAAATATATATATATATATATATATATATATATAAATTAAAATTCTAATGTCAAACTTTCAATTGGAGTTTTCAAAACAGCTCATGTGACCCTCCAAAATGCACCACCACAATGAGCCTCAGACTTCCACTGCATTATACACAATGGCAGTAAGAAACAGAGCATATTAGTGCACATAATAACAAAAACAAAATAATGTATAAAATAAACAACGAAGCGATGAAGAACAAAATGGCAGGGATCTCAACAGTATCCCCACAGAACATCTAAATCATACTGACACTAAGCCATACAAATAGTATAACTAGAAGACAAAACTGTGAACCTGAAAGCCCCACATGATGGAGTAGAACAATACACACAGCTTCTTTATTCTAAACAATAGAACATCCAGATAGAGGATAACTAAAATTCCTAGGTCTATTTCAGAGATGAAGCAAGTCCAGCCAACTTACGATTTGCTGTCAGATGACAAACCAAATTGCTCCCAGGGATCCGTATGAAAAAGAAAGTCTATAGTCCGTTAAATCCGTGCATCAGACCACAGGGAGAATGCCAGTCCTGTCACTGACCCCAAAATACATTCCACTGTACACTCTAAAGCTGATGATCTGCTCCTCACCAACAGGCACCCAGCGTGAGAGCAACATTATTCGGTGTGGACATTGCAACACCCTTGTCCAACCTATAAAAATAGAAAAACAAAAAAACAAAAAACAAAAAGGATAAGAGTCAGACCTACGTGACTCACCAGTGGATTACTATTAATGTTGACTAAGCTTACTGCATGATTCATATGCCCGTGTCATACTTGCCTTCGATCGCCAAGGTGACCAGCATCACTCAGTTTGAATATGAGAGGGAATTCCTTTAATCAAAACGTATACTCCGAGCACAACATTCGACCGACATCCGTGACCCTGAATTTACCCATTACTAGTCACGCAAGGTAAGGTTTTTTTCGTGGTTCCTTTTAGTTAATCTTGCTGGGCATTCCATTAGTGCGGCATCAGGCACTAAACACGGGGCTAAAAGCATGAGAACATGACGAATTGAGCCAACTGACCTCTTCGATACCCATGTAGGCACGAACAAAATGAAGAGGGGGAAGCCCAAGTTTAAGCATGTTTGCAACTGATCACCATATCGCACCAAAGCTCAGTACTTGCCTCCCACCGATTTGATCTGCCCAGATTCCTCCACCATTTTGCGAGAACGGTTCGTATCTTGTAGCTAACTTGCCAGTACAAATCATGTTGAACCAGACGATTCTATGAATATGCATGCTTCTAGCACACTCCGGAGCAGTATGAGTATCCTGACCTTGGCTTCAAGCGGCTGACAATCACGAGGTTGTGGATACTAGCATCCCGTTGTGAAACGACCAGATGTATTGAAGGGCTAGTTGCATCAGAGAGGGAGGCGAAAGAGAAAGGGTGTGAATGCTCGTCTGAGAATTCACCAAGATCTCTTTAGGCTTGGAAGGTCTTTCAAACATGCCCTGGTGCAGACTTCAGCGGGTGTCTACTGGGTTACAGAGGGGAGCTGGGTTAGAACAAGCCACTCGAGAAAGATCCTTGGAAGCAGGTGGCGCATATTTTTGGTTACAAACACCCACAAACCATGTAGATGAGATAGCACAAAACTAACCTCGAGCACCAATGGCAGTGTTGACACGCAGTCGTACAGTGATTTTTTCTTCTTAATCTGATTGTAGTCTGAATTTGGAAACTGACGTATCCGGTATATCTCCAGTGTGGTTCCTAGCTTTCTCGAGCTGTGAATACGTTCATGAGTCTTGATCCACACCATATCAGCTCGCTGCAAGCACAATAGCAACTCTCGAGCTGCAGTTGCGCATCAGGAATTGGATCCCAATCAATACGTTATTTCAACCTGAAATGTAGAGCTCCTGGGCTGGGCTTGTATTACTTAGCCTGGTGGATCGAGTCTGAATCATTTTCTTTTTTGAATAAAGCTTGAAGAGCAAAGGACAAACGTGAATGAATAACACCCGAGCACGAAGATAGCCCCAGTAAAAAGAAATATTGGACCAAGCCGGCGGTTGTAGGGCTCCACTGAAAGTCCGCTGACATTGGCAAGATGACAACACTCTCATGTTCAACTACACGCACACGCACTGTGAGTTCTTTCGCTGACACAATTTTGCGTTCAGTTAAGCAAGTATATCAAATTTCAGCAAGAGAAAAATGCAGCTTTAGTATCCTTCCAAATCTTTCCTCCAGAAGGAAGTTCCTAATTTCTACCCCTCATATTGACGAGGTTAAAAACTACAAAACACTTATCCGCTCTTTGGCAGCTTTAAAACTGTATTCAAGGTACTAGTGGGGGAAGCTACATTAAAAAGTGAGGCCTGGTAATCCTTCAAAGGTATGCTATGCCTCGACAACGCTCATCTTTTGTCACTGCACACGCTATGAACCCGAGTCAACTATCATTCAACCTGTATAGTTTGTCCTACGTGAGTACAAGAGGTGAAGAATGCCACGCACCCTATCCATACAGCAAAGAAAGCAACAAAACACAGCCCTATGATAATGTAACGCCAAGGAATGCTGTTCCACGAAGTGAGACTCTCGGTGACTTCCTCCTCAGAGCTGCTGCTGCTGCTGCCTTTCACCGACACGGTTGCCCCATTCCTTGCAAAAAGAACTCACCAACTTAGGAGCCATCTTCTCAAAAAAACCATTGTTGTCGTATACTTTCTTCAGAGTCTTTGAATGGTTGCCTCAGTCGACGTTGTCAGCTTGCCGAGGGTTCTGATTCCTGAATACTAACTTGATGATAACCATGACACGATCCTAATCATGCTTCGTTTCCTAAAATCATGGGATGATAATTCCAACCCCGTGGGTTCTGCAGGCTGCCGTAATTCTGCCACCTGGTGTCTGCAGCAACATCCCAATTCAATCCAATCAGCTTTATCGAATTCCACATCAGCCATTGTGACTTTCAACCTCCCATCACCACTCCCTCGAACATTCAATAATTGCATGACCAGCTCAGCCAAGAGTACCCGACTAATAAGAGAAGCAAGAAATTTATCCATTTCTGCCAGTTGAGCAATGAAGCGACTCCCCTATTCTTCACATGCACAACTAAATCGAAACTCGCATTGCAACTCAATTTCTAATCCAAAAACGCTACTAGCCCTTGAAAAACTAAATTAAAAATTAATTAATTTTAAAAAATAGACATTAATCTAACTAACATCACGTAAGCCATTTCAAACTACAGCTCCACTTCGCCCCTTCGATTCAAGTCATACAAACCTACATCAAACTCAATTTCCTCAAGACCTTTCTCCTTCCTACTTCATGTGCCGAAGTAGCTTCCCACTTCCACATCTCAATGCACACAAAGTCTTCGGTATCAGCTAACAACCACTTGCGAAGATGACTAAAAAAAACCACTCCACCAGTACCAAATCAAAACCCCACTCGAATAATCTGAATCGAGCAATATCCCATCCCTTCGACACACTGCCGAAGTGGGTCCATGCCCGCTGGTGCTAACCTCACAAACCCAAACACGCACTTCCTCACACCACATATTGAGGAAACATTGCCCAGGTTGGAAGAACGAGAATTGTGACTCTTACCTGCTCCGCTACGACCCACATTGGTGAGACCTACCTGGCCAGCTTGAGCATTCCTTCGATACACCACATCGACAGCAATGCAGCTGTGAGTGAAGAGCTCCACAAGAGCAGGAAAAAAACGTCACCGATCCCACTGGGTCATGAAAACTTTGCTTCAGTATCGCTGACTTGGTTCAGATTTCAGGTTTGTGGTCTCTTTTCTTTTCGCAAATTTGACAAATTGGGGTCATTAGAGGGGGGTTTGGTGCGAAGAATGTACGATCCAGGGACGAACTACGTGATACGGTGGGCTGGTGAGAGGGCCGCATCGCCGGCCCCAAAACACAGGATCTTTCCGTGGACATTGATTGCGGTGTGAAAAGGCGTCCCATCGGGTACGGGAGTGAGGTGGGTAGCAGTACCTAAGGCCAAGATTGAGCACCTAGTACCGCGTTCTGTACAGCGCATGATTATTTGATTGAGCCACTTGAATTTTTATTTCTTTTCGATTCCCAAGAAAACAAATCTTTGATCACCAATTACATGAATTGGGTTATGATTGGTACCGCATAGGAAAACTAAGATGTAATGTGCCCATTTACTATATATATATATATATATATATATACATCTGCACAAAAAAGAATCTTAACTAAAGCCTCAAAACTTTAACATCAGGCTTTTTTCTTAGTGTGGATGGAAATATAGAAATGGGTACAAATTTATCAAATCAAACCTGTTGTACGTATGAAACGCTGCTTTATTAGAAGAGTTAGATATTAGATCAAGCTGTAAAACGCAACTTTTCAATGGGATTGCAGAGTTTGTTCCTCCCAGGAGTTGCTACATGGAGAGGCTATGGAGTCCAATGCTTTGTATTAGTCAACAAGGTGACTTGAGGATTGGTTGAGGAATGGTGGAACACTGACGCAGACTTGCAAACTCGTAGACAATTGAAGTTCTGATCACCCTCTAAAAACTGTGAACTAGACATCAAGCGATGTGATGCTGTCCATGATGGTTCTCACCTTCAACAGAACTCCATCACAACCACCTCCTGCAAGTAACCAGTCTTTTAAGATCACGGCAAATCACATCGCAGTCCGGCTCCACAGACAGCGCATTAAGTAACCCTCCTTCGTCCTTGCTACAGTCTAAACTGTGGGGCTTCATGGCCACTGTCAGCGTTGAAGCGCTAAGTTGAGGTATCTCTATCTCAAAAATGTAAAAGCTGTTGGCGTGGAGCTAAAACAAATTGAAATGGAGTGTTTGGAGACGATTCGGTTGGATTTTGGCTGTTATCCAGCAAAATAGATTCACAGATAGGATCCTCATCATGAATTAACTGGAAGTAGACGATGATGTACAGTGGAATCGAGCTTGCATCGAGTACCAGTCACATAACTGGAGACCACGTAACCATCTTTCCACCTGTGGTCTCTTTGCGGGCCCACCCTCAGTGTTTGATTGCTTTGCCCCGACTGAAGTCTGCTCTTGCTTGACTTCTGGAGCTGCCGGGGCCAGAGTAGTCTCTGTTTCGGGTGATGTGATGTTCACCGGAACCAGTGGTGCAGGACGAGGAGGAGCGGGTGGCGGCTGCAAAACGAATCCCAAGTCAATTCAGATCATGTGAAAAGAAACAAACTGACCCAATCGACCAAAGTGTGCAATTTCAGGATCTGACACATGAGACCTACTAATTAGCTTAAGTCCGTTGGTAATACCAAAACGAAATATATGCTCACAACCGCTCAAATCTAGACACAAAGGAACGCGTGCATGATAAGCACACTGTTATGTGTCCTCAGTTGTAGTAACTACAAGCCTAAAATTTAATGGACGATCTAAGCCCTCGTATCAGGTCTTGCTCCTGTCAGATGTTCGGTTATGAAAAGTCCACCATTACGTTAGAGCTGCTAGGAGCGCATGGAGTTGGTGACAGGAGAACTTACGCATGACACCGGCAGGAATTGAATCCACACGCATGACTTCCTTGACATCAACCACCTTCGTTGTTGGTTTCTTAAATTGTACGTCGGCAGCATCAGCGTCGCCACCTGCCTTCCCAGTTTCACTATCCGTACCTGGGAAAACACCAGCTCGGACTACGTTTCCTTCCTCAAAGCGTGTTACATCATTGGGAATGAAAACATTCTACAGGAATGAAGGGTTACAGCGGAGAACATAAGAACACGAATAAATCAGGTTAAAACCGATGTGTCGACTACTCCTGGGTTACGAAGTGACAATCCAGAATCTTATCTTCACTACATTATTTCATCGTATGGATGTGTTTATTACTACAATAGTAATTTTAAGGGTATGGAATAGCAGAACTAATTACTGATTGCATCCAAGTATTCTATACCCACATTCTTTTGCTTCAATTGAATGATACCCATCTTTGACATCCTACGCAATAAATTTTACTAGACTTCCTGCCTATACATCAGTATTGGGCTCGTGCGGTAGGCTTACCGGATCCAATCTTCTCCAGCTTTGCGGAGGCTTGCGCAAATGCGTTCGAGATATAATACAAAAATCGCACCTACAAAGGCCATCGTCTGTAACTCCACGGTATTGTACATAAATGTAACACTAATCTACAGCTGATTGCAACTTCCTTGGCAAGAACTTACAACAGGTGAACCAATCACGTTGTAAAGATGGGCTACCTGATAAATAGAACCACTTAGAACATAATACGCAGCTTAAGTACAAACTTTTTTCTGGACACTCGCAGTGCCTCCTGCATCATGTAGTCCATATCAGTCTTCTTCCTGCTTACATGAAATAATATTACCAACAGACCCACCCAAATGAGGTTTGCATGAAAAGAGCTCTGTGACTTTCTAAAATTAGAGATAGCAAACATGACCTCCTGTGTCATAAACTCGAACTCGAACTGGCACAATAAGAGCTGGAAAGAAAATCATGTACGAGAGACAGGTCATGTCCAAAGGATGAATAGCCTCCGTTCTCAGCTGCTCCTTATTACAAGTACGGTCATAAAATGGAGACAGTGCGAAGTAATCAAACACCAGGTTTCGGTCTGAACGATAAGAACTGAGCCACATTTGGTCCTTAAAGCTAATGCTCTTCATCTCCGTCCCGGGAGAGCCCTCGGCTGGTGCCGCCATAGCCATTTGTAAACCGGTTTGCCTTCCTACTGCCCGCTAAAATACGGGAAACCTGTTGCCACAAGATGATATGTGTTTTATTAAAATAAAGCACAGTAAAGAAAGTACAGAAAGCCAAACTAATGTAGCCTAAAGAGGATCACTGCCGATGCGAAGACCCTGCACGTCCAGTTCTAAACGTGTTTAACATATATCTGGGATTCATACGAAAGAAGACTGGAAGACGGTTATTCAAATGACACTAAAATAAAATACAGTAAAATAAAACAAAACAAGGTTTTTTTATAAAGCCAGAAAGGACTGCAAAAAAGCACGGGCTCGTTCTAAAATACTTTGAGTCCAGGTAGTGCGGTAACCAGTGAGCCGTCAAATCTAAAACGAATCCCAACCTAATGTAGCAATGCCACGATCACCACATTTCTCCACGGGAAATTTGGAAGTTAGCGACCACTGCACAGTGTTCCATATACTACGTGCTTATATTGAGACTTACGTGTGAGAAATTCCTCGAGGACTGTATCGATCTATGTGTAAGACAAATCGAGTAAAGCTACATCTAGTTGACGCAACCTTGCTTTAAAAGTTCAACATGCAGCGTAAATCAAAAAAATCGAATCTAAGAAGTCTGAGCTGTATTCCTAGGGTACGCTTTTTGACTGTCCAAGACCGGTAGATATACACACCATTGAGCCTGACAGAGAACAATGGCATCTTTTAGACGCAACAATTGCTGCCAAAATTCCTGTACACAGCCTCTATGGCAGACAAAACTTGACCAGAAGCATCATTCGATTGCCCAAACACTACAGACAGCCAGTACCTAGTCACTCTAACAAACTCACAAGAATTGATCACCACGAGCTTACAAAAAAGCTCTCCAATCACGAAAAGTTCAGAAGCCAATCGTTATCATGCAAACTGCGCACGGGCGAACCTCATCAATGAAAACCCTAGGCAAGAAAATTCAGTCCAAATCATCGAAAGAACTGAGCAATTAGACTCGTCGCAATGGCTGAGGAACACGACAAGGTCCCGATGACCTGCACCAAATTGGCCCGCGAGCGATGGAATCCAGGGATTCGAATGCTCTCGCGACTCAAGCCCCTGAAGCTCGCTGCCGAAAACTCAGTGCAATATCCGCTACACACTATTATGATCGCGAATTCCGACACCGATGGCCAGATTTCGACCTAATTGCAGCTCTGCAGCACATGCGTGAAGCCCAAAGTGCCCCTGAAATTGCGTCGTTCTGTGCACCGAAGTCGTCGCCGACGACGCTGAGCCTCCAACTTGAAGCTCCAACCCCGACGACGAGGACGACGACGACGCTCGTATCTGTACTCGTATCAAGTACAAAACCCATTTACTTTGCAATTTTGATACGTAATGGTAGACTTGAGTGTCGTACTCGTTCCCGACGGTCCCGGGGGTGATGTCTCCACTGGACACCAGGAATCCCGCAGTGTTCCCATTCCCGTATGAATTGGGAACGAGTACCCCAAATAGATCCGCGTCTGACAGAGAACTACGGAACAGTTGCATGGTAAGGCCCCTTGAAAACAACTCGGGAACACATGGCAACGTGGATGGATTCCAGGAAGAATGGAGGAATTCTGCTATGTCGTCAGACAAACTAAAATAACTCTGTCCACAGCCATTATTCCTCTTCCTCCTCCTTTCACCCGAAAATTCACCTCCTCTCCCCCCCTCGCTCCGACATCCTCGCTCTTTACCCTCCCTGGTAAATAATTTCGGAACGTGCTTTTGGAGGTTGCGCCGATCCTTCCCGGCCCTCCTCTCGGTGCATTCCTGCTTCCAGTCATACTTGTTAACATTTACCAAGACTGATTTATGTCGGTTTATGTGGATTTACGTCTGGAGTTAATTGTATTGGAATCTGCCAGTTGAGTTCAGTGATGCTGTACTTCGATATTCTATCCAAGTTTCCTCCACTTTTCTTGTAATATTTGTCTAATATTAGTTGCAAAAATGGTTGATTTTATTTATTTATTTATTTATTTTAAAACTACTCTGTAGTAAAAAGCACTTTATGTTTGAAAAAAATTCATGAAGTGAAAGTTTGTAATTATGACAATGAGTGCTTGTTGTATTAACTTTCCAGAAACCTCATTGAGTCAGTGAGGAGTGTGGAAAACAACTTTGACATGTTTGAAATTGTTGCCAAACAAGCATGTAAACCCATAATTTACTTGTACTCGTGTCTGTAATTATGTAACCATCATTTTTTACGTGATTTTTAATTATTGTGGTATATTTGTGAACTAATCATCCAATTTTAATGACATGAAAGGTGAAAGATGTGACAGATAAATCTGCATATTTTAAATTCAAAAGCAGAAGAAAAAAGAAAAAGAAAAAGAAGGCCTGTATCCAACGCTTGAAAATTGACATTTTATTGTTGTGATTTGAATTTGTAGAAAACAGATTGATAAAATCGTCAGACAATATTTTTGGGAATAACTAATATTTTTTGGTAAAATGTTTTTTAAAAAAATGATCAATGCATTCAAGAGTTAATATTTATAGATACTTGCCAAAAAAACGATGGTTCAGATATATCTCATCACATGGGTTTTATAAGTGTCACCAACTCTCTAAATGCTATATATGCATATGTGTGTGTGCATATGTGCATGGATATATACACATGTGCTAGCTTAAACGTATAATATTCATGGTAAAAACTTCTCAAGTGAGTCATTTCAATCAATTATGGTTATAGAAAACAAACTAAAGTGGAATTCTTTGAAGCTAAGATAAAACAAAACACTACTCCAACAGGTAGGTGGCAAGGTCCTACAAATAGGGCATACTCAAATACAAAATCAAGAGAGCTAAGGGGAGCTTCGAAGCACTAAATTGGGAGGGAAGGGGGAAGCAAGATGGGAGGAAAGGCGCCACTTTTAGGAAGAAGGGGGTTGGGGGGGGAGTAGAAGGCACATGAAGTGTGTGCTTTGGCGTGTCGCGGGAGGGGAACGGGGGATGGGAACGCCGGGGAACCCCGTGGACGACAAAGAGTGCGACATGTCATCATTTGAGGAGCACCATGATGCTCATGATCATCATCGTCGTCGTGGGGAGGGAGGGAGGGGGGCAACAGCAGGAAGCAGACCAGATCAGACCGACCGGACCAAGCCAAGCCACTACTGCTACGCAGCAACTTGGCCTCCACCGCACCCACCGAGCACCTGTGCCTCTCGTCCTCGTCCTCCTCCTCCTCCAGCGCACACTTGTGTCCGAAAGATCTGCGCCAGGGGAGAAATGCACCTCAACGGTGCTCACACAACCCTCGCAAGGAGGAGAAGGAGAAGAAAACGGGAGCAGACGAGAAAGGAGTGTGGAACGGGGGGAGGGGGCGGGGACACAGGGGTGGTTCTGGTTCTACTTCTACTTCGTCGTCTTCTTCATTATTAGAAGGGGAGTGGGGTATGGGAGCACACCCCACAAAGTACACTAAAGAGGCGTCACTTCCGGAGCCGAGACCTCTATTTATATCCATACGCCTGGCGCAAACCAGGGTTTGACTGACGATGCCAACCAGGGCTGCTCTCTCTCTCCCGGTCGCTCGCTCGCGCGACGCAGTGCACCCTGGTTTGGCTGCCCCACCCTGGCGCTCCGGATCGCGGGCCGGGTGCTACAGAGGAGGGGGAACCGGGTGTCTGGCCCGACCCGACCCGGTCACATCTCATGTGAGCATTTCCCTTCGCTCTGGCTGCTTTCTGCAATTTTGGTCCCCTCCCTCTCTTTTCCCATCCTCCCCTCCCATCCTCTCCCCGCGCTCCCTTTAACACTACCACCCTTTGAGGCCTTGACGCCTCTGTCGCTCTATCCTTCCCCCGTTCTCTCCGTTCTCTCTCTCCCTCTCTCTCTCTCTCTCTCTCTCCCCCTCTCTCTCTCCCTCTCTCTCTCTCCCTCTCTCTCTCTCTCCCTCTCTCTCTCTCCCTCTCCCCCCTCTTTCTCTCTTTCTGTCTGTTCGGCTATGGCGTTCCCTCTCCTCCCCCAACCCTCCCGCCCTCGCCGCTAGGGTCGCTCCGCCTCGCTCAAGGTGCTAGTTGTAGTGGACGCGCTAGTTCGCCGCTGTTGCGCGTCGTTGTTTGCACGGGTTGCAGGCGCTTGTTGGTAGGATATGGTAGCAACGGCAGCGGGGGGCGTTGTGCCGGCGCGGATCTGAGAGTGGAGTGGGACTGTGCTGCGGCATGGTGGAGCCTGCCGCGCGCAGCGTGCTGTGAGGTGGTTGCACGTGCGAGGAGTGTGATGAGAGTAGAGGGTTTCGGCCATTGACGCCGTGCGTGGGGGTGGCGGTGGCGTTGGCTTGGGGTTGGCGGCTGTTGCCTAGATGAAAAGGGAGGTAGCTCTGAGGGCTTAGAGACCGGAAACAGTAGGAGAGGATATAGAGGAAGTCACAAAAGTTGGAGGAGAGAGAGCGAGCGAGCGAGCGAGGGGTGGTGAGAAGAGGTGAGGAAAACGGTATTATTGAGATCGAAGGGCTTAAGATCAAGGGAGGAAATGTCATGCATGAGCTTCAAAACGAGGAGAGGAAGCAGGAGCAGCACATGTGGTCTCCCCCCTCACAACGCTCATCTGTTGGGAACCCCGCCGACCAGAGAGTTTTCAATAAGGTTGCTACTTGCTACTCTTGCAAACCCCGCCCTTCTATCCGTAGGGCTCGTTGAGTACACGAGCATTCGAGCGAGTGTTTGTTTCGCAGTCTCGTATAGAGACGGGGAATTTTCGTCGTGATGGTCGTTGTCAGTGGGTGCTGCAGCATCTGCACATCACCGAGTTGTACGGCGGGGCTTATGTTAAGTCGTGTCCGCGCATATTCTCACACACACACACACACACACACACACACACTTATATATATATATATATATATATATATATATATATATGTCTCTCCGTTATGTGTCGTGTGTCGCTCGCAAGTTATGCTCGTGTCGTCTGTTTTTGCTCGAACCAAGGATGCGGTGCTTTCCAAAAGGATTATGCATTTGGCTCGCATCTAATAGATGTTGCTTGATGGACAAGTTGTAGTCTGCAGTGGATCTGGCCCTCTGTGTTGTCTTGTCCTTGCTCAAGTTCTGTTACTTGCTTGTTTTTAGAAGCGTAGCTCCATTCTCGCTAGTAAGAACTGTCTCGCCAGATGAAAACGTCTTTTTGGCAATGGTCGCCGTAGTTGCTCCCGGCCTTTTGATGCGCTGTTATTATGTTCGTGGGGAGAAACTTTTGAGTTTTTTGCGTTTCCTTCGCGCTTGGACTTCGTTGTTTCCTTTTCTGTTTCAGAGGGGCTTTAACTGTGAAGGAAATTTAGTTATTTAGGTGTTTCTATTTGTGTGTCTGTTTAGCACCTCGTTTATTTAGAGATCCCAAGCTCTTGCTCTTGGGATGTGCTCCAGTCCATCATTTATGTGTGTCTTCATTTCTGGGTGAAGTGAATACAATCAACTCTGTTAGTTTGTTTAAGTTTCTTACGCCGCGTTTTCAGACTTGTACAACTATTAAGTTCTTGTATGCTACAACACCCCAGTATGTGACATACATACGTGTTCGAAATCCATTTAAAAGTTTGTGCAGGAAACGTAGTTATGTTTCACTTGTTTAGATCGTGTTCAAGTGTAGAGAATGGGTGGAGCTTATTGTTCTTGTTCTTGATTTGTTTGTTTTTCTTACTTGTCGTAAGAGATGCATTGGTTTTTGTCACGAG
The DNA here is from genome assembly GCA_036785485.1 of Physcomitrellopsis africana. Taxonomy (NCBI): domain Eukaryota; kingdom Viridiplantae; phylum Streptophyta; class Bryopsida; order Funariales; family Funariaceae; genus Physcomitrellopsis; species Physcomitrellopsis africana. The sequence continues at coordinate 567,428 of JAWRVF010000105.1, read as the reverse complement.
TCTGAAAGTCTAGCCACGAATTATTTGTTGCCACTGCCGAGGAGCAATTGCCCCTTGCAGTGTTTTTAATTCTATCGTAGGATGTCGCTCTTTTGTCGGAGTATATAGATGCTGGAGCCCTTTCCCAGCACTTTTTACTGTCATTTCACAAAATTAAGTTAGCTATATGACGTCATGAATGTTAGAAACGTGGGTCCTAGCCCCGCGGACGTACTCCTCTGTTGGTATCGATGTCATTGTGTAGGGAGCATTGGTTGTGAAAATCTATCTACCTAAACATTGGTGTGCCACATGTCCTGATTTTTCAGTAGTTACGTAAGTTGGAGTCCCACTGGTCAAGTTAAAGTATACCCATGACACAGTATAGTGATATTTGCAGGACGGAAGAGCTCTCAAAGTTGGAGATTGCGCACTTTTCCAGGCAGGTAGTGATCAGCCGTTTGTTGGGATATTACGTAAGGTGACTTCAGAGGCAGTTGACCAAGTAAAATTGACTGTTAATTGGTTGTATCGAGAGAAGGACTTAAAGTTAGCGAAAGGATCGGTGCTTGAGGCAGAGCCAAACGAAATATTCTACTCTTTTCATAGGGATGTTATTCCAGAAGCGACGCTGCTTCATCCCTGTAAAGTCGCATTTTTACGAGAAGGAATTGAATTACCCGCCGGAGTTTCTTTTGGATTCATCTGCCGAAGAGTCTACGATACTACAAACAGGCGTTTATATTGGCTCTCGGATCAAGATTATACCAATGTGAGTTCTATATTTGACTTCGCAAGGTGATTAATGTTGTAAAAGATAGGTGTTTAAAGTAGGGTTTCCATTCTCTATGTCTTTCCAAGAGGTGCCTGCTTCTTGGCAGGCACACCTATACCTACATTTACATAAAAAAAAAAAAAAAAAAAAAAAAAAATGTAAAGTCGCACATTGAGCACGTTATAGTACCTTCAGGAGAATTTATGTGTCGATGGTTTGACCTGTGTGGCTTATTTTGTTTGATTGGCCACTCATTGATACAGGTGCTTGTCGACCTGTCTACATGTGTCTCGATGTGGGTTTTTTTAATTGGCGAGTCTGCTCCTTAGGTTTCCTGCAATGTGTGCCAGATTTCTTGACTGTCTGTCTCACCTCGTTGGTTAGATATGTGGCCGAATGTGTAATGGCCACATCAGCTAGCAGGGGCTACCTGTTCAGCGTTGTTTTTTCGACGTATCTGGAAATTGTCTTTCTCCTGGATTCTTCTAATTGTCTACACCCTGGCAGTTCCAACGTTTATCTCATACACCCAGATACTTTATGTTACCCTCAGGAACATCAGGAGGAGGTAGATGAACTATTGGATAGGACAAAGCTGGAGATGCAGGCAGCTACACAGGCAGAGGGTCCTTCTCCAAGAAATCTATCAGGATCGACAACAGTCCAGCTCTTGAAAGGGGTAAGCGAATCTGCGCAAAATGGTTCTTACTCCGCAGCTGGAAAATGCAAGAAGCGGGAACGATCTGATCAAAACGTGGACCCCACTAAACGGGAAAGGAATGTGAAGCTTGAGGATGCAGAGGGCAGTCCCTTGAAGCGTGAGCGCAGCATGAAGCCGGAAGAGATTATAAGCAACCTGGACAAGGATGGGGGCCTGGCAGATTTAACTGGTGTGGAATGTTTAGTCCAGCTTATGCAACAAGATCAAAATGATGGCAACAAGAAAGTGGCAGATATCACTGGTCGTCGTACCAAGCTAGCAAATATAATTGCTGCCACAGAGAAAGAGGAGTGCCTCAGCCGGTTCTTACATTTAGGAGGATTACGGTTACTTGACGAATGGCTACAGGAAGCTCACAAAGGCAAAGCAGGAGATGCCGGTAGTCCGAGGGAAGGAGACAAGGGTGTTGAGGAATTGCTGCTAGGCCTTCTTCGAGCCCTGGACAGGCTCCCTGTAGATCTAAAAGCGTTGAAAACATGTGTCGTCGGTAAATCAGTGAATCACTTGCGAAGTCATAAAAATCTGGAAATCCAGAAAAAAGCTAGAAAATTGGTAGATGTTTGGAAGAAGCGTGTGGATACGGAAATGAAGCTGTCAGGGGAATCAAAACCGGGTGGAGGGAACGGAATTTGGTCATACAAGCTGCCACAATCTGAGCCGGTCCACACTTCGTCAGGTAAGGATTCGGGGGTTCCTCTCGAGGGAACCGTGAAAAATGGTGCAGCCACCACAGGTAATACGAAACTCATACAGAATGGGCCAAGCAACGGCGATGGTTCTGCGAAAACCACAGAAGGGTCAGGGAAAGCTGGTTCTCCTCCTCTACCTGCTGTTAAAGATACTAGCGCCAAACTTCCTGCAGGGAATTATTGTTCTGATGTGCATGCAGATATGGCAAAAGATGAGAAAAGCAGCTGCTCGAGTCATTCTCTTAGTAATGGACATTCATTGGCTAGTGGGGCCGAAAAGGGTGCTGCCACACTTTGGAAAGACGAAGCTAAGAATGGAGTTGTGATCCCTGGTAAAGCTGGTAGTGGTGGTTCAGGGCTGCCGAGCTTGGGACAACCTGGAGTAAATCCCCCAGGCGGTTACAAGGAGATTAGTTCTGATAAAGCTTCTGTCTGGAATAAGAACTCGGCCATTGAGAAGGCAGGCAGTCCAGTTGGAGGTGCAGAGAAGGATGTGGAATCTGGAGGGTCTCAGCAGCGCCTTGTTGTGAGAATACCAAATTCAGCGCGTAGTCCTGCACCGTCGAGCGGAGGAGCAGGTGAAGGGCATGTTAGCAGAAGCTCGTCTCCGAGCGCGTCGGAACGTCAAACACCCGCTAATTTTGATAAGTCGCAACAAGTTGAAGCCGCAGAGAATCCAAATTCCTCAGCAAGGCCATCAAAACCCACTCCTATGGATACAACTGAAGGGGCCATGGGCTTGTTAGCTACCGTTGCAGCAGCTGCCGAGGAGTCTGGGGGAGAATTTCTTCACACTGTTGATACTACAGGTCAGGCAGATATGAGGGTTGACCCCACTGCTCAGAGAACGAAGCATGAAGATACTGGGGTATCGCAAAGCTACGCAGAGCATGAGTCTTCTCCTAGTGTTGGTCCTGGAGATGGAAAAGGTGATCGAAAGGAGCAGCAGGTTACCGGTCATACACTTGAGCAGTCTGCTGGAACTGAAAAGAGTGCGGAAAGGCATAATCTGCGTAGAGATGCTGCCAATGGAGAAGGACTACGAATGGACAACGTCAATGCGAAGTTGACGGTGGAACATCCTTATTTGAAAGAGCATAAAGTGAAAGATATAAATGACTTGGAGAGTAAGCCTATTGGTTTTGATGGACAACTTAGTAGTAAATTTGGAACACGAACTGGTGAAAGGGGGTTGTCACGTACTCACTCGAAGGCGGCCAAGTCAGCTATTGAACTCTGCAATGGTATTGGATTGGGAGATTACAGGTCTTCCTTTGGAGTACCTTCTGTGGAGCATCTAATGGATGAGAGGCCGGGGAGAAAGAGAGGTCAAGAAGTAGGTCAGTTGTTTGGAAGGAGAGGCGACTCTGATGTGCATCGAATAGCGGACCTTGGGTTTCCGGAGGAGGATGTCCTAGAAGTCGCTAGACAGGCTGCAGATGAGGTAGAGCAGATGGAAAAATATGGAAAACCCGTATCTAGCTCACTGTTGGACAGAGATATGCATGAAACTAGGCCAGTGGGCATTTCTTCCGCTACTGAGACGAGAGAGTCGAGTGTTGGGGATGTGCCTGGTAGGGATAGGATATCCTCTGTGGTGCTTGACAATGCGAAAAATACTAAAACTGGTACTCAGGATCAGCGTTATTCAGACAGAAACGTGCGAATGCATTTCGATGATACTAGAGAAGATACGGAGCAGAAGAAGGGTGAAGTTGCTGAGCCTGCTTTAGGATCTGGTTTAGTTGAGGGTCACGAGCTGGATGCACCTAATGCTGGGCAGATGAGTGTTACTGTTCCTAGCTCTTCACCAAAAGCACAGGAATCATACATGGCGCTGGAAACGAGCCAACAAGACTCAAGGGGAGTTAACCCAAATACACCGCAGCAAGTCGGAGAAAGCTGTGGTCCCAGTGAAACTGCTGTGGGAGGGAGTGAGGTGGCCGAACGCCCGGTTTTTGATTTGAACGAGGGTTTTGCGGGTGAAGACAGTCCTCAGAACGATGCTGCCACCTTACCCGTTTCATTGCCTCCTATTTTGGTTCATCCCATAGCTTCTGGAGCCTCAGCAAGTGGAGTTGCTGCTCCTATTGCTGTTCTTGCTGCCACCAAAGGAGCATTTATTCCTCCAGCGAGCCCTTTGAGGAATAAAGGGGACCTTGGCTGGAAAGGTTCAGCTGCAACCAGTGCGTTCCGTCCAGCAGAGCCTCGTCGTACACCAGAGAGGCTTAATTCCAACGGAGAAAGCATAGCTTCGGATGCGAATCTGGCCATGACGACTATAATGCAAAAGCGGGCCAGACCTCTTTTAGAATTTGATTTGAATGTGGCGGACGAAAGGGTGACACACGAGGCAGGGATTTCTGCCACCACTTTGTCCTCTCAGGGTTCAGTGTTGGGGATGTCATTGCATAGCAATTCTGTACCATCAAGCTTGGTGTCTGGTTTGACTTGTGTAAAGCCAGAAAGTTCACGTGTGGCATTTTTGAAACCGGAGAGTTCTAGTTCAGCGTACCCTCTTTCCAATGGTGGTAGTGGACCTTTGCGAAGCAGCCAAGGGCAAGCCCCTCCAGCGAATGGGCAAGGGAGCATGCGTCATACCTTGGACTTGGATTTGAATCGGATGGATGACAGCGAAGAAAACTGCGTGCCATTGTCTGTGGACCCGCGAGGAACTACGGAAGGACTAGGATCATCAGCGCGCAGCAACAATAGCACATCACAACCGCACTCCCAACCTCCACCACAACCCCCGAGAAGGCCTATGGATTTCGATCTAAATGACGGGCCATCCTTGGAGGAGAGTGGGGGTGAGGAGCCTGCTGTGCACCCTTTTATGTCGAGAAAACCTCCAGCTGGAAACGTAGGGCCCTCGGCAATGACACTAACGGGTCTGAGGATGGGTGGGGAGACAATGAGCCTCTCACCTTGGACGTTCTCAGCAGGCCCTGGCAACGGTAATCCTGGGGGTGCTCTTCCCCCTTTTCTTTCTGGCAGGCCTTTGGACTCGGGGTATTCAGTTGCTAATGCGGTTGTCCCCCATCCATTTTTGAATACCAACGCTGGCGCTGGCCCTCCGTCAGCCCCAGCTCCTGGAGGAGGTGGTGGTGCCAGTGGGGAAACGTTCGGGACTGGTGGTTTAGGGTCTGCAACCCCTGCAGTGGTGTACCCTGGATCGGAGCGGATGCCTTTTGGAGTGTCTTACGGGCCTTATTCAGTGTTTGGAAACTCTCCAGTTTTTCATCCATCGTCGGCTGCTTTTCCAGCGACGTCCATGCCATTTGGTGAGATGCCTAATTTGCTTCCTATTCCGTCGATGGGTTCACAGTCCTTGGGCAATCCTGGGACAATGACCTCGCCGCATCTGATGGGCATGGCAAACGTGGGGACGGATCACGGTTGGAGCAGACTAAGCTTGGACTTGAACTCAGGTCCAGAGGCTGGTGAGAGTGAGAGCACAAGAGAGGAAGGCATGCACGGAAGATTGCCGCCGCTGCATCCAGGGGCGCCAGCGTTCACTGATTTGAGCGCCACTCTTGCCCAAGTAGCAAGCAGCCCCGGGCTCCCCCCAGCTGTGAAGCGGAAGGAACCGGAGGGAGGATGGAACCTCCACTCAGGGGTAGGAATATATAAGCAACCAACTTGGCGGTGATTGTTATTTACACATGAGTATTTGTTATTTGTGTACAGTCAACCTGGGACAGCTCTCAGGCACCCGGTGGAGTCCGCCAGGCAATTTTTTTTTTGTGAACGACTCCAACTAAGCCTAATGATGAGCAGTTCGTGACCTTTTCTTTCACCGAAGGACACCTCTTCCTAGTTCTTTTCAACCTGGCAAGATGGCAGGCCATTGGGCGAATTAAGTATGAGCTTGGACTTCGATCAAATCGACAGTTTGATGACATTTGGTATGAGAACTGACAGTTATTGATTTTAGGACATAAAATTGGGTCAGAAAGAGACGTGAGCGCATGGCCTTTATTAACCAAGCATGTCTTGGGGATGGCGTCTTCGTCGCTCTTCACTCTCGGGGACGTTGTGTGGCCCTTCTGCTCTGACAGAACAATTTGTTAATATCTGTCGGTTAGAGCCTTCAGGGCAGTTTTTTTTATTATCTGTATCTGTAGTTGCCTAGATCTGGTCCTAGAGTATCACTAGTTTCCTAAGTATCTGTAGTATCCTAAGTCCAGGACCATATTATCATGGTTGCATTCTCCTGATAGTCATGCTTTGATGATATGCGGTCATGGTTTGTGTATCTGTGAAAGAGTATGGTCACCATCTGACAATTTTTGGTTTGTTATCCTGTGTCCACACAATCTCAATTTCTCCTTGCAACCTTTTACCTGCATGCTCATTCTAATCACCTCTTTTGATGAGCACTTCTGTGGTGAATACTCCACTTCAGACATCTTCTGATGAGCTCCACGCCCATTCTTAGTATGCCTCAGTGATTGTGATCTATGCAATTTTACTTACATTTTTACGTACATTTTGACATGAAAACATTCAATTGGTCATATTCTCAGAAACTTAAGCTTTAAAGTCATTGAAATGGAAAGTATCAGCACTCCAAATGTGTTTTGCGTGGTAGGTCACTTGTTTTTCTTTGCTTTTGGGTTCTTTCAGAGCATTTCATACATTGTTCATGAGTGAGCACGTCACTGGCCTCTTATACCAAGGCAAGCCTATTAATACACGAATTTAATGTGCGTTGAGGTTTCCAAATTATTAATGAGGAACGCATCGACAGTCATTTATGGCTTATGTTTTGTATAGTTAAACAAGTTTAATTTGATAGTGATGTATGATTAAAAGTTCAAAAGTAAGATTTCAGTGGTTCAAGAATTATTACTCTATTGAAGGTGAATAAAATAGGAAACTTACTGCACAATAGTTAGATTTAATGTGTACATGTAACAATTTATTTAAACAATATATTTGTACAAATAAATGTAACTCTTTTAACAAAGTCCATGGATGTTTACAATAATGATTGAACATTAACTTATATATAGTATGGTGAACATAATACTAATAAGTATCAATAAATGTATTGCGGTAACTGTTATGTCATAAAGCATCTCAAAAATAACATATAAAATCATTGCTTTCTTTTTAAATAAAATAATTTTGTGTAATAGTTTAAAATCAGTAATAAAAAATAGACACTTTATATTTGAGATTGTTGTACTTTAATGTAAACCATATAAGTTCAAATTGATAAAAAATTAGGTTAATTTTTTGAAATATATTTACAAGTAGGTAAAACCTTCACATGAACCAGTTAGAAAGAAAGTCTTTTTCTATCTCGGTATCAATAATTAGTTAGAAAATAAAATAAATAAAAAATCCATATATTATGATTAGAATTTGATTTTTACTAGATTAGAAAATGATTCTCATGCAAATTTTATAAAATTAAATAATAAAGTATTATATAGACATACAAGTGAACAATAACTATTGTATGAATTTACAAGCAAATAAAACCATTGCCATATTAACAAAGTAATGTATTTGTAAAATAATCCAAATGGAAGAATCTTGTGTTAATATAAGTGATACATATGAATAATTGAAAAAACAATATCATATTTTTATTTTAAGCTTTAGATATAAGAATTACTACTTAAATATATTTTTTCTTTCATGAGTTCTTTAATTTTTTCAATAATACCATATAATATATAAATGTACTCTTGAATCTTTTTGTAATACAACTCCAACTTCAAGACAAATAATTGAATAGAGTCTTAGCATTGCGGTAATCCACTACACAAAACAAATAAATAAATAAATACAACAGAATCAAACACATAAAGTGTAGCATTGCTTATTTACTTACTTTTTATTAATATAAATTTTATTTTAAAACAATAACAAAAAATTTAAAATGAGATTTTAGTCATTGGTATTAAGTTTAAAAATCTTCTGAACTTTTACAAAATTGCCGATTAACTTTTCAAGTTAATTCTTTTGTTGATTCAAGTATACATTATTTGTATAAATTAAATTTTTCTTATGATATCACTTAATCTTTATATTATTAATATTGTTAATGGCACAATGCTTAAGAATTAGGTGTTTACAATATTAGTTGAACAATAATTTAATCCTCCCACTTCTTTCAAAAAACATATAAGTTTACAAAAAACAAAATCATAATTCCATAATTTCTTAAATTCTTAAATATTATGACTACTAATACTGTAAGATTTAACATACAAAATTGCTACAATAAAATTTTATTATAAAGTGTTACCCAAAAGATATAATCAAAAAATTTCAAACATATTACTATGTTTTGTAGTCACTGCAATAAATTTATAAAACATTGCACTTATATGATTCTAAATACTAAACTATTTCTCTTAAAATCTGATGAATAGCATAATAAAGAGGAGTATTGTAAATGAAGAAATTTAAATCTTACAATTGATTACTGGCATAGAATTGAGCTTTTTTCTCCAATTCATCTTTATTTGCTCCAACAATTTTGTCTATTTGTTTACCATCTTTGATAAATAAAAATGTTGGCATAGCATGAATCTCCCAGTCGTTTGTTACTTCCTGTACAAAAAGACAACTAATTGTTGCTTGAATGTGTTTAAAAGCTTCAAATATAGGTTTCAGAAAAATGAGTTTTTTTTTTTTTTTTTTTTTTCTTTTTGTGGAATGAAACCATTATATATATATATATATATATATATATAGGCACACATTTTTTATATTCTAAAAATACTTAGTTTGGTGTATTTTTTGTAATTTACATGTTACATTTTATGGTCACAGTTCACTCAAATTTCAAGGAAATATTACAATATCGAATTTTAATATATTGTATGAATGCTAATTGAACATTTGCTTTTGTTCCAAGCCTGTTTAATTATTGTAATAATTGTATTTGATACTGAATATGAAATATCGAATTTTATGTGTTTTATTTATTTAATATGATTGTGTTTTCTCTAAAAGTATATTCATAAAGTATTAGAAATTTACTATTTTCAAATGTCTTACAATCAAGTGGGTTTTAGAATGTTTTAGAACTATATATATATATATATATATATATATATTCTGCAATAAACATAGAATTAATTTCATTATGGTTGAATATATACCAATACTTCATCAATGTCAACTTTGAGAAAGATGAAATTGTTTTCATACTTTTTGCTTAGCTCTACAAAAATTGGACCCATGAGACGGCATGGTCCACACCAACTTGCATTGAAATCAACAACAACCTATATTTTTTAATAATAATAAATCATAAAATTTATTAATAGATATGTTAAAATACATAATATATAAAATGAATTCACTTATTTTTTAGTATAAAAACTATATATTGAATTTTTTTAGAAAGATCATATTTTGTTTTCTTTTGGTTATTTACAATTTTTTGACGACTTTTTGCATCATCAAGTTTTGCTTGCCAATGGCTCTTATTTGTTATTATTGTACAACTTCCATGGTCCTCAGCCATTTTAGAATCTACACAATGTAAAGTTCCAATGGTAAAGATGCCAATGTACACTTTGGTTGTCAATGTTATTTTATTTTATTATATTTTACTATTTAAAATAATCATTTTATAAATGTCAACATATTTTTTAAAAAATCAAATCATGTACAAAGTGATTCAGAAAATGACTTCAACTGACGAATTTATCCTTGATATAAAATTTTGAATAGTTTTCTAAGGTTTAGATTTTAAAATATGATTTTAAACAAAGTCATTTCAAGTAAACTATTCTTGTCAAAAAAATTTAAATGGGTTCATCAAAATGACACAAATAATCTATAATATCGCACCTTTAATATTATTCTGAAACCATGTGGAAAAATCTTGCAACATTAGCACTCAATGTATTCTACCACGTTTTAAGACCTTGTAATGGTTTCAACTTACACTGCACCAATACTATGATTTAGAAATAATTACTTTCAGAAAATCAAAAACTAAACTAACCTAAACTTGTATTTCTTTCCTCCATGAATTCTGTAAATTATCTCATTTATTTGTTCAATTCAAGAGTTATTGTTTTTCAAATAACACAATTTTAAGAGTAAATAAATTTAGGAATGCAATTTTTCATTTGATAACTTTCATAATTTGAGATTAGTCATAGATTTCAATTCAAGATTTCCATATCAAGAGTTTGAGAATGAATTATACAAATTCTATTTCATTTTTTTTCAACATACTTCTTCAAGTTCATCATTTCAGAATATATTATTTAGTACCATTGATTTATTATGATATCTATTAGTTTCTATATGTTTTCTAATACATTCACTATTCTTAACCTAGAAAATATTTTTGGAACTTTCAAATGTATTTGAAAAACAAGAATTTTGAATTTTACTTAATATAATTATCTTAAAATAAAAATTTAAGGTTCTTTTACATTTTAATTTTTTTCATACCATCAACTATAGCAACTGATGTTGATGATTCATTGAGGGAAGTGGAGGTTTTAGTATCATCTACAACTACAGAAGGCATAGCAGTAGAGGCATTGGATTCAACAATTGGATTGGCCGTAGTGAAAAACTTAGAATTGAAATATAATTATAATTAGTGCAATGTAATCACCAATACAATAACATGAGATTTTATACAAGCTAGTTTTTATTCTGATATTTTTGAACTATTATTGAATAAACACAAACATAAAAACTCAGAATTAAACTTAGGATAATTTTATTTGAAAATTTTGATAATTATGTTATATATATTTTGATAACAAATACCTTTTGTTATCTCATTCTTATGTTCCAAATTATAATTAATTATAAAAAAATATTATTATTAAATTACATTTTATCTTTGAGGCATTATTTACAAAAGTTTGTTTTCATTTTGATTGCTTTTTTGGAATAAACTTATGTTAAAAGTAAGATCCAATTTGGTTGTATTATGTATAAATCCATGCTTATACATATTGTTGTTACTTTTGTTGTTATTATTTTATCACCATTTTTAATTCTAATATACATGTAAACATGTGTACATATATATGTATATATTTATATAAATTTTAATATAATTTATATAAATAATAGTAATGATATAATAATTTAATAACTTATAAATCAATTAAATCATAAACTATAATTAAATTTTCCAAACTGATACATTTATTGACTGTTTTGGCTACATTTTTCATTATTTGATATTTTCTATTTATGTGCATATATAATAAATGAAATTAAAATTTAGCTATCTTGTTAATTTTTTTTGGTATAATAACTTATTGTAAATTATAATATATATATATATATATATATATATATATATGTGATAGCATTAGGACCCCTTGCTTTGCTGTGGAAGTAACATGTTTTAGTTGTTTATAAAGATGTAATGTAATAATACTTTTCTTGGTTTACTTCAAAAATAATATAATGGTTAATTGTGAAAGTAGAGTATTATTTAATACATAATGATTTTTATATTTATTATATACAAAAAAAATATAAATAAAAAATATATATTAATTAAAATTTGAATGATAGTAAGTATTTTTTTATTTTATAAAAGATATAAAGATTAAAATAAGAATTACTATGCAATATATTTATTCTCAATTTTTAATAAAAATTTAATTAATTACTTTAATTTTTATAAATTACTAACACAAAAATCAAATATATTGAGCATTTTTTTTTTTATGCATATCTTACGCTAACAAAGTCCACAATATATTAATTTAAAATCAATTGACCTTTAGGTTTTCTTGATTTTGGCTTAAAATAGATTGTTAGCTTGAATTATTAAAGTCCTCCCTTTAAATTGATGCGGCAATAACTCTAGCGCTTTTCACATCTTTTGGATCACAAATATAGTTGTCTTTGCTTGTCATTTGCATTCTAGCCTCCTCCAACAATTTCTAGCACTTCTTATCATTTCTATAGTAGAAATGGTTGTACTACCATCTCAATAACCCAAATAGTCTTTGAGTAAGAAATTGTCAACTTTGGAGGTAGAAGTAATGAACCAATTCTTGCTTTGATTTAGAAATTTTGCATTTGTAAATAGTCACAATTCTTATTCTTGCATAAGTTCTATGGTGTGTTGAATGTTTTTTATTTTTATTTTTGGAGTATGTAAATTGTTAGCAAATAGTCTTGATTTATACAATACTTGAATATTAATCAAGATAATATAATATTTAATCAAGATAATAAAAAAAAAAAAACCAAGAATAAAGTCTATGATCAACTTAAACAACAAATGTAATTCTTAATCAAAATTTAATGTATTTTTATATACTATTTTTGTTATGTAAAAATAGTAGCAAATGACATTCTGAAATCATTTGGATGAAATTGCTACTAATACTCTAAAAAATGCATTACTTCTCAATAACCAGAATGATCTATAGTTTCAAATAATATTTTCAATTTTACAATTTTAACAAGATTATCATTTGTTGCTTATCATTATTAAACATATCAATACAATGAAGTGAAATACTTCACAATAATTCAAGTTAAGAATTACAAATTACATCCAAAAATATTGTATAACAAGAATTAAAAGTTTATATTTTTCCTATGTATTTCCTCACAACTCTATATGAATAAAGACATACGAATGCACTCACAACATTCATAATTATTATAAAATTGAAAAATTTGAAGAAAGGTAAAATAGTCAAGAAGCAACTATTCTTTCTAACACCCACTGCCCCTACATGACATTGCCAAATCTTCATGTTCATATATGACAGGTTTAAATGATATGATCATATCCTTTCTTTAGACAGTTGATTTTAGTACAGAACAAGAACCAGAACTCTAGCAGCAATGGTAGCCTTCACAATTTCATCGTCATAGAAGCCCCTTCGGAACTATTCGCATTCAACACTCTAGTCAGAGTGTAGATCAGCTACAGTAGTAGAAGAAAAATAATAGTAATAATAGTAACAATTAAAAACAACGAAGAAGAAGAAGAAGAACTTAAGGAAAAACAGAATATAACAAGAGTCCAAGTTTGGAGTTGAATTTGCTTGCAGGGACTGTCTTTTGATGTCCCCACAGGATGATAGTAACCCTAAAACTTGTGGATTGATTTTAGATGTCAAATGTCTATGACTAGATACTCGGAAGAATGGTTGATTCCTCACCCTAGAAGTGGTTGTCGATGATATGTTCAATGACATCTGCTCCTTCGCCGTGTGATGACGCAGTTTTCACCTGCAGTAAGACAGGAGAAACAAAAAATCAACAAGAGTACCGATTTTGGGATGTAAAATAGGATTGTAGACCGACCTGGATCAATAGACGAGGGACCCACTGTTTACCCTTCGAGAAGGGATATGATTCCGAAGTTATATTACTTTGCTCATATTAAGTTGCGGAGGAGAGAGGCAATGGAGGAGGGCTTGCTTTGACGGCTGGATAGAGTACAGTGGGTGACTCCAAGATGCAAGTCGGAGAGACTACCACAGAACCTTTTTCCTTGTCCAAGTGATTCACTTTGAATTCGAAAAAATGTTTCATGAAGTTAGGAAATATGGGGAGGCATTCAAGTCTTTCATCTGAAATATGGAGTGAGATCAATACCTGGATTAGGTTGTGAGCCTGATAACTAGCCTTAGCTTTCGAGAAACTGACATCAACTCTCCACCATGGGACTTGTTGAAGGCCAGCCACCATTTCCTCTGCACCAACAAACAGCAAAATGATCCCCTCTTCGCCGATCATGGAAAATTTCTCGGCTTGAATTTCCATCAAAGGCTTAAAACATCATCACGGGCTTCAATAGAACACATCATCAGATGAGCTTCGTGCTTTGCAAAATCTGCTAATTGAGTGGTCGGATATAACAGTGACGAACTTTGAGAATCCTAGCACGAGTAGCTTCTGTGTCTCAAAGAGCTCACCTTCGGCAGCGTCAGAAGCAGGTACTTCTTCGGGCTTGCTGTTGTCGTTTTCAGAAGAGCCCTTCGCTACGACTGGCACATCTTCCTCCCGAACAACATGTGGGTATTTCGAATCAAGCCCCTCGTGTAAAGCCTGTTAAGACATCAATCACGTCAATAAGAAAAGAAAAGGGGGAGGAGGGTTTAAATAAAAAGGCGAATAGGAGCATCAGGGCGTGATTAAAACAAACACCTTCACGAGCCAGTGGAGAAGTAGTTCATCCCTCCTATAGTAAATCCCACCATCTAAGATTCACATCAAATGCCATGCAACTAAGTGACGACTGGACCGGAAAAGAAAAAAGAAAAAAGAAAAAGAAAGCAGCAAAAAAGCAGCAAAAAAACAAACAAATAAATGTTTCCACTAAAATCAAGTGCGGCTTTTAAACGATTGTGACGTACATCCGGCATTTCTGCTGCTTTGCGAATTGATGCTGTGCGCCAACCGACCATACCTTTGAGGTGGTTAAGGCTTTGGTCATTCCAAAAGAGTAATTTCTGACCAAAAAAGAAAAATGAAAAGAGAAGAAAGAAGTTTGTAATACATAATTGCAAATACTAAAACACTGCTCGTCCTAACTAGTTTTTATTGGTCAAAGCTTGATATAGTAGTTACTCAATAATGAATCTTACTATTGAATGGAAAGAACTCACTCCGAGACACTCGCTCAAAACATAATTCTTTGAAAGAATTACTCAGTTCTTTGGGTTATAGCTTAAAAATGGATACGATCTCCGCAGATGTTTGCATACGCTGTCGTTTTCTTAAAAGATTTCAATGCTGATCTGTAGAAACATAGATCGAAACTCGACTTCAGTTCACGAATCCTAAAATCAGCATTTTCGAATATATCTCTAAATTTCAAAAAAAGAGTTGAGAAATAAAGCGTTCAAATTAAGATGTACTCACAGAAACTTCCCCTCATCACAATCTGTAACCATACGCTGCAGAAGAGGCTTCTTAACTTTGTCGCCGTCAGACAGGAATAAGTGCTTCCCAGTATTTCCTATGAACCAATGTGAAACGAGGGGAGCTATGGTCTCAAGCGCAGCAAATCCAAACAGAAAAGGCAACTGCTCAGCAACACAGCAGGTCGATCAAATTCTCTATTCTCAAAATAATTGCATAATGGCTGCCAGGATTACATCTAATTGCTATACAAGCCAAAAGTATGTCAAAAGAAGCAAAAGTTAAGAAAGAAGAAAGAAGGCAAGAGAGAGAGAAGAAGTAGAAGAAGAAGAAGAAAAGACTTACATATTGATTTCCTCTACACCCCAAATGAGGCGTGGCCAGTGTGATAAAGTTAACTGGTTCTAGCCCTGCAATGGTCGCCTGCGATTGAGTGATACACGCAGCCTCATTGTCATCTCCCTTGATCCTTCCACTTTCACTGTTGGTGGTAGAGGTTTCTGAATTCTCCTGCAGAAGGCTACGACCACCTGCAGGAGCGCCACACGAATACTACTTTTCTCTGAATCATAGTCTGCATCTTTTATCATCAACAAAACCTCTAGTAACCAGTTGTGTCTAAGAAATACTAAGTCTACCATCCTGATTAGCAAGCGTAGAATTAGCACATGAGACGGAGATATTCAAAAGCTTCCTCACCTGGGGGAGCATACAATCTGCCAATGGCATATCGTGAAATCAAGCCTCCGAGCGAGTGGCCCACAAACGACACCTTAGTTACACCAGGATTATTTTCAACCACCTCATAGACCTGCAATTCAAGGTGCAATGAATCAATGGAACGATTCAGCAGCTCTTTCAAAATCTTCAAGTATAAGCAAGAGTCCAGTTCATAGACTGGAAGACATCGCTCTGCAATCTATTGCCAAAACCTGTTATCCTAAATCTTCTTCTGCTAAAGTTTACAAGAGAAAGAAGACATGGAGTGCAGGTATCCTACCTCTTTTGCCAAACGATCCCCCATGACATCAACGCCATTGAAGGTTTTAAAGGCGGAATTGGATGAACTGCCTGTGGTTATTTCCCAATATTTTAAAAAACGACACAAAGATTGGACCTGATTATGGGCACTTCATTTAGCAGGGGCATGTCCAGAAAAAACAACCTTGAAGGAACTAGGACCAGGGAAAGGTACGAACAGTGAACAACTACTTTGTCCGCAAGCTTCTTCTTGAACTGCTCCGCAGCGAACTTCCAATTGTCTGCACTGCATCGATCAACCGAAACGAACCCATTGCTCGATCAGCGGACTCTTGGAGATCACGAGCAATCAGTGCCATCCCATACTAGGTTCCATTCCGTAACCGGATGGCTCACAACGCGGGGTGCAGTTTAGGGCAGTAATATACATGAGGAGTCGAGACGGACCGTTGGAAGACATTTTCTAATGCATCATTTATAATATTCGTCCTTTAAAATATATATAAGTTTGAACAAGAATTTACAGGAGAGAAAAGAATTTCTAAAAAATAAAATAAATAAATAAACAACTCAAGGCTCAATCCAACTCTGAACTCCAGCTACCCACAAGCTCATTTGGCGACTCCGAAGAGCGACCCAGAGTTGCACCCACAATTTGCAAGCTCAGGAATCAACAGACTGCGAAATAGAGTAGCGATGATGAACACGGCAGCTGGGTTTTTGTACACTAACAAGACCCTCACAATGCCACAAAATTCAACGAGGAGAACCCTCAATCAAACACGGTCACCACGCTTTCCGGTACTGTGTACATTGTAGCATCATCTACCTTCCAGCGATTCCATTCACGAGAACAACCAGATGCTCAGGCTTAGCACCGCCGCTCACTCCGAGCGTAACCGAGCTGGGTCCCGTGGCGCCCTCCGTGAGTTCGTGCACAGCCTCCTCAACGTCGGCTCGGCGGCTGAACTTACGAGAGAAGCGAGAGGAGACGGAGGTGCCCATCGATAAGCATCCTGGCTGCGAGCGCGTCGTCATTTCCTCTCCCTCCCTCCCTCTCCTCACACCCTCCGTCTCCCTTCCTTCTTCCTACACCTCCTGCAATTCGGGGCGTGGCGCAACACGACGCTCACACAATACAAAAGTGCGAGAGTGGGAGTGAGAGTGAGAGTGACAGTGGGAGTGGCGCCATAGCCATAGCCAGAGCGGAGGCCGTGGCCATGGCCATGGCCAGCGAGGAGGAGCAGCCCCGCAGTTCCGCTGCAGCTGCCCCGTAGGATGCCACGTCTGTCTAGGCCCCTTCCCGCCACGTTGCCTTCTTCCTTCTGTGTGTACATCTGTGTCTCTATCCATGTAATAGTGGTAATCCGTGCCGTTGAGCACGTAAAAGTTTGCTTGCTTACTCAAAAAAACAACACCTGCTTCAGAAACTTCAAGTGAAAAAAGAAAAAAGAAAAGAAAAAATGTAGATGTAGCTATTTATCTTTCTGTAGTATTGCTGCTATTAGTTTTTTTAATTTGTTACAAAAATCAAAATAGCTACTTCAATGAAATTTTAGAATAAGTTTTTTATTGGTATTTTTGGCTTTGTTGTCTTTAGGATAAAAACTTGATTGTGTTTGAAGAAGTGTATTGTGAAGGACAACGTACAAGTGTCCATGTGCAAATATGAGGGTTTTGAAATTTGTTCTTACATTCTTCCATGATAGTTTTTAGGATTTGTTGATTATTATTGCAAATGTTATTTTTATTAGAAACTACTTTTATTGGAATTTAAACAAAATCTTTGTTGATAATAAGTATAGTGTAATCTTTAGGAGAAAAGTCAACTGTTCTATATGGTCTCTTATTAAAAGTCTTACTTTTATAATCTAATATGTCAACTACGTAATAATTATAAAATAATCCATTGCAAAGTCCTTAACATGAAACAATGTTTTGCAACTATATAATCAGACATCCAATTTTTGACTCTAACTTAAATAGTGGCAATCCATGAGGATTTAAACTATTGAAATACTTGGTTGAATAACAATTTTCAGTGTTGGTACTATATTCTATTATTACTATATTTGCACTAAGATTAACAATGTTTTCATTTTATACAAACAAAATTAACTTATTTTTCAAATATTCATCTCCACTTATCTCATCTTCACCTAATATCAAGAAAACAACTTAAATCAAAACCTCCAATGACACATCTACTTTCATATGTTTTAGAATGACCACTATATTCTTCAATAGATCAACAATCATTAGCTCATTTCTAATTTTTAAATACAAAATATATTTAGATTTATCACGCCTATACACTTCATCATGAAAATAATTTGTTAAAAATAATAAGAATATTCAATCCATACCTTCAAGTGTTCTATGACAAATAACTAATTCTTTCTAATCCACCTTACATTTGCACTATTTTTGTAAACTTCTACAATTTGGTGTGAATCTAAAACTTTGATTGTTGCAATGAAACATTAACAATCTCTTCTCTTAATTCTTTTACAAAAACAAGAAGAATCTATTAAAATTTTCTTCCAAAGACTAAAGTAATTTTGCCAAATATCCTTATTATGCCATATATGTTCTACAAGATTCTATGAACTCCCTTAATACAATGTTGATGTTGTATTGGTAACTCCTTACAAATAATAAGCAACATCTTTTTTAAAGATATTTTAAACTTCCTCATGCATTATTATTTTAAACAATTACCATAATGCCTTTAGATATCTAATATAGTGTTCATCAATATATTACTTAATCTCATTTTCATCATTTTTTATTTGCATCATTATACAATCATGTCTTTTGTAAATGTACTTGTAAATATGCTATGTAGTTCAAATTAAAGAATAGACATCAATGTTGACATAGCAATTATATATTTTGTTTATAGTAGAATAATACATAATATCTTAATTATTTATAATTTTATCACTAATATTAAAAGTTCTTCTATTGTTCTTATACAATACAAAGTATAATCATCACCATCCCTTGACACTACATCTTAATATTCTTTTTAATATTTTTTATCTACCATATATAGAACTTATATATTTTGAAGTCTATCCAAATCATGAATTATAAGAATTAATCATAATGATGTATATATATATTTTCTCCTCTTTTCTTGCTTTAAATAATATTTTGTGAATTTAATAATAAAATAGGAAAAAAAAATAAAAACAACATGATGTTCTTTTGCATATTTCTAAAGCTCTAAACTAATAAATTTGCATTATAGTCTATTATTACTTCATGTGTAATATTAGGACCATATATATATATATATATATATATATATAATTATAAATAACTAACTTTTAATTCCTCTTCTATTTAAAAAGAAAAAAAATATATATACATATATATATATATATATATCCATTTGATGCCAAAGCTATTTAAGTATGCTAAAATTATATAGACTATGATTCTAAAAAAGAGCATAGTCAACTTTTATACCAAGAGATGAAAATTCATTTGATACATTATATTGCCAAATATTCTTTTAAAACTTATTGTTAAGTTCATCTTGTCCATTAAGCAATTGCTTAATTAATACTAAAAAAAATTTAAGAAGTAATAACTTAACCATTACATAGTAACAACATATAGAAATTCCTAGATTTAGTCTTGACAATGGCATGGTTTATTCTTCTATCCAATAGAGTGCCTTATAGTGTAGACATTGAATATCTATATTTCCAATGTTGTACCAACCTTCCAAGATTTCTCTTTCATCATGATCTTTGAGATTAATTTGTTCCATTTATTTACCAACATTTTTCATTCTATCAATACCCTTGCTTCTTCTTCCTATTATACACATGATGTTGCTTCTTTATGTACCCTTCATGTGTGTTGTCTAAATACTTAGCAATTCATAAACTAAGAAATGTCTTCTAAAACACAATCATTTCCATTAGTAGTATTATGTCCTTTGTCTTTCATTCATTCCCTTATGCACATACCCTTTGTCTTTGTTGTCCAATTGCAAAATTGCAAAATACAGTTTATATAAAATATATATATATATATATATATAATGATAATTTTGTTTTTTACAAACTATTTTTAAATTTTGCACTTGATGGTATTGAATAGTTGATAGATTTGGTATCATTTGCACCAAGTATTGCATTGTTTTAAAATTAGATATAATCTTCATTCTTGTTATTGATACGTCTCATTTATGTTTTAAAGTTCAGATATGTACATACAAAGATCTCCACAGGCTCATGCAACTTGGACACACAACAACATGAATGAATGATGGCAAAAAGTGCATTTGTTCACCATTCATCAACTGAAAAGTTGATAAATCCCTAGGAGAATAAGTCCACAGTTCCGTCAATCATTTCATATGCAGATTAACGTACATGAATCAGTAGAGCCAACTTCATCACCTACAACGGGAGACAAGTCTGTTATCTTCGGAAAATACCTGTGAATATATGTGTGTGTGTATATATATGTATATATATATATATATATATATATATGAACGCACACACACATATGTGTATAATGAATGATCATGAATATGCGGTTGGACAGTTGCTAAGCGTCCCATTTTGAAAATTCACAGAAAAGTTTGTGAAGTCTGTAAATCCAATTTTCATTCTTAACCAACATCACAGTGAAGCAAGCCAAGAAAGCAGAAGTGGGTACAAACAAATGAATATCATTCTAGGATAAGCTACAAGAACAAGAATATGAGAAAATACAGCGAGAAATTTGCAAGTGGCAAATTTTCCATTACGAAGCGACAAAAAGAAGTGGGCAGGTCACAGAAAAGTTTGTTTTAAGTAAGAAATCTTATGCTACATCGTTTAACCTACAGCAGCCATGATACATACAACAATGAAATGCCAGAAGCCTTACAAAAAAGGTCAAAGGGCCAGGCACTTCCAGGATATTGAACAGAAGAATGAACTGTCAGGAGTTGTATCACCGGACAAATGAGCCAGACTTTTTCTCCTTTTTCGCAAAATTGTCCGAAGTCTCCATAATCGACCCACTAGCATTAACCATGTCGAGATCGTCGCCACAGTCTGCCCCAGTAGACATCATCCCCACGACTGACGTTAAGAAATAACTCTATTTCCCAGCAATGCTGAACATTAATAAGAAAACAATGAGGGACACAGCATTAGAGGTCCTATTCAGCTGAACATACCTTGGGCAAGCTTACGCTTTCTGGACCAGATTGCCGCCTTGAATCCTCTCCTCTCTCCCCTTGCAGCCTCTGGAAACTCTTCAGACATGATCTCATCAAGCTCCCTCTCTGACATTTCCAGCAATGTAGCTACGGTATACTTGCTGGAAGCTAGTTTCTTCGCAAAATCTCGAACAGTTTCCTCTTCCAAGAAATTCTGGAGCAATGCCTCAATGTTGTCTTCCAAAGTGCCCGCCATTTGCAATTGTCCAATAGAGTCTTGCAGACTAACCACCCTTGCTAGTTTTTTCTTCAGATAGACGTTAGGAGAAACACCTGGACAGGCAGCGAACATAAAGAACTACATTATAAATATCCTAATCAATATAAAAGAATTAAATCAATTAACAGGAAAAGAATATTTCGTCAAGCTGCATTCAATCAATGAAAACATCTACATCAAAAAATCCATCCACAAGAAACGAGGCAGCTATTGCCTACAGAAACGCTCATATCTTCAAAAGATAGAACACGACAATGAGTGCGATGGTCAGCCAGAGATTTACCTCCAAAATAGCCACCGGGCATACCACCTGGAGGCCGGGGAGAAGGAGAAGAAGCAAAGCGTGCCTGCTTCCGAGCAGATCCTATGCGTGACTGTTTAGGACTGCCCCCTATTAGCTCATCCAAGGCCTCAAACCATGGCCATTTGCAAGGCACATTACCAGCCAATTTGTCTTTCTCCTGCAGTACATTAAAATACCCGATAAGTTCGCTTGATTCCAATCATCAATGTCCGTATCAAGTCAAAAGTCGATCCACGGACGACCCCAACACTTGGAAGATACGACTGAGACGCCAAAAAAGATTGTCTTCTGTCCTCGAAAAATTTCATTACACTTATTACCTTAACTGCTGCGTTAAGCTTAAAACTCAAGATGCTGATATGGCAAGTCGGTTGTGGCAGGCATTTAGTACTCCCTTCGGTGCATAAGGAAACTTTCGATTTAGATTACTGTGACTGACCTGAACATGACCAATAATAATTATACCTGACGGTGTCGTTTCTTTAAACTGTCGACCTTCATACGGCATTGCTCCTGTGTTTTATGAGCCTTTTCATTTGCACAATGGGTGTTCACTTGTTTCGCAACCTCACCCCAATCTTTGCTGCGAAAGTTGTTGCGATCCAACGCATGGAATTTCTCCCTTCAAGATGCCAGGGTTACAGAGAATCAAACATTAGAACTTGACGATATTCAATCCGCGGCACCATGCAATGCAATACCACATATTACGAAACGGTCCTTTACAAAAGTGAACAGACCCAATAACCCTACCTCTAATCGTACGACAAGACGCGCTCGACATTGCACTATCAACACTCGCACGACGCTTAGATTTTCCTAAATCGCAACGGTACGATGCCACGAAGCAATTCTAGACCAATTTTTTTTTTTAAATTACCCCCTCGAACCCACAAACTCCACCCCAACCCTCAAAGAAATTGTTTCAAACGGACAGTTCAAGGAGAACCTGAAAGCGGAAATTAGCACAGCGGTCGCGGCCTCGCTCCACTCAGTGGCAGGCTCCCGCCCCGAGGACTTCAGCAAAGGGCTGTCCGTATTATCCCCACCCCCAACAATACCCTCGACGTCGTCAAGATCGGTGTCGGTGTCATGCAGTTGCAGCGGGGGCGGCAACCCGGGGGACGAGAGGTGGTGATCCTCCTGGTGATGGTGGTGCGGGTGGTGCGCGTGGTGGTGGTGGTGGTGGTGGTGGTGCAAGTGGTGATGCTCGTGCTCGTGGTCATGATCTTGGGGGTTGTCACTCACCACCACCTGAACAACCTGGTGATGATGCAGCTCGTCGCTCTCACCATGCTCCGGCGCAATGCACGCCTCGGCAGCAGCGGCGTTAGCGATGGCGAGTGGGTGATTACTAATAGTATTGGCGCTATTGCTGCGACGAGGCTGTTGTTGCTGCTGCTGCTGTCGATGAGAAGCCACGGCGCCGGTGCTTTGTTGGTCGTCCTCCTCCATCTCCAACGATGCGGGGGGCTTTGGTCGAACCGAGCGACAGCGGAAGCAGCCAGAGGCTTCGCTCAGTCTCCGTCTTCGTCAGTTGGGGTCGGTGGGGAAGCAGATTCTCGCTTGCCTCTCGTCGTGGCTGCTCTTCACCTCGTCCCCTGCCTCTTGCCTTTCGTTCGTTCGTCCACCCTCGTAACCAACGCCTTCTCCGCTTCTGCCCCTCCCTCCTCGCACTCTCTTTCCCATTTCCCGCGAGCGAGCGAGCGAGCGAGCCAGCCAGCCAGCCAGCCACAGCCAACTCCCACGACGACGACGACGACGATGCCGTCACGGCCGAATGTTCATCCACCTCCATCCATGCCGTCTCCTTTCGTCCATCCGTCGTTTCACCCTCGTCCATCCCCGTTTCATTCGTCCGACAAAATCCTGTCTATCTCCTTCTTTCATTCGTCGGGTCATGTGCTGTTCTGTCCATCCCCTTCTTGGCTCCAGGATTCCTTCCATCCAGCCTCTTCCCCCTTTCCAAGGCGATTCTCTTCCCCGTTTCAATTTTTGCATATCGCTTTGGAGAATGTCTCGTGATTTGCTATAACGATAATAGTGATAATAATAGAAAAAATGGTGTTGTACATGATGCTTTTGATTATGGATTGAAATGAAATAATATGGATAAGTGAGTTAGGGTGATTTTGATGAGCATCCATGTTCACCTAATAGAATTGCAAACATACTTGGTTGAAATATTGAGTTAGATATTGGCTTTCTTGCTAAAAAGAATAGAAAATGGAGATTCTTTTATGAGATAAAGATGATAGGATGTGGAGATGTTCTTATGATGAAAGAAATATTTAGTTGAGGTTTTTTTAAAGATTAGAAGAATTAAAAAGTAGGGATGAATTTAAGTTGGTGACTTATAAGTGGAAATGAAGATTTTTGAAGTTCAAATGTATGCATGTATGTATGAATATATATATATATATATATATATATTTTAATAACATTAAACTAATCATGAAAACATGTGTATTTACTTATATTTCCTACTTATATAGATAGTTAAGGCTTCGGGTTTAAATTATATCATTTTCTTTCTTTTCTTGTAAACAGGTAAAATAAATCATGTGATTTTTTTATCATACTGTTTGCATTGCTATTCATTGTTGTATTGCATATTATTATACATTAACAATTTAATCTAACATATTACTTCTAAAGCAAAACAAGGGCATGTATTGTTAATATTATACAATTACAGGTTATTAAATACTATCAATAAATTTTAATAACTATTTGAGATACATAAAAATTAAGTTTTTCATACAATTTCTATTGCATACATTCTTCTATAATATTCATTTTATCATACATGTATGTGTATATATATAATAAATTTATACTTAATCCTAATTCAATTACAAATTGAATAAACGTAATAAAATACAATGCATTTAATTTTGAGTTGAAAATGTAAAACTAAAATAATCAACACTGGTACATAATATAATTTTTTACTATTTTCACATAGGTTTTGGAAATATATATATATATATATATATATATATATCTAAACAAATGGACATACATATATATATTTTGAATTAAGTAACATCTTTGTTGTAGAAATCGTTTTTTATATACATATATGATATTTACAATTTACAAATTTATTTCTTTGCATGGATATATATTAAGTTTTAGTATTTTCTGATATTATATTTATAAAAAATTGATTGAAAAGTTTAAATACTAATATTTTAAAATCTAAATGTAAATTTATCATATAAATAGAGGAAGCAATAAATACATACATAAAAAGATACAGACACACACCTACTTCTTTTCAAAAAAAAAAAATTCAAAAATTGTATAATACTTAGTATTTATTATAAGAATTAGCACATAGTTTTTTTCAAGGTAATATATTTAACTTAAGTTGGAAATTTACATTGATAAATGTTTTTAATTAGCCATGCTTTGCATATAATTATTCTCTAAAACCTAAAAGCTAATTTCATTTCAAGTAGACTTGTGACTTCATCAAAGTGGTTTCGTAATTGTGTGAAGCATAAGGCAAAGATCTGAAAACACTGCAACCGGGTGTAATTGCTTGATCTGATTACGACATTTGCAAGGACGGCTCCTTGTTGTGGGTGTTGGTATAATAGAATAACATTGGTAAGCAATTGCAATGCCAGTAGTTAATATGGATACAATCAGTTTTGGTGACAGCTTTCTCACTTAAAAGCAGGGCGTCACAGAATCTTGACTATGGGAATTTGTACTTCATGTAGGATAAGAATACTTGTCTGGAAAAGCTGAAAATTGGGAGCTATTCTATGCGCTTTAATATGCTTCGGGAACACAAATCCACTTGTCCACACAACATACGCATCATTTCGTAGTAAGAAACTTCCTTTTCAATAAAGTTCACGAGTGGTTCAACTTCTTCCTACTCATGATGTATTGGCTTGAATGAATAATGAATGCATCTATTCCGATTATGACAAAGTGCAATATTGATCTATGTCACAAACTCCTCACCGATAGGATCGGTGCCCAAGTACCAGACCAAGTTATCCAGTACGCAAAATCCAAGCTACTAAATTAAGTCTGGCCGACAGTAATTAGTACCACCTTTAATACTGTGACGCCTGATGACAAGGATTGAGCAGGCATGGCCATCGTGTCGCACGAATCACAAAGAATCTCACTTGACAATGTAGCCATTATACACGCTGCAGAATTCTTACATCCTTGGAGCTTAGACAGCGTAAAAGCAATAAGGATGCTTCATACTTTTACATAAAGCTTCAAATGACCTATTTTCAATCAGTTCGCCTACTTTCATCAAACCAGGGCTGTTCCAGTCTCAAGGAATCAGTGCTAACAGCACAACCTTGGTTACCATAAATTGCTTCTTTTAACACGTTATACATATCATTGACCTCGCTCCATGCCGCATCCGAAAAGGCATCCTTCGCCTGCACCCAACAGTTCGCACGGTAAGTATAAATGTCAATGAACTCGCCTGTTTACATCCTCATAGAGAGCAGTGATAGACATATCTTACATTTTTAGAATTGTCGACTAACTTGGCAATGGAATCATAATCTAGTTGCTCGGAAACGGCTAGACCAACTCCGCTAAATCCTACTGCTCTTCGCTCTCCTAGCTCCTTTTGTACCTGCCATAACCAGCAGCCATGAATATAAAATTAGTGATAAGACAAAGCCAACATCATACAAAGTCCTTATGATACAGATTATCACAATTAACATGCCGGTTTAGATGAAACAGCCTTTAAATAAGATTGAAAAGAGATTAAATGAACTAACCTGGACAGGAGGTGGCATAATCTCAAAACATAGTAATGATAGGGCATGTAAATGAGCAGGTACTCGGACAATGTCTGATAGCCGCTTCATATTCTCCACAGCAGACGAATCAAAATGTGCCTGCAAAGATGACCACCATGTTAGAAAAGAAAAATACACAATAGATTCTTAATTCGTATACTATATTACCTAGCAATGCTCACGAAGAGCAAACCTGATAATGGACCCTATAATTTTCAATAATCGGATTTTTTCTTTTCTTTTCTTATTTAAAAGTGAACTTACAGGAACCCATTCGTTGGTCTCAGGATCAGGGCGATCGCGTCCACCACTGGGTGCTACCCACAATAATTGACCTCCCTGCCTGAAAACTCATCCCCAAATCCCAATCCAATATCAATATCAAATAGTACACCAACTGCAGAACACTTCTAGAAGGAAGAGAGAAAAAAAAAAACATTGTCCTACGCATTCGTACCTCAGCAGCATCGTCATCTGTCTCAAAGTCTTCGCATTAGCTTTGATTTTCATTTCAGCAAGGTCCGGTACATCGTTAATGTGCTTTTTCGAATACACGCACAAGAGATTCCTGTATCAACGAACATGTCTGATCAGCTACAAAAATAATCACAGAGAAGTTCAGGTGCGCAAACACGTACAATACCACACATGTACACGTTGACGATGATGAAGCAGAGGATCTTATGAAGTTTGACCCTACTTTTAACACAACGACATAAGGAGAACCATTATTTGGTAGAGATAGAGACTTGCCTGCCCATACTAAACGGTTTGCAGAATGGATCCAACACAACCCTGTCTCCAGCCACATAGGTCTGACAGATATATGACGTCAGACTTAACACTGAAATCACAGTAGAGATGCATGTGTTTTAACACGGGCATGATCACCGAATTCTTGAAGGCTTACCAAGTTCTCTGCCAAATAGGGGTGAGAGTGCTCAAGCAACAGCGCCATAACAGCAGGATCTGCCTCAGTCTGGTGATTGGATAGCAAAATGACGTTGTGCCCCTGTCAAAGTAATACAGTCACAGTCAGTAATTTCACATGGTCCGCTCCTGACACGAAGTAGCAATCTGTCAACAAATCCGTTAAAAAACTAAGTTGTTCCTCGAAACAAGCACCATAATTCCTCAATTCACATCGACCAACAAGGGCCCCACCTCTTTCAGGTTCTTCTCTATCTGGTCAAAGATATTCAAGTTCCCAAGGTATGAGTTCCTGTAACATCCAGAAAAATAGAACAAACTAGTGAGTCAAGTGAAGCAGAAACAAGCAAAACAAACTGTCATAAAAAAACCGTGGATTGATGCCTACCTGAAATCTAGGAGAGGACGCACATAATTCTGACCAAATGTATAGTAATCATACGGCTCCACCATTCTCTTGTGGTGCGATCCGAATGTGAATGGCTCCTGAACACGAAGTCATCCACCACTGTAACAGTTAGGCTTTCAGGCACTGAATATCATAATGTAGTAGAGTTTCCATGCGGGAGCCGAGTAGGTGTACAACGAAGCTTTAGAAGGACGCACCTCGAACTGCAAAAGAATCCGGTCCAACACAGATGACATGACCTTCACAACAATATCCATCGCATTTTCTGCGCCACTGCTCACTACCTGCTCAGCAATTGCCAAAGTCAGCTGTGTTTGACAATCCCCCTTACTTCTACCCACACAAACTCATCATTGTCAGGTATATGGTCTGTCAGAGTTCAGCAGGTGACTGCGACTTCAGTACCGTAGTTGAAACCTCGGTTGTACTGTAGCACGATCTCACTTATACACGGCCAAATGGCAACAACACTGAACGCTGACACTTGAGAACTACATAACTGATAATTGACTAATTTTGCGAACTTTACACCTATACAGAAAATAAAAGACAAAGACCTACAGCATCTCGATAATTGCGATACAACTCTTCCATTCCCGCGCCAGCACGCTTCGGCAGCCGACCGGATTCTACCTCCTTTTCAATTACCTGCATCAACTCTGCATCCCAAGTAAATTACATATCAGACTCAAACCTATTGAACTCCAGAAAACTGTCCATTGAGAATCCCATAAGACACGCAACAGCTCACAAATTCAAACTTAACTCGAAATGCCTGTACATTTCTCCAGATACAATGCTCATGAAAACAAAATTGAAACTATGGGAATTTGGTTGATGTAAACCTCACCACTCACTTTACCCTCCCTGAAAGCATCTTTCAAACAGTCCGAAAGCATACAAGCTCGATCCCATCATCAAATGAAATAGGTCAGATAAACTACAGAGTAAAAATTCTCGAGAATATACATGGCTTAACAGACTCATGGTTCGTTGTGGGTCCCTACAACCCCAATTTTTGAAATTGGAACAGACGAGCATTATGTTTTACAAACCATGACTTGGAACAGTACCTAAACAGTTGGAGTAGGAGAGGATAATGTCGGCTTTTAAGAAAGCAAAAGACTAACAGCAAAACAAATCTCTGCAAAAAAATAGCTGCCATGACAACGATTTTGATCTCAGCCAGCAGGAACAACACCTTCTTCCGACTGAATTCCATCGAAACTGTCGGAATGACCGTCGATAATAGCGCGGTCCTCAATCGTCTCCCTAAGACCAGCTGTGGTGGCTTCCGCCACCTGCGTGGTCGCCCGCGTACTCCCACTAATTTCACGATGGAATTCAGATTTCCCAAAAATGGACACGGCATTCCCCGGCGCCCTTCTGCCATTAAGTTTCGCCCGAAACAGCGACGGCATAGCCACGGCTTGCGGCAGTAGGCGGTTACCCTGCAGCCGATCGAAGCCCCCTTTCAACGACGCATGGCAGCTGCCACTGCTACTACTGGTAACACTAATTCCACTACCCCTGACCGGGGCATGCTGCATCTCTGTCCTTGACCAACATACCACGCCAGCGGAACCAGCTGCTGCCGCCATAGCTCTCCACTCCACTCGTCCAACTCCACCACCTCCAGCAACCTCCTCCCCAACTCCCGCCCACCGCAAGATATCAAAATCAAAACATCAAAAAATCAAAAAAATAATCCTGCCCGCACCAACCCACATAAATAGACACACCCAAATTACGCTACACCAGCGCAAAGCACCAGCACCCTCTCTCAACAGTCCGCCTCCTCACCCACCCCTTGCACCCCTGTCCCATTCCAATAAACCCAACAAAGCGCCCAAATGGACGAGAAAACCGAGTAAAAAGAAGAAGAAGCAGTAACAGAAGAAGAAGCAGTAACAGAAGAAGGAGACACAAGCGAAGAAGAAGAAGAAGAAGAAGCAGCAATAGCGGCACGAGAGGACGCGCGGATGAGAAGAGATGATGACGGTGATGCTGGGAAGAGATGGGGCCCGAATCAGAAGACGGAACCGACGGGAGGATTGAGTGGAAGATTGGAGTTGTGGCTGGGAGATTAGTGGCGATTGTGGGCGAGGTTCCAACCCAAGCATCTGCGAGCGCGATGATGCAATCGAACGGGGCCCCTTGCTCGCTTCCCCCCGCTCCTACCGGACCCCGCCAGGCCATAGCCATCGCCATGGCCACCCTCGGCACGTCTCGGCGCGTCACGGTACGTCACGTCGCGGCTCCTCGCCGCGAAGGTGAGAGTCTCTTGGGATAAGACTGCCGCTCCTAATCCTAGCCCTCTTCATCCATCCTCATTATTCATCCATGACGTGGCGTAGTTTTGGGTCCACGGCTTTCCGACCCCTGTTCTTGCTCCCGGACTTTGATGACCAAGCCTAATTTTGTGGCGCTGCTTTCACACTGGCTCCAGCTCGGCACACCCCGCGAGCTCCCATTCGTTGATCGGTGATCGATCCTCAAAGCAAGGACGGCCACTCATATGATAGGTGGTGGTTGCGGTGTGAATGGGGTCCCTACCTGGAATGATTGAGTAGCGCCTTTTCCCCTTGCTCCAAGTATTGATGTTGCCTTTATGGATTCGTAGAGCTTTACATCTTTTTACTTTTTTATTTTAATTTTAATTTTTTTCCTTTGAATATTCTTGGTTGTCAAAATAACGGCGCCTTCTCATGGATAATTTTGTTCGATGGGTGTGGGTATCATATTTTTATGATTTTTATGCTTTTTGTTTATATTTATTTTTAACAAGTTCTTTTAACATATTTTAGTTTGTTTGTTTTTTTTTAATCCTTTACAGATAAGTTTCAAAAGTTGTTATATGTATTTTTTGTTTGCCATGTTTGATAATCTTTATTCCCCAACAAAAATATATGGCTTTTCTATGTTGTAAAGATTTGGTTGTTATCATTTTCAATTTTGAAAATAATACTTTGTATTTAAATGTTATGACATGGTTATTTTCAAAAATGTAATACATAATGATTTGAGTTGCAGGTCTTTGACATAAGAATATGAACAATTGAAGAATGTTAGATATTATTTAAGACACATTGGACTGCTTTGAAAGTTTTTTATGTTTGGAAAAAAAAAATTATACATGGATTATGTTCTTTTAAAAGTGAATAAATAAATAAATAAATAAATAAATAGTTGTGGAAAAAACTGTGTGTTGGTCTTTCAAAAAAAACAAAAAAGAAAAAAAGAAGGAAGGATTGCTTGAAAAACGATCTCTAGAGAAGAAAAAACTCTCGAAGTTAATAACAAGTTCTGTAGAAATTACTACATTTGGAATCAAAAAATAAATTTGATTTTAACTTTTGTATTTTGATAGAAAAGAAGGGGGAAAAAAATGAAAAAAAAGGAATTTAAAAAAAAATAAAAAAAAATCAATGAAGCAAATCATAGAGTGAAAGAATATCAACAAAGAGTATTAAAAATAAACTATATTCGTAATTGTGATCAATTTTAAATACCAGCCATATGCATACATTACATCTTACAAAATACATAGAGAGAGAAAAAAACAAATCTGTAATGTTTATGATAGTAAACCCTGTCTTATGTGCAAAATGCAATAAAATCGATTTAAGTTGGAGTACATCAACAAATTGAAATCAATACTAGACTAATTGACATGCTTATAGAATCTTCTGAAAAATACCAGTATGTTAATGACCTTATTTTAGTATATTAAAAAAAAAAAGCATTTGATCCATTGCATTGGAATTTATTTACATCATCCTCCTCTTTATTCATGTATTGTAAAGGTAAGAGTAAGAATTTAAATACATGTAAAAAAAATCAGGTTATAGTAAAATAATTAGGTCTTATTGTTGTCAATAGCTTTAAATTAAGAATTACAATCAAGAGAATAAAAATAAGGAAAGGAATAATTTATAAATAATTATATAAATTAAAAATAATATTTAGTATAATATTTTAAAAGTAGATGTTGATGAATTTGAAACTTTATTAAGTTTTAGAAGTTATTTGATTCTAATACATTTTAGATGGTTAATAATAAAGATATACCAAATTTAAAATTGTAGAGGTTACAAAGAAAGATAAATCTTGTTATAAATTTGGCTATCTACATACAATACCATTTTCTAATTATAAAAAAAATAAACCTTTTGCATCTCAAGAAATTATATAAGATAAATATCATTGTTAATAGATGGAAATAATAAATAAATAGATGGAATTTTTTTTAAAACTAAATATAAAATTTGATACAATTACTCTATAGCATAAATATGATTTGGAATTAAAATAGTTAAATGTTGTTATTTTTTTATGAAAAATATTTAAAAATATTAAAATATATTAAAATGTACACATTGTGAGATTTAGAAAATAAAATCTTATATGTAGATTAAAAAAATCATTGTATAAATTTAAGTATAATCCTTAAAAATAGAAAATATAAGAATAAAACAAAAAAAATTAGTATGGTGAATAATTTTTTATCTAAAAGATACTATTAAATTTTTTTATTTTATTTGATAGAAAACACAATAAAAAAAAAAAAAAAAAAAAAAAAAAAAACATCACATGATTTGTTGATGTTAATTTTGCTAGAGACTTGAATAAGAGAAAGTTTAATATAAGTTATGTCTTTACAATGGTATGTGGTAGAAGCCTACTTTAATATCTACTACAACACTTTAAACCACAAAGATATAATATATGGTTGTAAATAAGCAACAAATGAAGCAACAAAGAAACTTATAATAAGTATGAAGTTCAATTTATTCTTAAATATTTTGAATATTAAACATGTTTGATAGAAGAACACTTATTAAGATGTAGTAAAAAATACATTAATGGTTACTTTTACTTAAATAGAAAAAATTAAATATAAAATAAAGATTATTGTAGTTATATCTTGTATTTTTGTTAACTTGATACAAATAGAATATGATGATCTTATGCTCTATCTAGAATTGTTTCTATAGAGATTCTAAAAAAAAGGGCATAAGCAACCTATTTAATCCTCCTTTGGCAAGAAGAGAAAGAGTGGAGATAATACTTCTACAATATATTATAAATAATTAATGTATTTTGTGGATAGTTTTCAAGATTTTGAGTGACTTCAATGCTTAACTTGATAGAAACACAATTGTTTATATATTTAATCATATCTTTAAAAAATAACTCTATTTTTTGTGTAATTTTCTATATGTTTGTAGTTTTGTGTCACAATTGTTAATAATATATTGTTTATTGTCATTTTTTAAAATTATATAGAAGTCCTTTTGCACTATCCTATATAAATATTTATTATTTTGCAAGACCTTGCAAAGATATAAATAAATCGAATTATTGATTAAAAAAATTAAAAATAAAATGTTTAAATCTTGGTGTAAAGATAAAAATTACATGAAATATATTAAACTAATGTTATGAAATTCTTTAACAAAAAGTGACATATAAAATTAGATGCAGAATTTACATACAGTGTAAGGAAAGCTTTGCCTTCAAAATAGAACTACAATGCTCCAACCATAATTGCATAAATATTAGCTTTTATATGTACTACTGCACAAGAGCTTGTAATTTTAAAAAACTGACTGTTTATTTGGTTTTAGTTGACCATGGAGAGGAGAATCTGAAAGCCTGCGTTTTTGTTTACCCAACTGAGCTCATTAATTTTGCTGCAAGAGCCAACATCTGAAAACACAAGTATATTAGATTATTGTAAGCATTGAACAACCAGGCAGTAACCCACAGCAGCTCATCTCGAAATAAACCAAAAATAAATAATACAAATAAATAAATAAATAAAAATCATATGTGCCATCAAACATGAAGAAGTTCCATGATAAAAATGCAATGTACTCGGTGATGAATATCACTAACAGTGAAGGCTGCTGTCTCCAAGAGACTTAAAAGCATCGTCTCAAATTGCAATGGAAACTGCTGCAAGCACTTCAATGCCCAGCGATGAGGAATTGATCTGCCACGTCATCACTTTGTGGGTCACATACCTTTCCAGTTCATAATGCATTATAGTTTAGATTCTGTGATGGTATTCGTAACGCTCCTTCTTTGGAACAATTTCCTGAAAGGTAATAATTGTTTTTGGTGCAACTAAAATTATCTTTATCCTTCTCGTGGATAGAAATACTTCTGTTTACAAGAACTTTCTCACATTTAAAATCATGAAAAAAAATAAAAAAATGATTTGCTTTGTGTAATTACCTCTTCTTACTTTTAAAAGTCTCTATGGTCAAGGCATCTAAAGAACAACTTCTTTTTTCCTAGTAGAAGACTTTCACAAAGCTTTAAAACCATAGCTTTTTAAAGTGGGCTTCTAGGTCCAAAAGCCCCCTAAGGATCCATTGCATATTTAATTTTAAATTTGAATAATATTAATATCCAGACACATATTTGGTTTAGACCAACAATCACCAAAAAACATATTTTTAGACATCCATAATATATTATGCAATTTCATACTTCCACAAATCTATAATAGTTAGCTAAGCTTCAATACATCAATTACTTACTATCATATATATATATATATATATATATATACACTAATGCAATTCAATAATTTATTTACTTATATAATAATCCATTCAAATTTATTATTTATTCTTTGTAGATTTAATTTTAGATTTATATTTTAATTTTAGTTTTTTAAATTTTTTACTTTATAATATAAGTCTATTTCTAAAAAAAAAAATCTAAAATTTATCTTTTATTTAATAAAATAAAATTTTAATAATATAAAATTAAAAAATAATAACAATTTATTTAGATAGGAATAAATCCATATCAGAGCTTTACAAAGGTGCATTTTTACTAAAATGCACAAGCCTACTTATTAGTATTTTTTAAAGATTTTAATATGTATAGTAATAAATAAATATTTATAAATTTATATGAATTTGAAATATACTTACAATAATATTTAAAATAAAAACTGAAATTGATAAAAACTTATGGTTTGAATTGAAATTGGTATAAATATGACAAAAATAAGTAGAAACAAAAATAACACCAAATTTGACAAAGCTATATAAATATTTTATGAATATTTAATTATAGTTTTTTATTATATATATACATATATATATATATATATATATATATATATATATATCAATTTATTATTATAAAAAAGATAAAACAAATCCTCTATTCTAATACTACTAATTTTAAAATCTTGTTATATTTTAAAATTTCTAAAAAGATACCAAAAATAAACAAATCTCCTTTGGATAAAATTATTTC
Source organism: Physcomitrellopsis africana (assembly GCA_036785485.1). Classification (NCBI taxonomy): domain Eukaryota; kingdom Viridiplantae; phylum Streptophyta; class Bryopsida; order Funariales; family Funariaceae; genus Physcomitrellopsis; species Physcomitrellopsis africana. The sequence continues at coordinate 532,249 of JAWRVF010000105.1, read as the reverse complement.
TTAAAAACCTTCAAAGGCAATTTGAAGGTACTTACAAATATGCAAGTAAAGTCCAAATCCATGTATGAGCATTCCACCACAGCATTGTCTATTGTAGTTTCTTTTAAAGATCTATAAATCACCTAAATAATGATTAAAGGCAACATATTCAATACAATATATTCAAGAATCTTTTTCCTAATATTAAGTTGTTTTTGATATGTTGATAGGTCTTTTAAGCAATTGATAATATTTTATTTATAAATACAAACAATCCAATTATTTAAAAATATTTTAGATCTTTATAATTATCTTTTTATAAAATAATTAAAATATTTTCCTAAGAAATAGATATATCCTCCAATATCACTAAGTATTAAGCATTCATTTTGAAGTTGTGTTACCAAATGCATTGTATTTCACCATCTATGTAAAGAAGAATTTATCATTTTTAAAGAGATTCATTTATATTTTGATATCATATAATATTATCAATTATATTTACTAAAACTAAAATTAAAAAAATAAAGAAATATAAATTTATTGTATTAGATTAATCCATAATTTTTAAAATTTTAAAAATATTTTCTATTTTAAAATTTTAATATAACATGAAAAATTAATAATTTATAAAAAATTAAAAATATTAATACAATAATATAATTAAAAATATTTAGATTAAATAAATAAATAAATAAATATATATATATATATATAGTATTATTATATTACTTAAAAAATTTTAAATTATCAAAAAATATATATATATATATTTTAATTTTAAAAAATAAAAACTATATATTTTAATAAAATTGATTTATTACTTAATAAAGTAGAATTTAGAAGAATTTAAATTGACTATAAAAAAAACCATTAGTTATATATTTTTTTAATATTTAGTAATTGTTTTAGGAAACCACTAGGTATGCACCTTCCTTTTATTGGACACCTTCCTTGTCATGCACCCCCATATATACACAATAATATTATTCCTATTTGAATAATTTTGGATGATGATATTTTTTGATGATTATAAATTATATTTTTTCTATTGAGAAGGATTATGAAAACAAATAAAACATAAAAAAATAAATTTATAACTTGTTTTTGTACCTGAATGATTGATATTACGTATTAAAATTTAGATGTATGTTTCATGCCAAAGAAAATAAACTATAAAATTATACAGTCAACTTGTAAAAATAACTGAAAGTATAACAATGTTTTTTTTTAAAAAATATTTCTTAATTATTTAAGAGAACTGCACGGAAGGTGTCTATGTAGTAAAAAAAAAGTGTTGACCTAGCGGTTCCTTAATTTTATTGCACAACTTTTAGTCTAAGTTCAAAAGCCTTTGTAATATTTACTAGCATAATATATATAGTTAATTATTATATAAACAAGATTTAAGAATATTTTATAAAAGTATTAATAAAAAATTATATATTTTTTAGATTGGATTGTAGATTATTTAAGAGAGTAATCATTATTTCATATTTTATTATTATTATTATTATTTATTTTTCTGAGACATGATATTTTTGATATAAAATTTTAGTCAAGTGGTACTTTGAGAGACATTAATTTTGGAATTAAGAGCATTTTTGAAAATAGTTAATATAATAATAAAATGATAATAATATTTTCATGTTTTATAATAAATTGTTGAAATAAGTTCAATAAAAAATAATATCAATAGAATTTTTTGAAATTATTTTTAGTTTAAATATTTATTGTTAGAAATATTTTAAAAAAATCCGTTTTAAAAAATAAAATTTGGTAAATCTTTTGAAATTAAAACTAATTAAAATTAGCATTAGAATTTAAATCTTTTGTATATTCTTAAATAAATATTTGAAATTCCTTAATAATATAATTTAAAAAAATATATATTTGAGATAATTAAGATCATGATATGCAACAAATATATCTTAAAAGAATATGTGTTTTTAAAAACATTGGTTTCAAAGAACTAAAATCATTAGTATATTTATCTTTAAGATCTCAACTTTATTTATTTATTTATTTATAAGGGTTTAGTGCCATTGTAAAAATTAATGATTTTCTACCTTGATTATGGCTGCCAATTCACCAAATATTAAATTCTAAAGACTATTTGTTTTATAAAACATTGAATTAGAAATTAGAAATTTCTACAACTAATTTATTTGTTTATAAATATTATATAAAATTTATAAATTTGTTTGTAAAACTTATTATATTTTTCCAAAATTAATATAATTATTGAATTCTGAAATAAATACAACATGTATAAAAAAGCAATTGTTGAAATTGCTAAATCTTTTTCTTGGCAAGAGTCAAAATTTAAAGGCACCGTGGGCACAGGGGCGACCAGGCATCCCGGCGACCGGAGCCCGCATTTCTGCGACAGAAATGGATGAATGAAAAGAATAACAGGTAAGGGATGACAGAGTAAGAATTAATGAAGAACATTCGTCCGTTGGGCGACAAGGATGAGTACCTGCGCACATGCCCCGCGGGGGAGGCTCCACCGCAGACATGCAGTCTTGGCAACCAACTCCACAGAAGAGGCCATTGGCTATGGCGTCACAGGGCCATGGCCTCTCGCTGGATGCGCTCGTCCTGCGCCATTGCGATGGCCGGAGCAGTTATGATCCCACGGAATGCGCCACTGTTTCCAGCTCACAGCTCCACTTCAAGACGTCGCTTCATTCACCTCTCCTCACCGCTGCACTATCACCTGCTCTGCGCCTTGGAGCTAGTCATTTTGCTTTTTCTAAGGATTGGGTTCCGTGCCGTGTTGTGGGCTTGTGAATGGCGTTGCCTGGGTAGGCCCCGCGGAGAAAATTACTGTTGCTATGGAGGAAGAATGCGAGTCGTCTTTCTTTTTTTAGTTGTTAGAGAAAGGAGTCGTTCTTTTCTTTTGCGATTTAGCGCGGGTAATTGTGGAAGCTCTGTTGATGCGCTTGAACTGTACCTCCACTGTGGTGTGAGCGTGGTGAAGGTCCTAGCAATATGTCCATGTTTTCAATGCACTTTTGTTGCTGGAGATCCTTTTCCAGCTACAGGATTCGTTAGACGTTTTTTTTTGTTGTGGTTGTTCTTGCATTAGGAGAATCTTTCTATGCACGGGGTTTTTGGAAAAAAAGGCTTGGGTGATATCGTGATCTACAAGTTCAGTTGAGTTCTCCGGGGTAGTGTGTGCTGAGATTTACTGCGAATTAATTTGTTTGTCTTCATTTTTGTAAAGTGAAGAGAACTACGATTGTATCATTGTTATTTATTTATTTATTTATTTATTTTTGGGATAAAAGGTAACAGACAATGAGTGGCTGCGAGGTTGATTCAGATAGAAATTCTGAAGTGTTTGACTTGAAGGTCTGCTAAGAAGGAGGCAGGATGTCTCTCAGTTCGGATTGCGAGGAATTGTGAACCATCTTTGTGATAATTTGACGGAAATACCACTATGCGACGTTCTATAAGTGTCACTCACGGAAAATTTGAGCTAATGCAGCGGCAAATAGAGTCCAGCTGAGTGTCACCCTTGATGGATACAAATTTAGACTGCTTTTTCATGATGCCTATGTAGAACATCATGTGATTGTGGAGATTGATACAGACAGTGGTACCAATTCTCAACATTTCAGGACATGATGCATACCAAGACGTCAGCCATGAACCGCTTGTTGAAAACGGGATCAACTCAGACGTTACCAACAAACACACATTTCAGTCTCCGCTAACAGTACATTAGTTGAGCAGCGGTGAGTGTCGAGTGAATACTCAAGAGGAGAGAAGGTGCTGAAAGTGGGGATGGCTTCTCATCATGATCATGTAAACTGCGAGCGTCCTAACAGTCCTAAGAAATCAGAATTTGTGGCATCCTGGCCAACTATTCTTTGGATGGCGACTATGATGGCTACGAGCATCGTATGTGCCTTACCAGAATTAATTTCACCAGGTGATCCTGACATTGTGTTGGTGTGGAACGTCTCGTACATCACTAAATCACCCTTGGGTAAACCTCAACAGGTTGGTTTCTTGTTCACGCATCAGCTGTGATTTCCAACTTTGGTGGTCAGCAAATTGAAACTAGCTAATTTGCAAACAGACCATCCTGACAGAATACCCCACATGACAACGATTAAATATATTTTATAATTACGTCATGTGGGCAGCTGTTTTCAGTTTTATTAGAATTTAATTAAGCGGTATTGCTGTTTCATTACAAATGAACCAGCCTCTCTACCGATGCTCTTAATTTTTGGTGACAAGCAGCAAATGCCTCGCAAGACTTCAATAAGAGATGAGTACTGAGGCTATATGAACAGATTTAGAAAATGCAGACCAAAAACTAAGGCTGCATTCAATGGATGTGACCATGAATTTTGGATGCAGGTGATAGTAATCAACGGGGAACTGCCTGGGCCAACCATAGTTGCTAAGACCAACGACGTGGTGGAGGTGAACGTGTTCAACCGATTGGATGAGCCGATATTGTTCACCTGGTTTGCGCCTAGCCCAACATGGTCGCATGTCTTCATAGAAAAAAAAAAAAAAAAAAAAAAAAAATCTGAGATTTTGAAGTCTGAATCCGATGCACATCCGATAACAAATTGCATAGAAAAGTTGATATTTAAGTATGTACATTAAAGGAAAATGCACACATGATTGGAATTTGAAGGGACGGCGTACAACATCGACACAATTCATGGCAAGACGGAGTGTCGGGAACAAATTGTGAGATTCCTTCACATTGGAACTGGACCTACAAGTTTCAGGTGAAGGATCAAATTGGCAGTTTCTTCTACTTCCCAAGCACTCGATTCCAACGAGCTGGTGGGGGCTACGGTGGAATCCGCATAGATTCCCCCAGAGTGCCTCCACCGTTTGTCGAGCCCCTAGTGGACGTCTTCGTGCTCATTGGTGATTGGTACACCCGTAGCCACAAGGTTTCAGCTTCAAAACACCGTTCACTTTCTTGTAGCGCCTAATCTGTATACTTAACAGATCAGAAGAATAGTGCTCTAAACGTTTCACATGCAGGTCTTCAGACTAGACACAGATTTTATGCTCGTGTAACCTTCGCAGATCTGGCCTCCGTTGAAGTTCGCTTGTTTAACGATCGACAGGACTTACGACTAACATTGGAGGATGGAGAGCTGATAGGCCGGCCCGATGGAGTTCTCATTAATGGCTTTGGACCTTACAGTGGGGTAGACTCAACTGGATGCTGGGTTCTGCCTGTAGACCGTGGTACGTGCACTTAATTCGTATGTAAACCACCTTTCTCGCTTAATCCGATTTTTTGTATCCGAACTCCGCTCGTCTCAATCTAAAAAACTGTTTTGGTAAAATACAGTGGGGGACAGATGATTCAAGTGGTGAAATATAATTTTAGGAACAAATATTTCTATTGCAGCTTAACTTTGTAGGGATGCTGTGACACGCAGGGCAAACCTACCGTCTCCGCATCTCGAATGTGGGAGTAAAAACGACTCTAAACTTTCGGATACAGGGTCATAAGATGACAATAGTTGAGACGGAGGGTTCCTACACACAACAGAAGTCGCTCGACAACCTGGATGTGCATGTTGGTCAGTCCTACTCCGTCATTGTAACAGCAGATCAAGCGAGCAGAGACTATTACATTATGGCAAGTCCTCGGTTCGAAAATGCAACAACCTTTTACGATGCTGCTGGAGTGGCTCTGATGCATTACAGCGATTCCAATGCGATTGCGTCTGGCCCACATCCTCTTGGACCTGATCCTGATGATATATGGTTCTCTCTCGAACAAGCACGATCCATCACGTAAGTACATCAACATTGAGAGATCCGACATTTTGATACAGGATCATGACTTTTGGTTTCGTGGTCACTACCGATCAATTTGCATGCTCTGTACACAGCGTTGATATGTCATGTCTACCCCCGATTAGCATAATTCTACTCCGTCAGGGAATATGCGCTGTATTTGTACGTAAGGACCTATAATTTGATTTTCGATTTCTAATTTCTTTCGTGGTTGAAAATTTTACGATATTACAGAATTGCAACTGAGTATCAAGTTTAGGCTGCTTCACTCTGTCTCCAGAACACAAACAAATTTGTAACGCCTAGACTTGTCTGTGTTGGCAGATGGAATTTGAGTGCTGGAGCAGCCCGACCTAATCCGCAGGGGTCATTTCATTATGGAAGCATCGCTCCCTCTCAAACTTTCCTCTTCAAGAACTCTGGTCCAGTCATTGATGGGCATCAAAGATTTGCAATTAATAATATTTCTTTTGTTCAAACCACCACACCTTTGAAACTGGCTGATTTCTACAACATAAGCTCGGGTGTATACACTTTAGATGGTTGGCCGTCAATCTACTCTCAACAAGAGTCAATGCCTATGTTTGAGCCCACATTGGCAACTGCAGTTGTGAGTGGTCCGTACAAGTCATTCGTGGAGATAGTGTTTGAGAATAATGAGGCAACACTGCAGAGCTGGCACCTGGATGGATATGCTTTCTGGGTAGTCGGGTAAGTCTATAAATATTTTTGTGAAAACTAAGAGAATGTCACGGGCCGGTTCTCCACATCTCCGAATCCATATTTCATGTTAGGGGAGGTATAACTTTTCATTGAACTTGAAAGGGGAATGTAACAAGATGTCTCATCTCTGTATATGTCAAATTAATTTGGTCACTCTTGAGTCTAACTGGGGGAACATTGAAATGGCAGCATGGATCATGGTCGATGGAGTCCGAAAAGCCGGAGCCAGTATAACAATGTGGATGCAGTTGCTCGTTGCACAACACAGGTTTCTAAACTTCTCACACATGCTCTGTCGTATGGTTTCATCGTCAAGCAAGCATGAAGGAGAGAGGAGTAGAAATAGTACAAAAGAACTCTTTCTAATAATTCTGAGTAGGGACTCACAAAACTCTGCCAAATCTTAGGATGGTGAATTAGCTTATATGTGGCTACTATTGTGGTTGAACATTGTAGAGACGGCATGTGAGATGCACATCCCTTGTTTTGACCATAATAACACTACCTACTTTGCATTGTGTTTATGAATGTGCAGGTCTTTCCACAGTCATGGACAGCAATCATGGTGATGCTCGATAATGTGGGAGTCTGGAACTTGCGATCTGAGAATTTGCAACGTCAGTACTTAGGTCAAGAGCTGTATTTGCGCGTTGTGAACCCCGAAGTGGTGCCTATGCACAGCCCCTACTCGGAGACTCCCATTCCAGACAACGCCCTACATTGTGGGTGGCTTTCTTACAAACAAAAAGCTCAGTAAGCTTCTGCTCTATCATTTCATCCTCTTCCTGTTTTCCTCATTGCCACTTCTTTGAATCGATTTAGAGAGCGTGCAACTGTCATCATAAAGGATGCTTCAGCTCAAAACATGCTGCTTTTTGAAGTAGTGAAACCTATTTACTCCTTGGTTCTCAAAGGGAAAACATGTCTTTATTTTTATTTATTTATTTATTTATTTCTGTGTGTATTTTAAGTGGATATGTAGCTCTAGGGACCTAGACTCTTAGAATTATATTGGATATCTCATCAAATTCAACAAGTTGCTTTTCCATAATCTATAGAATAAAGCACATGTTTGTTCACATAGGTTTCTAGCACCACTGAATAATTGTCTGCTAAAACTTGTGGGACGTTTAGAAAATTTAGAAAAATTAATGAAATTAACAAAAATCATATTTTATGCAAGCAAAAGATTAGGTCTCTCTCTCTCTCTCTCTCTCTCTCTCTATATATATATATATATATATATATGTTTTTGTTTAATTGGATTTAGGACTGTGCTATGGCACGTTGTTGGAATTAATACAGTTTCCTTATTCAATTTGAGCTGGCTTTTAAAACTACTATATTTCAAATTTAAGTTTACATACTTCATTTTTTTCGAAATAATCTGAAAAGTAAATATACTGATTGCAATGGGTAATTGACCTGTATATGTTGTTTGTATTGCAGGATATCCGAATCATCTATTATTAATGTCTACAATGCAATATATATTGTACTAGTTAACATGTTTTTATACTGTTTCATACAGAATTAGCATTTCCTAAAACAATTTAGTTTTGAAAAACTATTATTAGAAATATAAATTACTGTAAAATTATGCCCTATTTCATATAATCAAGACTTTATTTTTATCATTCTAAAAAAATTGTATCTTTGATTAATATTAAGTACTTTAAATTTTTTAAAATGTTTTAAAACTATAGTTATAGTTATTATAAAATATAAAATATTAAAAGAAATAACAAATTCAGATATGAATTGTATTATATGATACAAAGATAATTGAATATAATGTCAAATATAATATAAATGCTTAGCTTGTGTAGCTTAAAAATTATGTTATTACAACTTATTATTATAAAATAAAAGAAATTACAAATTTAAAAAATTAAAAAATTAAAAATCAAAAAAATTCAAATTTATAAATTTATAAATTAATAATCTAAATAATATTAAATATTTCTTGAACACTTTAATGCCAAAATTACTATAATTTTTATAATTTTTTAGAATGTTTCTATATCTTATTATTAGACATCCATATTTTATATACAAAAGCTATAAAAACTAATAAATTAGAATGCTCTTTACTAGCTATGTAAACATATTATTGCAATTAAAAAAAAATTATTTTAAATTTTTGATTTTCTTAATTTAAAATTTCTATTGTATATTTAATTTTTTTAATAATAATAAATCAAATTGAATATACAAGCCTATTTAAGTCATCACTAATTTGTCAAATATTTTATTATTTATAAACTCACAAGTTTGTATATGCATTAATATATATTATGTCAAAGACATTCATACTTATTCAAATAAATTCTTTTCATCTGATAAATTTAATTTTATAATTTTTGATGATTCATTCATTCTCAATGAGACATAAAGAATGATATTTTAAAATCAAAATATATTAGTATTTTTGGAATTAAAATTTTAAAAGTATTATATAGAAGAAATATATACACCTATCAATTTTTTTTTTTGGATACAAAATAGAATATACTTAATGCTTTGATTTATTGAGTAATTACAAAACAAAAGAACTTATATCCTAACATCTATATAGGCAAATATAAGAACAATTAGACTATTATAGAAACTAATATATACTATTCTTCTAAATTATGAATTAATAGGCTATATTATGGCGCTCTTGAATTTTAATTAATTATTAGATTGATTTTTGTTTCAATTATATTTTATTTGATCTAAGTTCTATTCTAGTTTTTAAGTAATGTTTCTTATTTTCTTAGGTGTTTTACTATCTTCTTAGAGATTTTTTCTATAAAATTTGACCATACTTGATTAAGTAAGTCTAAATTAGATTTCTATTTTGATAGTTATTCTATACTTCAATCTTAAGAATGAATTTATTTCTTTGAATCTAAATAATACATAGATGTAATTCTTATATAAATAAGTGTACAATGCAAAGGCTTTTAAATTTTAGTAGTATAGCTTTTATAAACATATTTTATTTTCAAAATAAAGATTTCTAAGAATTTCATTTCTAAGAATTTATATAGAAGTAATATAGTCCAATTCTAAATTCTTTAGGCTTGTTTGTATTTCTAAAATCTTTAAAAAATTTAATTTTTATCTATAAGGAGTATATAAGAAACATTAGGTATCAATAGTAGGCTTAATTTGACTTTGCTATGCATTCACCACTATCAATAGTATGCTTATTTGGCTTATATGGCATAACTTTTTTACAAGCATAAGGCTTGAATCAAATGTCTTATTAATTAAAATAAAAACAAAAATCTATTTATAAAATGGGATTCTATATAATATTACAAGGATTTAATTTGGAATAGATATTGCACAATAATGTCCTACCCACCTTTGCATTATGACTTTAGAGACCATTTCCATTAAATTAGGAATATGTATTTAGATAAAAAATTAGTAAATTGATTGAGTTAATAAATAAATTGATGTACTTATTATTTAGTTCTTTAGATTTTGTTTTTAGAGCCATCCTAATTACTTTTAAGAATCTTTTAAGTTAATATTGAAGATTGTTGAGGTAAATTTTTTTTTTATTAAAGAATAAATTTTCATTATAATGTGACATTCTTGATTGGAAGCCAACTTGATATAGTTTGATTATTTTTAATTTAAATAAGAAAAACCAAGTATTCTCTTTAATACTTTAATGTTGGTAAAATAATTGAAAGAATACTTTAGAAAGAAAATTATTTTTCTAAGCATAAAGATCTATCTAGATTTTAAAATTAGGAAGGCTATTACTTTCATATAATATAGAAAGCCATTGTAATAGATGGTAATAATAGAATGTATTCTATAAGTTTGTTTGATCCACATTAAATTTATACTTTTGCCATACTTCATCCAAATAGATTAAGTGGGAAGAATCATAGGAATAGGTCTTTTATATGTTGGAGGTTGTATGAATAAATATAATTACTTATTTAGAAGTAATGTATTTATCAACAAGTAAAAAATCTTAATTCTATTAAAAAAATCTATTCTAAATATCAAATGTATTATAGAAGGATTTGAAAGAATTAAATTTTATAAATAAATTTATTAATTAATATACTTTGTTAATTTTATTTTAGATTATAAATTTAATAATCTATTTATATTTAGCAATTAGAATCTATATATAATTTAGATACTACTTATTCATAGTAATTGGTTTTGTATTGATTAATTAAAATCTTAGAAATTACTAGATATTTATTTTTAGATTATAGGATATCTATAATATATTTAGTAAAAAATACTTTAGTGGTTTCTTTTGAATCAATGATTCCAATGCCACCTTTTTTTTGTAAGTATATAATAAATAGACTAAGTTACTTTAATGTCATTAAAAACATTGTATTGCTCTATTGGGAGTTTTCTATCCTTGATTTTATTTTACAAATTATCTTTAAAGAGCTAGTCTAAAATGCAAAAAAGAAGTATGTGGTGATAGTAGAATATTATTAATAATAATAATCCAACTATCTATATTAAATTTAATAGCTTATTAATAGTTAAGTTTATAATTTGATCTATTAATTAGAAATTGGTGAACATATTGGATTAAGAAGAATAGCCCAAAATTAATACTTAGGAGTTTATTTAAATTATTAGGAGATGTTCTAGTTCATTCAAGGTTGTTAGTTCAAGGGGGTCTCACCATTCTTTTATATTACCAATAGCTTCCTCATTTTGACTAATTGGTTTTAGATTCTAATATTATATTTAATTATTTAAAAATATAGATTAAATTGTTTAAATTTACTTTATCACCTTTAATAATTATGGTGGAATCATTGGTATATTGTGTCAATGATATGTATCAAAATAGAATTCTAAGAAGATAATACACTCTTGTATCACTAAAAGAGAAAAATAAATACAATAAGAATCACATATAAGATAAAAAATTAGAATGACTATTGCCAATTACAAAGCATTTATAGAGTCTTAAACTAAGACTAAAATACAAGAAAGGTGTTGACAAGATTGAAGATGGCCTTAGTCTTGCCTATATATATATATTAGTTAACAAAAAAGCCTTGTGGAAGCTTTCTAAAGACCTTGAGGCTTGTGGTCTAAGTGTTATGTTGTAAATTGCTTCCAATACAATTTCTTAAGAATAAAAATCTTAAAAAATAACTTTCAATAGCCCAATGGCATAACTATAGGATTTTAAATATTTATTTTGTATATATGAAACTTCTTTTAAGATTCTTAAAGAAGATATTATTTACTTAATATATTTTTATCTACTTCTATTTATTTAAATAATATAGACATCTGCTATATTACTACTTCTTGTATGAAAAAAGTTCCATGATAAGTGATTAAATTTTTTTATAAATTGATGAAGTCTAAGTTTTATCAAATGATGTTAATAACAAACTTTGATCTATGTTATGCACAAAGGTAGTTGATAGATTCTTTTAGCCATTAATAATATATTATATTGAAATAAGAAGACCAATTAGTTATTTTATCATTGTTTAGGCTTTTAAAACTATCTTCAAATAATACATTTTGCATGTTTTTACATATAATATCCACATCTAATAGTATTACTAAGTATCAAGAGTCTCTCCCAAGATTGTAGTATTATATATGTTATATCTTTCTATCTATTAGAAGGACATCTCTCTCTTCAGGATCTTCATCACAATTCTAATATTGTCTAAGTTGAGACAACCTATGTGCTTCATTTGGAAATTTTACAAATAATTATTCTTGACATGAATCTATTGATTGTTTATTAATTATGTTACAAAGAAGTTCTATAAGTTGATTTTTAAATTTATTTTTTAAAAATTTATACCATCTTATTTTAAATAATTGGTCCTTGGTTTTTATAGATATTATCAATAAAAAAACAAAAAGAAGTTTTAATGTATTTACAAGATTATTAAATGGCTCCTATATATATTCATTAGTATTATGTCCATACTAATGTATAAGATATTTGAATTTATTTTGGCATTGCCTTAAATCTAAGACTTCTTCTATTTCAAACTTTTAGTTATTATCAATTTTAATAAAAGGTGGTGGTAATTGCTTTCTTCTTGGTATATTGATTGTAATATAAAATTTAATAAAAAAAATACATAAAATAGAAGATAAATCTTTATTAGTTGTGGTAATTGTAATTAATATGAAATTAGATTAATTTATTTATAGATAATATTTAGATCAATTTTTTAATAATCTAACTTGTCACAAGATTAATTAGTCTTGATATTATGACAAAGTAATCATATCTTATCACCAACTTTAAATAGATGTTAATTAATTAATTAATTATATTTTATTTTTTAATAATTTTTTTAATTTTAAAAACACATCCATTAGTTTTTTGTTGTTCTTGAGCCTCTTTTAGCTATATTTTTATTATTGCATGAAGTTTTGCTATTCTTTATACCAAATCCTTTACAATTAGATTTTTAATTTTTAAAAGTCAAAAGTATCAAATCATAGATGATAATCATAATTGATAAAAAAATAGAGTTTGTTCAATAAAATAATATACCATATTATTATAAGAAAATTCTTCTAATGGCAAAAGAGTCTTCTAATTGTCTTTGTGATAATTGATAGTATACCACAAATATTATTGTAATACTTAATATATATATTTTTTCTGTCTATTAATTTTTACATAAAAAATTAAATATATTTTAATATCAACCTTTAATATTTTAAAAAATATTTTCCAAAACTTTTATAAAAATTAAGATCTTTAATAAGAAATAATATTATTTAAAAATTTATAATATCTATAATATTGTTAAAAAAAATTCAATTTTTTTTTACTTATGATAGTTTTTGTACAAGGTACAAAATATGTTGTTTTGGTTAAAAAATCCACCATTACAAAATAAAGTCTATAATAAAGTCTATAAAAGTAGATGATTAAGGTTATTTAGAAATATATAGAGATTAAATTAGTCTACAAGATTTATGTTGTAGAGCCTTTTTTTTAGAAGAAGTGTCACAAGATTGAATTAGTGCTTTAACAACTTTTTATATCTAATGCCATTAAAAATATTTTAAAATAAGTTCTAAAGTTTTGTTATATTGAAAATATCATACTATTAGAAAGTTATGTTGTGCTTGAAATGTACATAATTGTTCTTGATCATTTAGAATATATAAAGGTCCTTTATGAAAAAAGATTATCTTTGTTATCAAATTTATTAAAATTATTATAAATAGATTATTTTTAATATTAAAAATAATAATATTTGTGAACATACTTAAACAAATTTCATTAAAAAATATTAGTATCAACTAATAATATTAATTTAATAGCTTAAAAATATAATTGCTTTGATTTTAAAAGAACAGTCTATTGTTGATCATATGCAACATTACCTTCTTTTGATACAAGATAAGAATATCTAAATAAAAAATATAACAAGCCTTATTATTATTTAAGATAATATATAATATTAAATTTAAATTATAACAAAGATATACTTTAGCAGGCTTGACAATAATTTGTGATATATGCTAATATAAAATATATAAGATTCTTGTAATTGATATGAATTATAATTGAATGATAAGGACTTTTTAGATAGTGATATCATTTATAGAATAAATATATAATTAAAAAAAATTCTTTATTGTAGATGTCATAATTAATCTTGACTTCTAAAAACTTTCTTGAATAAAAAGCAATTAGATGAAGTATATCATTTTAGCTTTTGGACTTACAAATGCTTCATCTTAAAATATTGCTTTTGCATCTTTATTCTATTCCAACTTATCTTTAGAAGTTAAAAATGTAAGTGGAGCAGTAAGTTGATAGAATTTCTTAATAAATATTTAATAATAGTTTATAAAATTTTAAAAATATGAAATATTACATATCATTTTTAAAATTGTCTAATCTATAATAGTTTGTATTTTTTAAAAATTTATTTATAAGATATCATTTAAGATGATATATTCTAAAAAGTTTACTTATATTCTATGAAATACAAATTTTTCCATCTTAGTGTATAGTCTTGCACCTCTAAGTTTTTATAATTCAAAGAAAATATATTATTCATGTTTTTTCATATTCTTAGAATAGATAAAAATATTGTTTAATTAATACATAATAAACTTATCTAAAAATTCAAAAACACATTATTTACTAAATATTAAAAAGCAGCTAAAGCATTTGTAAGTCCAAAAGACATGACATTATATTTAAAATGGCTATACTTAGTTTAGAATTTAGTTTTTTTTATTCATTATTTTTTAAATATGTATCAAATTGTAGGCTCTTTGTAGATCTATCTTGATATAGATCTTAATTTTACTTAGTTGATTAAGAAGCACTAATATCAAAGATAAAGAATAAGAATTTTTAATGGTCAATTTGTTAAGTCTATAATAATATATACACTTTTGTAAGGATTTTTTTTTTTTTTTTTTTTTTTTTTTTCTTCTTCTTCTTCTTCTTCTTCTTCTTCATAAAGAAGATTGATACACCTATATGAGATTTTGAATGTTGAATAAAAAATTTGATTTTTTAAATCAATATATTCTTTTAAAAATATAAATTTATTTTGTGATAAGTTGTAAATTGGTCCAAATGGTGGTTGAGCTCTTTTTTAAAGATCAATTGCATAATATAAAGTTGAATTTTTAGCAATATATTAATATATTTTTTTCAAATAATCTTGATATTTCTTATATTATTTTAGGATTCTATTGCAATCTCTATTTGAATGAAGATTTGATATTATATGAATGACAAATTAATCTTTTTTTTTTGGAACTTGTAAAAGTGTTGTAGTTCCAACAAATAAAGATTAAGATGGTTTGCTTATTTTTCTAATATCAAAATTATGGAATTTAAATCAAAGAAGATTAAGTACTATTAGATTTAAAAGGACTTTGAATAATATTAAAGATAATGTTTGATATTTGATTTTTTAAGACCACTTTTAACAACTTGGTTTCTTCAATAACATATCTACATGTAAGTAGTTATTCATCAATAATTTTTATTAGATTTAATTGGATCTTCTTTGAAAGGACCAATTTTTGTTGTAATACAAAGTCTTTATTTATAAAATATGTTGAGGCTCCAATATCTAAAAGCACTTGAATTAGAAATTTATAATTTAAAGATTTAATAATTATAAAAAGTTTAAATCAAGGTATAGGATCTAATATGTCTTAGAGACATACACTTTGGAATTTCACAAAATCTTTCAGAATATTTTAGAGGTTTTTTAATTAATAAAAGTAATTTGAGAAGCTTCGTAGTTAGTAGAAGGAGCTTAAGAAGCTTCTAAGTTGATAGAAGGAGCCTAAAAAGCTTCCAAATTGATAGAAGCTGCTCAAGAAGCTTCCTAATTTGATCAAAGCCATTCAAAAAGCTTCCTAGACAAGGATATATATTGGAGTCAAGACTGAAGAATTCTTCAGTCTCGACAACGTATTTTTTTGGAATTCTAGCTCACTTTTCTTGGTGTTGTTCATGTACCCATCTAGACAATTCAAGTCCTTGTTGGTTTCTTCTTGAAAGCTCTTTCTAATTTAAGTCTATTATTTTACATTCTTGTATCTTTGACAATTTGTCAAGACTACCTTCACCTTAAATATTAGAGTTGAATTCTTCTTGTTAGAGAGTGGATTACTCCTTTTTTTGAAGGTATACTAGCACTTTAGATATTACAGATTATTTTCTTCTAAACTGATATTTTTTTCATTGTAATATTGAAATTTTATTCCTCTTGTGAGCGAGTGGATCATCCTTCTTTTTGAAGGTCTAAAGGCATTTTTGAGGTAGTGAATTACCTTCCTGTAAATTGATATAGTCTCTTTATAGATTATTATTATTATTATTATTATTATTATTTCTTTTAAAATGATTAGAAGTTAAGACATTAGTATCACCAAATCATCTAAGTTCAAATTAGATACTATTATAAATATGCTTACTACTTTATCAACTAAGATTGTGGAGATAGAAGGGATTATTATAAAACTTCATAATAATATAACATCTAAAGTAATATAATCTAGACTATATCCAACTTCTGCACTTGAGGATGCACTACTACCTATACTATATTAAAAAAATCTACTTGTTTAGTAATATAAGGAGGCTTAAGTTAGTCTTTTGAAAAAATATAATGATACATATTCAAAGTTCTGAGGATTTATTAATCAAATTCAATTGATAATAGTTTTATAACCTGATACTTATACAATAGAAGAATCACAAGTTGGATTAGTTGGCACCTTATTTATAAGATAAACATTATTATAGTTTATTTTCTTGTTTGAAAATAATCATTAATTTTAAGTAACTTTGAAGCTTTTATTGAAGTATTTACAGAAGTATCTAGAAAACTTAGTAAGATTCATTGAAAAATAGCCTAGATCCAAGCATTGCAATAAGAGGCACACTTTACATCAATCTATGCATTTAATTTTAGGCAACTAGTATGTGACATTAATTAGGATGAAGAAGCTTTGATGAATCAATTCTATTAGAAGTTAAGAAATAATATGAAGGATTAGTTGTTATTATTTTGGAATCCATAAGAATTGAATGAATTTATCAACAAAGTCATAAAATATGATAATCAACTATTTCAACATTATCAAGGTTAATATTCATGGATTTTAGCAAGATAATACACAATTCAACATACTCTTGCTACATTGACAAACAATCTAAATTCACATTTAGAAACAAAAGATATATAGCTTGATGCAATACATTTTAAACTTCTTAGTTTACAAGAAAAAAAGTATTAGGTGGAAGAAGGTTTATATTTATATTGTGGTGATGAAGGAAATAAGGCTTGTAATTGTTCAAAGAAACAAAATCAACAAGTTAGTAAAACTAAAAGTACAATCATTTAAAAAAACAAAGATGTTTAGTTATAATAGGAACCATGTAGTTAGACAATTCAACATCGCAAAACTATTCAAATTCCTTTCTTTCTGCTCAATCTACTTGTTGTTTTATAATTCTTTTGTATTTTGGCTCTCAAAAGCTTCAAATGATTGCTTTATTAGATTCAAGGGTATTCAATTGTTTCTTAGATGAGGTGTTTGCTAGGCTTCATAAAATTCCTCTAATATAGAAATCCAAACTTATATATAAAGAAATAATAGATGGATGACTCTTATATTGTGATATTATCACCTATGAAATAATGCCTATAAAAATAGTATTAGAAGACCATAGTAACCAAATTATATTTAATATTATTTAGACTCCTTCAAATCTTATTATTCTTAGAAGTTCTTGATTGAAAACACATAATTCATCTATAGATTGGAAGTTACAAAGAATGACATTTTTGATAGAAATCCTTGCAAGAAAAATTTATAAAAAGTCACAATTTGATAAATCTCTATTTGTTGGAGCAAAGACCTTTATAAGATTGGTTAAAGAAAATATTCCATTTGTCATTTATGCAACTCCAATTAAAAAAGATATGACTTAATCAATAAGTATTTCAAAGTAATATAGCAAATTTTAAGATATTTTTTAGAAAAAGAATGCTAATATATTACCAAAGCATCATCCGTACAATTGTGCTATAGATCTTCAAGAAAGAATGCAACCACCTTTTGGTCCAATTTATAATCTTTTTCAAAACAAGCTTTCAACGTTAAAAGATTATATTAATAAAAACCTTGCAAAGAACTTCATCAAACATTCAAAATCTATAGCAGGTACATCTATATACTATATGAAGAAAAAAGATAGTTCCTTACATATATGCATTGATTATTAAAAATTGAATAAAATAATGGTAAAAAATCATTATCTACTATCATTAATTTCAAAACTTTTGTAACAACTCAACCAAATTAAAATCTATATTAAGAAAGATCTTTGTGGAGCATACAACTTGGTATAAATCAAGGAGGGAGACAAATAGAAGATTACATTTCAAATAAGGTATGGATATTTTTAATATAATATTATATCCTTTGGATTAATAAATATATCAACTATCTTTCAATATTTAATGAATGACAATTTTTAAAAGCATCTAGACAAGTTTGTAGTGATCTATCTTGATGATATCTTGATCTATTCAAAAAATTTGGAAGAACATGAAGAACATGTAAAGTTGGTATTATAAAAATTATAAAATATAGGTCTATATACCAAGCTAGAAAAATATGTATTCTATCAATCAAAGATGGAATTTTTGGCATATATCATATTTACTGAGGGTTTATTGATGGATCCTAAGAAAATGGAGGTGATTATATAGTGGGCTATTCCAAAGACTATAAGAGATGTGTAATGCTTTCTTGGATTTGCCGATTTCTATTGGATCTTCATCAAAAATTTCTCTCAAGTTGCCACCCCTCTTATTCAATTGACATACAAAAATAAGTTAAGATAGGGACCTCAAGTAGAGAAGGCATTCGAAGATCTCAAGACTGTGTTCACCATAGCTCCTATTTTGATGCATCAAGATTTTATAAAGGTATTGTATATGGAGACTGATGCTTTGGATTTTGTACTAAGAGCTATGTTTTTACAAATGGATATAAATAATAAATTCTATCTTATTATATTTTATTTTTAAAAGTTTTTTGCTACCAAAATTAATTATAAAATCTACAATAAGCAACTCTTTGTTACTGTAGATTTTTTTCAAGAATGGTGTCATTTTTTTTGAAAGAATAATATATCTTGTAATTATATACATAAATTATAAGAATTTGGAATATTTTATGTCAATTTGGAATCTTAATTGCCATCAAGCTTGATAGAATATGTCATTATCTTGATTTAAATTTATTATCACTTATCAACTTGGAAAGCAACAAGGATTCTTTGATGCTTTATCAAGGAGATTATATCTTGTACCAAGGACAAAAAAAAGTAATATTTGATCAACAATATGCAGCTTTATTGAAGTTGGAACAATTTCACCTTTGCGCTACTATTACATTAATACCTATTAATCCTAGTTTCTTTAATAAGGTACATATTGTAACCACTAATGATACTTTGGTCATTAATATTAAGCATTGCCTAAATAAAAATATTGACAAGTTTAGACTTGAAAAAGACCTTCTACACTTTGAAGAATATGTATATATTCCAAAAAGACTAATACAATTGTGCGTTTTTTAATCTTGCCATGACTTTCTACCTACAAGTCACTTTAGATTTAATAAGATCTTAGAACTTATTTTTTAAGATTTTTAGTGGCTTTAAATATAGAAGGCTATGAAGGACTTTGTGCTCTCTTGTGACATCTATTCAAAATCAAAGAATCTTTAATATTATTCTTATAGGCTTTTATAGCCCATACTCATTCCAAAATGGTCATGATCTTCTATCTCAATGGATTTTATTATGGATTTATCACCATAAAATTTATTAGACAATATCCTTGTAGTGGTTGATCAACTCACAAAGATGGCTTATTTTATTCCTTGTAAGAAGACTATTTCTAGTAAAGAAATAGTAAGGTTTTTTTTTTTTTTTAATAATACATATTAATATCATGGCCTATTAGATGATATCATATCTAATTGAGGATCCTAGTTTATATCTAAATTTTGGAGATATCTTTATAAAATATTGAAGATAGATATTATATTTTCTTCAACTTTCTTCAACTTTCTTCAACTTTTTAAATTAATAGCCAAACATAACAAGTTAATTAAATTTTGAAGCAATATTTATGATACAACATCAATTATCAATAAGATAATTGGATCTTGTATCTATCATTAATAAAATTTATATATAATAATATTATTTATATCTCAATTTAACAAACACCGTTTTATTTCAACTATGAATATCATTCAAAGCTTGATCTATGGAGTATATCAAAGAATAATAATCCAATAGCTAAAGGGTTTGTAAAGCATCTGTTGCAATACCGAACAACCTTGAAGCTTCAATTGTAAGCAGCTTAAGATGCTCACAAAGTATCTATAGATAAATTTAGGAATTAATTGCCTATTTTTTATATTTGTAATAAAGTATGGCTTCTTTGACAGAACATCAAGATTAAGTGGCCATGTGATAAGTTGGACTATCAGAGATTAGAACCATTTTCCATCCAAAAGTAAATTAATTTAGTGGCATATCACTTGGAACTACTATCTTCTATGAAGGTACATCCAATTTTCTATGTGTTTCTTTCGGAGCCTTATAAAGAGTTGCATATTATAAAAAGAATATAACAATTGCCACCTACTATTGAAAAAAAAAATCATAAAGAATATGAGTTTAAAAAGATGCTTGAATCACAATAAAGATGGAACAAATTAGAATATCTTGTTCATTGGCACGGCTATGATATCAATGGGCGCACATGAAAATTGGCCAAAAATTTTGCCAATGCACCTCTAAATGTATAAGAATTTGATCAACTCTATTTCTACAAATTCAAACATGTTTGATGATAACTTCTTAATAAAGATTAGATTCAAAATGCCTATAAGAAAGAAAAAGTCAAATCAAAGCCTTCATCAATATGTAGTCATTTGTTTTAAGATAGAATAGAATTATAGAAGTAAGTTAGTCACCATATCAAACCTTGAAGTGTTGAAAGATTTAGCAGAACAAGATTCAAAAGATTCACTTGCTACACAAACTTTGAACAATTAAGTACAGCTTTTACAACCTTTAATTGAATAAAGTAAGAACAATATATTTTAGCACCAAATAAAATCACAATTGGAGCCATTAGAAGCAATATTCAACCATATAAGTTTTAATTCTAATACTCGAGTTTTAGTGATATTGCTTGAGCTTAGAAAGGTGAATCCTCTTAAGTCTAAGATCTTATTTGGAGGATGTTTTAAAGGTTGTAACAAAGATCAAATCCTTGAATAGTATGTTTCAACAACGGAGGTACTAGCTCAAGGTCAAAGCTGCTTAAAAAGCTTTCTAGTTTAATGGAAGCCACTTGAGAAGCTTCTTAGATAAGAGTATATATTAGAATCGAGGTTGAAGAATTCTTCAATCTGAAGAATATATTTTTTAGAGTTCTAGCTCACTTTTCTTGGTGTTTTTTGTATACTCATCTAGATAATTCAAATCCTTGTCGGTTTTTTTTTAAACCTTTTTTTAATTCTTAACAACCTTAAATAAATTCTTAACAATCTTAATTAAATCCTAAAGAAATCCTAATCAATACTACAAAAATTCTAAAAAAATTTTAAATAAAATTTAAAAAAATCATAATCAAATTTTAATAATCTTAATAAAATCTTAGCAATCCTAATCAAATCCTAATCAATTCTAAAATAATCCTAAATAAATTCTAATTAATTTCAAATCAAGTTTTAAATAAATTTTAATCAAATCCTAAATAAATTCTAATTAATTTCAAATCAAGCTCTAAATAAATCTTAATCAAATCCTAAGTAAATTCTAATAAATTTTAATAAAATTCCAATAAAATCCTAAATAAATCCTAACAAATCTTAATAAAATTCTAAAGATATCTTAGATAAATTTTAAATAAATTCTAATCAAATTTTAATCAAATTTTAATTAAATCTTAGTTAATTTTAATTAAATTTTAAATAAATCTAAATCAAATTTTAATCAATTTTAATCAATTTTAATCAAATCTTATAATAAATTTAAAATCTTACTAATTATTTAATTAACCATTGATTTTAATTTTTAAAAATTATTTTTTAATCTACTATTTGATAACAAGCACAAAAAATTTGAAGAGAATTAAACTTACAAGTTGGAAGAAAAAGCTTCTAATTCACTTAAGTGTTAATTGTCTTCCTTTTTTAACCTTGATGTCAATCTTTCAGCATTAATAGCTCCTTATTTTATTGTTTATTTACTCTAAATATTTTCATAAATATTAAAAACTTAGTTGACTATTAGCTCAAAAAAAGCCATTTCAATCCAAGAAGCAAATTGTTCAAAATTACAAAAATCCTTACTTATCCTCAAAATCTAAATTTTTGAGATCTTAATTTACTTGAATTCTAATAACCTTTGATCTAACTAATGAACCTACTTTTTTTAAAAAAAATTTGAATCATCCAAATAAAACCTTAACTTTGCATAGCTTTCACAAAGTCATTACAAAATCAATAACCTCAAAACTAATGCTTAAAGAAATCATATTAAATTTGCTCTCTAATCCTAGTCTTTGATCAACAAAAGAATCCCACATTTGCTATGAATGCACAATTTTGTGCCTTGGGATCTAGTTTCAATCCTAGTTCACAATTGATCCTCTCAAGGTATCAATCTAAGATTCTTTTAGGTAATTTTTGCTTAAATCTATTCTTTATTTTTTCCTAAAGATATTGATAATATTTTTTTACTAATCTACTTTGTTTTATCTTATTTATGGCCTTATAAAGTAAATGGAAGTCTTTTTTTATAAAAAGACATCATTAATACTAAATTATTTTATCACCTTTTTATCTTTTACTTATATTTTATAAAAAAATCTGTTATTATATTTTCAATTAAGCTCTTTTATTATTATTATTATTATTATTATTTCCTTTCATCTAATAGCTGTATTATAAAATAACACTGTGTTTTTTTTTTTTTTTTTTTTTTTTTTTTCTAATTTTAATTCTTTGAATTGGATTGTATCAATCAATATAGGTTCTAATCTTGATAAATAAATTTACTGGGTCATAAAAATTATCATTATATAAATTATCTTTCTAATAAAATCTTTTAAAATTTTTATTATTATATACAATTGGTTTAATAATAAATTATTCTAATGAATTTGCTATTGGTATTATTAATAACAGATCTTTAGTATTATCTTTCAAATCGTATCAAAATTGATTGATAAGAGCCTTATTATTCCAATCTACATCACAAATAAGTTAGAATTTTGCAATATAGATAGTAGCTAAATATGACCTTTGTTACAAAGCATGGAATTTTTTTTTCTATTTTTTTATTATTTTCTTCAAATATAGCCATAAATATCTCCAAAAATAAATTAGATCATACAAAAATTATGAATCTTTTTCATCAAAGATACAAACTAAGTCAAAGCACTTCTACAAAGAAGTGTACCTATAAATCCTACTTAAGTGATGTCATTAAGATATTGAGAATGATATAATTATAAGAAGAGTCTAGTTTATTATAAAAATCTTTAAAATTTTAATTGTGTTCCATTAAACTTTTCTTTGATATTGATCTTTGGCTTATTTATATTTGTAGTGGCAAAACTTTTAGAATTTGCTTGTGCAATTGCTTTACTTGTATATTGTGTAGAATAATTTTTAATTTAAAAATACACTGGTTACTTAGTTGTAAAAAATTTACCTTTAACTTATTGGCTAAGTTCTAATAAGTGATTTATCTTTAATATAGAAGATAAATACATATAATAATATTAAAAGACATTGTACAAATAAGAATCTTTTATATTTAAGTAGATTTGTATATAAGTTTTTCTATGGCATTTAGAAATTCTTTAACAACCTTTGCTATACCAAGCTATAACTAATCAATTACTCGCAAATTAGATTCTCAATAATTTCAAAGAAAAATCAATAATCTCCTTTTAAAGACTTATTTTTATATCAAAATTTTATCATAGCTCTATTTATCCAATTTTTATACCTTTACAAAGTTTTGGCTTTAAAAAAAAAAAAATTAGATTATAAAAAATGATCAAATTATAACAAATTCTATTCAAGACCTTAATGATGCACAAAAGATTTTTTTTTTTTTTTGTACTTTAGGATCCAATATCTCTTGATTCAACTATTAGATTTTTTTTAATTTTTAAAAAATATAATTTATATCTTTAAGCTTTATCACAAAAAAGTTGGCTATATATTCACTTTTAATTATTTGATATTTCAAAAATCCTAGTAGGTGCTTTAAATCCTAATTTATAGACATCAAAGTATTATTTTCTTTCTATTCCAAGAATCCAAAATTCAAATGCTATTAAAATTTGCATATAGCTTTATAACATAATAATATACATTTTTAAAAAATTTGAATAAAAATCTTATCAAAATCCTTAAAATATAGCTCAAAACGCAACTACTATATAAGCAATTTATTGACAACTCTTAAATTGCAAGTATTGACTTCAACTTCCAATATTTCCTTTATCCCAATTAAAAATTTATTAAGCCTTACATATATAATGTAGGTAAAAAAGTGCTCTTTTCAATCTTGATTCTAAATCTTTTGCTGCTCTTTGTATGTATGCATTATGTCTCAAGAAATGAAAATAGGTATAAAATTACCACCTTGACTTTGAGTACCTATATCTCCTTTATAAAAAATCCAAATCACTCACTTCTTATACTAAAAATTCTATTTAAAAATCTATACTTTGATATTCAAATCTCTTTAAAAGAATGATCCTAATGCCTAATAAGGCCTCACATAACCTCCTTAAAGCCCATTGGACATGACTTTTGGCAAATAAAAATAGAGATTTCTATCATCTATCTCCATTCATCTACATAAATGTCCTAACTACTCTTTCAATACCAAGACTCCTCTCTAATCTTTTTTTTTTAATAAGATGCAAATAGCATGGCCTCAAATTTAAGCTACTAATAACCTTAATATTCTTTAAGCTACTAATAACCTTAATCAAGTATTAAATAATCTTCATAAAAATCTTAAATAATTCTATATAATCTTTACAAAAAATTTAAAATAAACATATCAAATCTTAACAAAATTCTAATTAAATCTTTAAAATCCTAATTAAATCCTAAAAAAATCTTATCTAAATTCTAATCAAATCCTAATCAATTTTTAAAGAAATCCTATCTAAATCTTAATCAAATCTTAACCAAATCCTAAAGAAATACTAACTAAATCTTATCCAAATCCTAAAGAAATACTAACTAAATCTTATCCAAATTCTAATAAAAGTCTAACCAAACCCTAATCAATCCTATCCAAACTCTAAAAAAATTTATTCAAATCCTAATCAACTCTAAAAAATCCTATCCAAATTTTAACCAAATCCTAAAAAATCCTATCAAAATCCTAACCAAATCCTAATAAATTCTAATCAATCTTAAGTAAATCTAACAATAAATTAAAATATTAATAATTTTTTAATTAATCATTTATTTTACTTACAAATTTGTGCAATCTTTAAAATCCTAGTTGACAACACATTAAAGAAATTTGAAAAGAATTGCACTTATCAATTGAGAAAAAAGTCAAAAATTCTACTCAAGGATTAAATGTCATCCCTTCTCCAACTTTGATACTAAGCTCCTAGTTTCAATATTTCCCTTATAAATTATTAATTTTTTTTCTAATTTTTTATAATTATTGATATTTTGTTAAATACTAATACAACAATTTTCACTTCAATCCAATTTATAGATCATTGAACATCTAAGAAATCCTTATTGCTCCTCAAATCTCTAATTCTAAATACTCTAATCCACTTGAATCTCCAATAACTCTTAATTTGATTGTTTAATTGAGTCCAAATTCACAACACACATTTAGCACAATTATTCTTACAAACATACAAAATTTTACTTATAGATTTGCTATAAAATTCATAAAAAATTTTAAAATGTGAATCCACTTTATTTTTCAAAAATCAAAGTCACTTGAATCTAGTTTTGACTTTGTATAGCTCTCATAAAGTCATTACAAATTCAAAACCCTTCAAACTGACTTGAATAGAAATTTTTTCAAATTTACTGATTAATCTTGTCCTTTGATCAAACAATATACCTTCCATCTACCATAGGCATGCAATTTTGTATCTTGAAATCTGATTTTGACCTTGGTTCACAACCAGCCTTCTTTAAATATCAATCCAAGGTTTTTTTAGGTAATTTGACCTAAACATGTCTATAGTATTATTTTTACTAATCTATTTTATCTTGCCTTTATGGCCTTACAAAGTAAATAGAATATTTTTTAACAAATGAGACATTATAGATACTATTTTTCTACTTCTTCTTATATTTTATTTATGATTTCTAAAGTAATTTTTTACTTTATTTTTAATAAATTCCTTTTAGATTATTGATCTTCATGTATTCTTCTACCTAGTAACCAAATTACAACACAACATCCCTTCTTAAACATATAAATCCATTGGCATGTACTAATTATTCTTTAATATATTAATGTAGGATGTTCTTTATCTTGGTCAAATTCTCGATCTTCAAATTGCTTATCTACTTCCATTTCTATATCATTTATTGGATTTGGTTCTTAATCAAAATAAGTACATAAATTTCTTTTTTTAAATAATTTGACTTGTTTGTCTATTACAAGTATCTTTAATTCCATACTATCAGATTCTTATAATAAGTATGTGGCATTGTTATAGACTTTTTTTATAACATATGATTCAAATCAATGTTTAAATTTTTTTTTGTAAAATACTATGTTGGTTATCCAAATTATTGTCATAGACTAAGATTCAATTATCTTTTTTAATTATTTTAGATTGTAATTAATATTTTTTTAAATAAAATCTTTCTTCATTTTTTTTTCTTGCTTCTTTCAACCTCTCTATTGCTACTTTAATATTATCAAGTTTTCTTTCCAATTGTTGACTTTGCAATGCTAAAAGTTTTTTTTATTAAAATCATTCTTTCAAGGCAATACAATCCATATAGGTACTACTTCTTCTATTGGCATTATTAACTTTTGTCCATATATTAATTCAAAAGGCATATAACCGGTTACTATACTATGAATTATACAATCTATTCATAGTGCAAATGGTAGTAATTTAAGCTACTTATGTACTTTATTATTATATGTTTTTACTAATGCCTTAATAATAAATAAATGTACATGCTCATTCTTTCAATTATTCTCTAAATTATATGTTATTATCAAAGAAAATTTAAATTTTATTATTTTAAAGAATTCTTATGCTTCTCTTCTATCTAATTCATCTCTATTTGTAATGATTTTTCTAATACAACTATAGCAATAAATAACATCTTCTAAAAAAATCAACATATACCTTCAATATTTTTTATTTTTAATACTTATCTTTTAACCATATTTGATAAATCTTCTTATCCAAGTATCAAATATTTTATTTATCTAAGTTCCATAGGTATTATTACTAAATCCACCATCTATTTGTAATGTAGTATTAAAGAATATATTAGATATAATTCATCTCAATACAAAATATTAAAATAAAATTAATAAATATCATATATTTTTATAAATTTAGCCACATCTTTATACATACTTTTCTATTAATACTTGTCTTTCAACTTAATAAAAGGTGTTTAAATTTTTTTATGCTTTGTCCATTGACTCTCATGGAATTCTTTGATAATCTTTTGTTGAGCTTCTAAAGTACATATCACTTGTTGTTGTACTTCTCTTCTCTACTTTGGATGCTTTTATAAATATCCATCTCCCAAAAATATCTATAAGCCTTTCTATAAATTTTTTGAAATTCTTAATCTGTCCAATTTTCTTGTCATTTTAATGTACTTTGGTATTTTTCAATATCTATCCATTTACCTTCATATAAATCTCTTAAAAATAATTCTAATAGTATATTCAAATATATATATATATATATATATATATATATATATATTTTTTTTTATAGTGCATTAGAATAAAAATTTACATCCACATCATCTTTCAAATCAATTATATTTTTTTCACTATAATACCTTGCATGTGATAATATATTTGCAACTAAGTTATCTTTTCTTATAATGTACTTAATTTTGGATTAATGGATTTGATATATACTATTCATCTTAGCATAATAATATCTAGAGTAAAACAACTTGTAATCATATCCAATAAAGGTAAGTAATCTATTTCTATAATTATTGATATACCAATTAAGTATTCTTTTTCATTCTTCATAGCAATTACAACATTGTATAATTCTCTTTTAACTTGTGCATATGTCCTTTATCTAATATTTAAAATCTTTATTCCAAATCTTATTGCATATTTATTCCTATATTTATCATCTTATCTAATTATAGATTCTATTCTAATTAGACTAATATCAACTATTAAAATCATAGATTTTTTACATTTATAATTCACTTTCTTCAAAGTTCAAGGTGAAAAAAGAAGCTTCTTCAACTTCTTCATAGTTTTATTTTGTTCTTATTTCCATTGAAATTTTTAAATTTTTTTAACAACTCATATAATGAATCTATAAAATATGGAATCCATATATGATAGAAAATACATACTCCTAAAAACCTTTTAACTTCTGTTGTGTTTGAACGTTCTTTCATATTTTTAATAATATTAATATTATTAATACTTGACTCACATCCATATAATCCATACATGTATACAACAATAAGAATCTTTTTTATTCCAAATATAGACTTTATACTTGATAAAGTCAAATATATATCTTTCAACCTTAATAAATCTTCTCACAATCCAAAATATGATTTATAATAAATCTATGATATCTTCTTTGATCTAATGTTTTATTTTTATATATATATTTAAATAGAAATATTATTTAAAAATAATATAGTCTTTTTTGATATAATATCTTTTAACACTTTATTCATGCTATTTATCATATGAGCTACTAAATTAGTAGTTCCTTGAGGCAATGTATACATTCTTATCAAATCCAATAGAGTCTTTATAGTGGTTAAATGTCTACTTTGTAATGCCAATTGAAACTAATCATATCTTGAATAAAAATCATTCATTGAATAGATTGCTCTTCTAACAAATGCCTCTACAAATTCGTCCACAATTAGATATAAATCCATATTTTTAATAGTTACTTTATTCATAGGTTGCATGTCTTGAATAAATCTCATTATTTCATTATTTTTTGGTACCATCAACCATTGATTAGAATAAAGTACCATGGATGGTTTCAAAATCTCTATTTTAATCTCTTTATTGAATAAATTTACTAGCTTTAATAAATATATACTTGGTACTAGAATCAGTCACAAATTCCATGGCTCATGAAGAATAGTAAAAATAACTATAAGAGCCATAATACTTAGACGAGTACATTCAATCTTATGTGGCTCAAATAAAAATATTTTTTTATGCCATAAAAGCATGTCTCTAAAATATTTTTCTCACACTTTGTCAAAAATCCTTCACATCTAATCTTTAATTTATTTAATATAGTATTTATAAATTTATATCCTATCTTTGTAAGATCCTTCAAATTTGGTTGCATAGATGTTTCACTCACTTTTTTTTTATAATCAAATAGTAGTAGTAAAGTAATTAATTTAACCTTCTTTTCCACTAATTAATACTTAGTTTCAATCCATATCCCTTGGCTATTTAAATTTTTTATTAATTTTTTAATTTCATCATAAAATATTTTAAAATATATATTAATAATTCTATTTTTTTCTTTTGATTCATATTTTAATAGATAGTTTAATTTAATTCTTTCATAATATCTTCAAAACATGCTTCTTCAAATGCTTTTAAAATAAACTCATTATTAATCAATCCTTCATTCTTCTTCAAGTTTTGTTAAATATTTAATATATAATATTTATTCATTCTTTTTATCTTATCAATAGTTTTAAATAATAATAAATAATCTTATTTTAATTCAATAAGTCTAATAAATAATATCTTTTTTAAAAAATTAAACAAGAAGTTTTTTATTTAAACCATTGCAATCTTATTTTACAATGGTATGCAATAAAATTCCCATATCTTTAAAAGCTCTAAATTCTTTATTTATCTTTAATAATAGCTTTTTTCTAAAATTATCTCAATTTTTGTCATGATTTGTATAAACAATTAAAAATTATACCACCTTCTTTCCATCTTGGCTTCTAATCCTTGTATCATCTATAATTGTTGTCTCTATTTGTGTGGCAATAATATATGATTGTCTTAATATAATTGAATATATAAATCAGATTATTTTGGCAAGAGAAAAGGTAGCCATGCCTATGATAGAAAAGGCATCTAAGCCTACAAAAAAAGATAAGTCTCTTCTTGCTAAGACAATCATATCATCATACTCTAGATAAAAAAATATAAAAGAAACAAATCCTAAACAATATAAGAAAAAATGTTGCTTAAAGTATGGATCTTCTATTCATCTTGCAATTATCTTTTAGATTCTTTATCCAAAGCTTAGACCAACTAATATAAAGAAGTCTAAGAAAAATACTAAAGATGATAAGAGATAAAAAATATGGTTGCAAAAGAAAAGAATAAATTTTATATCAAGAAGATAGAAGGCCAAAATCATGAGAATAAAGATGATTCTTATTTAAAGATAATTGAAGTTCAATTGGCATCAATTACGGCTTTACTTAGGATCAAAGATACTTCTATAATAGAAAAGTAGAAAATTCCATCATTTTATAGAATATAAGATGAATCTTTATATGGTATTAGTGAACTAAGTTATTTAATCACTATTAGAATATAAGCACAACAAGAAGTATCAAAAAATACTACTAGTACATTGGATCCACAAGTTAGAAATGCACAACAATATATTAGGCTATCTAAATTATTTATCTTAAAAGATTTAAGTTTCAAGGCACCACAAGCATTACAAAAGGATGTAAAGATTATAATTTTCTATAATAATTGTGCCAAATTACCAAGTAGAAATGGAATTTCAATTGTAACAACCACTATCTGTAAGACATCTTCATTTTCTACTCAAATAGTTGAAGCACTTGGATTTGATGTGGTTATAGTATTAGAAACTATAGCTACTATATATAAGACTAAGAGAGGCCTATTTATAATAATAATGAAGGCATAGATATTTGAAAAAAATTATCTAAAAGATGAGTCATCAGAAGGAGTCAATCTTTATATAGCAATAGCATGAGTCCAAACCATGCTACAATGACCAACCATTTAGAGATTTTTAGTCATATCAAGAATTATTGTGGTAGACAATACATAAAATTTGTTACAAATTGTAAAACTTGAAGGTAAGGTTTTTATATCTAAAAGTGTTTTATTAGACTTTAGAGTCCAATAATTGATGTTCTTAGAGATATATACTTTGAAAGTTCATATAACCTTCTAAAATATTTTAGAGATTTTTTAGTTAATAGAAGTAGCTCAAAAAACTTTGTAGTTGATAGAAGGAACTCAAGAAGCTTTGTAATTAGTGGAAGGAGCTTGAAGAGCTTTTAAGTTAATAAAAAGAGCCTGAGAAGCTTCCAAATTAGTAGAAGATGCTCAAGAAGCTTCTTAATTTGATGGAAGCTACTCAAAAATCTTCCTAGATAGAGATGTATATTGGAATCAAGGCTGAAGAATTCTTCAATCTCGACAATACATCTTTTGGAGTTTTAACTCACATTTCTTGGTATTGTTCATATATCCATCTAAATAATTTAAATCTTTATTGATTTCTTTTTGAAACCTCTTTCTAATTCAAGTCTCTTATTTTATATTTTCATGTCCTTGACAGTTTGTCAAAATTGCCTTCATTTTTAATATCAGAGTCGGATCCTTTTTGTTAAAAAATGGATTATCTTTCTTTTTGAAAGTATATTAGCATTTTAGAGGTTATAGATTACCTTCTTCTAAACTGATATTATCTTCTTATAGATTCATAATTTTTTTTTTCTCTTAGAATGGCTAGATGTTAAAATATTAATATAACCAAATCTTTTGAGTCTAAGTTAGATGCCATCATAAGTGCTCTTATTACTTTATCTACTAGGATTGCGGAGATTTAAAGAATTATTATAAAACTTTATAATGATGCAACATCAAGAGTATCACAATCTAAACTACACCCACCTCCAACTTTTGTGCTTAAAGATATACTACTACCTATATTACATCAAAAAAATCCACCTATTTCGTAACTTAAGGAGCTTCAAGTTAGTCTTCTAAAAAAATATGATGATATACGATCAAAATTTCAAAGATTTGTCAATCAAATTCAATTAATAATAATTTTATAACTTAATACTTATTTGACAGAAGAATCAAGGATTAGATTAGTTGGTACCTTGCTTACAAGGCAAGCATTATCATAATTTTTTTTCTTGTTTGAAAAGAAGTCATTAATTTTAAGTAACTTTAAAGCTTTCAAATAAGCATTTGCAAAAGTATTTGGAAAATATTACAAAGCTTGTTGAACAACAACCAAGATTCAAACATTGCAATAAAAAGAGCGCTTTGTATTAGCTTATGTATGTAATTTTAGACAACTAGCATGCGACATCAATTGGAATGAAGAAGCCTTAATAAGTTAATTCTATTAAGAATTAAGAGACAATATGAAAGATTTATTATTATCACTTCTGAATCTATAATTGTTCAATAAAACCATCAACTAAATTATGAAATGTAATAATCAATTATTTTAACATCATCAAGATCAACATTCATGGATTTCAACAAGACAATATATAATCCAATACACTCTTGCTACATCAACAAGCAGTTTGAATTTATATTCAAAAATAAAAGATATGTAATTTAATATAATATATTTTAAATTTTTTAGTCTACAAGAAAAGAAATGTTAGATAGAAAAAAATCTATGTTTGTATCATAGCAAAGAAGGCCACAAGGCTTGAAATTATCCAAAGAAATAAAATCAATATATTATCAAAATCAAGAGTATTATTACCATCTATTGTTGTTCTTTTAATCACCTTGATAACATCCAATAGCATAGCATCATATAGCCTGATAATGCCCCCATCTAGGCCTATGTCTCTTGTGAATATTAAAAAATTCATTACTAAACTTCTATTGAGTTTATTGCTTAGGAAAGAATATACTTCTAGACCAAGACATTTGTAGTGACCTTCAATTCTATGTTGATAGCAGCATATTATACTTATTTTTAGTTCCACATAACACTATCATTATGTGTACTCAAGCTAGGACTATTTCATTCTCTTACTATTCTACAAAGGAGCTTATGCAGATCTCATTGTTGTAGATAAAAAGAAAAGACAACATCAATTCTCTTGCTTTAGAAATAAGAGTATCAATATATTGTTCAACGTGCTTAGATCCAAAGAATTGTCCAGGGCATATGGAAATTATACTACTTAATACATCTATCTTTAACTTGGTGTAATTGAAAGAAATAGTAAGAATTGCAAAGATAATATGCTCTAAGTGCATATCATTTGACTCTATTACAAAAGTTAAGCAAAAAAGGATATGTGGTAAGTGCAACAATCATGCAAGAATATATAGGTTCAATTCCAAAGGAATGTATCTTATTGTTAAGAAAGAACCAAGTCATATTGTATCCTCTTCTACTATAAAGCTTATATTTTGTACTCTAACTCGTGAGTAGTTACATACTTTAGACTATGAACATTAGTTTAAGAAAATGAAGATATTTAAACACAATAGGAATTGTGCAACTGAACAATTCAACATTATAAAATTATTCAAGTTCCTCTCTTTTTGCTCAACCTACTTCTTATTTTATAATTTCTTTGTATTTTGGTCTTCAAAAACTTCAATCAATCACCTTATTAATTCAAGAATGTCTACATGTTTCTTAAATGAGGCGTTTGCTAAGATTCATAAAATTCCTCTAATATAGAAATCCAAACTTGTTCATGTAGAAGTAATAGATAAACAACTCTTATCCTCTAATAGTATCACCTATATAAAAAATAAAAAAAATAAAAAATAAAAAAAATGCCTATAGAAGTGCCATTTGAAGACCAGAGCAGTCAAATTATATTCAATATTATTAGAATTCCTTTAAATCCTATTATTCTTAGACTGTCTTAGTTAAAAAAGTATAATCCATCTATAGATAAGAAATTGCAAAGAATGACATTTCCAATAGAAATCCCTATAAGAAAACTTTATAAAAAGTCATAAGTTGATAGATCTTTATTTGTTGGAATAAGGGCCTTTATAAAATCAGCCAGAGAAGATTTACCATTTGTCATTTATGTGACTCCTATTAAAGAAAATATGACTTCATTGATAAATGTTCTAAAATAATATAACAAATTTTAAAATATTTTTTAGAAAATAAATATTGATATATTACTAAAGTACTGACTATATGATTGTGCCATAGAACTTCAGAAAAGAATGCAACCATCTTTTGGTCTAATTTATAATCTTTCTCAAAATGAACTTTTAGTATTCAAAGATTGTATTGATAAAAACCTTATAAAGAACTTCATCAAGCATTTAAAGTCTCTAGCATATGCACCTATACTCTTTGTAAAGAAAAAAGATGGTTCCTTACATATGTGCATTGATTATTGGTGATTGAATAAGATAATAGTGAAAAATCATTATCCACTATTATTAATTTTAAGACTTTTGGAATAGCTCAGCCAAGCCAAGATCTATATTATAATAGATCTTTGTAGAGCATATAGTTTGGTATGGATCAAGGAGAGATATAGATGGAAGATCATATTTTGGACAAGGTATGGATATTTTGAATATAATATCATGCCCTTTAGATTAACAAATGTATGCGCTATCTTTCAGTATTTAATAAATGACATCTTTTGAGAGCATCTAGATAAATTTGTGGTGATCAATCTTGATAATATCTTGATCTACTAAAAAAATCTAAAAAAATAGAAAGAATATATAAAATTAGTATTATAAAAGCTACAAGATATAATTTTATATGCCAAATTAAACTTCTCTTCTGTATTTTTTTTTTTTTTTTTTTCAATGATATAAGAAAAAAGATTTAAAAAATCTTTCAAAAAAAAATTTATATTTATATCCTTGATACTAGCATCACATAGTCTAGATTTAGATAAATAGTCTACATAAATTTTCCAAGACACTTAACAATCATTATAGATTGAAATTTCTATATAGATATTAAAACAATTGGATTATTTTATATTGGTGGTAACTTTGTATTCTCATAATCACTTGAACTAGATACAAGCTTCAATAGATATATTTCCAATATATTAATCCTAAAAATATTAATTTGTTGTGCAAATTGTGAGTTGATATTATTATTGGATATAATTGTGCTATAATAGATTGGATCAATTGTTTGTGCATTAATTTGGCCAAAAGATTGGATAGCAATAATTACCAAAGACTCATCTACTTCAAAATTAAAAATAGTAATTTAATTTCTTATATTTCTCACTAAAGAAATTATATGTAAGATCATAGCTTTTATTATAAAATTGGTTATATTCAAAGTTGGTGCAGAATCACAATGTATCATATTAGAATTGCTAAATTTTTTTTCTTTGATGCACACAATGAGCCAAAAAATTCTCACTAAGCAATGATATAGTTTATATTATTATAATCTTAGAGTGAGTCAATGTTACTTTATTTTAAGATCCATTTTGTCTTGCCACACTTTAAATATCTTTTATTAAGTTATGACTACTAGTTATTGAATTATTTTAATTTTTTCCATACAAAATATGGAAGTTGTTTATATCTTCAATACTATTAGTAATTTTCTTTGTAG
The DNA here is from genome assembly GCA_036785485.1 of Physcomitrellopsis africana. Classification (NCBI taxonomy): domain Eukaryota; kingdom Viridiplantae; phylum Streptophyta; class Bryopsida; order Funariales; family Funariaceae; genus Physcomitrellopsis; species Physcomitrellopsis africana. The sequence continues at coordinate 496,361 of JAWRVF010000105.1, read as the reverse complement.
ACCTATTTCAATTGTTTCTATTTTTATTTCTAACTTATATAAAACTATCTTAATCTATTGATTGTATCTTATGTCTCTAATATCCATCCAATTGGAGCCAAATATTATATATAGATTTTATAGGTAATTTGATCATAATATTAATATTTTATTTTAAGATATTCTAAGGTCTTTATATATTAATTTTAAGTTTTGATCTTGATTTTAATAATATTGGATACTCTCTTATTTTATAATTTGTATCTTAGCAAAATTAATATCAAATTAGAAGGTTATTGTAATCTATGAAAATGGATTTTTTTAAATTAGTTACCAAATTAATCACTTAATTATCAAATTTTTAACTTTTTCCAAAATTAAGAACACAAAATCTTAGTTTATTACAACTATCATCTTTTTTTAATATAATAGGTTTGGAAAAAAATATATATATATATAATTAAAATATTACATTCTTAATAATATGACATTTAAGACATTTGATATCATATTATTGAGATTTTTAAATTTTGATCAAAATAAGTAATAGAAACACATTACAATAATTATAAAATATTTAAAATATATTTTATAAATATATGTAAAAATACTTATAATCAAAAAGATTTTTAAAAAGAATCTTAAGTTTTTTTGTTGATGTCTACTTTGATTTGCAATACTAAGCTTGTTAATCTTTCCTATTATCTTTTGGATACTAGTGACATTTGACACACTAAAATAAGTAGAATTTTTTATAGTAAAATAAGATAAAATAGTTCCATGATATTTTGCATTTTCAAGTTTAATAATTGGAGGAGGTTGTTCATCTACATCACCTAAGTCATTCAATCAACATTAAGTTCAAGTTCATCTAATTCTTTCTTCAATCTATATTTCTCTCTTTTATTATCTATTACAAAATCTGCATTCTATTCAAGGATAATATCTTAGACATCCTCCAACAATTGTAAATAATTTGGAGATCCATATCTTGTCATATCTTATAGCACTATATAAAAGCTTACTTAATATTGAACACTATTTTTTTCAAATTTTGATAGAATGAATTTGCATATTGTGACAACACCTATTCTATAAGTTTTTGCTTATATCTTATTTTGAATGAAGCAATTATCCCCTAGTCTAAAGGTTGTACTATAATGATCATATTTGGTGGAAGAAACACTAAGATTAAATTGTTCAAAGTTGATGTAAAAAAATCCATGAGATACTCCAAATGGAGCACTTGACATATTATATAATGAGACATTATTAAAGATCATGATCACTTTTCTATTTTGATTTTTGAAATTGCCATTGACTCAAAGAATCCAATCTTCAAAAAGATCCCTCTTCATGCATATAATTCTATTAGAATACCACCAAATATATTTTTATGGCTCCCATCTTCAAAAACATCTTGGTTTCTTTGATTTATAAATCAACACTAACTTCAATTTATATATTCTTGTGGTATTGATAGCAAGGGCAAAATTACAATGATCTTTTAAAAGTTTTTGTCTTCTCACCTTCCCTTGTGCTAATATCTTCTTTGCTTGGATCTTAAAATATAGTACAATCTCATCCATATTGTAAACATCCTCTAGCTTATAATTTGATAAAAGAATTGATATTTGGCTTAAAGCTTGTGATATTCCAATGCTTGAAGCATCTCTACTCTTACTATGCAAATAAAATTTATCCAATAAAAGAAAAATATATCAAAATTATATTTATATGGCATAATACCATGATGGTTTTTTTTTATATTGATACAATTTCATTAGCATATTATTATACTTTCTAATAATTAAAAAACTAAAAAATTTTCATGTTCATAAAATTGACGATATGATTATTTAAGTTAGTGAAATTGATAGAATAGTTACTAATATCAAAGTGTCCAAATCATTGATGTTGATAAAAGCTTAATCAATTCTTTTTAAAAAAATAATTAATTTAATGTATCAAGGAAGAATTAAAGTATACTACCTTGTAATTTCATGTCTATTTTTGAATTTCTCCAACCATCCATTGGAAATCTTAAAGCATTGATACTTGTCTACTTTACCTTGATCATATGCAAATTGATTTTAAAATAAACCTTTAAACTCTATAGCCTTCTTGAGCAACATGTCATATGTTATAATTCCATCTCTTGACCTTATTTATAAACTAAGAAAGAACAAAAAGTACAATTAGAGAAGATATAAAATAATTGTAAAACTAGCTAGTATAAACAACTTATAAAATGAGAAACAAATGTATGAATTATCATGAAGTTAGATGGCCTTGATCTCCTCTAAGAAAATAATAAAAAGAAGTAGATATGTTAATTTATTTGATGTTGCATGGTTCCATGATGCAATAAGCAATTTGAAGTAGGAATAATCACTAGTTTGAACCATGCCAACAAAATAGATTCAAGCTTTGGATATTTGGCCTCTTTCACTCTTTTCACACCGTTAGCAACCTCATCAATAACTTCTGCAATTTTTACAAAAGTTTTGATCATTTGAAAAATTATGTTTTTCTTTACTTGTTCTTTGAATTTCTAATTGAATTTGTTATCAACAACTTATTAGATTCATGAAGGATGAGTCTTGTGAATGGATAATATTTCTTTCTTCTCCAAAAGTATTAAATTAGTTTTCTTTTATTTACTAGTACCCTCCATACTAAAAAATAAACACATGCCATCATAAAACATAAAATCAGAATGACTCACTAATCATACAAATCCTAAATACATGCCATAAGTGGTCATTGCTATACCTCAATAAATACCTTAAATTCTCTAAATTGTTCAAGCATTTGATTTGAGAAGCTATTATCATACCTAAAGGAGCCAAGTAAACTAGGACTCAAGCATCAAGTAAATTGGCACCAAGCACTCATATACCAAGTAAAAGAACTTCTGCAATAGCCATGTTAGAATTTATATTGAACCTAGTAGAAATCCTAAGGCTTGTTCTTTTGAAGTCTTTGGAAGTTCTTATAAGACTCTCAATTATAAACGAAGCACCATATTTTTTTTAAATATTCATTATTTGAATAAAATTCATCTACATTAAGCATTAATTATCTATTATTTGACAAGTGGAGGGTCTTAATTGTCGTATTACAATGTATGATAGCCATATTATAGGGAGAGTTTTGAACTAGGTAAATTGGTCACATAAAAATATGTTGTCTAATCAAAGTTGTTGTATAATTGAGTGTTGTATTAACAAGATTAGACTATACTATCATTATCCAAACTGCATCCAAAACTTAACTTAGTCAGGTGCCCACCCTGACAATATCATATCAATATAATATCATATCAATATCTTGTATATATGCTCACCCTGACAGGTTGATACTGCAAAGAAACCCTGAGGCAGCTTCGCTCAACCCCAACCCGCTTGAGTCGTTATCAACTTAAAGTTCCAAAGAAGATTATTCCCTTTTTTCAATAACCATTGAAAGATCCATACTATGATGCGATAAAAATGAATGATAATACGATATTGGCTTTTGTCATTTCAATCGAGCCTGAAAGGATTCTGTTCAAGGTGATCTTACTATCAAACTTGATTGAAGCCCTAGATTGCATAATTATCCTAATTGAATGATAACTTTTTCGCAGTGCTAAATTTCCCCGATGGTACACTGAGTCCAATATCAGTTGTGCTAAACCGCTGCATGCTGTATGTAAAAAAATATAAGAATGAATTGCTTGTCCTCCCTCGAGATCAACATAATTTATTCTCGAAGTACTCTGAACAAACATTAAATAAGTAAATCTGAAAGCTGACTGCTGATACCAGTATAGGGAAAATCCAGAGAAGGTATTTTAACAAATAGAACTATAATGCTTTGTTCCAAAGATAATTCCATCGAGTCAAGTAGATGTCGCCCGGCGACCAATCTACTTAACACACATGTGGCAGTGAACCAAGACCAAGAATACACAGATTACACACCATGAATGTCTTTCACAATATAAAAGTACGTATTCATCAAGGGTGAAAGACTGGGAGTCGGTATACAAACAGGAGTCCTTCACCTAGAAATGAGTAATCGTGCTCATCTTACTATGGCACTTGAACAGTAAGTGACAATTGCCTTTCCTCACAAAAACTTCCACGTAAACATATCAACATGTACTTGCTACTCAAAACCGTCTTCGTGTAGGGCTGCGGGACCTGTGACCACCTCGAGGCGACCTACAGCACCACCAAAGTCAACAGCTCAGAATAACGATTGCATCCCAAATTACAGTGGCGATAATGGTATCACCCGTTCAGTCTGCTCAATATATCTTCGGAGATCAATGCTACAAATCAATAATTTAGACACAATCTATAATATATGTCATTAAATGACAATCATCAGAGCAAGAACAAAGACAAGCATTCACCTTCTCCTAACATTTCGACGGTGAAGTGGACCGCTACTGAAAGCCCAGTTTACGGATATGGTTTGAGTTAACAACTGTTTTCCGTTCAGATTATCAATTGCCGCCTGAGCTTCCTTTTTGGTTTCATATTCAATTAGCGCATAACCCTGCATGCATAGGAGAATTGAGGAAAAAATTCCAGAAACATAGAATACACTGAAAAAGAACAACTATACATTATGAATGCAAGAGTAACATCATCTACAAAAGCTTTATTTTACTACGGGGAAAAGATGTAATCGTAGCAACGTACACCCAAACACTAGTTAGCCTTGTATTGAATCAAATAAATACAAGTGGGATATTTGCACAACCCAGATCATCAACAATTAAGAATGGACATCGAATCAAACCTTCACAAATCCAGTTCGCCTGTCAAGATTAAGATGCAAGTTCTTAATCTCTCCAAACTCAGAAAATGCCTCGTGCAAATCATCTTCTTGAGCCTCTTCATGGACACCAGTGACCAAAATGATCCAACCCTCCACAGCTAGTGAACACTAGTCAAGGGAATCCAACCAAAAATATACACAACAAGTATCTTGAATTACGGTCAAGATTGCGTATTCGCTTCCTCCATAATAGACCGCGTTTCTGGTGACAAACGATACACGAATCATGCTGCGATGCTTGTCTCGCAATCTGTCTTGACGCAACGACTGAGTCAACCCAAAATTTTTGGCAGCCAACATTTCCTCATTTCTACAGCTGGAAAAGCATACTCTAATTCAAGATTTGCCTCTCGGCAAGTAAGTTTTGCTATAACGATTAGCTGATAAGCCGACTACATTTCATGAAGAGAAAGGCATGTTCGGAGGCAAGAGTATCATTTACCACACAAATTAAAAAGGCTGACAATAAAACTAACAGCAAACTAAAATATTCCTCGAACTTCACTGTCACAGAAAATGTCATTCTCTCTTTAAAAAACCAAGCATGGTCCGAAATTGAACCTACATACAATGTACAAACTGGAGGTGACAACAGACTTGCGAAATGATACCCCCTACAGTGTTGTAAAATGTGGAGCGTCTTCATTGTGCGTTTAGGCACACTTTTGAAGCAACGCGCGGCCAATGTCACCATTATCAGATGAGAACAATGAAAAATCGAAGAGTGCTAAGCAGCCAAAAGGGACAAAAAAAGAGGATACAACGCTGAGGACCTGGTCCGCCACCAGAATCGAGTGATTCGAATTCCTTCACAGCGTACCGATGAGAGCGATCGGCATCGCCCTCCTCCCGAAACCCTCGCCCCTTTGTCTTACGACCGGCCACTGCTGCGGCAGCTGCAGCACCTCCACCCATGCGACTCCCGCCCCCTGTCCCGCTCGTGATAATAGTGGACTTCAACTTCGGCGGAGGCGCGGGAGGCGCGTCGAGCTCCTCCATCGCCACATCCTCATCCAGAAGGTCGTCTTCCTCGGGCTCGAAGTCTACGGCATCCACGACCTCGGCTGTCGTCATTTCTCCTCCAAATCACCCGCTGAAGATATCGAAACAATGGAATCAACACCGGCGTTCACTTTCGAATAATCAGAACGACAATACGCAAGTAGCAACGATGAGATAGACCACGGCGAAAGTCCTGTGGAGCTCAGACAAACGGTGAAACCCTATCAATTGCTGAAAAAACAACAAGTGCGAAGAGTGGCTTCACTGCAAGGCAACAAACCTAGAACTGACATGAATGAATGATAATTATAGCATTCATCTATATCTCATTCGTCCAAAACTGGACCCTTTTCGCGGTTATCTTTCTCTTCGAACACCCGTTCCCATCGGCTCGAGAATTATCTCGTTCCCATGAACTATACCGTTCCCCAACCGCGTTTAAGTACATTTTCACATTTTGCACATGGTGTGAAATCAAAGGACCACTTATAAACCACCACATGGATGATATACAACAAAATCCACCTCAATTCTATCTAAAAAGACATTGCTGTGGAGATGCTCTTTCTTGAGTGCACGTTGAATCCATATATTGAACGTAGCATAATTTTGGTGAACATTTACAACTTTCAGTATTATTCATGTTATTGAGGGAAAAAAAAAAAAAAAAAAAAAAAAAAAACAGAGTTGAGGAGATCAAAACACAGTTGGTATATAAAATTTGAACACATGAAATTGAAGATATCAAAATAACATTTCTCCCCCCTCCCAGAAAGCCCTATTCACACAATTGTATGCTGTGGCAAAAGCCACTCCAACAACTTCAATTTCACAGAAAGTTAAAGTAAGATCATCCTTTCATATAGATTTTCTTACAAAACACTAGCCAAGGAAGTTACCTGATACATCAACACTGTTTCAGGTCATCTCCTCTAAATCACTCTGCACAACGCCTCTTTGAGATGTCGCACGCAATCTGAAAATCTTCCAAGCAAACAAACTAATCTCGTGATAAAAAAAATAAAGCCGCGAGGCCGCGAATGCCGAGGTATAGACCTATCTAGAAAGTGATTTCTCATCAGCACTCTCTAAACGAGGGATTGCAATCACTGAGTTGTTAGGACCCGAAGAGGTAGGCCTTATGCAGGTGAACAGCCTAAATGATCCATCCACTTTCTTGTGCTGAATTTGGTGGAGAATATCCTCCAGATGCACGATAATGGTTGAAAAGCTAGGTCGCTTTGTGGGGTCCTGATGCCAACACTGCTTCAGCAAACTGTGACAAGCCACTCGTATTGTTAGCAAGACCGACATGTACTACGCTATTGAGACTGCATAGGAAAACAAAGTCAACAAACAACGCTGTTTCCTATTGATAGCTGAATTTGAAAACAGGTAGGTCCGGAACTCTACTAAATTGTACGCGGGAATCCTACATCGAATAATATAGATATTTACAAGAGGACTTACTCTTTCATCTGTGGAGGATACGTGTTTGCAGAGAAAGTTGGCCTCTTTCCTTCCTTAGCTCTGAAAAGAGCAATGTCCTTGGACCCTTGAAACTTTGAATATGGACCACCTTCGAACAACTGCAGAAAACCGATCAACTTAAAAGAAGCTTTACTGTGAGCTGTTCTATTTAAGAACCTTAAATGGTGATTTCCATACAGAAAATTTGCCATGGAATATTTAAAGTAATAACTAGTTCATTGATATATGCAGACCCTCAATATATGAACACAATAGGAGATGCCAAAGCGAGATGAAGATGCGGACAACCAGTAGAAGATTAACACATTCAAAACCCTAGTTCTGTAGTACTGTTATGAACTTCACAAACCAACTTCGCCTGGGATATATTAGTATTCACCCTACCCTAAGACCCACTGAGAACTGTCATTGGCAGAATGACCTCCTCATGTACAATTCTTCTGACCATCGCGGTTCTTTATACTTGAGGTGCACACAATTCCCCCAGTTTTGTGGAGGATTCCACCATGTCTAATATTCTTATGTTGTGCTGGCAAATAACACACTTAAACCCACTAATAGGCAGATGCTGGCCTTCGAACAGATGCTTATACAGCTAAGAAAATCACAAATAAAGATTCGAATCGTTTCAGAAGATAATTCGGACTGTACTTACCTCATGAACAATGATAGCAAAGGAGAATACATCGACACTCTTGTTATAAGCCTTGTGCAGAAACACCTCTGGAGCCATGTACCGATCTGGTCAAGATACACAAAGATGCAATCAGTCAGAATCTTCATGCTTCCGATAGACACATTAACAACAATAACAACAAAAACAACAAAAACAACAAAAACAACAAAATAACATTAATAATCATAATCATAATAATAATAATAATAATAATAATAATAATAAGAAGAAGAAGAAGAAGAAGAAGAAGAATAAACAAGCTGAAAACATTACAGCATAGTAGATTTTATAAAGAAACAAAGTACAACAGATAACGAAAAATATTGAGAACAGCAGCCTAACGACTTGCATCCAATAATCAACTGCAAGAGATTGCTGTGTTACATACAGCAAAAAATAACAAGTAAATTGTAATCAGAAATAAAATACGTATTTGCAATCCAGTGTAGGAGCCACATCCATATCGCACTAAATGAGAGCAAAAGTAATAATTTACAAGATCCAGTCTCTCCCGTCATCAAATACTGCTGCGTGGCCTCAGAGGCATCCAGAAGCTTGCCAAGTCCAAAATCCGCCACTTTCAGATACCCAGCTTCATGTAGCAACAAATTCCTGAAATCCAACAAGCCCAAGCATATTTCATAAACGAAGTTCGCATTACTACATGCAAGTCCAACAATATGTATACCAAAAACGCTAAGTACGAGATTTCGTGTAAAGGCAAAACAAATTAGTTGCATCACTCATAAAACTCCTCAGTTAGTGCTGCTTCAGCTCTAAGAAATTAAATGCTTCTATAAATTAAACCTTTACTCATGTAAGCATTTGTTCCGCGGATCAAAACCCTGGGACATTACTGAATTGGCTTCCAAGATTACTATGCTCCTTGCATTAAGTAAAAAAACATTCATATAGTGCAGGGCCAGTTGGGACTACTTAATGAACGACACGCTGAGAGCTCTTTTCTGGTGGAAACAGATGCTCCCAAAAATGGGAGAGCCCGAACAATCTCGCTCAAACAGTAATCCGAACCTGCCTTATGCTTTTACTTCAACGGAAGCCATTGCGGGAAAATAATGAGCAAAAAAGAAACAAAGACAATTCTCTTTACGAAATATACATTATCGCCACTTTCACTCTTTCAAGTCAGAGTTTGTTACGCATGTGAATTCAAGGTACCCACCTTGGTTTCAAATCACGATGCACTATAGGATCGGGTTTATGCTTGTGAAGATAATTCATTCCCCTGCAGACAACAAGAAATTTGTAACATTGATGAAACTTACAGCTGAACTTACGCCAAGGAAGTCACCTATAAGTGCATGTAAGGCACAGCAGAAGAAGTGATAAAAAACTATGAATATTCTGTTACAGACTTGGCAATGTCGAGGGCAAACTTCACAGCAGTCAGAGCATCAAGTTTTCCATTTCGGTCAAGATAATCATGTAAATCTCCCTGATATACCAAACCAATAGGAACACAGTGAGTGTATTCTGATCATGTGATGCCACATTATGAAACGTGTACCTAGGAAGGGATAAAGTGATCAAAGATAGGAAACCAGAGAAAGACACTGCATGGTGAACACAACGGCTTACCATCTTTAATTGTTACAGGAAATAGAATAGAAATTGATAAGGATGATAAGCACATCATGTCATACGATAGAGATTGATGTAGCCACCTTTGGAAGATACTCAGTTACTATGACAACGGGTTGACTCTTAGTTACAGCACCAAGGAACTGCATGATGTTTGGATGCCGAAGCCTTGAAAGGAGAGCCAGCTCATCAACGAACTCCTTCCTGTTTGATGTCGCGTATCCGTTAGATTAACAAGGAGAGCATGTTCACTCCTGAGGAGAAGCCTCGCTGCCAAGGTGCAACAACTAATATGGTCTACCATGATCTGGTGCATTTCATGAAAAGTACAGAGTTTATTGACAATGACCACACAAAAGTGATGATAAGATACTCACACTATTTTTTGGTCTGATGTTAAATGACTCAATAAGCTTTTTGCTGCCACGGCAGTTCCACGCCATTTAACAATTTTGATCTCCCCAAATGCACCCTAAGAGAAAGATATCAAAAACAAAAATTAACAACCTAGCATATTCATATCCACAGCGAGATAGGTCCGTCCAAAATTCCTCACTACTGTAATGAGCAATAACTTGCAGTTCATTCCTTATAATGGAATTCAGAGAAGATGAACCTGAAAAGAACGTGCAGTTGCAGATTCGATGTACACACACTACTGCAAGCCTGCAAATTACAAGGCCTGCAATGCTTTCCAATATTGCTGGATATTACAGCCTATGCCTGTACCTTGCCAATAGATCGGCCTTTCTCCATGCACAGTTCCGCAGGATCAATTTCATACGTTGAGAGTGTACTTGATAGCTGGACATACAAACACGAATGTTACACGAACCAGCGTTCAAATCACATCCATGTTCCTGTATCTAGTTCGTATTCCCTGTCTTGAACATATAATTACGTAGCTTGATAAAAACCAATTACTCAGCCAAATGAAAACTAGAAAAAACGCATGCCAACCCAATGCTAGTGTGACAGGATTGTGTGCCTTTGTAAAACCACCGTTCACTTCCAGCAAATCGCATATGTCTTTGTGTCGATATCTTTGCGCATTTGCCAATGGCTGCACAGGGTTGCCCAAACAAACTAATCAAAAGATTGGAATACAAGGTAGTTGATGAGGTGTGACAAATAGGTAATTGAACACAAATTGTACTTGAGATGTAGTTTAACCTGCTGTACTTTTCCAAAACAAAATAAAACAGAAAGAAATAAATAAATAAAAGCAAACATCAGAGAGGAGTAATAGCTGACTGTTTCATTAAAGCGATCGCAAGGATTCACACTGGGGCCATACTCCAGTAACAGCTTCACAGCTGCAGTATGACCTTCACTAGCAGCAAGGTGAAGAGCAGTTCGCCCATCGTAATCTGCCGCATCCACTGCTGTGCCATTATCAAGCATATGCTTCAAAATTGGTACGTTCCCTTTACTTGCATAGTACAGCAGAGTCCCTGTTTCTTCTTCTTGTTTCAAAGTTCCCATCCTGAAGTTGCAAATTCCCTCGACCTCCGCTCAGGTTCCAAAACTTCAAGACGCAAACGAAACTGCAAATAATTCAGGCGTCTCTAACCATGATCTCAGCCATTTCACCATGACATACATACATATCTGTAAAACATGCTAAGGTCGTTTCTCACGTATTTTCGACATTTTCTCTGTACAGTGAAAATTGAAAAATCCATTTTATCCACGATACTCAACACCAGCGTGCCAATTCTCTGCTTCACATCCTGTCAAATCATTTAATTTTTTTACCTATCTAACACATATATCGAAGATTGCCTGGAGGTGCACCACTAGTAAGCGAGACCGTAAATTATCAGGAATATAAAATTCCATTTGAAGCACACTACTGCCAAATATTTTTATAATTCTGCACACACTACTCTCCTGCCTGCAAGAACTGCTTCTGCAGTCTGATTCGGCACCTGAAACACAGACATTCGCCATCCACCTTTCTACACTACCAAAGGATAACCTGCTTCCACCATGAAAACAACACACTGGACAAGATAACACGCCTTTGAACAACTCGACCTCTGATTCTCTAATTGAGAATTCAAATCACTGACTAATTTGGATACTACGCTCTTACCACGAGAGCAGCCTGCAGACGAGGAAGATGGATAATGAGACTACAATCTTCTGCGTCGCCACGACAATCTAGAAAGAAAACACGAGTAAAAGAGAAGCAAGTATCCTTAACCCCTAGTTCAACCACAATAGACGAAACCTTCCAACTTTCGAGATAAATTCAAAACCTAATTTACCACGGCTTCTCTTGCATCATCCGACGAAAATGGCCTTTCTACTCAGCACATTGCCGATCCAAGACCAAATCCAAACGCCGAGGCTCTCGTGGGACAAGCCATTTCGAGCCATTCTGAGCCATTCCGATAACGCTTAGCTAAACCCTAGCCGTGTGCCGAAAGCTCGGGGGGCCCATTTCCACATCGGACCGGAGCTGCACGACCGTGTGATTTTAAAAAAAAACCCCTGACCGTGCCACGGAGGCAGACGAGGAATATGAAGGGATCGCGGTCATAGGTGCGTCTATGGCCGTCAATGCGAAGCTCTACGGTGTGGTACGTGGAAACTGTCTGACGGGTTGACTACGGCAGCTCGTACACCTATCGGTGACTTTCAAAAGATTTCCATCATCCGTCCATTTGGATGTACAAGTGTGGTTGGATGAAATGTTGTGCTGTTTGAAGGATTCTTTCCGAATGATTGGTATGTTCTGCGAATAAATTGTTCAGAAAATATTTATGTTCCTTGCGAATAAATTCATGTTCATCCAACAGTTGTGGATCTAACCCAAATTCTTCTTGTTTCTATGTACTTTTTCAATACACTAAAAGTGAAATTTGAAAACCCAATTTTAAAATAAAAACTCAAGTGAAGTGTTTGAAGTGTTTTCCTATGTGAAGTAGTTGGAAATTGCTCCCTTGCAGACAATGTACTGCAGTTAATGTTATTCAATAGTGGGCTTAAATTAAACAATATTAACATGATTATAATAAAAATATTGATGCCCTAGAAATTGGCTTATATGTTATTGATTGATGAAGTATTGATTCGGCCAAACAATGTTGATCAAAATATAAAATAAAAATAATTATAAAAAAATGCCGAAAATAAGTGTGCACAATGGGTATGGGTGACACAGAATCTATCTCAAACTATGAACCTCCTCTTCATAAAAAAGATGGTTTAATATTGAGCTTAATATTATACCGAGTAAATCTCATATTCAAAGGTCTGAGAACAAGCTTTAGAATTCGCAACAATCAAAATAAAACCAATTCCTTACACACGCGTGCTTGTACATGTGTGTATATTATTAATCTTATGATACATTTAATTTATAACAGATTCAAACCCGTCCTAGGTCTAATTTCAACATAAATAAAAACACAAGTATAATTATCACTTTGCACTCATGTTAGCATCTCAAAAAATGTGCAATAACATAATTAAAAAATAAAAAACCAAAAACCAAAAACAAACAAACAAACTTCTTGCATTTTTCCATCAGGTTTGTTTATGTTTTGCATCTGCAAACAACTAATACGTTCAAACCTGGCTATACTCAGAATTTATTTCTTGTAATAATAAATTACAATACTGCAAATCTTAAGGTACATAAGAATGGAATTGAAACTCAATTTCTGATGATATAATATTTTTAATAAGTAACTAACTATAAGTTATTTTTATAATAAGTTGACCTCTAATTTCAAAATTATGATGAATGATATTTTAGTTATCTACTATTTGTGCATGCAATCGAATTTCAAAAAATGAACAAAATTAAGTGATGATAAAAGTATAATAAATAATTATATAACAGACAACAAATATTTTAAAGAAAGCAAAGAAATACAATGAAAATATAATTTGATTGTACCTTGATAATTAAAAATATATTAAATTATAATAACAATAAAAATAAACTTTATGGGTGCATAATGTTTAAAGAAAAAAATCATTTAAGCATCACTGTACATAAACTTGATACTGTTTTTTTTTCTTTTTTTAAATGACTTGAGTTAAAAGCACCCAAGAAGATCAAAATTAAATAAGCTCATACTATGACTTTAAATCTCATATATGTACATTCTTATGTATTTTGATATTTAATGTCACGATTGATGGAGGTTTAGAAACAAAAGTTTAAGAATTGAAAGCTGTATTTAAAACATCTAACAAAGAGCTTTTGAGATTATCACCCATATATTGAAAAAAATACATGAATATGATTCAAAAAATTGACACAATCATGAATTTTCTTTAAAAAACATGACTATCCACAACATACTTTTACCATTGACAGTTAATAATTAATATACATGAAATTATATTTTAAAAATCAAAATCTTAAATTAATTTTATTTCATTAACTTCATCAAAATTTTGATTTATAAATCAGAATTTATTGCTACCACAATCTATATATATATTCATTCTTCAATTATATACACATATAAAGAGATATACATATAACTTTCAGAAGCTTTATGTATTATTTAATTTTAAAAGTGGAATTGTTTTTGTAATATAATATTTTATAGAATTAATAATAATTATGGTTACTTTTATATAAAAAACAAAATCATGTAAACTTATACATAAGAATTCTTCTGAGACGTTTCAATTACTTTATGATTGATGATCATGATTATTAGTAAATAAAAACATAACTACTTTTAGAAATAAATGGTAGCATTTAAATGATTAGATGTTTTATTTTTTACTATAGAAAAAATTCATGATAAAAAATCAATTCTCTATTTATTGAAATCGATTATAATGAAAATATGTTTTTTGTTAGATCTATTTATTTTTAATACACTTACCAATAATAAATTTCAATTTCAGTTTTTTATTTTTCTAAATATATATTTAAGAGATACCTCTCTTAGTACACAAATCTCCTAACAAAATAAAAACATTGTGTAAGTATTACAAATATTTTATGTTTTTTTTAAAAAAAAAACTTTGTTTTAAGAAAAATTAGAAGTGTTGGAAAGAAATAAAGGATGATAAAATTCAACAACCAAAATTTGTTACCAAGACATAAAAAAGCTAGTAAGCTGCAAGAAAAAAGAAAATTAACACTACAAAAGATGGATTTAATTTTGTTTTAAAAGTACAACTCATCAATCTAATAAATTTTAGTCTTAAATTTTACTATTTACCACCAAAACTATAAGAATCATTAAACATAAAAATAAAAAACAAAAATCTATTAAAGCTTTTTATTCAAACTACTTATTTGATTTGATTTTTTAAACATGTTTCTTTACAAAATTTGATTTCTAAACTCCGACTAAAAGCTTTTAAGAAGTTACTAGTATGTTTGAAGAATATCTTAAGCAATGTAGAGATTTTTGAAGGATCTAAAACCTATAATATAAAAAATGATAATGTACAATATGTTAAATTTACTGATTTTGTACATTTTTTCACATTCAATATGAATTTAAAATTTTAATATGTATCTAAATTCTAGCTTGCAGTTTTCGTCATTAAAATTTATGTATTATTGAATAATGAATATAATGTAATAAAATTATATTCTAGATGCTGAAAATTGATTTATTGGATATGCCTTAGCAAGAATTCAACAAAAACATTTCATATTACATACACAATAAACATATTGTCATTTACTTTGTTATTTTGTTTTATTTGCATGATTATATAAATAAGTGATTTATAATCATGATTAGTTATATAATTATGAAAACATAAACATGATTATATAATAAAGCATGTTTTGTAAATAACATCTTTATTTATAGAGAATTTCCTCACATGAATATCACAATTCATGAATGTTTTGTAAAAGTATTAGAAACATATTTATTTTCAAATGAAATACATATTATTTTACTTTGTATAGTCATTTATCTGTTTAAAGTATTGATGCAAATAGATTGTTTTCATGGAAGAAAAATAGGTTAAAATGTAGCATGCAGAATAAATTCTAAAATATGTCATTTACTTTTTTCTGCTAGGGTATCAAAGATGTTTGTCAAGCAAGAATGACATTTTGATTCCAATGTGTAATTGTTTTAAGAAAATAAAAGAATGAAATATTGTTAAAAAAAAACATTCCAATCTGCATGTAAAATATTCCATTGTTTGAATGCTGGATTTGTTGAGATTTTTTATGAGGAATATTAACAAAAATAGTTTACAAAAAATAAGACAATGTGTCAAGTATTTGATAAAACTCTGAATTTGGATAACACGTTCTTAATATTGATCATCCAATTAAATAGCATGTTAAAATATGAACTTTATAGTTTTTCTGTAGTTAGAAAACTCTAAAATGATAGAGCAAACTCTTGTGTTTCAACCCTGAGATTATCAACAATTAAGTACAACATATGCTCATCCTCCATCCTTCTTAAAATCAATGAGCTATATCAATACCCTTTAAAATATAAGGCTATATGCTTTAAGGAAAAAAATAAAAAGTAAAAAAGTAAAAATTTGTATAGTTAAGTACATCTTTAATTCATAAAATTTGAAACACACAATTACTTTTGAACCTTCAACATTATATTATGCTACGTAGAAATATACAACAAAATTCAAGTAGAATGTTCATGTTATCAATTGGTCCTTGTTGTCAAAACAAGTTCAAGTATTGACTACAATTCAAAAGCCACCCAACTTAAAAGCAACCACACATGCATGAATAAAATAAGAAGATTCTTTTACAATGTAAGACCAACCAACAGCTAAACTAGGAATAAGACCAAAAATTCTTCAAACCTAATACTAAACATGAATTCATGGATGCAAACAGGGCAAGATTAGCATACAACCCCATGCAGAGAATATTAGAAAAAATGAAGTGAAGGTAGATGGCAATAGTTTAATATATGCGGGCAAAAGAAGACCTAAAGAGGCGGAGGACGAAGGAGCCACGAAAGAGCTCTACAGGTTCGGTCACCAACAGAATGTGCATGGGGGCAGAGGGCAGAGGAGGCGGGCAGCGCGAGGAAACAATAGCGGGCCAGCTGCCGCCGCCGCCGCGGACGGAACGCAGTAACACGCGGTAGATAGCGGCAGAAGGCGTCAGGAGGAAGGAGGAGGGAGGAAGGGAGGGCGGGGAGGTTTGCCCCGACTCTTTGCTGCGTCGACGTCACATGTGCGTGTCCAATAGTCGCCCGGCCAGTCCACCCTGCCAGGGCCCTGTCTCGCTCTCTCGCTCTCTTTCTCTGCTATTCGCCATTCCTCGTTTCGTCGTGTGCTGTGCGGGATTACCTTCGCGTCTGCCTCCACAAGGGCTGGCTGGCACGCGATTTCTCGCGGGCTTCTGTATGACTGTGACTGTGTTTTGCTGTAGCCCTGGCCGCAGTGGCCACGACGACGAGGAGGAGGAGGTTCATGTGTGAGTGGCTTGTTTGCGGGGGTGTGCACGGCCAGGGGTGACGGGGAAAGGAGGGATGCGTTGGGAAGGGGTGAGGTGTGGGACGTGGTGCGAGTGTGGAGCGGATGGAGAAGTATTTTTGTGGTGTAGAGGTAGCTGGTGTTCAGTAGCTGGAGTGATCGTGGATTGTGCGGGTGGGGAGGGGATTTTTGGTGGTAGCTAGGGTTTGGATTCTGCGTGCAACGTTGTGTGCGGGCGTGTGTTTTGTATTGTTTTGTTTTGTTTTGTTTGTATGTGTGTGTGTGTGTGCGTGGGGCGCGCGTTGAGGGTTTGGGTTTGGGGCTGGGAGGAAGAGGTCGGGCGAGATCACCGAGAGGGGCGTGTAGACTGGGGTAGTTATAGAGGGGCGGCTGCGAGCCGCGGTAGCCCTCTGTCTTATGGAAAGGCAGTCTGAAGTGCAGGAACAGAAGAGGAAGGCTACAGGGAAGAGGAGGCTGAGCAGCAGCAGCAGCAGCAGTAGTAGTAACGGAAACGCTAGCGCGGACGTGGAGATGGCTACCGCGACCTTGTCGGTAACGAAGGAGCCGTGTCAATCGTTTTCGGGTAGGAAAAAGAGTAATCACAAGAAGAAAAAAAGCGCGAAGAAGGATGCTGCGTCGCGGAATACTCAGGGCGAGGGTGTTGAGTCTTCTTCTGTGGTGGATGCCTCGCCGCCTCCAGAGGCTAATCGGTCTACGAATCAACCCCCCTTGGATGCAAGCGAATCTTCCACTGTCAGTGACCCTTCCCCTGCACCTGAGCCGGAAGTGGCTATGGTGGTGGCGGCTTCGTCTAGAGAGGACGTCCCAATCATCCCTGGCCTGTTGGATAACACGGCGTTGGTCATCCTAGCGCTTGTACCGCTTTCTTATCATCAACCTCTGAAGAGAGTGTGTAAGAAATGGCAAAAATGTTTGACAACTGAAGGGTCTACGAACGAGGTACTGGATATGCGTAAGGTGGAAGGTGTGAAAGAGACGTGGGTCTTCTTGCTGGCCAGTGGAAGGCAACAGCGTCACCCGCAGTGGCGGGCCTTTGACCCGGTGTTCAACAGGTGGAGGTGTTTGCCGCAATGCCCTTGTGATTACACGTTTGACAGCTGCGACAAGGAGTCTGCAGTAGCAGGAACTCATCTCTTGGTAACTGGTCACAGTTCGACTGGTCCGACGGTCTGGAGATATGATCTGCACACCAACAAATGGGGGAAAGCTGCCAAGATGCTGCAGAGTCGATGCTTGTTTGCATCTGCAAGTCATGGAAAGTATGCGTACTTCGCTGGTGGATCATGTGAAGGTTCAGTTTTAAGCTCTGCAGAGCGGTATAACTCTCTGACCGGAGAGTGGGAGCCTCTTCCCGATCTCCATGTGAATCGGAAATGGTGCTCTGGATGTATTTTGGATAACAAGTTCTTTGTGATAGGTGGGCAAGGTAGTGAAAGGCAAGCGTTGACGTCAGGAGAGTATTACGATGAGTCGGAAAACAGATGGGTTACAGTTGAAAACATGTGGCCGGCTGCAAGGACACAGCCTCCAGGCCAAACAGCACCACCTCTAGTTGCCGTCGTAAAAGATCAACTCTATGCTGCTGATGCCAGCACCATGGAACTTAATGCTTACCACAAAGGAACAAACACCTGGAGACCTCTAGGGCCTGTTCCATATCGTAGTGTTGATGCTAGTGGATGGGGCATGGGGTTCAAGGCAGTGGGAGATGAGATTTTTGTAATTGGAGGGTCCAGTGATAGGGGAAACGGGACTTTTTGCGACCAGATTCATGCATGGCCTCCCGCGCAAATGCAAAATGCGGATGGCTGGCGCCAGGTCGGCCAACTCCCTAACACAAGTGGCTTCATCTATAATTGCGCTGTCATGATAGTTTGAAAGACACTTGTGCTGGGCTTAGGGTAATCGACCCAGACCTGATTTCGTGTTAGTGACACAAAGGCAGGAAAGGAGGTAACATTCAAGTGGTCTGAAGAGACTCCACACAGGATGTACGATTCAATCGGAAGAGGCGGTTGCCATGAAAGTTGATGGTAAGATCATGTATTGCGAGAATCGCTGAAGAACTCGATCTGCGTCACGGAGCTTTCTTAGAAGTAGGAAATTGGAATGGCGCGGTATGAGGATGTTTCCCAGCCCTATTGAAAGTGTAGGCATGGCCACTTCCACATGTGGATTGAATTCGGAACGAAATCGGGGCTGCCAGAAAAAGGATGCAGGGATGTTGCGGTGGAGGTCTTGGTCTTGATCTACAGAGGTCAACATGGAATAAGCTCTGCATCTGCACGATTGTCGAATTGTTAGTAGGTTTGCTGGAGATGCAAACACTGGCCTCCGAGATTCAATTTGTATAGAGGAGAGCAGAATTGCCAGTCTTTCCAGGATTTTGTATTGCAAACCAAAGAAAACTTCGCTGACCAGGCCTGACTCTGTCTTAAGTTTTCTGGGCCACAGAGAAACTAATTGTTGGTTTGAACTCGTTGAGTTAAACCTCCCAGTCAGAACCCAGGGTTGCAGTGGGTAAGTATGCACGGGCTTCTCTTTCACTCTTGATGTTCTCGTAGAAGGAGAGGGTTAGGTTTTAGATTTTTCCCTGTAGATTCGTGTATTGCAATGACAGTTACCACTGAAACCGGCAGTGCTTGTCAGTAGTACTGAATATTACCTTCACACCGGTTCCTTACGATATTGCTGCGGAGTGGGTTCAGAAATGTCTCCTTTTGTTCCCTTCGCCGCTGTAAGCCTCATTGTGAATTGTTCTAAGACGCATAGTAGGTTAGCTGGTATTGCTCCCGTTCTCGCTCGACTTTTGCTGCTGGTCCTCATCGGGGTACTTTGTGTCGATTCTTTGGACACATCTATTTATGTTTCACCTTCATAGGCTTGTAAATGAAAGTGTACAGAGAATCTTCTTTTTCCGGCCTGTTTAATTGTCTATCGTTGAGGGTCAAGTCTTTGGCTATGATGTTTTAGTTGTTGCAACCTTTTATATAATTCTTCAATATAATTGCTTCCTTGCCTAGAACGTTTTGCGCATTTTTCATTGTAAGAACTTTCTTTCCATGTATTTCGTGGTTTTATTTGCATGATGTAATGTATAGTGAATGAGGTGATTAGACGATCTGGAAACGACCGAACTTGGTGGAATTGTTAACGCACCAAGTTTCTTTATGAATGAATTATTTGTTTCTGTTTAGAGTGATGTGTGCTCTGCAGTCGATATAATTCTGTGCTCTTAGCTTTCCCTAATAATCCTTATGTTATAAGTTCTTAATATGTATGTGAGTTTCACATTTTGGAGGTTACTCTAGGATCAGACCTAAAACCTAGTAGGGCGAGCCTTTGACGCTCTTAGAGACATGTAAGCAGATCAGGAGTAGTATCGAGTACGCATGTGGATCGTATTGGAAATGGGGGTGCAGATCTTCAACGAAGCAGCAGCGATGAGACTGGACGTTTTGGTCTCGATCAATTGTAGTCAAATTGTTTGTTGGTGTTGCAAATGCTAGCCAACTACTCCATGTTTCTGTTCTTTGGACCAGATCTTTTTTGTGTAGTTAAGTGTGCGTGAAGTGTACCTACATTAACGTTTGTTGGCCCTGCAGTGTCAAAGCAATGCAAGTGCCAAATTGACCTACATCATTTTTGGTATTATGTGATTCTCACCCATTAGGATCACCCATGTGTAAGTTATTAGTTGTAAACTTGTTTGCTGTTGATGTTAGCCTGAGCTTTCTTCTCCTTTTTGGAGATCCTTCATGATCATAAGGGAAATGCAGTTATACAGGAGTTTTTGTTTGGGGTGTGGGGAGGATCTTGGTGAAGTTGAAAGATATTTTAAGTTATTGTAAGATTTCATCAATGTTTGGAAGCATGCTTGGATTGAATTGACTGCCGTCTAGCTTGAGTTTTTCCTTGATCTTCATTTGAGTACAGTTGATACAATTTTAGTGCTTGGTATCTTGGTGTGCAATTTTTGCATCACAAGTAATTTATGTGCAATTTAAACGGTTGCCTGAGTAAGAGGTTTAAGTTACAGGTGATTTTGTCAGAGTGTAACTGTTTTCAATTACTGATTTTTTAAGTGTACACGAAATACATTTGGCTTAGTAGTTAAAGCATGAGAAACACGTGCATTGGAATTTGGTTATAGAAGTTATCGTTAAACCATTGGTTCCAGGTGTTGTTTTTAAGATGTGACTGAACACAATATTCAAACACTCGCTTTCAGGAATTAAAACATCTTTTGAGTTTTATGAGTTAAAAATACGTTCGTTTGGTGATACTATCGGTAAGAGTTCAAAGTCTGATAACTACAGTCAATGCTCTTAGTTATTCACAAGTGGTACTGCAACAACGTAGAAAATTTATCAATAACACTGTAGATATTGAAATAATTTGATTGTGAATTTTCACTTGTAAAAGCTTATTTAATGCTTTGTATAAATGAAACCTGAGCTTAATAATGAAACTAGCTTATCTCAAAATAATCTGAGAGTATTGTAATATTTAATTCATACAAATATATATATATATTTATATTTATTTTTTCTTTGTTCACTCTCTCTTTACACAAAACACAATCAAATTCAAATCCAAAAACTAATTCAATATCTATTAAAACTTATTAAAAATTACGATTATAGTTATAATTTGAGCTCTAATTGGTGATATACAAACTTGGATGACATGTTTTTAGCCAACTTAATAAAAATAAGAGAATATTAAATTGATTCATCTAAATCTTAAATTGATCCACCACAATTATACCACAAACACTTGAAGGCTTAGATACCTAAAGCTCCTCTTGGTTGCCATAAATAATATGTACTAGATATTGGTGCTCTACTAGCATGAGGACATACAAAGTTGTTTGATTAAATTAACAAACAAATCACTTAGGTTGGAAAACCCTCTATTATAAAGGAACTGAGATTAATTAAGAGGAGGAGCCTTGGAGCAATTTCAAACCACAAAGTCATGTGGTTGATTTAAGATCTCATGTGGTAGATTGATTCAATATTCCTCTAAAAATATTTGTTCTAACTATTATTGTTTATAAAGGTTTTACCAATAAGACATTAATGTATTTCAATAATTTAACATGAATATTGATGAGTAGATTGTGGACAATATTTATTAATAATAGTTATTAGTGAATTTAGAAGATTATTATTTAAAATTCTAAAACAAATAAATTGAGTCATTATTATTAATATTTTGATATTGAAGTTTAGAAATAGTAAGGATCTTTTCAAAAAAATAGATAGAGATTAGATATTTTTGGAATGTAAATTATTATAATAATTATTATTTTCTAAAAATTTCCAAAATAATCATAACTTTGTTTGGAATTAATTTTTCTATAGATGATAATAGTGTTGAGTTTTAGTGCATATACATTATAAAACAAATATCTTCTTTTTAAACCAATAGAGCAAAATAATCTTTCATTGCTATATTTGAAATTGCTAAAATTCTTAGTATTAGAAGCAATAAAGGTTAATGTGTAAGTGTGATTGATGTAATCATGTAGAATCAATTAATTAAATAAAGTCAAAATAATGTATTTGTTTTAGAATTATAATATCATCTAGAAGAACATAATTGAGGTAAATTGTTATATTGAGTCTTTAATAATGTATATAAGGACAATGTAACAATATTGATGATATTGGCTACATTAGTAATTTTTCAGGTTCTTCAATGGTTTCTAGTAGATGTAATAATTAGCACATTTGTGATACTTCATTTGTTTGATTTATTCAACATATGTCATAATATTTACATGATTTATTATATAACTTCTAATAAGAATAAAGTTATATATATTCAATATCTTAATTAGTATTATGCTTAAAAATTTGATTTTAAAAAAATACATCAAATCAAATCAAATCAAATCAAAAAAAGGATACTAATTGTTATTGAATTGTTATATGATTGTCATTATTAAATAAATTTCAGTCAATTATGAAAAATTAAAAGAATTGGGCACATTAGAAAATATTAATTATAGGTTTTGCAATCTATAATTATTTCATTAGACTATTAGTTAGAATTGAGGTGCTCTAGAAGATAAAAGTTTATAAGTTATATTGTTTTTTTGCTAGTATTTTCTTATTATCTATATAATAGTTTTTGAAAGTTAAATGATATATTTATAAATGTAATAATCTATAAATTACTTGTGATTTATATATGATAAAAATATCATTTAATAGAATAATTTTAACATAATATTTTTAATCAAATCGTCTACTTAAAAGATAACTCTAAAAAATAAGAAAAATATATCTATTTAGTATAACATAAGATTATTTATCTAATCCAATATTAATTTTTCATATTTTTTTAGAATTATAAGTATAATTCAAGATATATATATTTTTATAATAATTGTTTTAAGAAAAAAACCTAACAAATAAACAAATATATATAAATAATTTGTAGATTTATTTATTTATTTATTATAAAGCTATTTTAAGACTTTTATGTTTAAAGTTGTAGAAATCTACAATAAATACTTAATACAATACCAAAGAAGGTGACTGATAAATTTTGGTAGAATCATTAAAAAAACCTATGACTTGAAAAAACTCCTAACTTACAACTTCTTTATGAATGTAAATTTTGTCATCTATAGTGTCTATATAACAAAATAATGTTACTTTGTTATTAATATGTCTTAATTGACCTTGCAAACTGATATTCTCAAATCTATTCTACTATACTATTGATTATTTTAAATATTTCAACAATACTTTCATACATTAATGTAGCCTCTATTACAATCAAATTTACTTAGAAATATAATATCCAAATTATTTGCTTCATTAAAATTGCATCTAAGTATCTCAATTTTAAAGTGTATTATTTAAATTAAAAGATAATGAATTCTTAATTAATATTTAAATCTCAATGCGATATATATTTTTGGAGTAGAATATAAATTCTTACCACCACTGTACATTAAATAATAAATTATTTTTTTTGAAATAATAAAAATAAGTTAATTTTTTACTAATATATTATTTTTAAAAAAATAAAAAACCAATATGGTTAAATAAAAATTAGAAATCAGATAGTTTTTAAAGAATAAATCTTCTACTATATTATATACAATTATATATTTTTATTCCTTGAAGTTGCAAACTTATAAAAAAATAAAATAGTACACAATTAATATTGATTTCATAAGATAATTTATATCTTATTTATAAATAACTTTTTTCTTGTGATTTAAGAACATTGTGATCCTATTCTTACTATTACTTCTATTAATAAACTAAAGTATAAAACTACCTTTGAAACATAATATTTTTAAGAATTCAATATCAAATCTTCTTAACAATAGATACAAAATTCTTAAAAATGCAATTGATGGTCTTGTTTTTGTCTTATAAGTTCATGTAATTATGTCTCTATCATTAAGTAATTTAGATCTAAATACATACTTAATTACACCATTACTATTTTAGGCAATCATAATCACTAATATTTTCTTTATATTTAACTGGTATTTTTATAAACATTATAATCAAATCATATTACCACTACAATTATATCTCTAATAGAAATAGAAATTGTAGTGTCAACATTCTATTGTTAAAAAATAATTAATGCCAAAAATATATTTAAAATTCTTCAAATTGAGATCAAACCATTATTAAAATCTGTCTAAAGTATAATTATTTATATTATTTATATTTTAATATATGAATTATTATCATTATCAATCAATTTATAATACTAGATAAATTTTATTTTTATACATATTAAAATAGAACAAGAATATATCTTGGTTTTTTTTATTATTGATATAATAACTATATATATAAAAATTTATACTATAATACTGTTTATAGTAACAAAATTTAAACTTTGTACAGGTACATAACTAAACACAAGAACAATTGTACAATCTATCTTGTACAAATATACAATATAATTTAATTATAATATTAATATAAATTTAAAATTAGTTTTTTTATCATTATATTATCCCCTTTTTAATTTCATTTCAAAAAAGATATCACCATTCTTTTTATATGTACAGTTTCATTCATCCTGTTTGTAGAGGAAATAAAAAAAATGACATTGTGTATTACATTACAATGCATGTTTCAATCATTGTAAAATTCACCAACATCAAACTAAACCATTGTAACTAAAAATCAAAACAAATTATAAAGATAATTCAACATAGAAAAAAACTTGTAATATCCAAATCAAATTAAGATGCAAGAATAACCTAAAATAGCACTACCAACATCTATATAAACTAAAATCATCATCTCACATCATCAAAAACATCAATATATCATAAAGAAAATAAAAAAATAATATAAATATAAAATTTTAAAAAAAGAATAAAGAGTGATATCACTCCAATTCCATTATAATTATTCCATTCAATTTATGAAAAGAGTATCTTATAAAAATTGCAATTCAATGTTTCTAAGCTACAAAAAATACAAACTCTAATGTTAATAATAACATGCTAATTTGTTTTACATGATCAACTAATAATTGATAACATTGACTCTACACAATAATAAAGAAGAAGTCATTCATCTACATAGACAATAAGAAGAAATAGATGATTATATTCCACAAATGATGAATGGTCTTGAAGCATAAATGAAAGCAAACAAATGAAAAGTATCCAAGGACTTGTGGAGGAAGCTTGAGGAGGAGAAGCAAGGGCACACATGGAATAAACTTATTTTTTAAAAAAATAAAATTTAGGTTTAAAAAAATATGTGTAAAATCTGAATAAAACCTATAAACAACATGGTTTTATTTAAATGAATGATTTCTATTAATGAATGATAAAAAGACAACAACCTCCATTCTTGCTTAAGAACAAATTGAAGGTGAAAGTAAAGCAAGTCTCAATTTTAAATTGATTTTGAAAAGTAAGGAAGGTTTTTGATTTTGAATCCATTTTGCATGACTAAAGTGAGAGTAGAAGAAGTGTCGACCTCTGCCACTGATCATTGTTACCTTCTCGTGTTGCGTTGGAGTCTTAGAGCTACTTTGCCTTTATTCTCCTCAATTCATCATCTTCTATGTCTAATAACAACAAGTTGTCATTGCAGTTGATCAAACTCTTAGCAAATGAAAAATAGTTTGTCTTGATAAAGATAAGTTTTTATACCTTTTTGGCACTCAAAAAATTTCTCAACTTTGACTAGGTGAAGCAAAATATTAAGAAATTTCTTTCAGAGGTTGTGTTGGATGTAACCATTGTAAATAATTTGATTACAATCTGTTGCAAGAGCAGCCATTCAACTCTATTGACTTGTCAATATTGCAACAAGGTCTTTTATTTATCAATCAACTTTTTAAATCAAAACAAATTCTTAAGCTTAAATTGATGAGTTGAGATGATATAATTCATAAATTGCATGTAGAGATCCTCTTGCCAAGTATTGTTTACAAAAGTAGTATCATTAATAATAATTTTGATAAGCACGTCTTCAAGTTATTTCCAATTTTCTTTAAAAAGACCTTCTTCAATGAATCAAGGATCTAATATGACAAGCCAAAAGCCTAATTATACATAAATTAAAATATTTGAGAAGTTGTGCCTACTAAATAAAATAATTCATTCATGATCAAAGTTCCTTCTTTGAATAACTTATCAAAATCTCTTAACAACTAATAGAAATAAAAAACGATTTTGGAAACAAAACATGAATCATGTTGATATTTAATGATGAGCTAGTCAATTAATTAAAATATTTTGAGGCTCTTAATAAGATGGACTTTAAAATCCTTGTCAAAAATTATATTTTTGATCTTATTTTATTCAACATTTTATATTGCATTGTGAGATATGAAGTCTTATTCACATATAAGGCTATGCAAAATAGATTTAGGATCTAGAATTATTTCTATGCACCTTTATAATGATCTCCATCTTGTTGATGTGGGCTTTGGAAATGCACAAAGATTATGAGGCTTTTGCAACTTAGATAGCCTAGCCTTCATGCCATAGTGTAAATTTAAAAAAATCACTTTTTTAACATTGAAAAGAAATTGTTGTAGATACTTAAATAGATACTCAAGAAGGTGGCTTGGTTCTATATCTCTTAGCTTCATAGCTGTGGTTCCTACAAAGATGTCTTTAACCAACAAATAGAGATCATATATTGTACATCCTTGAAAAAATGATAAGATGAATTTAGTGGACAATATTTTCTACACCTTCTTGTTTGTAGATGTATTGCCTATCACTATTTCAATAAATTTTGATATTGTTTTCTTCATAACCCATTCAATATCCCTTATAATCCATTTGAAAGTATGATCTTATTGTCCTCTTGAAAGAAATTCCAAAAAAAGACTTATTTATAGTGGAATTATTACCACATAATTAACAATTGATTCATTGCAGATATTAGACCACACATGAAAAATAAAGCAAACCACAAAAGATGATGAATATAAAAACTGATTGCACTTACCTTTGATATCCTTGTAATATTATTTAAGAAACACACTACTAATTTTCTTGCAATTATAAAGAAGATCATTGTCAAGTTGGAGAATTTTGATTGCTACTTTGAGGTTCTTGTCCTTAATTCTTTAGAATGCAAATTCCATCACCAAATAATGTATTATCAAATGCTTTTGAAACAAATCCTTGATAATGTGCTAATCTTTGATAGCATGAATTTATTAATTGAATTTTGCTCTTGAAACAAATGATCTATAGAGAAACTAGAGCCGAAAGCTTTGTGCTTTTTGGTAACATAGCTTACATACCATTTAAAAAGATTTTCTTTAATATTTGATTTCTTAAGTAATTCTATCAAAATATTATAAGATTTACACTTCTCAAGAAGATGAGCTATTTTGCACTTATTCTTTTTGTAAATGATAATGATTTTCTTATAGTATTTAGATTACAAATAATAAATTTTAACATGTATAGATTAATAGTTTCTTTAAAATTTGACCAAAAAATACTAGATTGGTGACTGCACCTTTTCTTGCCTAGCTTGATGATAAAAACTTTTTTACCTTAGTCTTCTATATTCCGTTCTTCCGCAAATGGCAGTAATATTGCAAAAAGCTTGCTAGCCTTGCATGCCACCTAAAATTGCTTCATCCATTGTCGTGTTGTGATTTGACTATCATATGAAAATAATATATATATATATATATATATATATATATATAAAATATAATTTATTATATAATTGAATAAGAGCCATATTAATAGATTTTAGTTAGTTACAAAATATGATTAGATTATTATTTTGAAAGGAATTTCTTTAAAAGAGCTACTATTAAAGATTATATATATATATATATATATATATATATATATTTTATAATAAATTTTAAGATTGATTTTATATTGATAATGACTTTTATATATTTTGAGCCACCTTTGTTAAACATTGGTGATTCTTGAAAGCTTATTTTATTTCTTTTATTTGGTATTTAAGACACTTATTATGTAAATTTTATTAAAAAAAGGATTAAAAAGGGATTTTTGGTATCAAAAAGAGTAGTTAGGCCATCCATGTAGATGAATGGACATTGATGATAGAAATCTCTATTTCTATAGGACTTCAAGGAGGCTGTCTAAGGCCTTATTAGAGATTAAGATTTCTTTTTCAAAAAGATTTGAACATTGAAGATTAGAATCAGTAAGTTTAGGATTTTGGCTATGGTTATGGTACAAAAATTGAGTGATTTAGAATTTTTATAAAAGAGATTTAGGTACTCAAAGTCAAGATGTTGAATTTGTACCTATTATCACTCTTTGGAATATAACTTACGTGTATAGAAAGCAATGAAGGATCAACAATCACAATTAGAAAGAACACTTTCTTGGCTATACTTTATATATATAATTTAATGAATTCTAAGCTGGGATGATAGGAGTTAAAATGAGCACTTGCAATCTAAGGGCAATAAGTGACCAACTTAATTAGTAGTTGTGTTTTGAACTATATCTTAAGTAATTTGACAAGGATTTGGCTCAAAAGTTTTCAAGAGTATGTATTTCAATGTTACAAAGCTATATACAAAATTTTTATAGCATTAAGATTTTGGATTTTTGAGATATGAAGAAAATAGTACTTAAATGTCTATAAACTAGGGTTTTAAGCACTTGCTATGATTTTTGAGATATTAGACAATTAAAAGCAAATCTATAGTTGATTTTTTTTGTGATAAAGCTTAAGGATATAAGCTACACTTTTAAAAAATTTGACAAAAATTGAATAGCTAGATCATGAGTTATTAGATCCTAAATTTAAAGAAGAAATCAATCTTTAGATGGTGAATAAAATATTGAAGGGTTTTGTTATAATTTGAACATTTTATATAAAATAAAGGGGTTTTTGAAAGCCAAGACTTTATGGAGGTGAAAAGATGGATATATGGAACTATGATAATATTTTTGATATGAAGATGAGTTTTTAAAAAGAGATTATGGATTTTCTCAAAAGTTATTGAGAATCTAACTTACCAACAATTGGTTACTTATGGTTTGACATAGAAAAGGATATTAAGGATTTTCTAAATGCCATAAAAAAACCTTATGTACAAACCTACTTAAATAGGTATACTTTTATTAGTACAATATTTAAAAAAAAAATATTGTTGTGTTTATTTGTCCTCCTTATTAAGGACAATTCGCTTATTAAAGCTTGGCCAATAACGTATAGATAAACTCTCTACAACTAAATACCCAATGCATTTCTAAATTAAAAATCATGCGACACAACACTGTAGTACTGAATCTACCAAATGTGCCATTCCTTTAAGTAAAATAGAAGCATGCAATAAGTTAAATAGAAGCACGCAAGAAGCCAAATTGGACTGCATGGTGTGTGGCACTGCTGCCAGCTTATCAAGGTGACAAGCATTGTAGTGCTACAGTCTTGTCATCATAAACAAGCTTATCATCCTCAAGATTCAACATCTTGGCAGATAATGATTAATAGTTATGCTGACCCACATTAATGGTTAAACCTGGTTTTGCAAAAAATCTGATTTCCAGGTTTTATTGTTAAACCTTAACCTAAAAAACCTACGCTTGCCACCCCTGGGCGAGGGAGCGAGAGCGGGGGGGGGCCCCACCCCACCCACGCAGGGAGGGAGAGAGCGAGGGCGAGAGCCACAGAGGGGTGCCGCATCGGAAGGAAGATCCGTTGGACTCATCACTGAGATAACACAATTTACCGCATCGCAATTGCGAGCTATAACCCCCAATTCCGCAATGCGAGCAATTGGGTGCCACGCGACGTGGGAAAAGGGGCGTGCACAGTGCCGCATTGCAACGGAGCGAGACTCCGGTGATGATGGGCAGCAGCAACAGCAGGCCAACTGGAAGAAAGAATGGGGGTAGAAGAGAAAGAGGAAGGGGGAGGAGGGAAATCGAAGGGTGAGGGGGGGGAAATCGAAGGGTGAGGGGGGGAAATCGAAAGGTGAGGGGCAAGGGTGTTAAAACCACAAGGGTTACTAATTTCATCACCACGAGGTGGTTCCGACTCCATAGCCAAGATACAGCATCCTCATAAGTGGGGATTACAGTAAGACATCGCCTCCTTGCAGCAGCAGCAGCACTCGTCCCTCACTTGCTTGTGTCTCCCCCTCCTCCTTCCTCTTCCTCTTCCTTCCTCTCCCTTCAATGGTTGCCAGGGCAACAGATTAGAGCTTCGCCAGAGGAGAACGTGGAGTGGTGTTGCGTTTTTTTGGTGTCGTTGTGTGTGACAGCCCCAGGTTCGAGCCTTTGCTGCTCGATCTGGCTGAGGGAGGAAGCGGAGCAGGGGTGGTGATTGAGGGAGGAGAGAGAGAGAGAGAGATAGAGCAATGGCGTTTTCGGGGACGCAGCAGAAGTGCAAGGCGTGTGACAAGACGGTGTACTTGGTGGAGCAGCTCACAGCCGACGGGGTCGTGTATCACAAGTCTTGCTTCCGATGCAATCACTGCAAAGGGACGCTTAAGGTTCGTGTGGGGGTTGTGATTTGCTGCTGATGCTGCTTGTGGGTTTGTGTTGGGGTTGGTTGAGTGATCTGGTGTCCCGTCCATCGGTCGATCTATGTGTGCGTTATTGCGTTGTGTGGGTGAGTGTGTGTATGTGTTGGGTGGAAGAATGGGGAAGGTTTGGATTCTGTCGCTAGGATTTTTTCGTCGCTGTGCTCAAGTTTCCTGAGAATGAAACCTTGAAGGGGCTTCTCCTTGGTGGAGCCATTGGTTTTGCAGCATGTCTCTGAAAGGGGCTTACGGCGGCTTGGTTCAGTAGAATGGCTTTGCCACAAACCTTGAGTTGCGTCCTTAATCTTCATCCTATCTGGCCCTCTGATAGATCTATGCGAGTGCCTATAGATTTTCTCTACCCCTTCGATTCCAGAGAAGTGATGCAGCGGATTCCTATGCTGAATCCGAGGCCTCCTAGTCTGAACGGATTCGTGCTATGATCCGAGTGGTCAGTTAATAGATAAGCTAGAGAGGCTTGAAGTCTGTCTTCGAGGATTGACATTAGAAGCGAGACTAAAAGAAGAATTGCTAATACAATAGTGGTAAATGTACTCTTTCTTCACGAAGATTTTGTTGGAATTTCTTCTTCCACCTCTGGAATCGGATTTGAGTCACGCTGAAGTACGCGTCACTGTTAGAAATTGAAGTAAAGGAGTAATGCGGTGTATTCGCGAAAGTTTCTGAATTTCCAGTTGCTCAAATGACGGTGAATACCAGATAACACGAGCAGTTTTATATTGGTATTGCAGTAGCGAATCTGGATTGTCGCGCTGTTCTGGCCCAATTGCGTTTGCAATTACTGTCCTGTTGTCTGCGTATATGAAAGCCCAGATTATGGTGTGACATGCGACCTGGCCTAGTCTTCGGATCTAATCCACCCGGAAATTTTCCATTTAAAGAAGCTTACTGTTGTCAGTATTTCTTGTTGCTGCAGTTTCTCTTGTACTGTATAGGCATTCTAACCCACCCGATTTTGCTATGGCTATCACGCCTTTTGTGAAGTGATGCTACTGACACTTTTATGCAAACAGCTGGCAAATTATGCGTCCCTAGAAGGAGTGCTTTACTGCAAGCCACATTTTGAGCAACTTTTGAAGCTTACTGGAAGCTTTGATAAGAGTTTCGAGCACAAACCCTCTGAAGGTTTGTATTTTTGAACCTATCTTTGTGTTTGTCTCCTGATCAATTGTAAACTTTCTGTACCCTGTTTTGTTAGTGGAACATGAATTTTGTTTTCTGAACGAGTATTGTTCTGTACTGGGCGGACAGCAGGATTGAAGAAGCTTCCCGAGAAAGGAGAGGTATGTTTTAAGTATTCGCTATTTGACAGTAGTTAAATGATTTTGCGATGTTCTTATGGATTCAATTCCCGGTCATTTTAGATATTCAAATTTGATTTTGGCGATTTTTTTGGTGTCAATTTTAGAAATACGAGGTTCATTGTTCAAATTGGTGATCTGAATTGAAAGCAAAGGACTGTGTTAAAGATAGCATTTTCTTCAGGCAAATAGATGGCCAGCGCATTGCCTTCCTCTGCTGCGGTGTGTTTTTTTCCGCACTCAGAGTGAGGAGGTGAGGTGCCTGTGTAGAATTTTATTTACATAGTCAATTTTGTGTCAACAGAAGGTACCTTCGAAGGCTTCACTTATGTTCTCTGGAACTCAAGACAAGTGCATTGCTTGCAGCAAAACTGTGTATCCCACTGAAAAGGTACAAGGTGTATATCCTAAGTCTTGCTAACTAGTGGGATTGCTGATTTTGAAAATTGCAGTGTTACTTTAAATGTTGGCTGTTGTCACTGATGACAATACTTTTTATCTGATATGTCTTTGGACTGACCGCAGTGTGAGTAGCTCTCTTGCTGGCTCTCCACAGATACTAGCCATACACTTGGCGTGGCTTGTTTTGATAGCATTCTGCTCCTGAATCATGGTGACACAGTTGGTTTCTTTCTTTTAGTGGTATCAACTTTTAGCTAGTATGTGTGTAGCACGTTGCGATTGCTCGGAAGTTTCAGGAATCTAGGCCAGCTGTTCTGCATTTCCTTTGTACCATGACTAATGTGGAATTGTTTTGTATCGTTTGTGATAGACAACGGTTGAGGGTTTGCCGTATCACAAGCATTGTTTCAAATGTGTTCATGGCAACTGTACCATCAGCCCCTCCAACTACGCGGCTCTAGAAGGACGATTATACTGCAAACCACATTACTCGCAGCTCTTCAAGGAAAAGGGAAACTACAGTCAGTTGACGAAGGCGCCTGCCCTGAAGGTAGCGGCCACCAATGCAAGCGTGGAGTCCTAGATTTCTCCAACTGGTCGATTCCTGTCTGGCTTGAGTCTCTCCAAATTCATGCGCAAGTTAATCTTGAAATGAGTTTCAGAAGGTGCCCTGTACAGTTGATTGGAATTTGCCAGGGTATCTATTTTGGAGATGCTTTCGGGCCTCTCTTCCCAAGGAATTGATTCTTACTGTTTCGAAGTTTCAACTTTGTTTTTATTTCCCTGATTAATAACTCTCGGAGGCTTAGGGTTCATCATCTGGCAAGTCTCCTATTTATCTATTAAAGCTCTCCCGTGGTGTTGAAAAGAGATGCTGAAGTTGAAGCTCAGTAGAACATTGTTCTGTGTGCATTGGTGAGTTTCAGGTCGAATACATATCGTAAACTAAATGAACTTTTTCTGAGTAATTCGTTTAGGACTGGAAAGATTGTAGTATGTAGCTTGGGTGTCATATTATTGACCGTGTATTTCAGATGCAGCGTTTACCATGAATTCATGGGTTCCAATTTATCAAAGGATGCAGTAATGCAAGGATCTGCTTCGTGCAAGTGGAATGCCATGATGGCGTTCATAAATGATTATTTTTTTAACAATTTCTAAATCCGACTTGTTGATGAGACGTTCAGTAGTTTCATTTGAAGAGCTTCAGTGCATTCCACACATTTATGCTAATGAGTTTGTCATTCTGGATGTTGATCTCTAGTCAAATGCATGCACAATACTCTAATAACCGCACAAATCACTCACTTCTATGTTGATCTTGCTCCCAACATATCCATATAGTCAAACTCTCCTCCAACGCGGCATTATTCCACTAAAGACCTTCGCACGTTGTCACCAGGTTTGCACGATGTCTTCACTTCCCACAGCATGGTCAATCTATGGACAACTCTTTCATGTCATGTATGCTCTTCTAACTAGTGAGGATTAACCCTAAACCATCCAGTTGTTAACATGTGATTAAAGTCCATCTCTCTCTTTCTACGACATACCGAGGCGTTAGTAAAGTCTAGGTCGTTAATTATTTCTTGAAAGCACGAGCTGAGCAGAAGATATTTCAACCAGTCTGCATGAGCACCCACATTCTGCGAAGCGTACAATGACAGCCCCCCCTTTTTTCTCACATCATTCCAAGGCATTCTAATCCGCTGCACAATAAATTCTGACGGCGACACAGACTCAGATCACTTCGGTCACCATACGGGATACACTGCATAGCTCTGAGTACCACCGTCCAGCTTGTGGGTGGCTTTGTCCACAGAAGCTGTGGCAGAGTATGACTGCATACTACTCTTTACAGATGCTGAGTATCTTATTTCTGCACCCAGTTGATGTGTGGCAGGCTTCTTCTTCACTTTAGCATCAAGCCAGGGCCACCACGACTCCAGCACACAAACTTGATGAAGAAGAAGAAGAAGATGCACTTGGAGGAATGCACACTCTGTGCCATGAATTTGCACAACTTGTGAGGCACTTCACTAGGTGCATGCTTTGTGGCTTTCAAGCTTTATGAAGTTGATGTTTTCTTTTGAGATTTTTTTATTTTTGTGTTTAGGAGGTACTTTTGTGAAAATAATTTGTTGCAAGAGGAAGTCAGATTGTGTTTGTTGTAGAGAAATGGTGAGATTGTTCACGGTTTTGGAAGAATCCTTGAGGTATGAATGTGGTGAATACTCCATGATTGTAGTGTTTTGTTATGTGTTTGTTTCTCCATTGCTTCATAATCTATTCATGCTTTCTACAAAAAATGTATAATGATCAAGATGAAAGGTGAGTTTGGTGTCTCCTAAAACACTAATGGATTTTTTTTCTTTGGTCTTTTAACATAGTGTGATGGATAGAGGTTAGACTTGGAGTAAAGCCTACCTAAATCAAACAATTTCAAGTGGTACCACATTTTGCATGTCAAATTTGTGTGCATAGTGGGCATAATGACACAAGAATTAATTGTGTATTGAATTTTACACTTGGAGTTTGCAATTTGGGACAGTACCATCTTTCTTTGTTATTATTTAGAAAGTAAGATAGTATTTTTTAGAAAATACTTTGTAATAGTTATTATAATTCAAAACATAATTATATTGTGTGTATTGGCTATAGATTGAATATGATTTTTTTTCTATTTAATAATTAGCCAAAATACTGTTTATTAAATGAATTGATTTGGCAACTTGTGAACCAGAGCTCAAAGGAGCTGCATGGAGCCCAAAGATAATTAGTTGATAAGATCAAACACTAACTTGGGTTACAAACTAATCCAAGATTATGAATTAATAAATCCTCCAGAGAAAGGTGATGAGACAAGCAAAACCTTTGGCAGTGGTCCAAGACACCACAACAGCTTTTATTCATCTATTTAAGTGTGCGTATATATGTATGTATGTATGAATATATATATATATATATATATATATATGTATATACATTAACAACAAATTCAGCCCAGAAAAAAGAAAAGATGCTTATCCATTCTTAAGAAGAAAATTTTCAGTTCTAACACATCTAAAAATTTCAAGTACAATTATCTCATTATATTCTTTAGAAGAAATGATTATTTTTAAAATCAAAATTAAAAAAAAAAAAAAAAAAAAAAAAACTTCAATAAAATGCTTCAGTCATCCTGTACATGCAACAACATGTGGTTGATACATGTGTGTATTATCTAAAAACTGAGGCATAAAAGTCAGTTCTAACACATCTAAAAATAAATAAAACGTTTCAAATTGTCAATAATGTATCAAAAGGAACCATTGTCTTGCAGTGTGGTTTATTTCAAAACTTGATTTGACATGCTTCAATCATAAAGTACACATTTTATATCACAATCAAACATACAAATATGAGAATGCATTCAAATGATGTTCTGAATATCATGTTTTTAATTATTAATCTTATGTTGCATCCTACATGTCTTGTGTTTCACATATTGCACTTTTAAGCTAAGAAATTGTGTGTGTATATATATATATATATATATACATATGTACATGCACTAGGTACCATGTATTTCTACAACAATGTTCTATGGCAAT
Organism: Physcomitrellopsis africana; assembly: GCA_036785485.1. NCBI lineage: Eukaryota > Viridiplantae > Streptophyta > Bryopsida > Funariales > Funariaceae > Physcomitrellopsis > Physcomitrellopsis africana. The sequence continues at coordinate 460,017 of JAWRVF010000105.1, read as the reverse complement.
TCTAAAAATTGCTGCAGAAAAAATGAATAAATATGAAAACTTGGAATTTGGAATGAAAAGAAATAGAAAATGTTTCAAAAGAAAGAGTAATGTCAACAAGAAATAATGCTAGTACAAGATGCATGCCAATAATTTCAGAATCTTAAATTTCAAAATATATTATGTAAAATAAATAATATATTATTAAAATGTAATGATCAAATTCAGGATTATTCCTGATATTAGCAATAAACTTTTAAAAATTAATGTTTTAATTTATTTGAGTAAATTTTACAAAAATACCTTGCCTTTAAGTGATGAATTACAAAGGCCAAAAGAATCAGGATCTTTGTTTCTTTTTTTCTTTTTCTTTTTCTTTTTAAATAATAGAACATTCTTAAGATTTTGATTAAATGGTTTCAGTATTTCAATTCAAAATTTTGATTAGTATAAGAAGTCTTTAAAATCGTACATCTACAATATTTTAGTTCAAAAATTAATTATACAACTTTTTCTTGAAAAACATAGTACTTCTTATATTCTAAATTATTCATATACCCACAAAATACCCACATGCAAAATATCAAGAATAAAAATAAATACATAAAGGTAAAAAAATAAAAAATAGAACTATGTGAGTCTCATGGTTTTGGATTAAGGTATGTTTTGTAAATTTTATACTATCAAAGGCAAAGAAACAGACTTATTTATAAAATAAAATGATCAATTCTTGTTTTTTCCAAAAACAAATACCTTGATTTTTTATTTTTTTAATTATGATTTACCCTCAATTTCACCATCACAATCTTTAAAAGATATCAAAATATTTAAACTTATTTTATAGATTATAAAGATATATAGATGTGTGTGTATATATGTATATAAATATATATATATATATATATATATATACACACACATCTACCATGCAAATAGGTTGTTAGTAGCATATTTTTTTATATAAATTTCAAAAACACTCCATAAACTTTGTTTTTGAAGTAACTCCAAGTTGTTATAGCATTTTTATGAACTAATAATTTATAATTTATAATTATATATTTTGTATAAATATTATTTTGAATATTTTCATTTGTGCTTCGAAAATAATTTAATTTTTAGAAATAAAATAGTATCCAACCAAATGTATTACTGTTTTATTACAAATTTTATAAACATTTTTTTTATTCATTTTAAAATTTTAAATGTAGTAAACTACATTTTTTTTTTAGATGTGTTTTAACTTAATTTTAATAATCATGTTTCCAAATTAAAAAATATTTAAATTTAATTTAATTTAATTTAATTTTTTTATAAATTAGATTTGAATATAATAGAAAATTATCAATTCACATATTAAAGTATTTGATTTTAACATTTACAAACAACATAGCATCAAGGCATTGCTAAGAGAATGATAATTTTTTAATCTATTAAGTAATGAAACAATCCATGACAATTGCAATTGAGCCAATCCAATCAAATAACTTATCAAATAGCACTTAGCAAAAAAAAATTGCACAGGGGATTAGAATATAGAATCTTCTTTGTTAAATAGTTGCAGGAAAATTGTTCAACTGAAGCTTTGTTTAAAGGTAACAATGAATCTGTAAACAATTTTTTGTTAACACTGAATTCTTTTTTTCTTTTTTTTCAAGGATGTAAAAAAGGAAATTACTTTTTAAGTACTTTCCATAAGCTTGCAGTAATGAAATTATGGAAGCAAGCCAATGAGCAAAGATGTATTAAAAGTAATTCAATTTTTTTACGTCATGTCGAATTAAGTCATAAGAACTTCTTTATTTAACAATAATATTAATAATATGGTGGCAGGGAAAAAAAAAGAAAAAAAAAAAGAAAAAAAAAAGAAAATGTTCATAATCACCTGGAATTTGATGATATTTGTTTTATCACCCAAGAATCAATAATCAATATCCTTTTAAATAATATAAGATTTTACTCAATGAAGTTTAGGATTAACAAGTGCCACATTTGCCATTTTATTCCTTGTGAAATATAAGAATTTCTCATTTACCAAAAAAAACTGTTTAATCTTCTCCTAGTGATATTGCTTCAATTTTATTTCTTAAAACTTCTAGTAGCAATTAAGGATCTATTTTTTTAAGAAAAATCAAGCTCATTAGTAGACTTATGTAAGTCAATTTATAAGGAAAAAATTCTTTGTAAATTGACAAGTTTTTTCATCTACTTGTGTAAATTTGACAGTGCCACTCAAATACACAAATCCTCATAAAGAAATTGATCACAAAACCTGTATTCTTTTTAGAATTAAACCAATGTGGGATTGAAACACATTCAATATTCTTGTACTGACTACCTTTGTGGATAGTCACAAATAATTAGAAGATGTCCAATCAATTAACTTATTGTGATAGAGTATGAGTTTCCTAATTAATCAAAGTAGCATTCTAAGCATATTTCATGTAGATTTCTTCAACTTCTTCTTTCAATATGAGCTGCTTAACAATCTAAAATCGTGATGAATAAAGTAGAGCAAGAATGAAAGTGTTGATTATGACGTTTCTTTAGGAGATGCTTGTTAAATGAATAAAAAAATAATTAAAAAAATAAAAATAAAATCAACATTGGAGTGTTAGAAAAAGACTAGTTCATTTCCGGTATGTGTCACAGAAGAGTGTAGAAATAAACTACTTTTGTGACCTCAAAAACAAGAAAAAGAAAAGAAAAGACAATGCATTAATTTGGGCAATGATCTAAATTTGAGAATCATAAATTATTTTAATCTTTCAATCCTTGGTAATGGAAAAACAAATTGTGACTTAAAAAACTATATCTTGTGTAACAAGCTTACCATATGCTTTTTGGATAATAAAAAGTCACTTTTGTGTGTAAAAGCAATTGCAGCATTCCACAAAAAGTAGGATCTATTTGAGTAAGATCAAATAATTGTATCAAAGGACTTGAAATTTACTCTGGCGATTTTTTAATCACTACAACATTTTTTGAATATTTATTTAGGTTGCAACTTCATTGATTGAAACTACGTTCCAGAAAAATGTGAAATTTGTAACAAGGTAGTATATCTTCGTCACACAATATTTCTTGAAATATTAGAAGTAATTGCAAAACAAAGTAGAATATCCCTGTCAAGACCATGTGATTTGAGTCTCTTGCAAGATTGTTAGAAGGGTACAAGAATTGAAGGAATGTTTTGGCCACAACACAAATTTTGAAGAAACTTATTGCTTCAAGTATAAATACACACATATAATAAAAGAAAAATTAATCAAAGTACAAGATGCATTAACTATTAATCAAACACATGATAGGCAATACAGTTTAAAATATTATTTATTGCAAACCCAGTGTCGATAAAGAGGTACGCGGTCATAAGTATGCCAATTATTAATGAAATCCATGACTTGCAAACACGTTAAAAATATCATTTAAAGTGCCAATGTTTTACTTATATCTACTAAGAAACATGGATTTGGACCACACATGGAGCTTGGATTTTGCAAGATTGCTACAGGCTACACAAGATAGGGATTATGCTTTACTTAGAGCCTTCAACAGATGCTAAGTCTAACACAACTCTAGATTTAAAGTTGACTATACAAGAGTTCTCTCCAGCTTGGAATCGAATCACAATGGATTATGTGAATATAAATAAACAGGTGAAATATCAAAGTAAAATTCTCAAAATTTGACTCAACCCTTACAGTCAAGGCCTTGAAACTTCTTTATCAATAAAAGAGGAATAAGTCTCTATTGGTCTTAAAAGGCCTCTTATGAAACAGAACTTTCTAGTATTCGATACTTTACAGATTCACTAGGGAGAAAACTCATAAATTCCATGCTTAAGACCAACAATACTTGACTCAGCCCAAACCCAAGCTTCAGAGTTTACTCATGATATACTTTCTCAATCTTAGGAGCATATCAGTTCCCGAAATCTCTGGCACATGATACTGGCATCTAATCAGCTAATTTCCTCACTTGCTCCAGAAAAGAAGCGGCGTTAATCGAAATGAAACACCCTGATGTTGGTCATGGCAAAAAGTAATATAGAAACTCCTGATGTACAGCTTTATTGCGTCTCACACGAATTCCAGCATACTGTTATAAGACAAAAGCATTCCCTCCCTCAATCCATCTTCCTCGTCTTCTAGATTCCTATGTTCATCATATGAGAGACGAGGAGCAGAGACACATCTACTTGCCTTCAAAAACATATTTTTGCTCGGTTTCTTTATCCGAACTAAAGGACCGCGTGAGGGCTTACTAGTGGGGTTCCAGGGATGTGTACTATCACTTTGAGTGTCCGACACAGCAGGAACAGATTTTGGTCTACCATTATCTTCCGTTCTTGACGCAGCCACCGCTGGGGTAGGAGTGTACGAGGAAAGCTGCTCATGGACAAGCTTGTTTCCTCCAACGGAAAGAGCACGAACTGATTCTGTGCTGTCTTGCTGTGGGTCCAAAATTCTTAGGACCTGAAAACCCACATAGTTGCCATCAGGGTATGCCAATGAACAACACAGCCGTAAGGCTAACAACAGTTGAATACAAATAAGAGGTTACAGACAGGGCATAAAACAGGCTTCACTTCCAAGTTGAGTATGCCAACAAATATCGATCACATGAGCACGGCAGGCACACCTGAGCCATACGAGGTCGCATTGCAGGATCATTTTTTATGCATTGTCTGGCAGCGTGCATCATGCAGTGCATCTCGAACAGATTGTTGTCGTATTCAGCTCCTCTCAGACGTGGATCAATCAATTCAAGGTCGGGTCTATCCAGCAGTGACCTTGCCTGCAATTTACGGTATGTCGCGTTTCGTTTAAAAGAAAAATCTACAGAAGCTTTTAGTGATCAGAGTGTAGACCATTAAAAAAGGAGGATGTAATTTGATCAAGTAACAAGTAACCAGAAATATCAGCGTCTAGAACACCAGGACTGTTACACATCGTAGTGTTGATTCTGGATTTTGTATTTCATTAAAAATGCCAATAATGCAGATAAAATAACCAAGCTAACAACAAAATAATGAAGGCATATGAACTTTGAAATTAAAAATCCAAAGATACAGCTATTTATCAGACTGTCCAACAGTTACTTGGTGGACAGAATTATCTTGACAAATATTCGCATGGCAAAGATTAATTGATTCCTTACCCAGTCTGTTAGAAGAACACCACCTTTAGCGCCCTGCTGAATAACTGCTTTACGCCCTGTTAAAATCTCTAATAACACCACACCAAACGCGTAAACGTCTGCTTTCTCCGTAATCTGACCAGTCTCAGCATATTCGGGTGCAAGGTACCTGAGATTGAGACAACGCATTAAAGTAAATTTCAACATCTGTAAGAGTTTCTTATACACGTTGACTTTTTTGTGTTTCACATCATTTCCGACTCCTGTTGTTTTGGAACTTCAAAATTCCTAATTCACGGTAGCATAAACTGTAAACGTGAGGAACATGCCCTCTCTAGTATAACTGATTCTAGCATAGTGACTTTTGAGTACTGAGCTCTTCAAGACTACGGATGTGTTTGAAGAGGTTCACAGCTACAGTCTCCAGGGTTTCCCGGTTGCAGCTGACAGGATTAATCTCGTCAAAGTGATGCTAAAAATCCTCATACTCACCCCAAAGTACCAAGCACACGAGTCTCTTCTGCCAAGTCGCCATGCATTTGTCGCCTGGCAAGACCAAAATCCCCTACCATGGGCGTGAAATCATGAGTGAGTAGGATGTTATTTGGCCGCATATCTCGGTGAACAATGCAGCCAACACGACACTCTTCATGCAAGTACCGAAGCGCTCTTGCTGAGCCAAGGGCAATCTTCTGTCTATACTTCCAAGGCAAACTCTCTCTATTCTTCGCTGCAAAGGTAACAGTGAAGGACTTAGAAATAGCTCATATTGAATACGGCATGCACAAGGTCAGACGTAATGTCCACGTAAAGAAGACAGAGAAGCATTCCCAAATAACACATAAGGATGTCGTGGTTCGTATGTTTCTTACCCGAGAGATGTCTATCTAGTGAACCATTACAGACGTATTCGTATACCAATAAGCGTTTGTGGTTTTCCACACAATAACCAATAAGTGTAACAAGATTACGGTGTTGAGCACAGCTCAGAACCTCCACCTCAGCACAAAACTCATCATCACACTGCGAGCTTGCAATCTTATGTTGCTTCACGGCAATCAATTGCCCCTCCGGCAGAGTTCCTCTGTACACGAACCCATAACCACCTTGGGCTAGATAATTGTGATGATTAAAATTATCCGTGGCATTGCAGAGCTCGGCGTAAGAGAATCGTCGCACTGGCTTGCCGAATTCTGGTGTTTTGTGTTTACAAGTAGTGCAAAGGAAGGGCGCTAAAGGACCCTGCTTCTTCGTAACCAGTGGTCGCCTGTCACTAGCTACCCTATCCGTAACTCTCTGAACTGGCACCGGAACAATGCCTCTAGGAACAAGTGACTGCACAGGATTCAGTTGATTTGGTGCTTGTAATTGCACAAAGTTCAACCGAGTTGAAGACAAAGCTTGCGTAGACTTTTTGGGTGGAACTGGTCCCGAGACTGGTACGGCATTAACCTCCATTTCTTTTGTGCTCATTTTCGTCGGCGGAGACAAATAACTCCCAATATCTCCATTCAATAACTCATTCAGACTATGTAATGTCCAACTTGTATCAACTCGTCGAGGTTGAACTGAAATGGGGCCCCATTGTGCACCATTACCATTTCTAGGATCGTTATCCGCAGGTGACAATGTATCAGATCGTCCCAAAGCTGATGTTCTAGGATAGGCGGAAGTCGAGATGACTGTTGGAGAATTACTTGCTAATTCCTTGGCAAATGGCAGATGTCTAACTGATGGAAGTTGCGATTTCGAAGGTTGAGTCACAGAAGAGGCAACATTAGGAGAATCATCTGATGCTGGTGAAATACAAGAATCGGTAAAAGTCCCTGTACTTCCCTGCCGTACCGAACACATCGTTTCCAACCTATTGCTTAGGTCATTCCTGTAGTCCAGACATGAATCCTCTGTAAGACTAACAATATCTGAACTTGGCGACGCACTTCCCCGCAGTGATTCCTCCCGAGAGTACATACCTGCCATCAGCTTGATTAGCACACGCTACTACTGCGGCTCGAAGGAGAACAACTAGATACAAGTCCGTGAATGTAAAATACTGGAATAAAAGATGCACACACACGCAGCGCGCGCGAGAGAGAGAGAGAGAGAGAGAGAGAGAGAGAGAGAGAGATCTGGTTAAAGGTGTATATACTTGTTATCATACCACAAATCGCCAATATTGAATCATACTTTGCAATATAACATAATGTATCAATGCATAGACCAACCCTAATTGAAGACCTTGAGTAATACGGATGTATAATATTGTATAAACGAAATTACACTTGACAGAACTTCCCCCAAATGTAGAAGCAGCATTTTATCTTACTTCAAGCATGTCAGACAATAATTTCCTACTATTCCATCGAGGTCAGGGGCTTACCTAGCCCTGGACTACCTTGGTCCTCCAGCCACTGTCTCACTGCAATTATATCCTGTCTCAAAATCGGATCAATATATGCCGCACTCTCCCGCTTGAACTCAGCCTCAGATTCAATAGCTTCAGCTTCATCCTGAGTACTGTGAAGGTCACTGTCTGCTGTCGTAGGACGCTGTTGTAAATGTCTATGATCAAGGATGGCAGGAAACTGTGAACCGGATACAGGGCTAATCGGCCGCATAATCATATCTGGGTGAAGCCCAGGCCGCAGTGGTTGATAAGTGTCAAAAGTCTTCACACGCGTTACGTAGCATGTGAGGTTGTCGATGAAGTATTTCTTGTCTTTCTTCATACTCCTAGCGACCAAGGTGACCACGATGCAAATTTAGATTATGTTGAATTGATTCCCTACTGTAAAGAAGTACTCTCAGCACTGGCAAGCATATGTCGAAACATTGACGAAGAAGTAAGCAACACACCTTTCTAGGACAACATGATGCGCTCCAAAATTCTTGGCAACGTCCACGACAAGGGTCTTAAGGTCACGACTAACTTGAACATCAATATCCAAAGTCACCTGCATACAACAACACACACAAGAATAGATTCCTAGTATAAGCATGCCCCATAAGATGAAAAGGGGGGAAAAGACACATTACCACCTAAAAGGATTCTTCCTCTAATGATTGTTATCCAGTTTAGCTGGATGTATTTCCTAAGGCTTGCAATGACTTACAATAAGCTAAAACATGCGCGTAGTAAAGAGAAAATTTTAATAAATATGTTATTTTACCCCCAATTTCTGACATCTCAGATGAAGGTCTAAATTCCTTAAAAGGGCATTCTTTTTGCTCTGCACTTCCGACTCCAAAAAGTAGCGATTCAAACCCTTCTCGTCAGCCGAAGATTTGTATCCCACTGCAACAAACACGATAACAGAATGAGAACTAGCTCTGCCAACACAATTGATCTGAATAAAAAGTCCGCAAGAATTCGTCAAGGGTAGTACCCTATGAATTACATACAAATACTACACTGCAGTATAAAGTTGCCCCCAAGGAGGCTGACAAGAAGCTTGACAGCGGAAAGAGAAGAGCAGATAAAATGAAGTTCAAGCAAGTTCCCGAAGTCGCAATTCATTGAGGTGCTTACATTTTGAAAGACCTGCTTGAAAGCCGGCCTTACTAGGAGTAGAAGTCTGCTGCAGAACACCAAGTAGCTTTAAAATGTCTCCACGTTGAAGGACGTGGTCTAGCGCCCAATCCGTAACTGTGCACGACAACCCCTTCGCCGCGTCGATAACAACTAGGACCCGATGGGCATCGTCACCACCCCAGTGAGCATTTGCGGGTTCCTGAAAATGATGCACATCCGGAGTGAAGTTTCTTCTGTTATCAAACGCGTCCATCCTTCAAGTGTACTGAGACCAGCTCTCAGACTTCCTCAGAATTTCCAGCTTTAGGTAATAAACCTGTCTTGGAGAGGTTCGGAATCTGCCGGGGACGATTGAAGAAACAACTATGTGGTGTTTCATGTATAATATAAGCTCTAATCTGAAACCAGAGCTTCATCAGAACTTCGCAGTATCTAGTACGACTATGTCTGAAGAAAAATATAGAGTTTAAGTGAACGGAAGGGAACCTGTATCACATAATTTAACAACTACACCAATCAATCTGCGAATCCAAACGAAGAAACCATGCCCGTCGTGAGCGCAGGAAATGAACATGAGGCTCATTCGAAAATGATTACTCTGCACAAGGTGTTCAGATTGCAAGCTATCATCCGTCAAGCCGCTAATCTGCCAGACGATCAATGATCACATTGCAAACTGAAAGCTCGACTAACTCACCAACCTTCACCGGCTAGAAACCTAATGGACAAAGACGACATGAGGGGAACAAGGAGCAGCAACAACGTCTAATTCCAGAAAAGAAACTCCACCATTGTGTCTGAAATGCCAGGAATTTGCGGACTTTCACTCGAAAATAGGGAATCCAAATAGGGAAAGATTCTGAATCAACAACAATAATTTAAAAAAATGATCCCATGCTGACCCACACTGAGCACACCCCCGATCCCGTATTGGGAAATCGGCCGCTCGATGTACACCTTCACAAACTCCACTGCACGTAAACCCCAAACCTAAAACCTCGAGATTAAAGCACATCGCGAATCCCCAGACGAATCTACAACTTGCCGCCAATCAATCAGCGGTCTTAACCCAACAACTAGCTCTCTCTCTCTCTCTCTCTCTCTCGCTCGCTCTCAACTCGCCTCGCCACTGATCTCACGCGCCATCTCTAGTGCTCCCGTACAAGAGCCTCGTCACACAAACAATCAACTCATTTGAAATTCGGAACGAGTAAGGGTCCATGCGCATACAAGCAACCAAGCAACGCAGGGAGAGAGGGAGAGAGGGAGAGAGACCAAAATCCGGGCTCGAATCGGGAACCCAACCTCAGCTGGAACCCCCCCCCCCCCTCCCCGTTTCCCTCCTGCGGCTCGTCCGCCTCGAAGTGGCCCACCCTGTGCAAATTTTCTCTGTCTTGGCGCCGCAGTTCGGCCCTCGTCTCCAGGCGAGCTGGAGTGGCTTCGCAGCGTAGCCCAATCGGGAGCGAGGCGCTTGATTCCGATTCAGAGCAGCGCGGGGCCCGCCATCCCTCTCCTTCCTCTTCCCTCCTTCCCCGCTAGGCCCCGCTTGCGCTGCCTCACGCGGTCTTCCATTACACGTCACCTTCCCTAGTTCTAGTGTCTTGAGTGGACGTTTTGCATTCACACTTGATTCTTAACCTAGACCTAGGAATGTTTTTTCATATCAACTTTTTCATCACTAAGTAAAAGTAACTATATATATATATATATATATATATGAGTTTTGAATTGGTAGAAGTGCTTCTATGTTAGGTTTTATCAAGGAAGGTGGGAATTGTAAAGTCGAAATTTGGATCACTAATCATTTTTGTACGAATTGCCATCCTTTTTGGTACCACTTGCTATTGTGTATAACTTTATGGTTGATTTTGGACCTGAAATAACTACGAACTTTTATCATTATTCTCTAAAAAGTACATGACTGAAATTTTGAATGATTGTTAACGTGTATGCCCAAATGTGAGAGTAAAAACATCGTTAAAGTTATATATATATATATATATATATATCCTATGGAGAAAAATATGTGGATGTGGATATATATATTTTTTACTTTTACATTTCCTAGTATTCTATTTTTCTTTTGATTATTTCAATATAATTTCAATATAATTTCAATAGTTTCAATAATTATAGATTATCTGTAATGCTGTTTACCATTTATAATTTAGAAAAAGGTTTAAAAAATAAAATATATATATATATATATATATATATATTTGTGTGTGTGTGTGGAGTTATCTTGCAAAAATTTAGGTTAGTACTTCAATCAATTGGTTGTATTTAATCATCTTTGAGGAATTTATGTCATTTTAAACAATTAAAAATTTTAGAAGATTTGTTGTTCTTATTATCATAATTCACTAAGCAATCTATATAACCTTATTTATACTTTCAAATAACATGGCCTTTAGTATTAAAAAATAAAAAAATTCAAATTATTTTATCTTGCATTCTTTGTTACAACTTTAAAAGTTTTTAATATTACTTTAATTCTCTCTTTGTTAACTTGGTTTTATAGTTGTAAAAAATAATATATACATAAGTCAAGACATAAATAATAATTAGAGAGATATATAAGTCTTGTATTAGCCAAGAGGTTGCATGAAATTTAAATGAAGTTTTTATACAATTGAATATGAGATTACAAGCACTTTGGATAACTTTTGCATGCATAGAGATACGCATCTTTGTTAAGATGTTTTTAAAAAACAATAAGAAAGTTCATTTGGAAATGTTTAGGATGGTAACAATGTCAATGTAGAAATACAAAATTTACACATTTTGTTGTATTCCACATAAAAAAATTGCATGATTGTTGTACTTCCATTCTTTGTTCTGTTTGTCCTTTATATATATATATATATATAAATATATATATATATATATATATATATATATATATATTTGAAGTTAATGAGTGATTCATTATTTATTGGCTAAATTAAAAAATACCAATTATTTATAAGTAGTATTGAAGAAACAGCATAAGCATAGCACAAGTAAGTATGAGTACAAATCAGCAAGGTTGCACACAAAGAGAAGTGTGGAATGAGATAACTCTCTCTTCCAAACACCCGATACTTATAGGTGGTGGTTGCTGCCCTAATGGTCAACTTCCACTCTTTGATTTTGACTTACATGTCCCTTAGGATCCGTTGGCATCTTACGTACCTCGAGGGTATCCTATGCCATGCACTAATGACTCTTACCTATTCTTTGGATATTCCTTAGTAGATCCTTTATCCTCTTGACTTTGACTCTTGATCTTTGACCGCATCCTATATCCATAGGATGCCCTTTCTATATGCCAAGAGTCAATCCTTTGACCATTAGCAATTTATCTAAGGTAATATCTTCTACAAGGTAATATATTCTATTTTTATTATTACTTATTTATCTCAATACTCCCACTTTGCTAATTGTCAAAGGCTTTCAAATCTAATGCCTTTGTCAACATGACATGCCTATCCTTCACTAATGCCTTTGTCAACAAATCAGCAAGCATGTCTTCCGTAGGACAATACTTCATGTCAATCACTCCCATTTCAATCTTCTCTCGTATGAAGTGATGTTGAATGTCAATGTGCTTGGTTCTTGAATGATGCTTTGGATTCTTTGCAAAAGCAAGGCATCCTTGATTGTCACACTTCATTGGAGTTGCTTCCAATTGCACAAGTCCAATGTCCTCCAAAACTTGTCTTAACCAAATTGCTTCCATTGCTCCATGGCTTGCTGCCATGTACTCCGCCTCCATTGTAGACCTTGCAATTGTTGGTTGTCTCCTACAATTCCATGAAATTGCTCCCACTCCAACAAAGAATACATATCCCGTTGTTGACCTTCTATCATTTGCATCTCCTGCCCAATCCGCATCACAATAACCATGCAAAGTAGTATTATCACCTCCAAGGCATAATTTGAAGTCTAATGTGCCTTTTAAGTACCTCATGATCCTCTTGATGATTGCCCAATGGATTGGTCCAGCCTTTGACATGTGTTGACTCACAACACTTACCGCATATGCAAGATCCATCCTTGTGCTAACCATTATATACATGAGAGAACCTACTCCTGCCTTGTATGGAACACCTTGCATTTCACCTTCAACTTCAGCAAACTCCTCATCCGTAAGCTTCATCAACTTCAAATTTGCCTCCAATGGTGTTCCAATGGGTTTGCAATCTTCCATGTTGAATCGTTTCAACACTTCTTCAATGTACTTCCTCTGGCTCATTGTAATGGTCTTCTTAGCACGATTCCTTACAAATTCCACTCCTAAACAATAGTGAAGCTCTCTCAAATCACTCATCTCATACTCCTTTTCTAATTTAGCCTTTAATCAATCCATCATCTTTAAGGTATTGGTTAAGATGATCAAATCATCAACATAAAGGATTACAATCAATAAGAACTCTTTTGATTGCATCACATACATGGAATAATCAGCTTCACTCCTCACAAATCCTTCATTGACAAAGAATGTGTCAATTCATTGGTACCATGTTCTTGGTGATTGTTTCAACCCATACAATGATTTGTTCAACTTACAAACAAGATGTTGCTTGCCTTCTTCAACAAATCCTTGAGGTTGATCCATGAAGATGTCTTCTTCCAATTCTCCATTCAAGAAAGCCGTCTTCACATCCATTTGATGCATCTCCAAGTCCATTGCTGCCCCAATTGCCACAATGGTTCTAATAGTGGTGAATTTGGCCATGGGAGCATATGTCTCATTGAAATCAATACCAGCAACTTGTGAGTATCTTTTAGCAACTAATCTTGCTTTATATCTCACAATATTGCCCATTGCATCCCTCTTGGTTCTAAACACCCACTTACAACCAATTGAAGCCCGATTTGATGGAAGTTGAATCAATTTCCATGTTCCATTGTCCATGAGAGATTTGTATTCTTCTTCCGTGGCCTTCTCCCACTTCATAGCATCTATGGACTTCATTGCATCACATAAATTCAATGGATCACCAAAGAGTGCAATATTTGCATGTTCTTCACTTACTTGAGGAAAGATGTGGTTCTTCCACCATTCACCAAGTGGTCTTTTTTCTCTCATAGGATATCTCCTTTCATTTGAAGAAGATTCACCTCCATGTACTCTTCCAACTCCCTTTTGTCTTAAGCCTTGTTTCTTCTCATTCAAAGGTTGGTACTCCTCATCATCATCCTCATCTTCAACATCTTCATTTCCTTCATTGTTGGTCTTAACAATACTAGGGACCTTCTTCTCCACCTTCTTTGGCTCTTCACCTTCATCACCATCCTCAATGGCTTCATCTTCTTCTTTCTTTGCTGAATTTGAAGATGTGTCCACAAATCCACCATTACTCCCACTTGGACACATCTCCAAGTGCTCACAAGCACTCTTACACTCTAAAAACTCAACATCTCGACTTTTGATAATCTTCTTGGAATCTAAGCACATTAGCCTATATTCCTTGGTACCTTCACAATATCCAAGAAACACACATCTTGTACCTTTTGCATCAATTTTGGACCTCATACAATCTGGTACCTTTGCATAAGCAACACATCCAAAAGTCCTCATATGTGAAACACAAGGTTTCTTCCCACTCCAAGCTTCTTGTGGAGTCATTGATGTGAGTGCACTTGTAGGACATCTATTTCTTGTATACACTGCATTTACCATGGCTTCCGCCCAATATTCATGTCCAAGGTTTTGAGCATGAAGCATACTGCTTGCCATCTCCACAATGGTTCGATTTGCTCTTTCAGCAACTCCATTTTGTTGTGGAGTGTAAGGAGTGGAGGTTTGTCTTGCAATACCTTGAATCTTCAAATACTCATCAAAAAGCTTTGACATGTATTCACCTCCATTGTCCATGCGCAACACCTTGATCTTGCACTCACATTGTTTCTCCACAAGTGCTTTAAACTCCTTAAACCTTGACAAACACTCACTCATGGTTTTAAGGATGAAGATCCACACCTTCCTTGAATAATCATCAATGAATGTGACACAGTACCTTGCTCTTCCTATTGATGGCGTCCTCATAGGTCCACAAACATCCGAATGCACAATCTCCAACAACTTAGTTGCACGTGTTGCAACTCCACTTGGAAATGAAGCCCTTTGTTGCTTGCCTTGAATACAACCTTCACAAGCAAGTGTGGTAGCATTGTTGTAGCATTGACCAAGATCTAAACCACTCAACATGGATTGGAGCTCCTTCATGCTTTTGGCATTCAAATGACCAAGGCGTCGATGCCAAATGCCAAACTTATCTTGATCTTGTGGAAAAACAGCAAATGCCGCCACTTCAACTCCATTGACCTTGATCGCTAAAGAACTAGAAGCAAGGAAGCCAACACTTAGCATCAGCAAGCTGCACACAAAGAGAAGGCGGAATGGTATGCTCACTTCCAACACCCTTACTTATAAGTGGAGCTCATCCAAAGTACATAGGTTTCATCTACATTCATTTGACAAATAAGTAATAGTAAAAGTTAGAGTATAATATCTTGTAGAAGATATTACTTTAGGTAAGTCACATTAAATAAAGGATTGACTCTTGGCATATAGAAGTAAGATCCTGTTGGATATAGATGGGTCAAAGATTAAGAGTCAAAGTCAAGAGGGGGCATCTTAGTCAAGGTGTAAGAGTCATTAGTGCATGGCATGGATACCGAGGTATACAAGATGCCAACGGATCCCAAGGCATCTTAACAAAGGTAGAAGAGCCATGAAGCGTACGGCATAGGATTCGTGCACGCAAGATGCAAATGGATCCTAAGGGACATGTAAGTCAAAGTCAAAGAGTGGAAGTTGACCATTAGGGCAGCACCCACCCCCTATAAGTATCGGGTGTTTGGAAGAGAGAGTTATCTCATTCCACACTTCCTTTTGTGTGCAACCTTACTGATTTGTACTCATACTTACTTGTGTTATGCTTATTGTGTTTCTTCAATAGGTTATGGGCCCACACACACTTTGTTGTGCTTTTCAAGTAAGTTCAAGGCATTCTCTTGTTGTTGCTCTTGTGTGGAATAGATCTTATGGTAGTTGCTGATGTTAGAGTTTGTATGATCTTAACTTCTTATTTGGCATGAGGAGGTGCTGATATTAACATCATACATATCTAACATCTCTTTGTGGATTCTCTACTCCTTGAATAGTGAGTTGGAGAGCATATTGAAAGACCTTGATAGTGTCTTTGTTGAGTTGTTGAAGTTAGTTGGACTAACATTCATTTTTCATAAGATTGTGATTTGAGAGAAAGATTGAAGTTGCTTGTGAGGTTGATGAGAGTGCTCATAGTGATTAGAAACTTCCAAAGTTGAGTTGAGAGTGTTTTGAGTGAAAAACCACTCTTTTGTTCACAAGAGGGCATTCTGAGATTTTGCTTGTGCAAAATTGTTTTGGTGTTTATTAACTTATTAAGACTCCTTTTCTTGATATTTTTGATACACTACTCCTTAGACATGGCTTCTAGTGAGGGTGAAGGTTTGAGAGTGATTGAGAAGTTTAGAGGCAACAATTTCTACCATTGGAAGGTCAAAATGGAGCTTTTGTTGGCGTCTTTGGACCTTTGGGACATTGTTGATGAAAGTGAAGACCCTCCAAGCATGGATGCTGATATCAAGGAGCACAAGGACTTCAAAAGACGTGAAAAGAAGGCTTTTGGCATGATTGCCACCAATTTGGATGAAGCCAACTTTTCTCACATCATCTCTTGCAAAGGACCAGCGGAAGCATGGAAGACTCTTTGTAACATTTATGAGAGCAAGAACTTGTCCAACATCCTCTTCACAAGGAGGAAATTCTTCACTTGCAAGATGGAAGAAGGTGAAGACCTCATGGCTCATGTCAATAAGGTAAAGGCTCTTGCAAAACAACTAGCAATTGTTGACAAGCCTTTAGAAGATGGTGATATTGTCATGACCTTGCTCATGAGCCTTCCCGAGTCCTACAACTACCTTATTGTAGCATTGGAGTCCATAAGGATCAAGGAACTCACCATGGACTATGTGACGGCAAGACTTGCACATGAAGTGACCAAAAGGAAGGAAAAGGAGCATCATAGTGAAGATTCGGCTCTCTTCTCAAGACAAGGCAAAGGTAGCTATTCCTACCAACGTGATAATGTAAGAAGCAATGTAAAAACTTGCTTCATTTGTGGAAAACCAGGTCACTTTGCACGAAATTGCTACAAGGCCAAGAAAGGAGAGAGAGAGAATGCAAACAATGCTCGTGATGAAGTTGGAGGAGATGATTATGCATTCATGGCAAGTGAAGGCACTTCCTGTTAAAGTTAAAGAAAGAGTTACTTGGAGTTTAACCATAATAAGTTTCTAATAGTCAAAAGTCAACTAGGGATTAAATGGCGGCTAGGGTCTCGACAGGCGGTTAGGTTTAAGGTCTCGACAGGCGGCTGGATTTAGGGTCTCGTTAGGCGGCTGACTTTTAGATGAATGTAGATGAAGCCTATGTACTTTGGATGTGAACTCCACTTATAAGTAAAGGGTGTTGGAAGTGAGAGCTATCTCATTCCGCACTTCTCTTTGTGTGCAACCTTGCTGATGCTAAGTGTTGTGGCTTCTAACTTCTAGTTCTTTAACAGGTTATGGGCCCACTCACATTTGCTTGTGAGTTTTAGAAGTTTTATGAAGTCTTTGTTGTTGTGCGGAATAGGTCTTATGGTGATTTGCTAATGTTAGAGTTTATATGATCTTAGCTTATGTTATGACCAGAGGAGGTTCTGATTTGTAAGCTTAGAGATCTCTAACATTGCTTTGTGGGTTCTTATCTCCTTGATAGTGAGTTTAAGACCGTTGTGAAAGACCTTGATAGTGTCTTTATGTGTTATTGAAACTGTTTCATTAACCTTCTGCATTTCATTAAATAGTGAGTTGAAAGAGTGAAAGAACTTGATTGAGAGGTTCATAAGAGTGCATATACTGATTAGAAGCTTTAGAAGATCACTTAAGAGTGCTTTGAGTGAGAAATCACTCTTTTGTTCACAAGAGGATATTCTGAGTTTCTGCTAGTGCAAATTTGTGATTTTAGATCACATAGGAACTTCTTTTCTCAATATTCTTTGATACACTACTTCTTAGAAATGGCTTCTAGTGAGGGTGAAGGTTTGAGAGTGATTGAGAAGTTTAGAGGTGACAATTTCTATCATTGGAAGGTGAAAATGGAGCTTTTGTTGGCATCTTTGGACCTTTGGGACATTGTAGATGAAAGTGAAGATCCTCCATGCATAGATGCAAGTATTAAGGAGAAGAAGGACTTTAAAAGACGTGAAAAGAAGGCTTTTGGCATGATTGCCACAAATGTGGATGAAGCCAACTTTTCACACATTATCCATTGCAAAGGACCAGCGGAAGCATGGAAGACTCTTTGCAACATTTATGAGAGCAAGAACTTGTCCAACATCCTTTTTACAAGGAGGAAATTCTTCACTTGCAAGATGGAAGAAGGTGAAGACCTTATGGCTCACGTCAACAAGGTAAAGGCTCTTGCAAATCAACTAGCTATTGTTGACAAACCTTTAGAAGATGGTGATATTGTCATGACCTTGCTCATGAGCCTTCCGGAGTCTTATAACTATCTTATAGTAGCATTGGAGTCCATCAAGTTGAAGGAGCTTACAATGGACTATGTGACGGCAAGACTTGCACATGAAGTGACCAAAAGGAAAGAAAAGGAGCATCAAAGTGAAGACTCGGCTCTCTTCTCAAGACAAGGTAAAGGTACCTATTCAAACCAACGTGACAATAGAAGGAGTAACGTGAAAACTTGCTTCATTTGCGGAAAATCAGGTCATTTTGCAAGAAATTGCTACAAGGCCAAGAAAGGAGACAGAGAGAATGCTAACAATGCACATGATGAATTTGGAGGAGATGACTTTGCATTCATGGCAAGTGAAGGCACTTGTATGGCTGCCATGTCTAAGTGGATTATTGATTCAGGTGCTACCAAGCACATGACAAGCACATACAAGTGTTCCTTTAATACTTATGAAGAAATTCCAGTAACAAATGTTTGGTTAGGAGACAATGGCATGGCACAAGCTGTTGGAATTGGCTCCATTGTGGTGGAGATTGTTGTGAAGAATGAAACCAAGAGGATCAGATTGAAAGAAGTCCTACATGTGCCAAAGATGAAGAAGAATCTTCTTTCGGTGAGCAAACTTGTGTCAAGTGGTTGTAAGGTTCAATTTGATATGAATGGATGTTTTGTGAAGACATTAGATGGAGATAATGTTTTAAAGGGCTTTAGAGATGGCAACCTTTACATTCTCAATTGTAAGAAGGTGAATGGAGTTGAAGTAGCAGCATTTGCTGAATTTCCAAAAGATGAAGACAAGTTTGGAATTTGGCATCGACGCCTTGGTCATTTGAATGCCAAAAGTATGAAGGAGCTCAAATCTATGGTAGTTGGCTTAGATCTTGGTCAATCATACAACAATGCCACGACTCTAGCTTGTGAAGGTTGTATTCAAGGCAAGCAACAAAGGGCCTCATTTCCAAGTGGAGTAGCAACACGAGCAAGTAAGTTGTTGGAGATTGTGCATTCAGATGTTTGTGGACCTATGAAGACACCATCAATTGGAGGAGCAAGGTACTTTGTCACATTTATTGATGATTTTTCAAGAAAGGTGTGGATTTTTATCCTTAAAGCCAAGAGTGAGTGTTTCTCAAGATTTAAGGAGTTTAAGGCACATGTGGAAAAGCAATGTGAATGCAAGATCAAGGTATTACGCACAGACAATGGTGGTGAGTATTTGTCAAAACATTTTGATGAGTACTTGAAGATTCAAGGTATTGTAAGACAAACGTCTACTCCTTACACTCCACAACAAAATGGAGTTGCTGAAAGAGCAAATCGCACCATTGTGGAGATGGCAAGGAGTATGTTTCATGCTCAAAATCTTGGACACAAACTTTGGGCGGAAGCTGTGGTGAATGCAGTATACACAAGAAATAGGTGCCCTACAAGTGCACTCACATCAATGACTCCACAAGAAGCTTGGAGTGGGAAGAAACCTTGTGTTTCACACATGAGGATATTTGGATGCATTGCTTATGCAAAGATACCAGATTGTATGAGGTCCAAGCTTGAAGCAAAAGGTACAAAATGTGTATTTGTTGGATATTGTGAAGGTACAAAGGCATATAGGCTAATGTGTTTGGATACCAAGAAGATCATCAAAAGTCGTGATGTTGAGTTTATTGAGCATAAGAGTGCTTATGAGCACTTGGAGATGTGTCCAAGTGGGAGTAATGGTGTGTTTGTGGACACAACTTTAAATCTAGCAAAGAAAGAAGAAGATGAAGACAATGAAGATAGTAGAGACATGAATGAAGGTGAAGAGGTAAAGAAGATGGAAAAGAAAGTCTCTTTGATTCCTAAGACCAACAGTGAAGGAAATGAAGATGTTGAAGATGATGATGATGAGGAGTATCAACCTTTGAGTGAGAAAAGACAAAGTTCAAGAAAGAAGAAGCTTGGAAGAGTGGTTGGAATACATGAAGGTGAATCTTCTTCAAATGAAAGGAGATATCCTATGAGGGAAAGAAGACCACTTGGTGAATGGTGGAAGAACCACATTTTTCCTTAAGTAAGTGAAGAACATGCCAATGTTGCACTCTTTGCTGATCCATTGTCTTTATGTGATGCAATGAAGTCCATAGATGCTATGAAGTGGAAGAAGGCTATGGAAGAAGAATACAAATCTTTCATGGACAATAGAGCATGGGAATTGACTCAACTTCCACCAAATCGATCTTCTATTGGTTGTAAGTGGGTATTTAGAATTAAAAGGGATGCAATGGGCAATGTTATGAGATATAAGGCAAGATTAGTTGCCAAAAGATATTCACAAGTTGCTGGTGTTGATTTCAATGAGACATATGCTCCCGTGGCTAAATTCACCACTATCAGAACCATTGTGGCAATTGGGGCAGCAATGGACTTGGAGATGCATCAAATGGATGTGAAGACGGCTTTCTTGAATGGAGAATTGGAAGAAGACATCTACATGGATCAACCTCAAGGATTTGTTGAAGAAGGCAAGCAACATCTTGTTTGTAAGTTGAAGAAATCATTGTATGGACTCAAGCAATCACCAAGGGCATGGTACCAACGGATTGATACATTCTTTGTGAATGAAGGGTTTGTAAGGAGTGAAGCAGATCATTCCATGTATGTGATGCAATCTCAAGAGTTCCTATTGATTGTAATCCTTTACGTTGATGATTTAATCATCTTGGCTAACAATGTGAAAAAGTTGAATTCGATGAAGGCCATATTAGAAAAAGAATTTGAAATGGTTTTATTGTTAAAGCTAAAAGAAAAAGAGTTACTTGGAGTTTAACCATAGTAAGTTTCTAACAGTCAAAAGTCAACTAGGGATTAAATGGCGGCTAGGGTCTCGACAGGCGGTTAGGTTTAAGGTCTCGACCGGCGGCTGGATTTAGGGTCTCGTTAGGCGGCTGGCTTTTAGATGAATGTAGATGAAGCCTATGTACTTTGGATGTGAACTCCACTTATAAGTAAAGGGTGTTGGAAGTGAGAGCTATCTCATTCAAGTCGGACGCTAAATCTGATGCTATGTTGTAGCTTCATACTTGGGCTTTAATAAAGCAGTACCCACCCACATTTGCTTGTGAGTTTTAGAAGTTTTATGAAGTCTTTGTTGTTGTGCGGAATAGGTCTTATGGTGATTTGCTAATGTTAGAGTTTATATGATCTTAGCTTATGTTATGACCAGAGGAGGTTCTGATTTGTAAGCTTAGAGATCTCTAACATTGCTTTGTGGATTCTTATCTCCTTGGATAGTGAATTTAAGACCATTGTGAAAGACCTTGATAGTGTCTTTATGTGTTATTGAAACTGTTTCATTAACCTTCTGCATTTCATTAAATAGTGAGTTGAAAGAGTGAAAGAACTTGATTGAGAGGTTCATAAGAGTGCATATACTGATTAGAAGCTTTAGAAGATCACTTAAGAGTGCTTTGAGTGAGAAATCACTCTTTTGTTCACAAGAGGATATTCTGAATTTCTGCTAGTGCAAATTTGTGATTTTAGATCACATAGGAATTTCTTTTCTCAATATTCTTTGATACACTACTTCTTAGAAATGGCTTCTAGTGAGGGTGAAGGTTTGAGAGTGATTGAGAAGTTTAGAGGTGACAATTTCTATCACTGGAAGGTGAAAATGGAGCTTTTGTTGGCATCTTTGGAACTTTGGGACATTGTAGATGAAAGTGAAGACCCTCCATGCATAGATGCAAGTATTAAGGAGAAGAAGGACTTTAAAAGACGTGAAAAGAAGGCTTTTGGCATGATTGCCACAAATGTGGATGAAGCCAACTTATCACACATTATCCATTGCAAAGGACCAGCGGAAGCATGGAAGACTCTTTGCAACATTTATGAGAGCAAGAACTTGTCCAACATCCTTTTAACAAGGAGGAAATTCTTCACTTGCAAGATGGAAGAAGGTGAAGACCTTATGGCTCACGTCAACAAGGTAAAGGCTCTTGCAAATCAACTAGCTATTGTTGACAAATCTTTAGAAGATGGTGATATTGTCATGACCTTGCTCATGAGCCTTCCGGAGTCTTATAACTATCTTATAGTAGCATTGGAGTCCATCAAGTTGAAGGAGCTTACAATGGACTATGTGACGGCAAGACTTGCACATGAAGTGACCAAAAGGAAAGAAAAGGAGCATCAAAGTGAAGACTCGGCTCTCTTCTCAAGACAAGGCAAAGGTACCTATTTTAACCAACGTAACAATGGAAAAAGTATTGTGAGAACTTGCTTCATTTGCGGAAAATCAGGTCACTTTGCAAGAAATTGCTACAAGGCCAAGAAAGGAGATAGAGAGAATGCTAACAATGCACATGATGAATTTGGAGGAGATGATTTTGCATTCATGGCAAGTGAAGGCACTTCTATGGCTGCCATATCTAAGTGGATTATTGATTCAGGTGCTACCAAGCACATGACTCCATACAAGTGTTCTTTTAACACTTATGAAGAAATTCCAGTAACAAATGTTTGGTTAGGAGACAATGGCATGGTACAAGCTGTTGGAATTGGCTCCATTGTGGTGGAGATTGTTGTGAAGAATGAAACCAAGAGGATCAGATTGAAAGAAGTCCTACATGTGCCAAAGATGAAGAAGAATCTTCTTTCGGTGAGCAAACTTGTGTCAAGTGGTTGTAAGGTTCAATTTGATATGAATGGATGTTTTGTGAAGACATTGGATGGAGATAATGTTTTAAAGGGCTTTAGAGATGGCAACCTTTACATTCTCAATTGTAAGAAGGTGAATGGAGTTGAAGTAGCAGCATTTGCTGAATTTCCAAAAGATAAAGACAAGTTTGGAATTTGGCATCGACGCCTTGGTCATTTGAATGCCAAAAGCATGAAGGAGCTCAAATCTATGGAAGTAGGCTTAGATCTTGGTCAATCATACAACAATGCCACGACTCTAGCTTGTGAAGGTTGTATTCAAGGCAAGCAACAAAGGGCCTCATTTCCAAGTGGAGTAGCAACACGAGCAAGTAAGTTGTTGGAGATTGTGCATTCAGATGTTTTTGGACCTATGAAGACACCATCAATTGGAGGAGCAAGGTACTTTGTTACATTTATTGATGATTTTTCAAGAAAGGTGTGGATTTTTATCCTTAAAGCCAAGAGTGAGTGTTTCTCAAGATTTAAGGAGTTTAAGGCACATGTGGAAAGCAATGTGAATGCAAGATCAAGGTATTACGCACAGACAATGGTGGTGAGTATTTATCAAAACATTTTGATGAGTACTTGAAGATTCAAGGTATTGTAAGACAAACGTCTACTCCTTACACTCCACAACAAAATGGAGTTGCTGAAAGAGCAAATCGCACCATTGTGGAGATGGCAAGGAGTATGCTTCATGCTCAAAATCTTGGATATGAATTTTGGGCGAAAGCTGTGGTGAATGCAGTATACACAAGAAATAGGTGCCCTACAAGTGCACTCACATCAATGATTCCACAAGAAGCTTGGAGTGGGAAGAAACCTTGTGTTTCACACATGAGGACATTTGGATGCATTGCTTATACAAAGATACCAGATTGTATGAGGTCCAAGCTTGAGGCAAAAAAGTACAAAATGTGTATTTGTTGGATATTGTGAAGGTACAAAGGCATATAGGCTAATGTGTTTGGATACCAAGAAGATCATCAAAAGTCGTGATGTTGAGTTTATTGAGCATAAGAGTGCTTATGAGCACTTGGAGATGTGTCCAAGTGGGAGTAATGGTGTGTTTGTGGACACATCTTTAAATCTAGCAAAGAAAGAAGAAGAAGATGAAGACAATGAAGATAGTGGAGACATGAATGAAGGTAAAGAGCTAAAGAAGATGGAGAAGAAAGTCTCTTTGATTCCTAAGACCAACAGTGAAGGAAATGAAGATTTTGAAGATGATGATGATGAGGAGTATCAACCTTTGAGTGAGAAAAGACAAAGTTCAAGAAAGAAGAAGCTTGGAAGAGTGGTTGGAATACATGAAGGTGAATCTTCTTCAAATGAAAGGAGATATCCTATGAGGGAAAAAATACCACTTGGTGAATGGTGGAAGAACCACATTTTTCCTCAAGTAAGTGAAGAACATGCAAATGTTGCACTCTTTGCTGATCCATTGTCTTTATGTGATGCAATGAAGTCCACTGATGCTATGAAGTGGGAGAAGGCTATGGAAGAAGAATACAAATCTCTCATGGACAATAGAACATGGGAATTGACTCAACTTCCACCAAATCGATCTTCTATTGGTTGTAAGTGGGTATTTAGAACCAAGAGGGATGCAATGGGCAATGTTGTGAGATATAAGGCAAGATTAGTTGCCAAAGGATATTCACAAGTTGCTGGTGTTGATTTCAATGAGACATATGCTCCCGTGGCTAAATTCACCACTATCAGAACCATTGTGGCAATTGGGGCAGCAATGGACTTGGAGATGCATCAAATGGATGTGAAGACGGCTTTCTTGAATGGAGAGTTGGAAGAAGACATCTATATGGATCAACCTCAAGGATATGTTGAAGAAGGCAAACAACATCTTGTTTGTAAGTTGAAGAAATCATTGTATGGACTCAAGCAATCACCAAGGGCATGGTACCAACGGATTGATACATTCTTTGTGAATGAAGGGTTTGTAAGGAGTGAAGCAGATCATTCCATGTATGTGATGCAATCTCAAGAGTTCCTATTGATTGTAATCCTTTACGTTGATGATTTAATCATCTTGGCTAACAATGTGAAAAAGTTGAATTGGATGAAGGCCATATTAGAAAAAGAATTTGAAATGAGTGATTTGGGAGAACTTCACTATTGCTTAGGAGTGGAGTTCATAAGAGATCGTGAAAACAAGACCATTACAATGAGTCAAAGCAAGTACATTGAAGAAGTGTTGAAACGATTCAACATGGAGGAGTGTAAGCCCATTGGAACACCTTTGGAGGCAAATTTGAAGTTGATGAAGCTCACGGATGAGGAGTTTGCTCAAGTTGAAGGTGAGATGCAAAGTATTCCATACAAGGCAGCAGTTGGCTCACTTATGTATGCAATGGTGGCCACAAGAGTGGATCTTGCATATGCGGTGAGTGTTGTGAGCCAACACATGTCTAAGGCTGGACCTTTGCATTGGGCAACGGTAAAGAGGATATTGAGGTACTTAAAAGGTACTAAAGACTTCAAATTATGCCTTGGTGGTAAGAACATTGATTTGCAAGGTTATTGCGATGCGGATTGGGCTGGAGATGTAAATGATAGAAGATCCACAACGGGATATGTGTTCTTTATTGGAGTGGGAGTCATTTCATGGAATTGCAAGAGACAACCTACCATTGCAAGATCAACCATGGAGGCTGAGTACATGGCAGCAAGTCATTGTGCAATGGAGGCTTGTTGGATAAGGCAACTCTTAGAAGACATTGGATTAGTGCAAACAAAAGCAACTCCAATAATGTGTGACAATCAAGGATGTCTTGCATTTGCCAAGAATCCAAAGCACCATTCAAGAACGAAGCACATTGATATTCAACATCATTTCATACGAGAGAAGATTGAAGATGGTATAATAGATATGAAGTATTGTACTACAAAAGAGATGCTTGCTGATGTGCTTACAAAGGCATTAGTGAAGGATAGACACCATGAGTTGATAAAGGCATTAGGCTTAAAAGCCTTTTGACAATTAGAAAAGTGGGAGTGTTAAAGTTAAAGAAAGAGTTACTTGGAGTTTAACCATAGTAAGTTTCTAACAGTCAAAAGTCAACTAGGGATTAAATGGCGGCTAGGGTCTCGACAGGCGGTTAGGTTTAAGGTCTCGACAGGCGGCTGGATTTAGGGTCTCGTTAGGCGGCTGGCTTTTAGATGAATGTAGATGAAGCCTATGTACTTTGGATGTGAACTCCACTTATAAGTAAAGGGTGTTGGAAGTGAGAGCTATCTCATTCCGCACTTCTCTTTCTGTGCAACCTTGCTGATGCTAAGTGTTGTAGCTTCTAACTTCTAGTTCTTTAACAGGCTCTTCCTTGATAATGTGTATCGATATCATGGTCTATCAAATGATATCATGTCGGATCGAGGAACCCAATTTGTAACAAAGTTTTGGAGATCTTTTTTTAAGATATTGAAGGTGGACATCAAGTTTTTTTCGGCATTCTATGCTCAAACTGACGGCCAAACGGAATGGTTGAATCAAATTTTAGAACAATATTTACGATGCAGCATCAACTATCAGCAAGATGATTGGACTACATATCTATCGCTAGCCGAGTTTGTATATAACAACACCCTTCATGGATCGACTCAAAAAACACCATTTTTTTCTAATTATGGGTACCATCCAAAGCTTGATCTATTGAGTCCGTCAGCGAATAATAATCCAACAGCTGAAGGATTGGTGCAATAGGTATTGGAGCTTCAAACCACATTGAAGCTTCAATTGCAAATTGTCCAAGAGTCTTACAAAGCATCCGCGGATAAATTTCGGAATCAGGCACCTAATTTCAAGATTAGAGATAAAATATGGCTGCTTCGACGAAATATCAAGACCAAGTGGCCATGTGATAAGTTAGACTACCAGAGATTCAGACCATTTGTTATCTAGAAGCAGATGAATCCTGTGGCGTACCGCTTAGAGTTACCAATTGCTATGAAGGTACACCCTGTCTTTCATGTTTCTCTGTTAGAGCCTTATCAAGAATCATCTTTTCTTAGAAGAGTGCAATGTCCGCCACCTAATATAGAAATTGAAAACAACAAAAAATATGAGGTGGAAAGGATATTAGATTCACGGAGAAGATGGAATAAATTAGAGTACTTTGTACATTGGAGCGGCTACGATATTAATGAACAAACATGGGAACCGGCCAAAAATCTTGCCAATGTGTTACAAAAGGTACGGGAATTCCATCAACGGTATTCTAATAAATTAAAAATTGGCCATTAACGAAGTGTGAAGATAAGGCCTTCTCTGGAAAAATAAATAGAAAAGGGATCCAAGTCTTATCAAAACATAACTTTTTGTATTTTGTAATATCAAGATATCTAATATCAAGGTGTATTTAGATATGGCTAGTGAGAATGTAGATACTGTACTAGTGGTACCATCTCAACCGAGTAGCTCACAGCGTTGATCTCGAGATGAAGAATTAGAAGAGCTAAGAAGATGTTGAAGAATACGAAGCAGTAGGTCACTTGCAATTGTTTTTGAAGTTGAATCACCTCATGCAAGTAGTGGCGAAGCAATATTTTCAGGTCATTTTCACAATGAAGATACAGAAATTCAGGCATGGTCTCAAGTAGAAGGTATTGGTTATTATCGGTGGCTATAAGGGCCCATGAATCATTTGCCTCGTGAACAATAATTGGAGTATATTGCAGAGACTATGCGACAAATTTTTGATTTTGTACGTTTGTGAGTATACATCTCAAATGGCTTCTCAGAGACCTGGAAGCTAGAGGAGAAGGTGATGTCAAGGACATACTTATCAGAACCTTCTAGAACATTCTAAAAGGTTCTTAGAACTCTCTAGAATCTTCCAGAGCCTTCTAACATCTTCCTAGTTGGTAGAAGTTTCTTGAAAAGCTTCTTAGTTAGTAGAAGTTACTTGAGAAGCTCCCTAATTGGTGGAAGTTGCTTGAGAAGCTCCCTAATTGGTGGAAGCTGCTTGAGAAGCTTCCTAGATAGGAGTATATATTGTAGTCGAGGTTGAAGAGTTCTTCAATCTTGACTATACATCTCTTGGAGCTCTAGCTCACCTCTCTGGTGTTCTTTCTGTACTCATTTGATTAATCCAATTTTTGCCAGTTCTTCTTGAACTTCTTATTTAGACTTCAAGTCTATATTCTATATTCGTGATATTAATCTAGTTCCTGCCAATTCTTCTTGAACTTCTTGTTTAGGCTTCCAATTTATATTTTATATCCATGGCAGTATGTCGATCATAGAAACATCGCTAAGACAGTATTCTATATTAGGAGGTTACTTAGATTGTATCTTAAAGGTGATAAGAGGTTTATCAAGTATTACTTCTACAAGAGAATTATTTTAGAGTACTTCTCAAACCTGATGAAAAAGATGAATATAAGAATATATGAGGATGATATAAAGACCAAAATTTTTTTTATTATTGCTACTAACATAAGCTATTTAGGATGCATAAGGGTAGTATACGCACTTGTTAATGATAACATAAAGCTATGCTCTACAGACTTTGAATATACGTGTAATTAGAAGTCGATACAATCTTTAGATAATAAAGATGTACCAAGACCATTAATCATGTGTATGGACATAGAAATATATTCTTCTAACAACAGTTCCATGCTAGATCCTCGTATAGAAAAAGACAAGATCTTTGTAATGTCCATAGTATCACAGAGATATCTCATGCCTGAGACGTCTAAAAAGTACCTTCTATACATTAAAAAGTACGAGATAGAGCTTAATGATACAAAAGCAACAACATTTACAAACAAGAAGGAGTTGATAGAAGCGTATTTCTTGCTCACTAAGAAGATAAATCTGGATGTTGTAATAGGATATAATATATTCATATTTGACTTTAAATACATCAATACAAGATTACAAAGAAAGCTCATTAGTCTATCTTCCGCTTCCAGAGTTAGCAACACGCATACTGAAAAGATAGTTGTAAACTAGAGTAGTCAACATATGACATCATTGACTACATAGTGCTTGATCTGCCTGGAAGCACCGTTATAGATGTGTACCAGTACGTTACAAAAGAGTATAAGCTACAGAGCTACAAGCTTTCTTCCGTTTCAGAAAAGTTTACTAGAAACAAGAAGATAGACCTTTCATACAAAGAGATGTTCAATCTATATGAGAAGGGAGATAAAAGATCAATGGAGACAATTGGAAGATATTGCATAGTCAATTCTATACTGACTATTGCGCTATTTGATAGCATGAACATATGGATTAGCGTAACAAAGATGTCAACTATTGTAAAAATAAGAATTTGAGATCTCTATACTAGAGGTCAATAAATAAGAATAAAGTCCTAGTTGTACAAAGAATGTCATAATAAGAATGTCATCTTTGACAAGACTAGTTCATTACTTGAAGAATTTGAATGCAAGGATATTGTAGTGTAAAATCTTATTCCTAGGCTTTATAAGTGGTGCTCTCTATTCGACTTCTCTAGTCTGTATTCTTCTATAATGATAAGTCATAATATATGCTATTTGATGTTCATTAAGAAAAATACTAGTCAACCATACTTTGATATAGTAGTGTCAAATAGGAGCTCTTATAGGTTTGTTAAGGAACCTTTAGGATTGGTGCCATTTCTTTTGAAAATGTTGATTGTAAGAAGAAAGAAGGTTAAAGTACAATCTAATAGTACTATTGGTATAGAAAAAATGGTTTTTGAGAGGAGGCAAATTGCTCTGAAGATATCTGCTAATTCTATGTATGGTTCATATGGAACTCGCAACTTTCCATACCTACAGTTCATAGAAGGTACTGAATCAATTATAGCATTGGATAGATCTATATTAACAAAAGCATCAACCATCATATCATCTAGGTGTTCAATGAGTTTCATATATGGCGATACAGATTCATGTATGTTCACATCTCCTACCACTCAGGACTATGAATCATGCATGTCTCTTGCCACATCTATATCCACTAAGGTATCAAAGGAGTTTCCTGCTTTAGTGAGACTAGAATTTAAAAATGTATTTGAAACCTTCTTATTAATAACAAAAAAGAGATATATAGGATTAGTAGGAGGAGAACAAAAGGTTGTGTACAAGGGGGTCGTTGTGTCTAAAAGGAACAGTTGTATATTCTTGAAGAACATGTATTCATCATTAATAGAGATGGTAATGGATTCTTCACCATATGAAGGCATAATAGAGTTTGTTAGACATGAGATTCTATTACTAGTGAGAGATCGGGTTCCATTAGACGATTTAATAATCACAAAGACATTAGAGAAGGAATACTCTAGTACAAGCACATTCTTATGTGAGAGTAAAATTCAACTCTCATCTCAAATTATAAGATGGCCTCGATTATGAGTTGTTTATAATTGATGGTGTAAAATGAAGAAAATAAAAAGCAAGAACAAAAAAAAAAAAAAAACACAAAACAAGTGAAATATGTTTAATTAAGCAATTATACTTTAAAAAACTAGTCACAGTCTATTTACTAAATTTTTACCTAAAAAATAAAAGTAAAAAAATAAAAATTATATTTTTAAGTAGATAATTCTTTTATCTTTCCAATGATGTAAAAAACATGTAAATCCAAGTTACTATGAATAAGTTATGATAGTTCAAAAATAAAAGGTAAAGAATTGAAAAATTAAGAGAGTAATTTTTATCTCAAGGATAACTTGCTTAAGAGATCAAGAATTTGAACCTCACCAAGGCTCACAAGTAGTATATGTGGGTCTTTTAGAAAGGCCATGAGGCTTTAGTCTTATCCTCCTACCTACATCCAATGTGCTACAACCCATATAGGACTTGTGCACCTCCCTTCCTACAAGGATTACACTAGCTGCTGATCCTTCTATTTTCTACTAGTAGAACTAATATTTTTGCATTTTTTACTTCACCATGGTGTCCAAAAACACCCAATTAGCCTAGAGACCTTGTATGGCCTTCAAATCTTGCTCTATTTCTTCATAATGGCTCCCAAGGTGGTAAAACTTATTTTTACCAAAGTCTTCAAAATTGTTCTAAAAAATCCTAAAAAATTCTAAATAAATTCTAAATAAATTCTAAAAACATCTATAATAGTTCTAAGATGATAATTTAAATTTAAGGCTATTTTATTCTACCTTGGAGATTTTTTATAATAATCAAATCAATTTAAATCAGCTAAAATCTTATTTTCTACATAAATAACTAAAAAGACATGAGGTTTTTTTTCTCATGATTCTTCTACCTATTAAGTAACATTTATATGTTTTTCATAAGTAATACATATAGATAGAAGGCCAATGTAGACATTGGTCTCCGTAACTAAATACTAATTTTTAGAATTAAGAGAAAATACTAAACCAACTAAGATAATTGCCTTCAAGACTTACTAAGATTCTATTTCTTTTCCACTAATACTATTTTTTTTTATTTAAGATCTTCTAAATACATAATTATCTAATAATTATAATTTTGGCACTTAAATATATTCTTTTGTTATAAAACAACTAGTGAACTAATTTGATGGCTCACACTTTACTAGTGTACAATAATAGATTGAAACATCTAGGAATAGATACTAAACCTGGTGACGAGCTGGATTTTGTGTTTGTTAAAAGTAAAAAAAAATATAAGCTTCAAGGTCACAAAATGTATCTACCATATTTAGTAGGATCTCATAACTTAGACATAAATCATCTATATTATATTAAAAATCATGTATCAAATCTGATTGACTAGATACTACAGTTCTTGGGCCAAAAATATTTGATGAAGGAATTTACAGATGCTATTAGAAATCTAATGATAGCAAGGATCAACTCGTTTTATAACACTGACTTTTTATGAAAGAGTTATAGGCACTCAAAATTAGGATATTGAAATTATACCTACTATCACTATTTTGGGCATAACTTGTGCATATAGAGATCAATAGAGGATTGGCAACTAGGATTGGAAACAACACTTTCTTGACTATAATTTTTATGTATAGATTGATGAAATCTAAGCTAAAGTGAAGGAGATATTGGGAGTTGAAGTTAGTGCTTGTAAGCTAAGGGCAGTAAGTGACCCCGCTTAACTAGTGCTTACATTTTGAGCTATATCTTAGGCAATTTGATAGATTTTTAGCTCAAAATTTTTAAAAGTGTATATGTTTATATTATAAGACTATATGTAAAAATTTTGTGGCATTAGAATTTTGGATTTGTGAGATATAAGGAAAATAGTGCTCGAGTCTCTCTAAGCTAGGGTTTTAAGTATCTACTAGGGCTTTTAAGATAACATACGATTGGAAGCAAATTTATAGTTGATTCTTCTTTATAGTGAAATTTAAAAGTATTATCTATATTTTGAAGAAAATTTTATAGAAATTAAATAATTGAATCAAGAGTTATTAGACTCTAAAGATCAAGAAGAAATAAGTCCTTACAGGTGAATAAAGTTTTGAAGGGTTTTTGTAGAAATTTAAACCTTTTTGTACAAACTTACTTAAATATAAGAGGATTTATTTATATAACTTTTCTTTTATAATATTTTTATAGTATTTCTCTTTTTTATTAAGGACAAATTATTTGTTGGAATTTAACCAATAAGTTTCAAATAAACTGTCTACAATTAGGTACTCAGTGTATTTCCAGATAGAAGTTCATGCCAACCGACAATATCTACCTCATATTCACCTATAATGTATTTATTAAAAGCTGTAGGTGCCTTTGATATTGTCACCTCTATAGATTCAACAAGTGCACCATAGTATTGTCTTGCATTCTTCTCATTTAAAAGGTCTCGCTTAAATATGTCCCTCATAGTTACCAGTGTATCTTTTGCTCTCATTTTTTTTTTTTTTCTTCTTTCTAGTTCTAGTTTCTTTTCAAGGAATGTCTTTCTATCAAATATAAAAGTGCAATAAAAATCACCCATCAAGACTTCCATTGCTTTTCTCATTGTTTTGATGTATGATGAACCATATTCTGTTTTCTCAAACGCTTCATATTTTAACACATTCTCGGCTTCCTTCAAAGAAAATATTCTCTCTATTCGGCAATGTGTAGTACATTTGGACATGATGAACAATAGAGCATGAATATCTATGGTGACTTTTATTCTTTGTATTTTATACAAGAATACTTTTTGTATCAGAGATGACAATAGTATTGATAATCAAACTAGAGACATGGCCTTTGCAATGTAATATTTTGTGCCAGTTTACAATGCTAGATGAGACTTATATCTACTGTGGAATAATAGTGATATTATTTCAATATGATCATTTGTAAGAAGATCATAGCATCTATACAAAATGGCAAACCTAATAGCTAGAAACAAGATAAAGAAGTACCTTGAAACTAATATTGGACTGTCGGGTAAGGATCTTGAAAAAAGCATCAACAATATCATTGTATATATGAAACTGGAAATAGTAAAGAAGGATGATGTCTTCTTCGAGTATAAAAAAATAAGAATGATATAAAAAATATACATTGGAAAAAAAAATATCATCTTTATAATCAAGGATCAACCCTCTTCATCCAACATATTCAAGTCTAATATAGTAAGGTTAGAGACCACTCTAGAGAAACTAAAAAGGTTGTTAAAAGGATAGAGTTCCACATTTGCCTAGTCCTACATTGCTGTTTGCCAAGACTATATATTTCTACTTATTTGTCTAGTTATTTGTATACTATACATTCTATTGCACTACAATGTCTTCTAGATTCTTTGAGTCTCTTCAGACAAAAGTTGAAGCTTTGAAGAAGTCTGTAACTAAGTAGACAGACAAGGATGATCGCCTCAAATATACCTTAAGTCTCTCATACTCCTCTTTGCCTAATAAAGTATGTTTTAATAAGGACAATATTTTTTTTGATGATAATCAAATTAACAAGAAATTGCAAGCAACTGAATTATTAAGGGAGTTTGAAAGATAGTATTCTCGATTATCGAAAATAGAAAAGGTAACTTTGGAACCAAATAAGGTTGAGTTATTTCTTCAAGCAGCAGATGGAGAATTACAAGAAAGGTTGGAGATTTCTCTTGAAGATATAGAAGAAGATGAAGGATTAACAACAAATTGGAAGAAGGTCGAAGATGCAATAGGGTTGTTGGCAAAAAAGGAATGGAGGAAGGACAGGGGAGGTATCCAAAGAATGGTGCAGGTACCTAAAATTCAAGTACCCACTTCACGGTTGACGGCACCTATTGTTCAACCTTCAACAACTACGTCAAAGAAAGAAGATATGGGGATTGAAGAACTTATACGTGGAATGCGAGATCTTCAAATTAAATTTACAAGGCTTGAAGAGAAGACTTCTGTAATGAATTCAAAATCTGCTTTTAAGCAAGGGTATGTACAAAGATGCATCTGGTGTGATGATGATTCCCATTCTTAAAAGGATTGTGGTGAGTTTAATGAAATGGTCCAATAAGGCATTATTTTTTGGAAAGATGGAAAGGTGGCGTTAAAGGATACTGGTGATATTCTCCAAACCAACTTTGATAAGGGAGGTATGAAAGCATTGGTTAAGGATTATTTGGCAACGAATGGGATTGCAGTAATGGAAATTGCAAGTTATGATACTAGAATGGATGATAATACTAAGCAAGAATTTTCTGGAAATATTGAACCAAGTGGGATTTGGTCTTCTGCCATTTCTACAATGCATAAGAAGAAGATGCCACGAGAAGCTTTATTAAGAACTGTTGCAATAATTCGTGGAACTATGGGTGTCACGGACATATATATAGTTACCTATATGATCAGATAGAACTAGATAAAAGAAGATAAAAGGAGGTTAATTCCATAATATCTTTAGAGAAACTTCCTAGAAACTTCATAGACACTGCTTTGACTTTATAAGTGTCCATAGTAGACTTTTGGATTAGAAACTTGGTCAATAAGTTAGCCACATGTCGTACATGTTGGTAGCTTGAAGACCAAGCTAAATACGTGGCGAACATATAGGAAACTTGCCTTGCAAGTTCGACACGTGTCTTGCAACTTGGACACGTGTCTTGTA
Organism: Physcomitrellopsis africana; assembly: GCA_036785485.1. Lineage (NCBI taxonomy): Eukaryota > Viridiplantae > Streptophyta > Bryopsida > Funariales > Funariaceae > Physcomitrellopsis > Physcomitrellopsis africana. The sequence goes on along the minus strand of JAWRVF010000105.1, from coordinate 425,123 downwards.
AATTGGATACGTGTTGGAGGTCCTATAGAACGTCGCCACTTAGCTCTTAGGTAGATAGTATAAATAGAGACAAGAGTGAAGCCTTCTTCACTCTTGTCAACTCCTTTCTTGTTTCTAGTTTGATTTCAAGAGTCTCTAGTGTCTTGTCTTTTGGCAATAGCCATTCCAGTTTCTTTTAATATATACACTACCTTGTTTCTATTTTATTATATTTCTTTGAGAGTGTTTTTCACTTACTTATTTGCTTCCGTTGAGTTCTTGTCCTTGACAGATTGACAAGAGTACACTTACAATATCAGAGCTTTGTCTTTTCTTGAGTAAGAGTGGATTACCCCTTTCTCTTGACAAGACATAAGCGTGTTAGAAGTTGCGGATTACCCACTTCTAAACTGATATTGTTCTTAGCATTTTCTTTGTTATCAAGTCTTTCTTTTTCTTTTGCCTTGAGCAATATCACATAGTTCTTTTCTTCTTAGTGTTATTATGGCAGAGCTTATCGAAATGAAGACTGCAATGGCACAAATGCAAGAACAATTAAGGGAGTTAATGCTTGCAATGCATCAACTCAATCTACCACCACAAGGAAGAACAAGAATAGCAGAAAGTAGAGATGTAGAGATGATTGGAGCTGCTTCAACACCTGCATCAAATCACATTCCTTCTCCAATTGTAGAACACCCTGTAAGCGCCAGAGAACCAAGAATTGCCTTACCCGAGAAATTTGATGGTATGAGATCAAAGTTTCGAGGGTTCATCAATCAAGTACAATTGGCAATCGAACTTCAACCGCAAAGCTATCCAACTCCAAGATCACAAGTCAGGTTTATTGGAACTCTACTTTCTGGTTCTGCATTATCATGGTTTTCGTCTTTTCTTGAACAACAAAATCCCATACTGGACAATTTGGAAGCTTTTTTGGTGGAGTTTTGATCTATGTATGGTGAACACGATGCAGCTCGTGTTGCAACAAATAAGATCCAAATTTTACGACAAAAAAACCGCTCTGTAACAGTGTATGCTTCACAATTTCGACAACTTGCAATCGATATCAAGTGGGATGATGCTGCACTCATCAGTCAATTTCTTTATGGATTGCAATATGAAGTAAAGAAATTGATGCTCAATTTACCTGATCCTCAAACATTGAGTCAAGCAATCGATTTTGCTGTAAAGTATGACAATTGACTTTTTGAGTTTCAATCCGAGAATCGTACAAGGAAAACTCAACGTTATTACTCAATGGCAACATCTTCACCAAATGTACATTCGGAAGTAGAAGACATGCAAATTGACGTAGTACATTTCAAACCTCTTACTGAGCAAGAAAAGATTCGTCGTCGCCAGGGAGGATTATGCTTATATTGTGGAGAACCTAAGCACACTGCTCAACATTGCCCAAAGAAACGACGCAACTATAAAATGAGGGGTACGGCGGTCAAAGGAGACAACATGTCGGAAAACGAATTTGTCCAGCTACAATAGGGACCGTGCAGCTGGAATCTTGTACAATTCCTAAAGAAGGTCCTATCCTCTCTTCAGAACCCTCTCCTTGTTTTATAATAGAATTATATTTAGGACCTAAAAACCACAAAGCCTCTGCTTTATTAGATTCAGGAGCCTCAGCATGTTTTTTAGATGAACAATTTGTTAAAAGTCGTAAAATACCTCTAGTACAAAAAACTAAACCTGTACATGTAGAAGTCATAGATGGTCGTCCATTGTCTTCTGGAGATGTCACTCATGAGACCCACCCTATAAAAGTAACAATAGACGGTCATAATAGTTACGTAACCTTTAACATAATTAAATCTCCATCTAATCCAGTTATTTTAGGTCTATCATGGTTAGAAAAATATAATCCTAAGATAGATTGGAATTCTCGTAGACTTCATTTTTCTCAAAACGTTATTAACACTTCCGTCGACCAAGTAAAAAGCTATAAGTCTAGTATAGTAAAACCCGTACTTATAGGTGCAAAAGCTTTTATGCATGAAGCAAAAGGAGGATCAACTTTTGCTATTTATGCCACACCCGTCTCTGATAGTAAAAGCACTTCAAGTGGCTTTCCAAGCCAATACCAAGATTATCAAGATGTTTTTGAGAAGAAAAATGCCGATATCCTTCCGGAGCATCGTTCATATGATTGTTCAATTGATCTCAAGGAGGGATCTCAACCTCCATTTGGACCAATCTACAGTCTATCACAAAATGAGTTGGCAGAACTCAAAGAGTATATTGAAGAAAATCTGGCCAAGAACTTCATACGCCATTCCAAATCCCCAGCAGGAGCTCCAATTCTATTTGTGAAGAAAAAAGATGGATCGTTACGAATGTGTGTGGATTATCGAGGGCTTAACAAGATCACTATCAAGAACAAGTATCCACTACCTTTAATCTCCGGACTTCTTGATCAACTGAATCAAGCTAAGATCTATACAAAAATAGATCTACGAGGAGCATACAACCTGGTTCGCATCAAAGAAGGAGATGAATGGAAGACTGCATTTCGAACAAGGTATGGACACTTCGAATATAATGTTATGCCTTTTGGACTCACGAATGCACCAGCCGCTTTTCAACATCTCATGAACGATGTTTTTCGTGAATTCTTAGATGATTTTGTTGTCTGCTATCTAGACGACATTTTAATCTACTCTAAGAATGTAGAAGAGCATGAAACACATGTTCGTCGTGTGTTACAAAAACTTAGAGAAACAGGGTTGTACGCCAAGATGGAAAAGTGTGTATTTCACACTACTCAAGTTGACTTCTTAGGTTACATCATATCGAATAATGGCCTCATGATGGATCCTAAGAAAGTCCAAACAATCATAGACTGGAAGATTCCAAGAACAGTAAGAGATGTGCAATGCTTTCTGGGATTTGCCAATTATTATCGAATCTTCATCAAGAACTTCTCTCAAGTTGCAGCCCCACTTACACGTTTGACTTGTAAGGACAAGCTCGAGTGGAATAAAGAAGCAGAAGCATCATTTGAAGCTTTGAAGATAGCTTTTACTTCTGCACTAATCGTATATCGCGTTGATTTTTCCAAGGCATTCTTTACGGAAACAGATGCATCAGACTTTGCTTTGGGCGCAGTATTGTCACAAATGGGAATAGATGACAAACTCCATCCAGTAGCTTTCCATTCCAGGAAATTTTTGACAGCAGAATCAACTACGAAATCCACGATAAAGAACTTCTCGCAATTGTGGATTCTTTTCAAGAATGGCATCATTATCTAGAAGGCGCTTCTAGTCCAGTCACCGTGTATACGGATCACAAGAACCTCGAGTATTTCATATCAGCACGCGTGTTGAATCGTCGTCAGGCTCGTTGGAGCATGTCTCTATCAAGATTCGAGTTCATTATTACATATTGGCTAGGAAAACAACAAGGTTTGTTTGATGCACTTTCCAGACGTTCTTATCTTGCACCAAAAGAAGGAGATGCAACTTTTGATCAACAAAGAACGACCCTCTTGAAGCCGGAGCAATTTCATCTTCGGGCAACGAAATCAACATTAACTGTTGATTCAACTTTTCTCAAGTAAGTTCAGTTAAGTATGTCCTCAGATCCTCTTATTCATGAAATTAAGAATAATTCTTCTAAATCTCATGATATTTCGAAGTTTGAGTTCAAAAAAAATATACTCTATTTCAAAGGGCGCTTATATGTTCCAGAAGGTGAAGCACGATTACGTGTTCTTCAAGCTCGTCATGACTTCCCGGCAGCAGGACATTTTGGGTACAATAAGACTCTAGAGTTGATATCTAGAGATTTTTGGTGGCCTCAAATGTGGAAGGGAGTCAAAGATTTTGTAAAAACTTGTGATGTTTGTTCAAGATCAAAAACTCCTCACCATCGACCCTACGGACTTCTTCAGCCATTATCCATTCCACAACAACCATGGTCTTCTGTGTCTATGGATTTTATCACGGATCTTCCAAATTCAGGTTCTTATGACTCTATATTCGTGATAGTAGATCGTTTTACTAAGATGGCATATTTCATATCATGTAAAAAATCTATCACAGGCGAAGAAACAGCTAAACTTTTCCTTGACAATATCTATCGCTATCATGGATTATCTAAGGATATTATATCAGATAGGGAAACTCAGTTTGTATCGAGATTTTGGAAAACACTTTTCAAGATTCTAAAGGTGGATATAAAGCTATCTTCAGCTTTCCATCCTCAAACTGATGGACAAACGGAGCGCGTAAATCAAGTCTTGGAACAGTATTTGAGATGTACCATCAACTACCAACAAGATGATTGGACAACTCTTTTACCATTGGCAGAGTTTGCTTATAATAATATGATACATTCTTCTACACAACAAACACCTTTCTTTGCCAATTATGGTTACCATCCACGACTTGATACTTTTGACTATTCGAAAGTTGACAATCCTGCGGCAGAAGACTTGGTAAATCATTTGTCAGAACTACATACAACAATGAAGGCACAATTAAAGGAAGCTCAAGAACGACAAAAGATAAACGCTGATGCGTATCGAAAGGAACAACCACAACTCAACGTAGGCGACAAGGTATGGCTACTTCGTCGCAATATCAAGACTACGCGACCTTGTGACAAGTTGGACTATCGTAAGCTTGGACCTTTTCGTATTTCTGAACAAATTAATCCAGTTGCATATCGATTACACCTACCAGAGTCTATGAAGATCCACCCTGTATTCCACGTGTCTCTTCTTGAACCATATAAGACAATGAACATACCAAGAAGAAGACAAGTGCCACCTCCTCCTATAGAAGTGAACAATAATGACGAATTTGAAGTAGAAGAAGTCTTAGATTCAAGGCGGCGCCGAAATAGGTTGGAATATCTTGTTCACTAGCACGGATACGATATTAGTGAGCGCACATGGGAACCAGCAAAAAATCTGGCGAATGCAGCGAGGAAGGTGGAGACCTTTCATCAACAACATCCATCGAAATCAAGATGAAGACTTTTCCTATAAAAGAAACAAGATGTAGGCAAGATAACATTCAACTTTCTATCCTTGTTTGTAGCTTCTTTGTATTTTGTGACGCTAAGAGATGGAGAATCAACAACCAGCGGATTTGACTCAAGAGCCTTCATTTGCTGACCTACCGGACGAGACATTGCGACTGTCACAACCCTCAAGACGACGCAATCGAGATGAAGATCTTCAAGAACGACATGTTCTTCCTCGAATAGATGGCGAGATACAACGTGTTTGGTATCACGACCTTGGAAGAGATTCTCGATGTTTGGTGATTTTATTGGAGATAGGAACAACTCCTGACGGTGTTCCAGATGTGACATTTGAAGGAAGTTATGAAGGTCACAACAATGATCAAATAACAGGGTGGTCTTCTCGCCCTGGAATGGGACACTATCGATAGCTGAGAGGATCCATCAATTACCTTTGAAGAGAACAAAGATTAGAATATGTGGCAAATACTATTCGCCGCATCTTAGACTTTTTACACATGTAATCACCGCTCTTGGTGGAACTCATCCTTTAAAGGGGGGGGTAATGTCACGGACATATATATAGTTACCTATATGATCAGATAGAATTAGATAGAAGAAGGTAAAAGGAGGTTAATTCTATAATATCTTTAGAGAAACTTCCTAGAAACTTCATAGATACTGCTTTGACTTTATAAGTGTCCATAGTAGACTTTTGGATTAGAAACTTGGTCAATAAGTTAGCCACATGTCGTACATGTTGGTAGCTTGAAGACCAAGCTAAATACATGGCGAACATATAGGAAACTTGCCCTGCAAGTTTGACACGTATCTTGCAACTTGGACACGTGTCTTATAAATTGGATACGTGTTGGAGGTCCTATAGAACGTCGCCACTTAGCTCTTAGGTAGATAGTATAAATAGAGACAAGAGTGAAGCCTTCTTCACTCTTGTCAACTCCTTTCTTGTTTCTAGTTTGATTTCAAGAGTCTCTAGTGTCTTGTCTTTTGGCAATAGCCATTCCAGTTTCTTTTAATATATACACTACCTTGTTTCTATTTTATTATATTTTTTTGAGAGTGTTTTTCACTTACTTATTTGCTTCCGTTGAGTTCTTGTCCTTGACAACGGGTTGGGAGGATCCTGTAGAGGCTTTATCAATACATGCCTATATTGCTAAAAATCAACATGAAGCCTTGATAGAAGAAAAGAAAAGACAAGATTCTAACGATACAAGAGAAGGGAATTCTTCAAAAAGACAGACTTGGGGAGATAAGGCTCGTGAGATGGCATCACAAGAATTACCAACAAAGGATGCTTCAATGTCTTCAAAAAAAAAATCAAAAGACTTAGGAGAAAAATATAAGTCAACGGCTTACAAACTTCTCTCTGATATTGAAGCAGCAACAAATTTAAAGGGGGTGCTTGAAGAACGTGTCCTTAATGCTAAAGTTGAATTCACATTGAAGAAAATATTGAATATTGTAAAGAAAAAATTTCATGATGTCATTATTGACAGTATTAAGGGAAAGAGGCAATTAATGGGTGAATCTGGATCAAATCATGCTATTGATGTGCACATATGTGAGGATGAAGAAGATGAAATTGGCAATTGTTATAAACAATCAACAAATGGAGGAAGGAGTTATAATCAAAAAGCACGTTTTGATGATCCAAGTGATAAGGAGAAAGAAATTTTGAGTCATTATACTCGAAAGCATTGGGCTAGAGCAACTATAGAGGCATTAGTAAAGATTGGAGATATGGATGAGCCAGTTGTTGCCTTGATTGACCATGGTTCAAAAATAAACCTTATGTCTAAGGATCTTTACATGAAACAGAAGTAGCCTATTGATATGGAGCATGGATGGATAATACGGGCGTCTAATAGTATACAAGGTGAGTTGTATGGTGCTTGTCCAGATGTGAAGGTTCAGATTGGTGATGTTGCAATAGAACAAAGTTTCTTTGTTCAAGATGCAACAACTTATCCTCTTATATTGGGACAACCGTACATTATTGCGACTCGAATGGAAACAAAAGTCCTTGATGATGGATCAGCTTATGCACGGATTTGTAGTGAAGATGGAAAAAAGGCAGTATAATTTTTGACTGTTCCTCTAAATCATGAACGTAATCGAGACAAATTGAGAGAGAAACTATTGCCAAGAGTCGTTGAAGAATTTACAGATTTTTGAGGAGTACCACTATAAAGCGGGATTATGGAGGTACAAAAGGAGAGGTACTCTCACAAGATATGTGTACCTTTGATGCAGGATTTATTGGCATTTTTGAAAATGGGAGTGCTATGTATAAGAGGATTGAGGATTTAAAAAGAAATGAGAAAAAAAGATTATGTGCTATTGAAAGAGAATTATATGGATTAAAATTATTAAAAGATGATGAAAAGATTATTGGTATTTATGAAGAAAATAGATTGGAAGATCCTTTAAAACTGATTACATCTATTGGATTAGGTGATGATGATAAAATTATACAGATTCATTCGAAAGAAGTTTATGATATGATTGAATCTTTTCAAACGCCAGAGGTTATGGTTGAAATAAAATACAAGACAATAGATAAGAAGGTAAAATCCATTGCTGGGCCTTTGCCAAAAGATTGTAAAGAACAGGTAGAAGGAGCTTCAAGAGAAAAGAGCTTGAGGGATCCAAGAAATATTGGGCATAAGTTTATTGAAGAAACTTTTGAAGAATTAAAGATTGGTTCTGATGGTTCCTTGTTGCGAGAGGAAATTGTGTTCTTCAAAGAAATGCTAGCAAAACGAGGTAAATCATTTGCCTTTGAATCTCATGAAATTGGGTGTGTGGATCCAAATGTTGTAACTCCTATGGTTATTTTTACTATACCACATGTACCTTGGAATTTGAGACCAATTCCAGTGCCAAGGGCACATTTACCGAATTTGATAGAATTATTAAAAGAAAAGATGAAGATGAAGATTTTGGAGCCTTCTTTTGCATCTTATTCTAGCCGATGGTTTACAGTGCCTAAAAAAAATGGATCATTATGATTTATTCAAGATATGCAGCCAGTAAATGCAGTGACTATCAAAAATGCAGGAATTGGACCAATAGTAGATGAATTTGCTAAAGCATTTGCAGGAAGGGCAATTTATTCAATGGGTGACCTGTATTCCGGCTATGACCAATTTCAACTAGCAAAAGAAAATAGAGACATGACAACAATGAGAACTCCACTTGGATTGGTTAAAATGTGTACTCTTCCTCAAGGTGCTACTAATTCAGTTGCACATATGATGAGCGGGATGAATAAGATATTGAGGGATTTTATTCCTGAGAAGACTATACCTTTTTTAGATAATGTTCCTATTAAAGGGTGCAAAGAAGAAGGCAAGGATGAAACTTTAGATAAAAGGGGGTGTCGCAAGTATGTTGTCAATCATATATAAGATTGTGAAAAGATATTGACTCGGCTTGAAGAAGTTCATCTTACATTATCAGGTATAAAATCTATATTTGGAGTACAAGAAGTTGTAATTGTTGGACATTTATGTGGATTTTATGGAAGAAAATCAGATCCAGCCAAAGCTGATGCAATTAGAAGAATAAAAGAAGATTGCAATTTTTTAACAGAGGTGCGTAGGTTTTTGGGTGCATGTGTGTTTTATCGTATTTGGATTCCTCACTATGCTCATATAGCGGATCCATTGTATGAATTGTTACGCAAGGGTTATCCTTTTAAATGTGAAGAAAAGTATATCAAAGCAATGCAGATATTGAAGGAATTATTAATATCACCTCCAGTATTGAGAAAAATTGATTATAAGTGCAATAGACCAATGATTCTTACAGTGGATATTAGTCCAATTGCCATTGGGTGGGCAATGGGTCAAGATGATTCAAATGGACGTAGATTTGCAATTCGATTTGGAGCTAAGATTTTAAGTGCACGCCAACGTGCATATTCCCAAGTGAAAAGGGAATTATGGGGAGTTGTTTCAGCTATGAAAGCTGAAAGGGATTATTTAATTCGGGCAATAGTAGTGGTGGAAATAGATTGTTTGCCTTTGCTTGGAATGATTACTAATTGCACAACTCCAGACATTGCAATATTAAGATGGATTGCTTATATCAAGTCATTAAATCCGGAGTTTAAACATGTTACGGGAAAGGATAATTTTGTAGCAGATATGTTATCTCAAGCAAGATATAATAGAAAAGATGAAATGATAGAGGATATTGATGATGTGGGTACTAAATTTTATTCAGTTTCATAATTGAATAAAGAAAATAAGCCATTTCATGAAGAAAACTATGAAGGAGATTTATTGGATATTGGATATTATTTGAGCACGTTAACTAAGCATGATAATTGGTCAGTTGAAGAATTTAAACAGATTAGGAAAAAAGCATACAAGTTCATATTACAAGGGGGATTTCTATGGAAGAGGCCAAAATGAAACATTGGTATGCCACAATGAGTAGCAGGTATCAAAGAAGTTCAACAAGAATTACTCAAGGAATTTCATGATAGTTTATGAGCAAGGCATAGAGGAATTTGGGCTACTTTTACTAAGTTGAAGGAGCGATATTGGTGGAAGAATATGTATCAAGATGTAACTTCATTCGTAGAATCTTGTGTGGCTTGTCAAATGTATTCGAATATACGACATTGAGATGGGTTGCATCCAACATATCCTTTGGCTATTCATTTTAAATGGATTGTGGATTTGATTATTATGCCAATGGGACTATGGCAAATGAGGTATTTAATTTTGGCTCGTGAGGATTTATCAAACCAAGTGGAAGGCAGGGCTTTAAGGACAAAGTCTACAGAAGGAATTTGTAGGTTTTTACTTGAGGATGTTATTTGCCACTACGGATGTGTGGAAAAGATCACTGCAGATCGTGGAGAATTAAATGCACATTAAGCTCATGAATTCTTCAAGAGATGTGGAGTTAAATTATCATTAACCACGGCTTATAATCCAGAAGGAAATGCAAAGAGTGAACGTGGACATCCACCAATTGTAAAAGCCTTGATTAAAGCTTGTAATGGAAGAGTGAGAGAATGGCCTCAACTTCTACCTTATGCATTATGGGCTGATCGAACAACTCATAGTTTGGTGACAGGATATATGCCAGTGGAACTCATGACAGGTCAAAAACCTATTATGCCAATTGAAGAACAAGTGCCAACTTGGAGTGTACTACCTTGGAAAGATGGACTAACAAGAGAAGAGTTACTGGCTATTAGAATTCGACAACTTGAACAAAGATCAGAAGATGTGGAACTAGCATTAAAGCGATTGCAAAAGGCAAGGCTAAAGAACAAGGCTTGGTTTGATAAACGACATTGATTGAGGCCTAAAGCAATTGAAGAAGGTGATTGGGTACTTGTTTATGACAACAGTTTGGATAACCAGCACAGTACCTTACGGAAATTTTCAAAACGTTGGTTTGGACCCTATATAGTGGTAACAGTTCAAGACAATGCCACATATTTATTGAAGGAATTAGATGGTATAAGGTTGAAGATACCTATTTCCGGGAAGCGAGTAAAAGTTTTCAAAAGATGAGATGGAGAAATAAACGTGGAAGATCATATTGAAGACATCAATAACTTTGAAGAAGACAATAATATTGAAATGGATGATGAAGAAGAACTTGGTGCAGAAAATGAAGAAATGGTATGATGCCAACTATGACATATGCTTCATTGGCGCATACTGGAGGATGCGCAGATTCAGAGGGGGTGGATGTCGTGTTGCAGCATGTTTATATAGTGAAAGGTATAGATAAGAAGAATTTATATTTAATACTTGATTATCTTAGTTCAATAGGAACTTAAGATACTTAAGAAAAGGATTATGGAAGACTCTTAGATTATTTTCTTGTTTTAATAGCTAACAGATAAAAGTTAGTTGTTAAAGTTTTCTTCTAGGCTATACAAACTCTTTTACTGATTTTGAAAAGCCATAAGTTAATTAGAATAGAATAAAAAAGGAAAATAGTTATTAAGGTTGATATTAGGATTAATTTGAGAATAGGATTTAACTTAAAAATCCTTAAATTTACTTGAATTGATACCCAAGGAAAGACCGGATATGAGACAGGGTCGAAATCGGACCTCTAGGGAAAAAAACGACCGCCGAAGGCAAGGAAGGGGGATATTTGAAGATCGGCGATTAGGATTAGATAGCTAGCTTGAAAAGGGTTCCAGGGGCATTTAGCTTGAAACCATAAGGTTTTGAAGGACTTAGCAATTGCTATTCAAAGTCAAGGTTTGTATTGGTGATTTGGGTTTTTATATAAGACAATGATGGCTTGCATTGTTGAGTGATTCGTAAAATTTGTGAAGCATGTATGGTTCAAAATTTGATATTGTTTGGATTATTGGGTGTGCTAAGTGTATACGAAGTTTTGTATTAATCTAGCAATGCAATCAGGAGATATTTGAGCTTTGATACAAAGAGTTGTCGGAAGTTGGCAGTTTAGGGTTGGATAGGGTTTCTATGATAACTAAAGATCCACTAATTGGATCAACGTAATTTTTGGTATGCTAATAGAAGACTTGTAGGTTGAGTTACATACCAAGTTTGAGCTGAAGTTAACGGTGAAAGAAGGAGAAATCACCATTGGAATTTCTACATCAATCTTCAAGTTGGCGGCTGAGCGTCATCAGTGTGCTTTTTTTGGGCGTTTTCTTGCAATTTGTAAGTTGGATTGGACTAAGTTTTCTTGAGCATGTAAAAGGCTTATATCAGCATGTGTGTGCAAAATTTCACACTAAGTAGACGGTTCGATTAAAAATTATAGCTTATTAAAGCTCACTGATTAGAGTTAGGACTTATAAACAAAAATAAAAATTGCTTAATTATAAAGGAAATAAGGTAATTGGGATATATGTAAGATTGATTTTACTAAGAGGAGTGTTTTTAAACACTTATGAATTGAAGCTCGAGTTATATTCCTTATATATGGATGAAACATATTAGGATTTCTCGAGTATTGGCAAACAATATTTTACCTTTTACAGCCAAGTGCCAAGTGCATTCCCAATTGAGACAACACGTAATACGACACCGTCAAGTATCAGAGTTCTTGAAGGCATATCTGAGGAAAAAAGATCAATTGCTCCCAAAAAATAAGAGATGAAAAATAAGAGAGTGATGATGATTTGCCTCTTTTAACACCCATTTATACCAAGTCTGTAGAGTACATGAACTCTTGGAGCTCCTTAAGAGCCTTGCCAACAATATCCTCTCCCAAAGGATATAAGGGCTTAAATCACATTATCTTCTTATCACCTCCACCACTGTCAAATATATTATGAACGTACTTATAATAATAAAATTTTAGTTGCTTCAGATGATCTGTAGTATAACAAGACAGAAAAAATTCAAACACATCTTTGTTAGGTAATCTATTCCTTCTGAGTCCAGGAAAGAGTCCTACATCACAAATGTATATTCTTGAATAAGGACCATCTTTATAGTATCGCATAGTAGGCCTTTCTTCTGACCTATATCTTTCTTCTTTTGATTCTATAATTATCATTGACTTAATAGAACACTCTTTTGTATATCTTATTACAAAGAGTTCTGGTACCTCATCTTTGAGAGCAAACATTTGTGTATGGTGCTTAGAGGCCTTTTCATCTTTAGTTGTAATACTATATAGCTTAGCAAACTCATCTTTTATTTCTTTGTAGACAGTGAATAACATTAAAACGTGATCTATAACAGCGTTTATATGCTCTTCCCTTTTTATGTTACATATTGTAATATCTTTGCTTTCTCCTCTTTTAAATATTATTATTATAAGATTAATATGTATGGAGTACTTGGCTTTCATGGATACTAGAACACTCTTTTTCTTAAGAAAAAATAGACTAGACAGCCTAGGCTCATTCATTATGATATCACATAACAACTAAAGGTCTGGCTTTTGTTCACTTATAACAATAGACAGTTCTTTGTTTGTACTTTCAACACTATTTGCAATATCTATAGAGATTGTATTACTAACCATGTTGATAAGCTAAGTATCATATATAGCATATGATGATATATGTTGTACTTTCATTAGCTTCAGATTAAAGTCAAAGATAATTTTTATAAAAAATCTTATGGTACTGTCTCTCAAAAGGGGAATCATAAGCGTAATAACAAGGGCATTGTCACTCTTTGATGTATTAGCAATCGCTATGTTGGGATGAAAGTGCTTATACCATTAATAATTCCTAGTACATCTTTCAACAGTATAAACTTCTTTTGATATACATATAATATCAAAGAGAATGTTTGTATCTATACAAATAATTGGCAAGGTTAGGATTATATCTTGTACAAAGAAGGAATCCATTATCTATAAGGGTTGAAATCTAACATCCATAAAAAAATAATTACAACAATTTTTTTATATCAATATTTTATACTACTATACTATAGTATATTTTATCATAGTAACTCTTCTCTATTCTTATCATACTATCCTTTTGGAAGCCATACCAGTTACATATACAATCATTAGAGCATATTCTTAGCAAATCTTCTTGTGCAATTCTCTTCCCTTGGATTTCTTCTAGTTCAACATCTGATATATGATAATACTTTGGCACAAGAATATTAAGTGTAGGATTGAATTTTAGCTCTTCCTCACTAAAGACCATTATATCATGACTCGATATATTCTCAAATATAAAAGCATGAAGAGTATCTGAGAATATAACTAATATGATTGCAGACTCTGTAATATCTTCTTGTAGAGTAGCTTGATAACAGTCAATTGTAAGCTTTGATATATCTCTTTTAATAAGGATGTTTCCATTCTTTGTAACTGGATGAGAGTCCATAAAATCCTCCTAGACTCTACTAATACCACTATTGCAGCAATAAGAAGTGTTACGTTCATATCACGTACTTGAATGCCTAGCACTATTCTTTCAATCTCCTTTTTCATCTCTAATCCAATGTCAAAGTGCTTTACAAAAAACGATAATACGCCTGTAGATATTTTAACATCTTCTTCATCTGACAATGAGCTAGTCATAGGTTCCAATTTATAGAAGGATCAATGATGATATTTATAGTTTTGAAGTGGTTGCATCTGAAGAATCCTTTACTTGCTCTAAATGGAGATAGATGCGTAGCTCTGAGAATCACATTTCTTGATGTATCTGTTTCTTTGTCAAAGCTATCTTTTTCTATAGCACAAATATTACTCGTCCCTTTAAAGAACATAGTCTTATACACATATTTGTAAAATGGTGCCACAAAGCATCGTGACTCCTATTGGAAGCACTCTCAGTCATCAATGTAGTATTTAATAATAGTACTCTTTGCTTGCACCATTTGATAAGGTCACCATGGGAGGGAGCAATAAACTTTCTTATCTCTTCGGAGATCTCTTTGAATATATTTGCTAATGATGGAAGAATAGGATGTTCCTTATTAATAGAGAATGATAATCCATTGGCTCTATTGACATCTTTATATAGTTCTTATCCTAACATTATAACTCTTACACTGCTTAATGGTATTTCATAGAAGGCTCTCAATATATTATCTAGTGTCGAGAATATAACAATCCCTGTGTCAATCTCCTTCTATTGTATATGTGCTATCCCATCTAATTTATTAGCCATAGAAATCATAAATTCTTTCTATCCAGACGGGAGCAATACAGCCATAATAAAATGGTATAGATTCAACGTTGAGTGTATGAACATGAAGGATATTAAGCCACCAATAACATCTGAAGACATCAATAAGAAGATCTTCTTTGAGGAGAAGAAATAAAGAAATAATATTATTATAGAAGAGGATGCAGAAGCTTGTTTTGTATGTAAGAGCAAAAAGACTGTATTTGTAGATGTCCAGAATTCACTCTCTATTATTGTGAGCAATGAATTATTGTTGTTAAGAGATTGCTTTATCACTCTTTGGCTCTTGTTTCTGAGATTATTAAAAATAATGCCTATGTCCTCATTGTCCTCGTTCATACTAGGTATATTAATGGCTCCTACATTGTACACATAATTATCATATCTTACACTTAGTCCTTCTTCAAGAAGCCATTTGTCTACAATCTTTTGCAATGATTCAAGAAATGGTAGAACATCCTCCTTTCTACCGTTTATGAAGATATCTTTTATTATGCTTTTTATTTTGCTAGATGTAATAAAAGAATGTAATGGTTCTTTTCTACCTCTTACTATCTGCACAAGAGAGAGTATAAGATCCCTCAAGGTATGTATATTAATATTATCAATATTGAGACTAGATATTATAAGACAATCATAGTGTGTCAGTCTCTTTAGTATCTTATTTATCTTATACATCATTAAAGATCCTATAACTATGTCTTGTATTATATATATTATAGGCATAGAATTCTAGGGCAATAATATGCACTTATTAATAGCTAGAAGTGTTCTACACTCTGTCTTTGATGGGTAAGAAAAAATTCAAAATATATTCATCTCATTTTCATCAAAGTTTGCATTAAATATTGGACAGACAAATGGATTAATTCTTATTGTATAGGAATCTGCCATTATTCTTGCTATGAAACTCATGAGAGACATTTTTTGAAGAGATGGCTATCTATTGAGCAGTACATAGTCTCCATCCTTTTCTACTTTGATGTTACTGCACAATCCTTCAGAGATACTTGCCTCATTAATGCCCAAGTTTGGATCCGGAGTTATAACGGCTCTTGCACAATATTTATTTTTCTTGTCTTGAATATACTTTTTAAATATATCATTTTTGCCAAATATTCTACTTGTTAGAGATTCATCATCTATTACCTGAACATCCTTGCCTATTATCCTACAGTAGTTCCTATAGATAATAGACACGTTGTTGTTGTTTCTTAGAATGAAGTTGTAGAGTTTGTATAGACTATCATTGGGATGCGATAGTAACCTAATGTAGTTTAGAACAATAGGTATAGCGTCCATTATAAAGTCCTTCGGATTAAAAGATTCATAGTTAGAGTATGCAACTGTTTACGAGTTAGAGTATAAAACATACTCTTTATAATAGAAGATAATACAATATAACTTGGTTCCTTCTTATCAACAAGGCACATTTCTTTAGGATAAAACCTGTGTGTTCTTGCATGATCACTACACTTATTGCATATCCTCTTTTACTTAACTTTTGTAATAGAGTCAAATGACATGCACCTAGAGTATATCATCTCTGCAGCTCTTATTATGTCTTTCAAGCACAACAGATTAAAGATAGATGTACCAAGTAGTATAAATCCCATATATCCTAAACAGTTCTTTGGATCCAAGGACGTTCAATAATATACCAATATTCTTGTTCCTAAAGCAGGAGAATTGATGTCATCTCTGCTTTTGATTTGCAACGATGAGATTTACATAAGCTTTTTTATAGAGTAGTAGGAAAACGAAATAGTCTTAGGTTGAATAGACATGATGATAGTATTATGTGGGACCAAAAAGAAACATGACATGTTACTATCAACATAGAATTGAAGGTCCCTACAAACGTCTTAGTCTAGAATTACACTCTCTCCTAGACGACTAACTCAGTAGAAGTTTAGTAATGGACTTCTTAATGTTTATAAGAGACATAGGTCTAGATGGAGGCATTGTCAAGATATATGATGATATGCTATTGGACGTTGTCAAGGTGATCAAAAGAGTAACAATAGATGGTAATAATATTACTATTT
Source organism: Physcomitrellopsis africana (assembly GCA_036785485.1). Classification (NCBI taxonomy): domain Eukaryota; kingdom Viridiplantae; phylum Streptophyta; class Bryopsida; order Funariales; family Funariaceae; genus Physcomitrellopsis; species Physcomitrellopsis africana. The sequence goes on along the minus strand of JAWRVF010000105.1, from coordinate 408,455 downwards.
AAATTCAAAAAATATTATTTTTACAAGTACAAAAGAAACAAAGATTAGTATGCGTGAAAAGTTTGATAGAATAAGATCAAAATTTTGAGGATTTTTACAACAAGTCAAGTTTTATTTAAAATTATATTTTTTTCTAATTTTCTAATAGATTCATTTAAATTAGATATATAGATATACTTCTACTTGAAAGTATTTTTTTTTGTTTGTATTTTTTATGGAAAAAAATTTATGACTTTTTTATGATTTGAATTCATTTATCAAAATATTTAAGGCCACATTTTTAAAAAATGATTGAAAAAAAGTAGCAAAGACCAAGATTTTATCTTTATAATAAGGATGACAATCAACCACAATATATATTGCTAAATTCCAAAACCTTGCTTGTGATATAGAATAGAATGACAAAACCCTTATTAATCAATTTTATTATGGATTGAAGAATAATATCAAAGATTTGTTATTAATAATATCAAAAGTAGACTCCTTGGTACAATTTATTGCTTAAGTCATTGCATGCAACAATCAATTATTTGAAAGGCTTTAAGAATGTAGATCTAGCTAAAGAGAAGTAAATCAATGAATAATAGCAGCTCTTAAGTTTTTATAAATTTATTTGACTATGTTAGAACCAATGCAAATTGATTCGATATGATTTAAATCTCTCACTTAGTAGGAAAAGACTTGATGTCATCAAAAGGGTCTACACTTATATTATGGAAAAGCTAAGTACACTACTCAATATTGTCTAAAGACGGAACGCAACTACAAAATGATAAGTATGGTTGCTAAAAAAGATAATATATTGGAAAATATATTTTTTCAACTACAATAGAGTTAATAGCTGAAATCATATACAACACCTAATAAAGGTCCTATTCTCTTCTCAAATCATTCACCTTATTTTATAATAGATGTATCTTTAAGACCTAAAAATCTCAAAATCTGTATCTAATTAGATTCAAGAGCCTCAACTTATTTTATAGACAAAGATTTCATTAAAAAAATAAAAAATACCTTTAATTAAGAAAATTAAATCTATATATATATATATATATATATAAAAGTCATAGATAATAATTCATTATCATCTAGAAATATCACCCATGAAATTGCTCCTTTAGATGTAATAACTAAAGGACATAATAGCATAATAATATTTAATGTGATTAGATTTCTTTCCAATCCAATTATTTTAAGATTATTATGATTAAAAAAATATATAATCTTCAAATAGATTGAATTTTTTATAATTTTGGTTTTTCTTATAGTTTAATCTAAAAATCCATTAATCAAATGAAAATATATAAGTCTAATACATCCAAATCCTTACTGATAGATACAAAAGCTATTTTATATGTAACAAAAAAATAATCATCTTTTGCTATATATATCATATTTATTTTTGATGCTGAAAAGCTTATAAGTGGTATTTTTAGCTAATATCAAGATTTTCAAGATATTTTATAAAAAATAATATAGATATTCTTTTAAAACATTGATCTTATGATTGTTCAATTGATCTTTAAAAAAGAGCTCAAATACCATTTGGACCAATCTATAATTTATTGCAGAAGGAGTTGGCTATATTAAAGAAGTATATTGTTGAAAACTTGGCTAAGAACTTCATATGCCATTTAAAATCCCTAATAGAAATTCCTATCTTATTTGTGAAGAAAAAAGATGGATTCTTGCAAATATATATAGATTATTGAGGACTTAATAAGATTATTATTAAAAATAGGTATTATTTAATTTTGATTTTAGAACTTCTTGATCAACTCAGTCAAGCAAAGATCTATATAAAAATAAATCTGCAAAGAGTATATAACTTGGTCCACATCAAACAAGATGATAAATAGAAGATTGCATTTTGAACTAGGTATGGCCATTTTGAATATAATGTCATATCTTTTAGACTTACAAATACACCAACTACTTTTTAATATCTTATAAATGATATTTTTTATGAGTTTCTTGATGATTTTATTGTCTATTATTTAGACGACATTTTGATCTACTCTAAAAATATAGAAGAATATGAACTTCATATTTGTTGAGTATTACAAAAACTTAGAGATATAGGATTATATGTTAAGATAAAAAAATATATATTATATACTATTCAAGTTGATTTTTTAGGATACGTTATTTTTAATGGCAATGTAATGATAGATCCTAAAAAATTCAGACAATTATGGACTGAAAAAAATCTAAAAATAATAAGAGATGTACAATTTTTTTGAGATTTGTCAATTATTATCGGATCTTCATCAAATTTTTTTTTAAAGTTGTAGCTCTATTAACACACTTAACTTATTTTAAAAAATTCAAGTGGAATAAGGAAGTAGAATCATCATTTGAAGCTTTAAAAATAGCTTTTATTTTTATATCAATCTTATATTGTATGAACTTCTCCAAAGAATTTTTTATGAAAACAAATGCATCACACTTTATCTTGGATGCAATGTTGTCAAGAAATAGATGAAAAATTTTATCTACTAGCTTTTTATTTAAGAAAATTTTGAAGAATCCAAATTAATTACAAGATCCACAACAAAGAACTTCTTGTAATTATGGATTCTTTTCAAGAATGGCATCATTATCTAGAAGGCGCTTCTAATCCAATTATTATATATATGGATTATAAGAATCTTGAGTATTTCATGTCAATATATGGTTTAAATTGTCGCTAGGCTTGTTAGACTATGTCTTTGTCAAAATTCAAGATCATAATCACTTACTGGCTAAAAAAATAGCAAGATTTATCCAATGCCCTTTCTAAATATTCTTATCTTATATCAAAAGAAAGAAATGCAGCTTTTGATCAAGAAAAGATGATCTTATTAAAACCAAAATAATTTCATCTTTAAAAAATAAAATTGACATTGACTATTGATTCAGTTTTTTAAAAATAAATCCAATCTAATATATCTTTAGATCTATTTTTTTATGATATTAAGAATAATTCATCTAAGTCTTTTAATACTTCCAAGTTAAAATTTAAAAATAATTTACTTTAATTCAAGAAACATTTGTATATTTTAGAATATAAAGCATGATTGTATACTTTTGAAGCTTGTTACAACCTCCTTGCAATAGGATATTTTTGATACAACAAGATTTTGGAGCTAATATCAAGAGATTTTTTATGGCTTCAAATATAGAAGGTAGTTAAAGAATTTGTAGAGTCATGTAATGTTTGTTCAAGATAAAAAATTCCTTGTTATCAACCTTACGGACTTTTTTAACCATTATCTATATTGAAACAGCTATGGTCTTCTATCTATATAGATTTTATCATGGATCTATTAATTTCAAGTTCATATGATTTTATATTTGTGATTGTAGATTATTTCACTAAGATGGTATAATTTGTACTATGTACAAAATCTACTATAGATGAAAAAACACCTAAACTCTTCTTTGACAATATCTATCACTATTATGGATTGTTAAAGGATATTATATCAAATAAAAGGATACAATTTGTATCAAAATTTTTAAAAAATCCTTTTCAAGATATTGAACATGGATATAAAACTATCTTTAGCCTTCTACCTTCAAATTGATGAACACATAGAATAGATAAATTAAATTTTAGAATAGTATTTGAGGTGTACCATCAATTATCATTAAAATGATTGGACAATGTTTTTGCCATTGACAAAGTTTGCTTATAATAATTTTATATATTTTTTTATTCAACAAATATCTTTTTTTGCCAATTATGGTTATCATCTATAATTTGATATTTTTGACTTTTTAAAAGTTAATAATCCTATGATAAAAGACTTAGTAAATCGATTGTCAAAGTTACATGTAATAATAAAGGCACAATTAAAAGAAGCTCAAGAATGACAAAAGACCAACATAAATGTCTATCATAAGAAATAATCTCAATTCCACATTGGTGACAAGGTATGGCTACTTTGTCATAATATTAAGAATATTCGTCCTTGTGACAAGTTAGATTATCATAGGCTTGAACCATTTTTGATTTGTAAACATGTCAATTTAGTTGCTTATTCATTACAACTACTAGAGTCTATGAAGATCCATTCTATATTCCATGTGTCTTTGTTTGAGCCATATAAGAGAATAGATATGGAAGAAAGAAGACAAATGCCACCATCTTTTATAGAAGTAGACAATAATAGGAAACAAAGAACAAAGTATATGGCAAATACAATTTGATGCATCTTGAACTTCTTCAATATGTAAATAGTGCTTCTTGTGGAACTTGTCATTAAAAAGAGAGATAATATCATGAACATAAGATTTATTCTAATAACTATTTAAGTAATATGGATAGATAGGAATAAATAAAAATAAATTAATTTGATAATATCTTATAGAGAAGCTTCTTAGGAGCTTAAAAAATATGATTTTATCTTTAATTATGCCTATAGGTGATTGATAGGTTAAAAACTTAGCAAACAAGTTAGCCACGTGTCACACATATTAGTAGCTTGTGGAACAAGCTTAGTATATGGCATACGTATACCAAACATATCTTGTAAGTTGGACATGTGTTGGAGATTCTAAAGAACATCTCCATATAGCTCTTAGATAGATAATACATATAGAAATAAGAGTGAAGCATTCTTCACTGTTGTCAACATCTTTTTTATCCTTGGTATTGTTTTAAGAATTTTTATTCTTTTTATCTTTGATAATAGCCATTCTAATTTAATATTATACCATTTTTGATCGATTTTTTATTTCTTTCAAGTGATAGAAGAGTATTTTGATACTTTGGTTGTTTGTGTTTTATGTCCTTGACAAAACATGATCAAGAAACAAAGAATCTATTGGAATTGAGTCAAAAGTTACTTGAACACAAAATTTCTTAGATTTCAAGAGTATTATCTTTAATTTGTTTTATAGTCCAATATCTTGTAATTTTTATAAGATAAGGTAGATATGTTGTTTGTGCTTTTTTAAAATCTTATAATAAATCAAAATATTATTCAAATAACATATAATTAAATTATGAAAGAATTCATAAAATATATTGTTTATCAAATGTTGGAAAATGGTTTGTGCATTTGCAAGGCTAAAATGTAAAACATTATATTCAAAGTATCTATATTTTGTACAAAAAACAATCTTCTATTTGTTTCTTTTTTTGATCCATACTAAATTATAAGCTTCATAGAGATCTATTTTGATATAGATCTTAGATTAATCTAATTGGTTAAAAAGCCCATATATCAATGACAAAAGATATTGATTTTTTATTGTCACTTTATTGAGGCCATGGTAGTCAATGCACATGTGTAAAAATCCATCTTTTTTCTTTATAAAGAATATAGGTGTACTAATATAAGATTTTGAATGTCAAACAAAATTCTATGCTAAATTCTTATCAATATACTTTCTAAATGCTATAAGCTTATTTTGTAATAAGTTATAAATTGGACTAAAAGGTGATTGTGCGCTATCATAAAGATTAATAGTACAACCATATAAATAATATTTTGATAAGGTATTTGTGTTCTTTTTTAAAATACATCTTAAAAATCTTTGTATTTTTTTAAAATGATTGTTGGAATACTTGTTGTTCTAGATATTGAAGTTGCATAAATAACAAAAGAAGTGTTCTTTTTGGTTGTTCTCATAAAATCTCTTGCTCCAATAAATAGAGGCTTTATAGTTTTAGATCTATAAGATATATGATATTTTCTATCAGATTTAATAATAATAGGTTGTGGCATTCCAAAAAATTTTATTTTATAAAATATCCGATCTATACAAAGATTATATTTTTTAAGCATATATAAACAATCTTAGATTTCTTAAATATAGGAATTTTATGGATTTAAAATTCAAGCCAATAAAGCAAGCAGAGGCTTTTGAATCTATTAAAACAAGGATTTTGAATTTTTGGGCATCTAAACATATTGATATGGTAAAATAACAAGAATGACTAAATCATAATACAAAATCTTTTTTGGTTTGTGGAATAGAAGAATCTAATTATATAGTTTTTATCAAGGCTAGATACTCTTATTTTTCTTTGAAGCATCTAGTAATGTACCATTTTTTTCATTTGATATGTATGTTGATGCTTTTTGTAGCAATTATTAGCCTTGTAGCCAAATTCTCTATAATATAAATATAAGCCATATTCTTTTCAATGCTTCTCCTCTTGCTCAAAAAGAAATTTGAAGTAAACCACATTAATCTACATATCTTCTACTTTCAAATATTTGCTAGGATTGGGAGATGTAGAAGATGCCAAGTACTTGGTGTAAAGTCATGACACAAGTAGTAGACATTTTTCTTGTCAATGTTGAAATAGCCAATTATTTTATTTTATTATTTAATTAATGGCTTTATTAAGTATTTAAGGATCAGACATAGACAATAATAGATCCTTTATATTATCTTATAATTTCCAATAAAAGTGACTTATCAATGTATCTTCACTTGAATTGATATCACATACTAATTGTTAAAATTTTAAAATATAAGCACATGTAATACGAATTTTTTATCAAAAGATTTGGATTTTAATTGTGGTAGAATAAATCTTATTATGTTCTCTAAAAAACTTCCACAAATGCTACCAAAAATGTTTCAAAGTTATGCAATATGGAAGAATTCTTTTCAAACAATGGAACAAATCAAGACAAAACTTAATCTCAAAGCAAGATTCCAACCAAACCAACAAAAGATGCTTCTATAAAATACCACTAAGGTTGTAGTAAAGTAATAAGTCATACTTGATTTACAAAGCTATAAAACTTTGAATAAGTTCCATCAAACTTTTTTAAGAGGCTAATTTTTAGTCCTTTTGCTATTGACATTAAATTGCCATTTCAATACATATATTTTTTAATGAAATAGATCTTAGTACTGGAGTGAGGTGGTCCTGTTCTTTGACCATCATGTATGATCATATAAAGTTCTTTATTTTACTTAGACAAGGTCTTTGTCTTGACTCTTAATGCTTTAAGAGTATCTATAATTGAATCCAATTTGGCTTCTCTATAATCCGCCATATTGAGTTCTTTATTTCTTACCATAAAAATAAAACAAGAAGAAATAAATACAAGAAATTAAGAAAAATATTGTTCTAGAGGAGGATAACCTGCAATCTTTAAAACACTATGATACTTCTAAGAAGGAAGGTAATCTGTTGTCTATCCAAAAAGACCAAGTTCCAATATTGTGTTATGTTAATCTTGATAAATCATTATAGATATACCACTTAAGTAAAACAAGGCTTCAAAAATTCAAAGAACTAAAATAGAAGAGATTTACTTTATATTACAAGCAAAGAGCTATAACAAGGTGTAAAAATAAGACTAGAAGGCTCAAACTAAGCTACAAAAATTGTGTTGTTGAAACTGAGAATCCCCTCAACCTTGATCCATATATATACTAGGTGCAAGAAATCTCTTTGAGGAGTTTCCTTGATGCTTGGAGGTGAAGCAAGCCTAAGATCCTTCTTGACCATCTAAGATCTCCTAGAATCTTCTAAGACCTTCCAAAACCTTCTTGGAATCTATTAGGTCCTATTAAGGCCTTCTTAGAATCATTAAAAATCTTCTAAAATCTTCTTTCTTTGTATATTTGTAATAAATATAGATTAAAATATTTATTTTTATTAGACTTGATTTAATTTTTTAAATTTAAATTTTAAATAGATATATAGTAAGAAACACAAAATACTATTGTAATTTTTAAAAAAATCTAAATTAATTTATATGTATATGAAATTAGATTGGAAATAATAGCTAATCTTGAAAATTTAAAAACTATACTCAAAAATTAATTGTATACAAAAAATAATTTAAATTTTACTAAAAATAAATAATTAATTTTAACTTATTTTTTGAATTTTATTATTAATTTAATTATATATATATATATATATATATATATATATATATATATATATATATATATATTATTCAATAATAATTTATTAACTTATTTTAATTCATCAAAGTGGTTGTAGTGGATTCTTATGTGTGTATATATATATATATATATATATATATATATATAAATATTAAATAATAATTTAAAATATGATATGAAGTTTCTAATTAAAAATATATTTTTTAATACTCTTATAATCTAAACTTATGGATTATATTTTAATTGGAGTATCAAAGTTAAAATAAAAAATCAATCAATTATTAAAAAACTAGAATTAAATTATTTTTTATTTAAAAAAATTACTTTATGAAAGATTTTAATAATCTATTTTAGTTAATTTATTAAAAGATATTGATATAAAAATAGTTTTATATAAATATTTATAATATATTAAAATATTTAATATTTTATTTTAAATTTTTTAGATTAAGTATTTATTTATGTAATAATATTTTTTAAAATAAGTATTATAGATTTTTAAATTTAAAATTCTTAAAATCAAATTTTACTACTACTAATCTAAGTGAATATTGAGTTTATTTATATAATTGTATTATACTTTAAATCTCTAAAATATTTATTATTTTACTTATTAAATTTTTATATTATTTACTATATAAGTCTTTAAAATATTATATATTAATTTATAAAAAGTATAATTATCTATTAAAAACTTTTTATAAATCAAGTACTAAAATTATTTATAATTATACAAGATATATAAATGATTATAAATACTATTAGTTTTGCATGCATCATTTGATTGAAAGTTATCTATTATTTATATTTAATTTTATGTAAGTTTATTAAAAATTATACTTATGAATTATTTTACACAAAATTCCATATTAATAGTTTAAATTTTAAACAAAAAAAAAAAAAAAAAAAAAAAAAAAAAAATCACACTATTTTTATACTTTTGAATAAAACAATGTTTTGTCTAAATAAATAGATTGTTAAAATACTCAACTTACAAACTTTACTAATTAAATATCAATGGATTTAAGTTTAAAATCTCACATTTAAATTGACTTTGCTAAAACATAATCATTTGTTTAAACAAAATACATTTAAATCTTTGAAAGAAAGAGGCAATGTTGTATATCCCAAACTAGCCTAATATGCAACAACTTCATAAAAATTAATAAAAATTATATTTTGTTACAAATTATAAAATTTGTTATATGACTAATTGAAGAAGTTTGGGAGAGAGTGCCATCCAATTTGGGAGCTTGTGCTTGAGGCACATTACATATTTGTTACCAAACATGATTAATTAAGAAACATATACATATGCACATTACTCCTCTAGCAAAGTGGTCCACATATATTTGCAATGCCTTGTGTGCATACAAATAATTCAGTCTAGGTGGATTTGCTGTCCTGTGATATTAAACTTTTCACGACAGCGAGGAGACAAAAAAAGGCTGTGAAATCCTTGACGCTTTCAGATCTCCGACAGTGAGAGACAAGCTAGTGACAGAGGCCATCATACAATTACTAATCTTATGACCTCACAAGATCGACTGCGGACGCGGTTTTCAGTGTGTATCTTGTTCTTTTGCGCTAAACCAAGCAAAACTTGTGGTGAGTGGGTGTTCAGATATTTAAACTATTCATAATCTCGGATAGCTGTTCAAGTGGGTAAATTTAATAAGTCTGGAAAGTGAGTATGTATATGTGTGTACATGATTGTTGCAGTCAAGTTGAGTATGTTAGACGCGGTGAGCAGTTTCATAGAATCTGGAAAGACGACGATGGGTTTGAACCGATTCCTCTTGTCCAGAATGTGGTCTGCTTTTCAAGACCACGGTACAGATATATGGCGTCAACATCTGTAACAAATTCTGAACCAAACGACTGGAAAACTGACACACTGTGATTCCATTCGCTGAGGCATGTCGAACATCTACACAGTAACTTCGCAGATGGCAGAAATCTCTAAGGTTGCTGCCAGGAGAAGTCAGGATTTATGGTGCCGCAAAACAGAAAAAATATCTAGGTTGTGAGCGATCCAGGTGAGGTACCCATGGGGACCTCATCAGCTCCAGGAGCATCTTCTCATTCTCCTCAGTAGCAAAGTCCACATCGGCGACCAAGTAAGGAGCCACCAACACCGAAGGAGCAGGTTTGGTGTGTGCACTGGACAGGTTAGCCGAGAAGCTGTTGCAATTACAGCTTGACTTTCTAGGGTTTACCGATGCGTCTCCGTCCCATTATCTACTAAAAGCTGAGGGGAGTTTTGAGAGGGAAGTGGAGCCAGCGACGGAGTCATGAACGCACCTAACAACCCCGCCCTATCTGCTTAGAAATCCTTGTGACCCACGAGGCTGATCCCCTCCACTTCGAACTACTTGTCCGCACGCAACTCGTAGGTTACGATCTCGTCTGTCACCGACCAAAAGTGGATGCAGGCCTTATAGCTCGCTGCTGCAATCAGGTTTGCACCCGTGTCGACGTGTTCGTGGTAAGGACTCCATGCGCCATCGCCGGAAGAGTCGGTTTCAGGGAGCATATCTTTTCGTCCTCCACGACTAGAACAAGGCAAAGCTGCTACTCGGCAACGTCGATCTCTAAAATTGAAATTTCCTCACTATTATAACGATGAACAATTCGCCCAAACAGGTCGCTTGTTGGGGAATGAAGGCAATTCCAGACAGCTTCAAATCATTCCATCGGTCGCTTAAATTGAATACTCCCGGTCAGGTGCCTGGCCAGCATCTGGCCAGAAAATTTTGTACAAGATGGTGTCCATCCTAAGCATAGAACATGGTATAACGGGCGCCATTTGCTCACTCTGGAGTTGTAGACGAAGTAGGGTTTTCTTGCTGAGTTCTCAATGCTGCACTCCTGAACCACAAACAGCTTGTAACTCAAAATGTCGCCGGCCACAACCACCGCTGCGGCGGGGTAGAGGTATTCTCCATTGGAAAAGGTGAAGAGCAGGGGAAGCTCCTTAAACGATTTCGTTACCGGATTTGCACATAAGTATGACCTCGTCCTCCCCACTCCTCGTCATCCAGAGCACGACCAACAATCCCTTGTCCGCTGCAATGGTTGAGCGTAGGTAGCTGTCAGCTATTTCAACTCTTTCGTCCAGGGGGTAGTAGAGAAAGGTGTCAATGAGCAATTAGAAGTTTTAGCTTATCGGGTCCCTTATCTCGCAGCTCCACTCGTCGTCGTTGGGCAAGACAATGTCAGGTGTTCGGTATAGATACGCAGTTTTTTTATGGCAGCACCTTCGCCATGTCCTCTGGCTGTTTCGTCAAAGCAACCCTTCTCTTGCACACAAATCAGAGCCGACACAGTTCGGGAATCAACACATTAAGTAGTTCTATCTCCAGAAGCTCGCAGGGAACTTCTCCCACATCACTCGATCAATCGCTCCGGGGCTTATTCAAATTGTTCAACAGCTCTTAAACTTGCAAGCACACTGCAAACAGGAGAACCAAGTGAAAACAATAATTAAAATAAAAAGAAAAAAGAAAAGGAAGAAAAAGACAACCAAACGAGGCCAGCGTATGAAAGCCTCATAAGCACCTAAGCTCAAGGATCAAAGTCTAAAAACCTCAGAGAAGCTCTATTGATTGTAGGTGAAGGCTTGAGCCAGATGCATTACACTCTGCTCTATGATAGTCGCCATTGCAGAGTCCTATTCAAGTCAGTGACCTCTGCAGGCATAACACGATTCGATGGGATTGACACCGACGGGTTAGTTGCGCGTAACGTCGGCACTACACAGGAAGATGTACCCAGTCATCTAAAAACTTGAAGCCGCTACATGTAACTAGAATTCTGGCAACAAAATTCCAAGTTTACCCCACTGCAATTTCTCGACATCCTGCGGGATGATGCAGCTCATCTCAAAGTGTCTAGTCTCGCGGTACATCTCAGCGCCGTCCATGATGCCGCATTCCAATTCAATGGAAGCTCATTCCTAGCACCCTCACGACAACACAGCAGGATGTCGATGTCGACCGGACTCTCACTTCACCATTAAATGCATCCCCTCCTCTAATAGTCTCTGCTGAGCAGCTCTCCGTCGTAACACACTGCTGCAATAACTGCTTCACCTGCAGGAACTTTCTCTCGAGAGACTCGACAAGAAATCAGAACCTTTGCGCAGCCGATACAAGACGCGCGTCTCCGTTTCAACCCTCGCCATCCGGTGGATCGATGTCATTGCCATCGGCTCTCCCGAGACGATTGATCGCTAACTGGAAGATCCAGCATCTGGAATGATTCTCACGCGACTGCAATAACTGCGTGGCCTCCGCGGCGTTTCTGAGTGCCGTGGATGGATCGATCTGCAATTGCGATTCTTGGACAGTTTGAAGCTTCAGCGTGTGCTGTAGATCTCGATCCTGCGCAAATGGGTCCAGATCTGCATGCTTTGCAATTTCGTCGTGGGGCGTCATCGCGACGGTGTTGTGCATCAGCGACAGTCTGCATGCGCGGCGTGCGTGTGTGAGTTCAAGGCGATCAAACTACTAGAGGCAAATATGAGGATGAAGCCTATTTGTGTGAATATATATATATATATATATATATATCTATGGTGATATTAATAATAAGAATAATAAGAATACTCGAATTTTATATATTAAAGATAGTGGTGACTATGTATACATTTAATTTTCAACTCATCTATAAGCATTTAGGATCACATTTCTTTAATATATTATTTTAAAAGTAAATTAAAGATATCTAATCTTAATATATATAGATATATATATATATAGATATATATATATAGATATATATATACACACACATATATAATATTGATGATAACAAATTTTATTATATTTTTTTAAAATGAGCCACAAGCTTATGAGATTTATAGAACATATAAAAGATTTGTTGCCAAAATCTACTTTACTCAATTAGTCATAATCAAAGATTAGCACACTTAATTAGACTTAGGAGTTACATTGCTTTGTTATTGAAAGTTGTATCTAAAAAGCTTCTTAGATTGCATTATGTTTATTGAAAATAACAAATCAAGGTGTAAAAATTCATGTTTTATACAATATGCCTAGATCCATGGTGATTCATAATGGAAACTAAGCAAGTGTTGTTGTGGTAGAGAGAATTTGCCTCAAGAAAGTGTAGAGCTTATAGCTCCCACTAATTACTCAACCAAGATCCAAAATAATAAAATCCCCAAATTTATATAAAAGACTTCTTCATAGGGCTATTACACCCAATACATAAGTCTTATTTCCTCAAGACACTCAAAATATAACAAATACTCTAAAACCCTCATTCACCAATAAGAAAGAAATTTTTTCTAAACTTTAATAAAGCATAACTTTTAATCCAACTGTCCAAATCCACTCAAAATTTACATGAAGTATTGATGTACTCTTAAAAACTAGCACAACAAATTTCATCCATTGATTTACTACCACTCTTTAGATATTGCAAAAATCCTAATAGTAATTTCAAACCCTTGTTTACAAACACCCATGTACTAAATTCTTTATATCTCACAAACTAAAAGTTCAAATACTATGAAACTTTGATGTATAGCTTCTTAATATAATAATAAATCTTCTTGGAAATTTTAATACAAAAATTCATCCAAAAGCTTAAGATATGGCAAAAGCCATCACTATCAACAAAATAGCCTACTTACTGCAATGGAATTCAATCTACTGTCTTTGACTTCCAATATCTCCTTCTTTAGAACTCCAAATATAGCAATTCTTCCACATTAGATTTGAATCTTAAAATTACCTATTTAGCCGCACCTCCCGATTTCCAAAAGCTCTTATAAAACTCCTTGTATCCTCAAAAGAGTGATAGTAGGTACAATTTATACACCTTAACTTCAAGTGCCTACTCCTCCCTCATAAAAATTCCAAATCTCTTGATTCTTATACTAAAATTATAATAAAAAAAATAAGATTTCTAATCCTAGTTTCTAATTTTTGAATGTTTTCCTTGAAATTACCAAAACCCTTGTTCTTATTATACATAGCCTCCTCAAAGCCTATTGGACATGACTATTGACCAATAGGAATGAAGAACTTTATCCCTTTCCTTCATTCATTTATAATTTGTCTTCATCCTTTTAAATAAGCCTCTTAGTAGTTTAATTCTTCTTCTTTGAACTCCAATTGCCTTTCAAGGCTTTATACTAAACATTTAGGTCCTATATAATTTAAACGCCATAACCAAACTAAGTAAAAATCTAAAATAAAGTTTCTTATACCAACTCCCTTTAATTTACTTTTCTAACCATTCTAACACATATTAGAATCTATGAACATATTATACATTTTGATTGGATTTTACATACTGTAAGCAATTATAGTATAATAAGATTATCTATTAAATTGAGCTAGTTATGATTAATTAACTAGTTTAGCTATAATACAAAGAATTTTGACAGCACATAGTAGTTTTAGATTTATGTCACTCAATTTAAAAATTCACTATTTTCTTGACATTCATCAAAATTATCAAAATTCAATATTTTAATATAAAATATTTTATTTTTCTTGACATGTCCTTCTACAATATTTTATTCTACAATATTAGTAGAAGGATATGAATTGGAATGGGACCAATTAATGATAATAACAAAGATCCTATTTTTGGTGGTTTCTTGGTGGTTTCTTAGCAAGACATCCTATGAAGTAACTTTGGTAGTATTACTACTATTAATAGTAGTAGTTGAGGCAAATATTTTAAAGTGTATATTTTAAAAATTATAATCAAATAATTTGAATTTTTATAAGTAATGAAAATTAATTTAGATTACATTAAATTTTAAAAAAGATTATAATTTATAAATTGATTGGATTGCTTTGTTATCAAATTGAACTTGATAAATATTAATGATCAATCTTGGACTTAAAAATATATACTTACTAAGTATAGATATGATTGTAATATCTAAAAAAATATAAGTCATTTGTAAGTCCTATCAATGAATCTTAATTGATAGATTAGTTAAAATTATAGTTTTTCAATTATTTAAATATCAAAATATTAAAATTAAAGATTCTATTTGATCATTTAATCATTCATTAGAATTTAGAAGAATTTATAAGTTACAAGAATCTTATTAGAAAAAAGTCATAAAAATAAAGTCTTAATAAGTCTTGAAGGCAATTATTTTAGTTGGCTTAGAATTTTTTCTTAATTGTAAAAATTAGTATTTAGTTATTGAGACTAATATCTATATTGGCCTTTTATCTACATATATTACTTATTATAAACATATAAATGTTATTTAATAGGTAGAAGAAGCATAAAAAAAAAACCTCATGTCTTTTTAATAATTTATGTAGAAAATAGAATTTTTAATTAATTTAAATTAATTTTATTATTATAAAAAATCAAAAAATTAGAATAAAGTAGCTTAAAATTGACATTATAATTTTAAAAATATTATAGAGATTTTTAGAATTATTTAGAATTTATTTAGAATTTTTTAGGAATTTTTAGAGCAATTTTGAAGACTTTGGTAAAAATGAGTTTTACCATCTTGGGAGCCATTATGAAGAAATGAAGCAAGATTTGAAGGCCATACAAGGTTTTTAGGCTAATTGGATGTTTTTAAATACCATTATAAGGCCAAAAAGTCAAAAAGTCAAAAATATTAATTCTATTAATAGAAAATAGGAGGACTAGCAGCTAATATAGTCCTTATAAGAAAAGAGGTGTATAAGTCCCATATGGGTTGTAGCACCTTGGATGTAGGTAGGAGGATAAGACTAATGCCTTGTGGCCTCTCTGGGAGATCCACATACATTACTTGTGAGCCTTGGTGATGTTTGAATTCTTGATCTCTTAAGCAAGTTATCCTTGAGATAAAAATTATTCACTTAATCTTTTTATTATTTACCTTTTCTCTTTAAACTATCATAATTAATTCATAGTAACTTGGATTTATATTTTTTTTATATCATTAAAAAGATAAAAAAATTATCTACTTAAAAATATAATTTTTATTTTTTACTTTTATTTTTTATTGGATGAAAATCTAATAAACACACTGTGATTAGTTTTATAGTGTGCAAGAATTTAATTGCACATATTTCACTTGTTTGTGTTATTTTTTTCTTTTGTTGTTGTTTATTGCTTTTTATACTTTACACTAAAAATTATAAGTAATTTTTACTTATAATTTGGATTAAAGGATAAATTTTATTCTTACATTATTATTTGGATCTTTAGATATATTATTATGTTTAACTTGAATCATAGACAAGCATGACAATTACTTTGTTGTAGTTTCATTCATGCATATGGCATCCACCATTCTATTTTCTTAAAAAAAACTTTATTAAATATATCAATACTAGATTAATTATTATTTGAAGGCAAATTATCATTAAAGAAGAGCTAAAAGAAGATGTCTTGTCTTTATTGGCAATTCACAACATCAATATAAGTTTAGAATAATACTTGGTTGACTTTATAAGTAGTTTTATATGCCTTAACAAACTCAATTGAAATAAGATGCATGATAGTATTTGGCTTAATACCAAATCTTTGTGAAAACAACTTAATACATAGACTTTGTAATAATGTACAATTTCTTCATATTCAACTAATTTGTATTAAGCAATTGTTACAAATCTTATTGTATGTTTTGACTAAAAACTATCAATTTCAGCCATTAATTTTTTAACATGTGCATTAATGTTTGTAAATTCTTATCTATAGAATTAAAGTGCTTAATTGGAACTTTAGCTAAGTTACTTAAGTTGATGAAATACAATGACAAAAATTATTATTATATATTTTACATATGTTTTGAAATTATTTTATTTTTATTTGATTTTTTTTTACCAAAAATTATTTGATTTATATAAAAATTTACTAATAATTAACAAATAATTTGAGACTTATAATAGAAAAGATATTAAAGTTAGATAAAAATACACAATGTGATTATATATTCAAGATTATCAAAAAAGAAGGTTAAGAAAAAATCAAACAATCAATATAAAATCTTAGAAATAAAAAAAAATAGCATAAAATTTATAAATGCTATGTTGCAAAGATTAAACAAAGAATATACAAAGTTGATAGAGGAATACTTAAGTATCCAACTTGCTACAAAGGTGATGGATGATTCAACAACATTTAATAAGATAAATATCATTAATTAGGTCAATGATTCTTTCATAAAAACCATCAATTTATTGAATGGATAAAGTTTTACTACTATAATTGGTTTATATTAGAATATATTTTATTAGAGGTCATCAATAAAAATACTAATTTTGAAGATTTAAATATTTTTTGGTAGAAAATTAAATAATTGACTAAAATAAAAGATTTTAAGAAAATCACTTTTGAAATTGATACAAAATCTATTCTAGATTTAAAAGTTAAATAGATCTAGAATCTAAATTGTTATATTTAAAATAAAAAATAAAAATCTTCTTTAGCAATATAAGTATTATATATAAAATCTAGACAAAAAGATTAAAAAATTTGATCATAGAAAGAGAGTTAAATGGAAGAAGTTTTACAATTGATTTTTGATTCTTGAACAAATCATACATTCTAAATCTAAACCAAGAAGAATAAATTGTGCTACTTGTTATAAAACTCCTAAGTCTAACTTGTACATTGTAAGTAATATTCAATTTGATGGAAATAATATTTAGTATTAAAATTTGACAAAATATATATATATATATATATGTATATATATATATATAATTTTAAGAAATCCTTATATAATTAGGCTTCTTATCCAAGGCAACTATCTATTCTTAACTTTTAGGATCTTATTGATCCTTGACTAAAAAATCCTAAAGCTAAACCTATTCTTAAGTAATCGGATCTAATCATATTGTTGGATTATATTTTATTATGTACTTCTTTTTTGATTTAAATAAGACTTGGTCTAGACTTATTTGCTAGCTAGCTAATTTGTTTAGTTATTATCACAAATTAACAGTCATTATATTTTATATCCGGTCTTAATATGATTGGTTTAGAATATATTTAGCTAATTGATTAATTTATTTATATATTACTACAAATTAATAGCTAATCATTGTTAATATGATTTATTTTTTTTATTTTTAAAATTATGATCTTATTTAAATAGAAATAAATATAATCTTATGCCAATCTTTAGGAGCTATTTATACTTGATTATAATCAAAGTATTTATCCATGAAATTATATAAGCTATGACTTACAACATCATTTATTATAAAGGTAATAAAAAATAATGGAAAATAGTCTTTTTGGATATTTTTATTCAAATCTTAATAGTCTACATATATCCTAAGCTTATTTCTTCCTTTCTTCTTTACCAAGACACTACAAGACAATCAATTTGTAATCTCTATAGGCCTTATAAATCTTGCTTAAAGTAGCCTTTTTAATTTTATTTTTACAATGAGTTGTATCTTAGAATTAAGCCTTTTTTATTTTTGTCTAATAAGTTTGGCATTTAAAAAAAATAAAATTTCAACTAAAATAAAATAAATTTTAACTAATCAATAATATCTATAAAATACTTATGGATGTTTATTTTTTCTCATATGAATTTCTTAATAACTATTTGATAAAATTACTATTATTTTTATACTTTTATAGTTCAAGATCAATATATTTTATTGGAATTATAGTTGAGATTGAGTTAGATTGGATAAAATTGGTTTAACTAGATTCTGTACTTAATAGAATTTTTTTTCAAGAAAATGAAAGCTTGGAATCTAATATGGATAGATACTATGGTTGTTATTTGAGTATTCAAGGATCTAAAAGTAAAATATAATTTAGAAGCTTTTTCAATTGGTTACTCTTTTAAATTGCCTCAACCATCTTCTCTCTATTAAAAGATGATAGGTATCATATTCTTTATATAAATATATTATTTAAAATGATATCATATATTTTATACCTTTTGTCCACATATAAAGATCAAAAATTTGACCTAGAGATTAAAAAGGTCTTTGATTAACAAATCTCATCTTTAAAATTGCTTTGTGAGTGATTTTTAATCTCAACTTGTTCATCGTAGATTCAAGCATAATATTGATGCTACTTCCATCATCTACTATAACCTTAAAGATTATTTTATATATAATTTTCACATCTATTTCAACAAGTCCATATTCTCAATCTTTTTTATTTTTTCTTTTTTTATCATATTCAATTATATAATCTCAACTTTAATCTTAATTATTCTTTTCATACTCTTTGGTTTTTTTAATATAATTATTCCTTCTTTGAGTTCTTTTTTGATGGTTCATGCTACTTAAATTAATTGTTTAAAAAAATAGTAATTCTAGATTTATAAAGATCTTACTATAAATCATAAGATTTTGTATAGTTAAAGATTTTATTGTTTACTAGATGTTTTAATAAGACATTAGAAGTCCAAGACTTCTTTTTATCCACAAATTGATACTTTTCTTTATTAAGTTCAATTGAAGAAGATGGTTGTTTGTATTCTAGTTTTTTAGCTATTTCTGAAATAATTTTTATCAATTCAACAAACTTAGGTGATTCTTTTGAAGTATCCAAAGTCAAATGTATTAAATTTATTGATTTTTTGGCACTTGTACTTGTAATAAGCACCAATGAAAGTAAATAATCCTTGGCCAAAGAAATTTTCTTACTATCTAATTCTACCAAGTTGGATTGAAGTGATGATAAATTTGATATAGAAGATATATTGATTTGAGCCATTATATACCTAATATCTTGAAAAAATAGTAATTATTAGTTTTGATTTTAGTTATATATTAAAGATATTTGTATCATTTTTTTATTAGTTTAAATTGCCAATAAAAGAAAATGGTTTTGACTTTTATTTGAGTGATCATAGTATAAGTTTGTTGAAATATTTATTATGCTAGGATTTATAAATTTAATTATCCACATATTATTTTTAGCTTAGATGCTATAATATTTAAAAAAAATAAAAAAAGAATGACATTGGATCTTTTATAAAAATTTGTAAGATAAAATCATCTACAATTTGAATATACAATCATATTCTTTATCCAATATTGACCAATTTAATGTAGCTTCTTATAAGTAAAATAAGATATAATATTTTTTCTTAATAATAAAGGAAAACTAGAACCTATATTAATCTTAATTTTTATATTGGTTTGAAAGATATTCCATCTAAAATAATCAACAAAGTTAGAAGATAAGAAATCACATAAAATAAGATAAAGAAAATAGATACTTCTTGATCCAAAATCTGGACATCTCCTTCCAAGGTCTTTGGTCTGGACTTTGTCACTATGGATGTTTCTTGATCTAGAATATAAATATCTCCTTGTAGGATCTTTAGTCCAAATTTTGGCACTATAGGTATCTTCTAATCCAAAATTTGGCAGTTTGGAATTAATAGAAATTTTTGGATGATTTGATCAAATCCAACAATCAACTCCAAAACATTTCTAAATAAGTTGAATTTGAATTGATATTATTTTATAATACTCCTAATATAATTAATTTCTATTAAAATAAATAAATAAAAATAAAATCTTAATTGAAGAGAATTTTGTACAAACTACAATTATAAATTAGATTAAAATAACTTCATTTTGATTAGTACATAAAAATAAAAAATAATAAAAAATAATATCAAATCAAATTTATATTAAAAAATTTGGATAGAACATAAGATTTTAATAAGATTGGCAAAAATATCAAAGATAAGAAAGTCCCTTTAATTTGGATTTGTTATACATTTATACTTTTTTATTTAATTATAATAACTAATTATTTGTTTAAGTGGCTATTTTATTATTTTGGTCTAATTTGTTCCAAACAAAGTGTTTGATTTTTTAATGGATTGAAGATTTGTAAATTTTGTCACTTTAAATTTATAGTTTTAAAATTAATTTTTCAAATACATAGTTTTTTATAAATTTTGAATTTATTATATTTTTTATTTTGAAGTCTTGAATTGTAATTTTATAATCAAGTTATTTTAGATATTTTTAGATTGATAAATTATATAGATTTTATTTATTGTCAAGAATATTCATTACAATAAAATTCTAAAGAAGTAATACACTCTTATGTCACTCAAAGAGAGAAAATAAACAAATCAAAGATAGATATAAGATAGAAATTAGAATGGCTATTGTCAAATATAAAGAGATTAAAGAGTCTTAAAATAAGATGTAAGCAAGATCTCACCACCTTCATTGTATTTGTAATCCGGTGTCGTATTACACGTTGTCTTGTTCGAGAATGCACCGGACACCTAGCTGTGGAAGATAAAATTGTGTTTGCAAATAATTAAGAAACCCTAATAGGTTTTACCCATATATGAATAATATAATTCAAATTTTAATTCAAAAGTATTTAAAAACACTCTTCTTAGTAATATCAACCATACATATATCCCAATTGCCTCGTTTCTTTTATAATTAAGCAATTTTTATTTTTCTTTGTAAGCCCTAATCCTAATTAATAAAATTTTATTAAGCTATAACTTTTAATCCAATCATCCACTTAGTATGAAATTTTGCATACAAATGTTGGTATAAGCCTTCTATATGCTCAGAAAAATTCAATCCAACCCAACTTATAGATTATGAGAAAATATCCAAAAACCGCACTGATGATACTCGGCTGCCAACTTAAAAATTGATGTAGAAATTCTAGTGGTGATTTCTCCTTCTTCAACTATTAACTTCAGTTCAAACTTAGTTTGTAGCTTGATCTCTAAGTCTTCTATCACCATGCCAAAATTTATATTGATCCAATTAGTAGATCTTTAGTTATCATAGAAACCCTACCCAACCCTAAATTGCCAACTTCCGACAACCCTTTGTATCAAAGCCCAAATATCTCTTGATTGCACTAGTAGATTAATACAAAATTTTGTGCACACTTAGCACACCCAAAAATCCAAAAAATATCAAATTTTGAACTGTAGATGCTACACAAATTGCACAAATTAGTTAAGAATGCAAGCCATCATTGTCTTACATAAAATCCAAAATACCAATACAAACATTGACTTTGAATAACGATTGCAAAGTCATTCAAAATCCTATAGCAACAAACTTAATGATCTTGGAACAAGCTTTGAGGTAGCTATCCAACTTTAATTGCCAATCTCCAAAAATCCCCCACAATTTGCCCCAGGTAGCCATTTTATAGGCAAGAGGTCTGATTTTGACCCTGTCCTACAAATGACTAATTCCCGGGTATCAATCTAATCTATCCTAGGGATTTTATAACCCAACCCTATCCTCAACTTAATCCTAGTATCAATCATGCTAATAATTTATCCTTTTTATTATATTTTTATTATTTTATGGCCTTTCTAAGGCAGTAAAAGAATTACTACAGCCTAGAAGATAAAATTACTAACTAATTCTTATCTACTTGCTATTAAGTGAAGAAAATAAACTTAGAAGCTTTCATAAAAATCTTATTAAAATATTTTGAATTCTTGTTGAACTAAGATAATAGAATATTAATTGAAAAATCATTTTTAGTCATAGTTTCACCATATAATCGTATTACAATATGACACCAATAGATCAATCTTTCCCACACAAAAAAATTCTAATATGTTTATTTTTATTTTTATTTTTATTTTTACTCAAGTTGCTCATTCAATGCTTCAGTCTCCCTCTTCTATTACAAACTCTGCTGCTACAATTTCTCCTCTGCTACTCCAATTTATTTATTTATTTATTTTTTTTGATTCTAAATACTCTTCTTTTGGTTAGTTCTTCTGGCAATTTTCCTTACTTTCTTATATCTCTCATCCTCAATTTTGTAAGTACTTCTTTAGTTTCTAAGATATTTTTCATATGATATTTAGTGTACTTGTTATTTTGAGCTACCGAACCACATCATAGCCCATTCTTTCCTTTCAGCCTCCATCCAACATCACCAACTTTTTGCAAACATCAGCTTCAACCTCTATCACCATCGCCATCCTAATCGTGAATCACCTCCCTCTGATGTATTCACATTCGACATTGCCATCCTATCTCACTTTTTATACCTTTGGTAAGCTTCCGAGATAGCTTATGTAAAATGAATCACCAGAGTTGACATACATCTATCTCCATAGTCGAATCTAACGACTTCAACCAACCCCAGATTTTCTCCCTTCTAAACACCACCTAAAATTGATCGACTCATCCAAAAAGATGACGTAAGGGTGGAAGCCCTTCTTTCATTCCATTATTAGATTTTGTCATAGCCACGATTGCTACCACTTCTTCTCATGTATTCCTCAAAACATCCAAAACCACCCTTCTAAATTGCCACCCATAACCATCTATGCAAGATTCTCAATACACAACATGCTGCTTCTCATCTCTTATCTACACACCACCATGTACCCAAACATTGTCACTCCAAGCCAACTTATCCCAATCCTCATTCTTTTACTATTGGATGTTGATACCTTTTTTTACTAAATCATGACAAAAACTGATTGAATTTCTAATCTTTGGCAACCTTCGGTTGCATTGTAACTTATTACCTTTTGTCACCACACTGCATCACAACTAAATGAGTGATGCCTTCGGAGTTGCTGCTACTCATATATTATAAATGGTTGCTTCAAGTTCCCTTTGAAATTAAATATATTTCTCCTATATTACACACTTTATGTCAAAGCTCAATACATCTAAGATGATCATTTCAATGGTTGCTATCAACTTTACTTAAATGTGTTGTGTGAGGAGCACTTTGATGGTTATTTGCATCGATGTTCCAAACCATTACTCCAAGGTTGCCCGTTAACCTTATCTTCATGTCCAATTATCTTTCACCTTATCACACTGGATAGAGTACTATATAACATAACTTTTACTATCTTTATATTGAGTTGTACTCTTTGATGCCAAAAGCTTGGCACCAACTCTTATAAAAGAATTTTTTGTCTTTCTTCAAACAAAACTTTACTATAGAGATTGTGGCCAGCTTGCTTGCTTCATGATTGTACTCTTTGGTTGTAATAATAGTAATGAAATGTGCTAGTGACATTGTTTAGAAAACCTTGGATATACAAAGCATAGAGCTGGCAGTTATGATCAAAAGTGAGTATTGCTGAGAGGAAGTCAAGAAATAGCAACGATTTTATTTGAAATGTAACTAATCCTAAAACAATTGAAGCATCTAAGCCTTGAAAAGAGACCCTGCACAAATGTTGGAATTGTCCAATTCATGGAATTACAGAAAATCTATGCAACTAAGCATGAGAAGATGCAAATCTTCTTATTCACCACTAAAATATGGTTCAGATCTGCCCAAACTTAGTGTCAACTTCAGTCTACTTTTGATAATGCTTCACAACCTAGAACATCCTAATACAGGACAAGAATTGTAATTCAAAACTCCCATGTAAGCACCACTCTCTCACTCTTGAAACTTTGTAGGTGCGTCTTCTATAATTATCCATAAAAAAGTAAAAAAAAAAAAAAAAAAAAAAAAAAACTCTCTTTCCCAAATCTCACTTGTAATTCAATCCATACACTCATTTTTTTTCCAGATCAGCCTTTCTTTTTCCAATTATTATCTAATATATATTCTAATTATTATTTAAAGTGGATGCTAGCTCTCGTCTTCCATTCCCATCTGGCACCACGTATTATCCTACAAGTTGTCGTTCCTCCAAATCGCACTTGTCTCCAACAACCCCAAAAACCTTGAGTATCAATTCAATCCACAACCTTGCTTCCACCACGTTGTTTGGTGAGTGCTCCTTGTTTTTTTATTGGCAATGGACTTTGTATCATACATGATCCCTAATGGTGCCATGGTCAATGGTTGCTAGGATCCACTGGGGACTTGTCTTTGTTTTTGTTTTTTATTTTTATTTTTATAAGTCCCAAATTTATACTTATGGAGAATCAAAAGGACTTAGTTTAGGACTCTTTTCTATCCCATTTTCACACAAAAATACTAACTCTAAAATAATTATTATTTTAAATAATTTTTTTCTACTTCTAATTATTTTGAGATCCATATTTTTTTTTTCCTTTCTCTCCTTTTGTTCACTAATCTTGATTTCCACCCTCTTCTCATGAAAAGTGAAAAGTGACTATTATTTTTCTATTTTTTTTATAATTTTTGTATTTTCCTCTCCAAATACTATTTTCACTAATTAATTATATTAATTCTCTAATTTATCCTTCTAATTTTAAATCTTAAATTTTTTAAAATTTTTTAAAATTTTTCTAAACTTTTAAGCTAAACTAATGTAAGGCAATGAATTTTTGGCTCACATAAGAATAGAATACAAGAAAGGTGTTGAAAAGAGTGACAAAGGCCTTACTTTTGTGTCTATATATACTATCTATTAAAAAGCTATATGCATTATAAATATTCACACATTCTATTTGTTTATTAGATTGAAGATAAAAAGCTAAAAATAACTTCATATCAATTTTTAATATGTTAAAGAGTGCCTTTCAAAAATTTGATATGAATTGAGGTCCATAATTAAATATAATGTGACTTAGAAATCTATAGTATTGATAAATATTAGCCAAGAAGAATTTAGCCATTTCTTCACTAATAATTATTTTTATATATGATACAAAATATATCATTTTAGTAAGATAATCCACTATTACAAAAATAGAATCATAAGAATTTAAAATTAAAAGATCCATAATGAAGTCCATTGAAACACATAACTAAGGTTGCTTTGAAATAGGTAAAGATTGAAAAAGTCCATAGCATTGATGACATGGAGTCTTTGCTTTAGAACAAGTGTCACATGATTAAATAAATTTTTTTACTTCTTTTCACATTTGAGGCCACCAAAAATCTCTTGAAATAAGTTCTAAAGTTTTATTATATCCAAAGTGGCATGCTATTAAAAAATTATGTTGTACTTATAATACAAGTAATTGTACTTAATCTTTGATAATATATAAATATCTTTTTTAATAAAGGAAGTTGTCTTTGAAATCAAATTTATTAATCATCATAAAGGTTATTTCTAATATCAAGAATATAAGAGTCTATTGATATACATGAACAAATTTCATCATAAAAAGTAATATCAATTAGATTTATCAATTTAATGGCTTAAAAGTATAATTGTTCAAATTTTAAAAGAATAGTTCGTTATTGATCATATGCTATTTTTTTTTTTCTTTTTGTGTAAGATAAAAACTTTGTTGTATAATATGATTTTCAATCTGTGAATACATTGAATACCTAATTGTAGAGAATTTACTTATAACTTATTGGCTAGGCTTTGATAAATTATTTTTCCGTAATAAGAAAGACAAAAAAATATAATAATATTAAAAATATATTATAATAATAAAACTTCTTATACTTAAATAGATTTATACATAAATTTTTTTTATGGAATCTACAAAATCCTTAATATCCCTTTTTATGCCAAATCATAACTAATTAATTTTTGATAAGTTAGATTTTTAATAAATTCTAAAAAAAATAAATTTATTAAAACTTATTATTTATTTTTTTTTTATAAATTCATCTTTATATCAAAAACATTATCATAGCTTCATCTATCTATTTCTTCACCTCCATAAAATCTTGGCTTCTAAAAATCCCTTTAATTTTTATAAAATGTTCAAATTGCAATAAAATCCTTCAATACCTTATTCACCCATAAAAGATTGATTTCTTTTTAAATTTTAAAATCCAATAACTTTTGATCTGGCTATTTGATTTTTTTCAAATTTCTTCAAAATGTAGTTTATATCTTTTAGCTTTATCACAAGACAATTCAATTATAGATTTATGTTTTATCATTTGATATGTCAAAAATCCTAGAAGATTCTTAAAATCCTAGTTTATAGACATCCAAGCACTATTTTCTTTATATCTCAAAAATCCAATATTCTAATACTACAAAGTTTATGTATGTAGTTTTGTAATGTAAAAATATACATTCTTTAAAATTTGTGCCAAAATCTTATCAAATTGCTTAAAATATAGTTCAAAACACAACCATTAATTAAGTGGGTTACTTATTGCTCTTAGATTGTAAGCACTAATTTCAACTTCTAATATCTCTTTCATCCTAGTTTATAATTTATCAAGCTATATACATAAAATATAGCCAAAAAAGTGTTCTCTCTAATTCTAATTTCTAAAAACTCCAAATCACTCAATTGTTGTACCAAAACCATAGCCAAAAATCTAAATTTGCTGATTCTAATTTCCAATATTCAAATTCCCTTAAAAGAAAAATCCTAATCTCTAATAAGGCCTTGGACAACCTCCTTGAAGCCTATTGGGCATGACTTTTGGCTAATAAGAATAGAGATTTCTATCATCTATCTTCATTCATCCACATGGATGGCCTAACTATTCTTTTAATACTAAAAATTCCTTTTCAATCCTTTTTGTAATAAGATTTATATAATATGTGTTCTAAACACCAAATAAAAGAAATAAATAAGATTTCAAAGATTACCAATATTTAACAAAGGTGACTCAAAATATATAAAATTTATTATCAATATAAAATCAACCTCAAAAGTCACTATCAAAAAGAAAATAAGATTGTATAAATCTCAATAATAGTCTTTTTAAATAAATTTAAAAAAAAAAAAAATCTAATTATATTTTATAATAAATAAAAATCTATTGATATGATTCTTATTTAGTTGCATAAAAAATTATATATATATATATATATATATATATATATATATATTCAATATTTTCACATGGTAGCCTAACTACAACACAATGATATCTAGACAAGACATTTGATAAGCCTTATTATTTTTTAAAATAATATGTAATATTAAATATAAATTATTATAAAAATATACTTCAACATATTTGATATTGATTTAAAATATATATTGATATAAAATATTTAAGATTCTTATAATTAATATAAATTATGATGGAATGAAAAACACTTTTTAGATAGTTTTTATGGATATATTTCAAATTACCACTTTTTAAAATCTTTTAGCATCTTTTTTAATCTTCTAGGATCTTTTTTAATCTTTTAGAATATTTTAAAATCTTTTTTAACCTTCTAGATACTTTTTTAATCTCCTAAAATCTTTTAAAATCTTTTTAGTCTTTTAAAACCTTTTTTAAATTTTTAGAATCTTTTTTAGTCTTCTAAAACCTTCCTTAGTCTTTTAAAATCTTCCTCAACCTTCAAAACCTTCTAAAATATTCTTAGAAGCTTTAATAGAGGATTCAATAGGACATAGACCTTGTAGTATAAATAAGAAGTAAGATTGAGGTTTATCTCAATTTTACCAATACAAGTCTTAAAGCAATCCAAAGTTTTACCTTGTTTCTTAATATCAATCTAATTCTTATTCTTATCAACCATTTAGTTCTTTATTCTTGAAATCAATCTAGTTCTATATTTGTTTTTAATCTCTTTGTTAATCCATTATCTTGCATCCTTGACAATTTAATAAGACTATTAAGTAATTATATCAGAGTTTTGATTTTTTAATAGAAAGTAGATTATCCTTCTTTTTAAAGATACTATTGCATTTTAAAAGAAATCGGATTATTCCTCTCTAGACTGATATGTTTACATATTACAGTTTGATCTTTTTTTGGAGATAGTGGATTATCTTTTTCTTAGGATGTATCACTATAATTTAGAGGTTATGAATTATCTTCTTTTAAATTAATATCATTTAATAATATTTTTTTTTTAGTATAATATTTTAAAGGCTTGTTAATTTTTTTTTTATCAATATAGAAGTAGATTAAGTCATAAGAGGTGTATCTTTACAAACAGAGAATATAGTGGTGATTCTTATATATCTTTGAATTCTTTTGGATAACATATAAGAAGAAATGGTATTCTTTTGTAATCAAAAAAAAAAAAAAAAACTCAAATGGAATTAATATCTAAAAAAATTAAATAAAGAATTGATAATTTGTAATAAGAGATTATTTGATTGAAGAAAGTAAGTAGTAGATAAGCTATGTATATAATCCTTCCAAAAATTCCAAGAATTGTCATAAAAGAGTCAAAGGCTAATATGCTTAATAAATTTGATGGAACAAGATTCAACTTTTGAGATTTTATCCAATAAGTATGGCTCTATTTATAATTATATCTTTCTTATTATTTGAATAGATTCATTTAAGTTGCTTTTATAGGCACCTTCTTATCAAGAAGTGCTCAATCATGGTTTGCTCTACTATTGGAAAAGAATTTTTTAATCTTATATGATTTAAAAGCTTTTATAAAAAAAAAATACTATTATATTTAGAAATAATAATCAAAAGAGGGTATCAAAAAAGAATTTAAAATCTATGATAAGGATAATATTTAATTATAATTTATGTTGTAAAATTTCAATTACTTATAATCTT
Organism: Physcomitrellopsis africana; assembly: GCA_036785485.1. Lineage (NCBI taxonomy): Eukaryota > Viridiplantae > Streptophyta > Bryopsida > Funariales > Funariaceae > Physcomitrellopsis > Physcomitrellopsis africana. Next base: position 379,268 of record JAWRVF010000105.1, on the reverse strand, counting down.
GATTGGAACAATAAGGCTTTTATGATTTGATTTTGTTATGGCCTAAAAGACGACATAAAAAATTTATTGATCATAATGTTAAGAATTGAAAGCTTAAAAGAATTCATGTCTTAAGCTATTACTTATAAAAATTGCCTATTTGAGTTGTGATAAGAAAAGCGATCAATTTTTAGCAATGCCTATCAAGATATGTTTATTACATCTTCAAGAATATCAAAGAAGCCATTAACATATCATGAATCCATGTAGATTGATACAATTTAATTTAAGCTATTAATACCAATAATTAAGATTAAATATTGGTAAAAGAATCTATTTTTATATTATAAAATATCAAATTATAAGGCAGCAAATTATCCAAATAAATCTAAAGAGCTCAAGGTACAAGATATAATATCTGAATTAGAGAAGTCAAGAAACAAAGATGTCCAAGCATAGTAGGGACCTTGTAGTTGGACACCATCAAATCTAAATTATCAAAAAAAGATTTCTTCTTACCTCTAGATCCAACATCTTATTTTATACTTCCTATACATATAAAAATCTTAAGATAAGAGATTTTTGCTAAAGTCTTTTTAAATACTAGAGCCTCAACATGCTTTATGGATAAAGATTTTGCAATCAAGTAAAGAAGATCCATCTTGTATCTATTGAAGTTATTGATGGACAAAACCTTGCATCAAGGTTTTGTCCATCAAGGGATCAAGTATCATGCATTGTCTTCAACATTATTTATTGTTTAACAAATCCTATTGTCATTTGATTTTTTTTATTTGAATTACATAACTTTGATATTAATTAGAATTTATAAAAGATTTTTTGAAGATTCAAATATCAAAAGAAGAAATGAGGTGCTACTTCATTTCTTGGAATTAAAATATTTATGCAGGTAATAAAAAATATAATTTATATTGTATGCTATTCCAATAAAAGATTCAATTGGATAATTCATTTAAGATATTTTTAATCATTACTATGATCTTAAAGACATATTTGAGAAGAAAAAAGCAAATATGTTATCAAAATACCATCTTTATGATTGTGCAATTGAATTATAAGATGGAACTCAACCTCTATTTGATCCAATTTATAATCTCTTACAAACAAAGCTTACAGTCTTGTAAAAATATATTGATGAAAATGTAATTAAGAATTTTATTAAACACTTAAAATTATATGATGAATGACATCTTTTGAAAATACTTAGATGATTTTGTAGTCATTTATCTAAATAATAATTTGATCTTTTTTAAAAAAAATAAAAATATGAATATTTCTCTTGCTTCTATCATAGCTCCTGTAATGCCACAGTACATTTTCTCTTTTGAGAAGAGAATTATATCCCTTCTGATATCTAAGGAAGGTTTACTAAAGGGAGTTGCATCTATACAAATGTCTTCTCTAGATTTCAACTTTGGAATAAGTGCAAGATCTCGAACAATATCAGAACTTAGGACATATGCCTTGCTCATCACCATCTCCAAGAAGTGATCCACAGTCATCCTGCTCAGTATTGCGTGAGGGTTGATTATGAGATCATAGATAGGAGATTATTCTCTAGTATCAAATATGAGATTGTCAAAATTATAGAAAACAAATATATGAATGAAACCCTTGTCTACATTCCAGACGGAGACGTACTACGTGATAAGGATGGTAAAGTATTAGTAGGACAAGAGATAAAGGATAAGGATACCATTGCTTCCAAGCTCATAATATCAGATAAGGCACGAAGTATAGAGAAGATTATAGTAAAAAGTTTCATATCCGGTAGAGTCGATAAGATTACTAAACACACGATTATAGAAAGAAATTGGATAATAAGAGTAAAAATAGCATTGTATAGATTTCCTATTGTTGGAGATAAGTTTATATCAAGACACTCCTAGAAAGGTGTAATAGGAGCTGTATTTCTGCAAGAAGATTTATCATTCACTACTAAAAGAATAGTACCAAATCTCATAATCAACCCTCACGCAGTACCGAGCAAGATGACTGTGGGTCACTTGTTAGAGATGGTGATGAGCAAGGCATACGTCCTAAGTCATGATACTGTTCGGGATCCTGCACTTACTCCAAAGTTGAAATCTAGAGAAGATATTTGTATAGATGCAACTTCCTTTAGTAAACCTTCCTTAGATATCAAAAGGGATATAATTCTCTTCTCAAAAGAGAAGATGTACTGTGGCATTACAAGAGCTATGATAGAAGCAAGAATTGCGACTGGTATTTGCTACTATCACGCTCTCAGACACCAAGCTAAAAATAAGGCCCATTCGATATCTAAAGGCACTATACAGAGTCTAACAAGACAACCAGTTGAAGGGAGATCAAGAAGGGGAGAACTACGATTTGGGGAGATGGAAAAGGACTGTCTTGTAGCACATGGAACATCATCGATGCTTCTTGAGAAACTCAAAAATACTTCCGATCTGTGTAAGGTATGGATATGCAATGATTGTGGATACATATGCTCTGGCAGTCCTTGTGTAAGTTGTAAGGGCAATAATACAAAAGAGCGTCAAATACCATACAGCTTTAAGTTATTAGTGCAGGAACTGTCCATAGCTAATATCAAAGTAAGCCTAACGTACATATGATTAAAAAAGTTTTTTATGAATACTCAGGCACGATGTATTATGTCCATAATGCCTGTTCCTATCCTTGATCTAGCACCTGTTATGATACTATCAGAAATACTTTGTATAGGTTTTCTTATTCCTTTGCGTGCCGCTTTAACTAACTCCGACATTGTCCATTCGTTAGACGCCCTGATAAAACAGCTGTGACCTCTTTCTATCATTCCTGATATGCTTATGGGTATGATATTTCCTTTACTTGTCATGAAATCTGCAAGTAGGTTAATATGTTTGTTGTCAAAGTCTACTCGGCCTTTAAGCACCTTTGATAATTCTCTCACTAAAACATTTCTCGCATCTTCTATTTCTAAGCAATCAAGAGCATCTACAGCAGAGTCTGAGATAAAAATATAAAAATAAAAATATATAAATATATTATAATCAAGGATACAAATTAAAAAAAAAAACATAAACCAATGAAATTTGTGTCAAAGAAAAGTGACAAAATAAAAATAAGAAAGTATATGTATTCAAGAAGAAATTAGAATGACTATTGTCAAAGACTAAAAAATATGAAGACTCTTGAATTAAACTAGAAGCAAAAAAAAAGCTGACAAGAGTGAAGAAGGCTTCACTCTTGTCTCTATATATACTATCTATCTAAGAGCTATATGGCGATATTTTATAGGACCTCCAATATGTGTCAAACTTGCAAGAGAAGTTTTCTATATGAGTGCCACATATTTAACTTGTTCCATAAGCTATCAACATATACGACACCTAGATAATTTGTTGGCCAAGTTTCAAACTTGTCAATCACCTATAGATATGAATAAAGATGAAACCACATCTATGAAGTTTTTAGAAATTTTTTCTATAAGATATTATCAAATTAACGTATTTTTATATATTTCTATCTATCTATATTAACTACATAATTATTAGAGTAAATCTTATATGTGTGATATTATCCCCCCTTCTATAGATAAGTTCTACAAGGAGTAGTGATTACATATTAAAGAAGTCCAAGATACGCCAAATTGTATTTGCCACATACTCTGATCTTTGTTTTCTTTGAAGGTAGTTGATAGGTTTTTTCAACCATTAGTAATATCTCATATCAAGGCAGAAGGACCACCTTGATATTTGATCATTGTTGAGGCCTTCATAACTTCTTTTAAAGAAAACATTTGGAACACCATCAAGAATAGTTTTTACTTCTAAAAGTATCATTAAATATCAAAAGTCTCTTCCAAGGTTGTGATATCAAATACGTTATATCTCGCCATTAATCTAAGGAAGCACATGTCGTTCTTAACAATCTTCATTATCTTGAAGGTTGTAATAGTCGTAATATTTTCTTTAATAAATGAATAAATAATAGTTTTTAAGTTAAATTTGCTGGTTGTTGATTCTCTATTTCTTTGATACTAAAAAATTCAAAGAAATAACATACAATCATATAAGATAGAATGAAATCTCTATTGAACCTAATTTATTTTATAGCAAAGATTTTTTTGATTTTTCATCTTGATTTTGATAGATGTTGTCAATGAAACACATTGACTTTAGCTAATATATTTGCTAGATTCCTAGATAGCTCCTATGTACATTTATTAATATCATATCATCACAAATGTACAAGAGATTCCAATTGATTTTGATGCTGCCTTGAATTTAAGATCTCTTCTACCTCTAATTCTTCATTATTGTCCACTTCTATAAGAGATGGTGGTATTTATCTTCTTTCTTATATATCCACTATCTTGTATGACTTGAGTAATGACATGTAGAATATAGGATGGATCTTTATAAATTTTAGTAGATGTAATCAATAAGCAATTGGATTGATTTATTTACAAATCAAAAATGGTCCAAGCCTACAATAATCCAACTTATCACAAGATCAAATAGTCTTGGTTTTATGACAAAATAACCATATCTTATTGTCCACTTGAAATTAAGGTTGTATCTTGTGATAGGCATCTACATTAATCTTTTGTCGTTCTTAGGCTTCCTTTAATTGTGCCTTTATTGTTGCATGTAGTTCTGACAACTAATTTGCCAAATATTTTGTCGTAGGATTATCAACTTTTAAGAAGTTAATAGTATCAAGTCATAGATGATAATCATAATTAGCAAAGAATGGAGTTTATTAAGTAGAAGAATATATTGAATTCTTTTAAGCAAACTTTGCCAATGATAAAAGAATTGTCCAATCATCTTGATGATAGTTGATGATATATCTCAAATATTATTCTAAAATTTGATTTATCCTTTCCGTTTGTCCATCATTTTGAAGATGAAAATCTAAAAATAATTTTACATCCACCTTCAATATTTTGAAAAATATTTTTTAAAATCTTAATATAAATTATATCCTTCTATCTAATATAATATTTCTTAGTAATCTATGATAAAGATAGATGTTGTTAAAGAAGAATTTAGTTATTTTTTCATATATGATAGATTTTATACACAGTATAAATTATGTCATCTTCGTGAAATAATCTACAATCATGAATATAGAATTATATGAACTTGAATTTAGAAGATCCGTAATAAAATGTGTAGAAATAGAAGACCAATCTTATTTTAATATAGATAATAGTTAAAAAAGTCCATAAAATTGATGGTGAGGAATTTTTAATCTTAAACAAATATTATATAATTATACAAATTTTTTAATTATCTTCCATGTTTGAAGCTACCAAAAATCTCTTGATATTAATTCCAAGGCCTTAATATATTTAAAATATCATGTTGTAAGAAAGTTGTGACAAGTTTCAAGAGCACATAGTCGTACTTCACCTTTTGGAACATATAAGCATCCTTTAAAATAAAATAAGTTGTTATTGAACTTAAACTTTGAAGTATTATGAGACTTAGATGAATTATTCTAAATATCATAAATAAGATGGTCTAAGGATATATGTATTTGGACTTGCTTGAAAAAAATTGAATCAACAGTCAATATTGATTTTATTGCTCAATGATGAAATTGCTCTGGCTTCAAGATCATTCTTTGTTGATTAAAAGCTACATCTTTTTTTTGGTATAAGATAAGAATATTTAAAAAAGATATTAAATAGACCTTATTTTTCTTATTAATAAGTGATAATAAACTCAAATCTTGATAAAGATATATTCTAACGAGCCTAACGATGATTCAATATATGTATTGACATAAAATACTTAAGATTCTTGTAATCTATATATATATATATATATTTGATAACTAAAATAGAAGCACCTTCTAGATAGTGACACCATTCTTAATAAGAATCTACAATTACAAAAAGTTCTTTATTATGGAGTTTGTAGTTGATCTTTTTTGTTGAAAATTTCTTAGAATAGAAAGCTACTGGGTGGAGTTTGTATTTTCCTTCTATTTGTAATAATACCATGCTCAAGGCAAATTTTGATGCATCTGTTTCTATAAAAAATACTTTAGAGAAGTTGATGCAATATAAGATTGGTGCAAAAATAAAAGTTATCTTTAAAGCTTCAAAAGATGTTTTTGCTTCTTTACTCTACTTGAGTTTGTCTTTACAAGCTAAGTGTATAAGTGGAGCTACAACTTCAAAAAAAATTCTTGATGAAGATTTGATAATAATTGGCAAATTCTAAAAAGCATTATACATCTCTTATTATTTTTAGTATCTACTAATTTATGATTGTCTAGACTTTCTTAGGATCCATCATAAGGCCATCATTTAAAATGATGTATTCTAAGAATTGAACTTAAGTAGTGTAAAATACATACTTTTTTATCTTTGCATACAATCCTTTATTTCTAAGTTTTTGTAACATACAACAAACATGCAATTCATACTCTTCTATATTCTTAGAGTAGATTAAAATATTATTTAGATAATAAATAATAAAATTATCTAAAAATTCACAAAAAATATCATTTATGAGATGTTGAAAAGTAGCTAGTATATTTGTAAGTCCAAAAGGCATAATATTATATTCAAAATATCTATACCTTATTCAAAATGAAATCTTCTATCATTTCTTTCTTTAATATGGACCAAATTATATGCTATTGTGTAGTGATATGGCTATTAGGTGAAAGAAGAAAGGAATGGTTATAATATATAGGAGCTCAAAAAAATATATTTTAGCAAATTATCTTAGAATTATAGATAATAGACAAGAAAGTTAAAAAAAGTCAAAAGAGCTAATATTTCTTTTTTATAGAAGAGGCTTCTATTTACTTTGTATGGCCATAAATAAGAAAAAATAAAATAGATTAGAAAAATAAATAATGTAGACATCTTTAGAGAAGAATTAAAAATAGGTCCTAGTAAATTTTACCTCAAAATTTTTAAAGTTGATACTCGGAGAGGACCAGTTGTGATCTTTGATTGAAATCAGACCTTGAAGTACAAAACCACATACCTACAATAAGTTGGGGGTTTTTTTGCAAATTGGAAAATTGGATTAATGAGTAGACTTAAGAAGGTATCTTTGAATATTGATTTTGAGTGATTTGGAAAAAAAATTGGCTTTGTAAGAACTTTGTAAAGTCAAGGTTGTATTGGATGACTTTGGATTTTATGAAGTAAAGAGGGGTTTACAAATTTGAGCATTTTATAAGTTTGATTATAAATCTAAAAGTAAAAATTTGAGATTTTGTGATTGTAATTAAGATTAATACATATTATAAGTTTGAGCTTGATCAAATAGTTTAATTGGAAGTTATTGAAATTCAAGTGGGTTGAGGTCTTGGAAGTTGGGATTTGAAGGTTAGTGAGGGTTTTTTTAGACATTTAGCAATTTACTAATTGGATTGAAGTGAAATTTTTTTGTATAGATAGTAGATTAGATTTTTTTATTAATATATGAATTTTAAAAGCAATTGAATGGTGTAAAGAGAAGATATTTGTACTAAAATTTTGACATTAGAATTGGAGAAGGAGGCGGCCTATCCCGAGTAGAAATTTGAGCTTAAATTTTGTTTGGTAAATTGCATCTTTTTTAAATTTTTTGTGTACGTATCAACTTAATTATTAAAAAGTATGAAAAATTTGAACTAAGATTAATAGTTATATTATCAGCCATTGTAATTTCAATCTGCTATAGGATTTGGTTAGGGATTGTTAGGATTCACTTAGGATTTATTAAGATTTGATTAGGATTTGATTAGGATTTGATTAGGATTTGATTAGGATTTGACTAGGATTTGACTGAGATTTGACTAGAATTTGATTAAAATTTGATTAGAATTTGATTAAAATTTGATTAAGATTTATTAAAATTTGTTGGAATTTATTTAAGATTTGACTAGGATTTGATTAGGATTTGATAAGGATTTGATTAGAATTTGAATAGGATTTAATTAGAATTTGATTAAGATTTGATTAGGATTTGTTTAGAATTTGATTAGAATTTGATTAAGATTTAATTAAGATATGATTAGGATTTGATCAAGATTTGATTAGGATTTGATTTAGAGTTGATTAGGATTTAACTAAAGTTTGAATAGGATTTGATTAGAATTTGATTAAAGTTTGATTATAATTTTTATTTTTAATATTTAATAGAATTTTTATTTTAATATTTTTTTGAATTTATATTAGTATTTCTTTAAGATTATTTTTATTATTTTGTTATATCTTCTTTAAAAATTCTTTAGGTTTTTTTTGTATATTCTTCTATAAGTAATTGAAAAATCTAATTAAACTTTTTAATAATTGATACATAATTATTAGTCTTAATTATAAGTTTTACATAATTCTATTAGAGGTATTAAGATTTGTTATTGTTATTTTTATTTTATCTTCTACATCCATGTATCTAGCGCATTCTCAATCAAGACTTCACAATATTCAATATATTTGGTGAACTTAATGTGAAAAGCTTGAGATAGAAGATAATTAAATTTTTTAATCTACTTGAATTATAGAAAAGGAAGGTAAGAGAATGGAAGGAGGAGCTATGGATGGTATTTCAAGTAGAACTATAAGCGGTGTCGTATTGTCTTATTTGGAAATGCACTGGGCACCTGGCTGTAGAAGGTGAGGTTGCGGTGTCGTAAATTGTGAAATCTTACTTGAAAATGCCTTGGATACCTAGGTATAAAAGATAAAAAGAAAATAACAATAACAAGTCCTAACATCTCTAATAGAATTATATAAACTTGTAATTAAGACTAATAAATATATTTTAATTGTTAAAAAGTTTAATTAGATTTTTTAATTAGTTATAGAAGAATATATCAAAAATCCTAAAGAATTCTAGGCAAAACTTGATTAAATTCTAATCAAATCTTCATTAAATTTTAACAATCCTAATCAAATTCTAAACAAATCCTAGTAAAATCCTAATCAAATCTTAGTCAAATCTTAGTCAAATTCTAACTAAATCTTAACAAAATCTTAACAAAATCTTAACAAAATCCTAAATAAATTCTAATCAAACTCTGATCAAGTCGTAATCAAATCCTATTTAAATTCTAATCAAATCCTAATTAAATCCTAACAACCTTAGTCAAATCTTAAAGAAACCTTAGTCAAATCTTAACTAAATTCTAGTCAAAATCTTCATCAAATTTTAACTAAATTCTAACCAAATCCTAACCAAACCTTAAACAAATCCTAGTCAAACCTTGATCAAATCTTAATCAAATCCTAGTTGAATTCTAACAATTCTAGTCAAATCCTAAACAAACCCTAGTCAAATCTTAGTCAAATTTTAATCAAATCCTAGTCAAATATTAGTCAAATTCTATTTGAATTCTAACAACTCTAACCAAATCCTAATTAAATCCTAACAAATCCTATCCAACCTCTAACAAACCCCAACCAAATCCTATAGTAGATTTAAACTACAATGGCTGATGATCTGACTATTGATCTTAGCTCAAATTTTTCACACCTTTTAAAAATTAAATTGATAATACACACAAAAAGTTTAAAAGAGATTTAAGTTATCCAACAAAAGTTATATTCAAATTTCTATTTAGGTGTTGACCACCCTTCTTCTTCAATCTTAATATCAAACTTCTAGCACAAGTATCTTTTTTTTGTATCATTTAATTGCTTTCAAATTTCATACACATATAAAAAATCTAATCTACTATTTATACAAGAAATTCTCACCTCAATCCAACTAGTAGATTGCTAAATATTTAAGAAATCCTTACTGACCCTCAAACCTCAACTTTCAAGATCTTAATGCACTTGAACTCCAATAAATCTCAATTAAAAATATTTGATCTAGTTCAAACTTACAATATATGTTAACCACAATTCTAGTCACAAATCCTCAAATTTTCACTTGTAGATCTAAAATCAAACTTACAAAATACTTAAAGTTGTAAAATCCTCTTTATTTCATAAGATCCAAAGTCACTCGATACAACCTTGACTTTGCAAAGCTCTTACAAAGTCAATTCTTCTTCAAATCACTCAAAATCAATTTTAAAATACACGTGCTTAAATTTGTTTAAATTTGCTTAAATACACTTGCTTAAATCTTTTCTAATTCTATTCTTTGATCTCTAAAAAGATCCTTTAATCCACCATAGGCACATGGTTTTATACCTTAGGGACTGATTCCAATCCAAGCTCATAACCGGTCCTCTCCAAATATTAATTCTGAGATTTTTGAGGTAAAATTTTTTAAAATCTATTCTTAATTCTTTCCTAAAGATTCTTATATTATTTATTTTTCTAATATATTTTATTTTTTCTTATTTATAAACATACAAAATAAGTAGAAGCCTCTTCTATAAAAATATAGTATTAGTCTTTTAATTTTTTTCTACTTTCTTCTCTATTATCTATAATTCTAAGATAATTTTCTAAATTATTTTCATTTAAGCTCTTATATATTTTAATCATTCCTCCCCTCTTTCACCTAATGGCCATGTTATTACATGACATCCACCTCCCTTGAATTTGTGCATTCTCTGGCATACGCCAAAATTTCTTCAATATATTAATATGTGACACTCTCTACCTTGGTTTAATTCTTGATCCTTAATTTGTTCCTCCTCTTATATTTCAATATCCCTTAATAGATTTTATTCTTCATGAAAATATATGCATACTCTTCTTTGTTTGAATAATTAGATTCGCTTGTCTGCTATAGGTGACTTTATTTTTGTTCCATCAAGCTTCCGTAAAGAATATGTTTCATTATCATAGATCTTTATCACAACATATGGTCTAAATCAATACTTAGAAAATTTTCATAATATACTATGTTAATTATCCAAACTATTATCATAGACTAACACCCAATTATCTTTTTTTTATTTTTTTAGACCGTAGTCGATGCGTTTTATCAAATCTTTCCTTATTCTTTTTTCTTGCTTCATTTAATCTCCCAATTGCTACTTCGATATCTTCAGGTCTTCTTTCCAATTATTGAATTTTTAGTGCTAAAAGCTCCTTTCTATTAAGATCATCTTTCTAAGGCAATATTCTCCATAAAGGCACTATTTCTTCTATTGGCATAACTAGCTTTTGTTCATACATTAACTCAGAAGGTATATTTTGTGTCCACATTATCTTCCAAATCAATCATATATTTTTCATCATAATACCTTACCTTTAATAACATATGTGCAATTGAATCATCTTTTTTTGAAATGTGCTTAAATTTGGAATTCATAGATTTAATATATGCTATCCATTTTAACATAGCAATATTAAGAATTGAACAACTTATGATTATGTCCAATAAAGGTAGACAATTCATTTGTATAACTATTGAAGCTCCAATCAAATACTCTTTTTTATTTTTAATAGCTATTATCACACCCCATAACCCTCTTTTAATTTGTGCATATGTCCTTTGTCTAATATTCAAAACCTTAACTCCAAATCTTATTACATATCTATTCCCTTATTCATCATCTTGTCCAATTACCCAACCTATTCCAATTGGATTTGCATCAACTGTAAATATCATTGGCCTTCTATATTCATAATTCACTTTTTTTAAAGTTGGAGGTGAAAAATAAAGTTCTTTTAATTTTTCCATAAATCTTCTTTGTTCTTCTTTCCATTGAAATTTTTGATTCTTTCTTAATAATTCATATAATGGATCTGCTACATGTGCAAAATGAAATATCCATATATGATAGAAAATACATTCTTTTAAAAATCTTCTGACTTCCATTGTATTTATATATTCTTTTATATTTTTAATAATATTTATTTTTTCAATACTTGACTTATGTTTATAAGATCCACACATGTGTTCAACAACAAGTATCTTATTTATTCCAAACATAGATTTAGTACCTAATAAGTTCAAATATACTTCTTCCAACCGTGATAAAATCTTTTCACAATCCATAATATGATTTGTAATAAATCTTCTACAGCCCTTTCAATCCAATATTTCATCTTTTTTTTCTTTTATACATCTTTTAATTGGAACATCATCTAAGAATGGCATAGACTTTTTTGGTATAAAGTCCCTCAATACTTTGTTTATCACATTCATCATATGAGCTACTGAATTAATAGCCCCTTGAGGCAACGTATACATCTTTATTAAATCCAATGGAATCTTCATAGTAGTTAAATCTCTACTTTGTAATGCCAATTAGAATTGATCATATCTTGAATAAGATCATCCATTGAATAGATTACTCTTCTAATAAGTGCTTCTGTAAATTTATCCATAATTAGACTTGAATCTTTATTTTTAATAGTCTTTTTATTCATAAGTTGCATGTCTTGTATAAACCTCATTGTTCCATTTTTCTTTGGTACTATAAACCATCGATTAAAACAAGATGCAATAGATAGTTCTAAAAATCTCCATTTTAATCTTTTTATTGAGTAAATTTACTAACTTAGATAAATGAACTTTTGACATTGAAATTAGTTGCAAATTCCATGATTTATGAGGAATAGTAAAAATAACTATAGGTGCTATAATACTTAGATCAATACATCCGATTTCATGTGCTTCAAATACAAAAGCCTTTCCATGTTGTAAAAATATTTTTTTAAAATATTCTTCTTCACATTTTGTCAAAAATTCATCACATCCAACTTTTAATCCATCTAATGTAGCATCTATAAATTCATGCCCTATCTTCCTAGGATCCCTTAAATTTGGTTGTGTAGCTGCTTCTTTCTCCTTTTCTTCACAATCCAATGGTAATAGCAAAGCCATTGGTTTAACTATTTTTTCCACTGATTTATACTTAGTCTCAACATGTACCTCTTGGTGACTTAAGATTTTTACAAATTTTTAAATTTCATCATAAATTTTTTTTGAACATACATTAATAACTCTATTTTTTCCTTGTAATCCATATTGCAATAAATAATTTAATTCTCCCATAGTATCTGCAAATCCAATTTCTTCAAATGCTCTTAAAATAAATTTGTCTTCAATCAATTTTCTATTTTCTTTTAAGATTTGTTCCATATTTTTTATATAATATTTTTCTATCATTTTCATTTTATCAATAGTCTTAAAAGACAATATACAATCAGGTCTCAATTCAATAAGTCTAATAGATAATACCTTCTCTTTTAAACTAAACAGGAGCATTTCTTTCTCTAAATCATTGCAATCTTGCTTTACAATGGTTTAGAAAAATCCTAAATCCTAAACCCTAAATCCTAAATCCTCAAGGTCTTCAAAATTTTCATTTGATAATGGCTTCTCTCTCAATTCATGACGATTTCTTTCATAATTGGTACAAACAATCAAAAATTGAACTATTTTCATTCCATCTTGGCTTCTTATCCTTGCATAGGCTGAATCATCATCTATTGTCTTTTTTTCTATTTGTATGGTGGTAATATATGGTTGTCCCAATATAAAAGGATGTATAAGAGATGTTCTTTTATATAAAGAAATATTGTTCATATATAACATCTCATATTATCATTTTGATATTTGGACAAGTTCCATATAAATCTCCCTTTGAATTGTTTGCTGATCTTATCATCCACCCATGTTCAATATCAATAGGCCATTTTTCCTTTTTATATAGCTCTTTTGATGTCAAATTGATTTCAGAACCATGATCAATTAATGCCACAATTGGTTCTTCTAAATCTTCCAATTTTACTAAAGTTTTTGTAGTAGCCCTTGTCAAATGATTTTAGAAATAATAACTAGATAGTTGAATCCCATTTCTTTCCTTTGTAAGTTCAACTTATGAAATATCTCTTAAACTTACATTTCATCCTCGTCATCTATACTATTTCTTATTGCTTTTGTTCCTTGTGTATTTGGTGTCATAATATCTTCTATAGATTATTATTATTTTTTTATTGTATTAATAATAACTTCATAAAATTCATGCTTTGCAATTTCCAAAATTTCACTAATTATAAATTCGACCTTTCTTCCTAAAATCTGTTATTCTAATATCTTCTTCAAATCTATAGTAGCCTCAATATTTGATTGTAACTTGTAAGGAGGAATCTTTCTTTTTTCTTTTAGAATTTCTTTTTCTTTTATAGAAACATTCTCCACTTCCTCTTCATACATAGGAATTTTTTGTTGTCTTGCTTTACCTCTTCTTGTAGTCTTTTTTGATGGTCTTTCATTATTTTTATCTCTTCTTTATTTTTTTTCTATTAATGTTTTATGTTGACTCCTTGCAATATGAGCATGCACTGATAATCCATCTATTGGATCATTCTACTTAATAATTTGCTAAATATTATTACCAACATGTAATAAATTATTTGTAATAAATTTTTTTTTCCAGCATAATTCATTGCACTTCTCTACAAAGAACAAGATTCCCTTGGAAGTTCAAGGTTTATATTTAAATATTTGCCTTAATTTGCTTCTGCCTAATATATTGATACTTCCTTACTTGAGATTGTATGCACTTTAAAAGCATCTCTAACAAATACATTTATTTTTCTTTTACCAAAATTTATCTTTAATTTTTTTCTACTTTCTTTCAAGTATATCATACCATCTTTGAAAAAAAAACTCCTTTATATAGTACCTTTGTAAAGTCTTTACGCTCCCTTCTTAAATATTCCATGCTATTATACTACATGAATTTATATACTACACCTTCCATTGGTCTTGAATTTTGTTTTGTTGATACCTTCGATGATTGACCCTTCTCTTCAAGTTTTACAAATTTTATTTATAAATCTATCATCTCACGTATGATTCCATCCATACTCATTTCTTCTTTCTTTGATATAGACATTGAAGATTGAATTATAGATGTAAGATGGTTGGTAGGTTATTTTACCTTAAATGCTTGCAATGATCTTTGAATATCCACCCTATTCTTTCTCCTTTCTCTTTTTGCAAGTAATCCTATTGCCTCTTCTATTTCTTTCCAATTTAATGTCAATTCTTTTTTATTTTATTTTTATTTTTATTTTTTATCTTTAAGCAATAATTTTAATTTTTCTTGCAACTCTCTATCAATTGCTTGAAGAAAAAGTTCCACCTTACTTTGATCCAATAATTGCCTCTTCTTCTTTGATAAATGAGAATATTATCTTTTAAATTCTTTTAATAATTCTGTTGCTTGAAGATCTTTCTTAGGTCTTTTAATCCATTCAAAAAATAATTTCTTTGTAATTCAATCATTGTCTTTTAAAAAATATTCATCCTTCAATGTTTGTGAAAATTTCTCCCATGAACCTTTAGTATGTTCTATAATGGACTTTACATGATTTTTTATCTTTGATGCAATAGCCAATTTGAATAATTGAACCATCTCTTATTCAAAAATATGCTTCAATTCCATTTCTCTCACATAATATCTTCAATATCTTGTAATATCCTTTCCTTCAAATTGATCAAATTTGTCCACAACTGCCTATAATGCTTTGTTTGCCATATCTTCTTTACGATCTTTAACTTGCTGCTGTTGCATGAATAAAAAAAATGCTCTAAACATGCTTGCAGAATTAGAATTGAAATACATATCTTATCCTCTACTAGTACTTCTGCTTGTAGCTCCATTTAAAATACCACCTATAGCTCTTCCTTCCAGTCTCTTGCATTCCTTTTCTATAATTCAAATAAATAAAAAAAAATCCAATTATCTTCCACTTCAAGCTTTTCACATCGAGTTCACCAAATATGTCATGAGTTGTGAAGTCTTGCTTGAAGATATGCTGGGTACCTGGTTGTAGAAGATAAAAAAGAAATAACAATAACCGTCACGGACGTAGAATATAGATTAAAAGTCTAAACAAGAAGTTCAAGAAGAACTAGCAAGAATTAGGTTAATCAGATGAATACAAGAACAACACCAAAGAGATGAGCTAGTGTTCCAACAAATGTGTTGTCGAGACTGAAGAACTCTTCAACCTCGACTCCAATATATACACCTATTTGGGAAGCTTCTTGATCAACTTCTAGTGATTAGGAAGCTTTTCAAGTAGCTTCTTAAGTAACTTCCACCAACTACAAAGCTTCTCAAGTAACTTCTATCAACTAGGAAGATGTTAGAAGATTTTGAAAGATTCTGTAGAGTTCTATGTATCTTTTAGAACGTTCTAGAAGTTTTTAATAAGCATGTCCTTGATACTAAAAGATTTTGGAAGGTTTTAGAGAGTTCTAAGTACCTTCTAGAATATTTTAGAAGGTTGTAACAAGCATGTCCTTGACATCACCTCTTCCTCTAGCTTTGAGGTCTCCGAGAAGCTATTTAAGACGTATACTCACAAACGCAGAAAATCAAAGATATGGCGCATAGTCTCTGTAATATACTCCAGTTGTCATTCACAAGATAGATGATTCATGGATCCTTGTAGCCATCAATAATGACCAACACATTCCACTTGAGACCATGCTTGAACTTCTGTGTCTTCATTGTAGAAGCGGCTTAGAAATATCGTTTCGCCACTACCTTCATGAGTTGGTTCAATTTCAAAGACAATCACGAGTGACCTACTACTTGATATTCTTAGACGTCTTATTGATTCTTTTAATTCTTCATCTCGAGGTCAACGCCGTGAGCTATTCGGTTGAAATAGCATCACTAGTGTAATATCCTCATTTTCACTAGCCATATCTAAATATACTTTGAAATTAGATATCTTGATACTACAAGAAAGAAAAACGTAATAAAATATATTTTGATAAGACCTGGATCCTACTTATATACATTCCTTTGGAGAAGGCTTCATCTTCACGTTTCATCAGTGGCAGACTTTTAATTTATCAGGATATCGTCAATAAAATTCCTATACCTTTTGTGATGCATTTGTTATATTTTTTGTTGGCTCCCAAATCCGCTCATTTACATCATAGCCATGCCAGTGAATTAAATATTCCAACTTTCTCTATCTCCATTGTAAATCAAGGATTTGTTCCACCTCATATTCCATATGGTCCTTGATTTCAACACAAGATGGTGGTGGCTGTATCCATCCTGGGAAAGTTGATTTGCTATAAGCTTCTAGAAGAGAAACATGAAAGACTGAATGTACCTTCATGGATGTGGGTAGTTTCAGTGGATAAGCCACTGGATTGATTTGCTCTTAAATACAGAATGGTCCCAATCTCCTATAATCCAACTTATTGCAAGGTTGAGTGGTCTTGATGTTTTGTCGCAAGAGCCAAATCTTATCTCTAATTTGAAAAGTAGGAATATCCTTCCGAAATTTTTGTGCAAAAGCTTTGTACGAGTCTTGAACTACATGTAACTGAAGCTTCAAGGTGGTCTGGATCTCCATTAAATACTTTGCAAGATCTTCAGCTGCTAGATTTTCATCTTTGCATTTATCTAACAAATCGAGTTTTGGATGATATCTATAATTTGCAAAGAAAGATGTTTGTTAGGTTGAGGTATAGACTAAATTGTTGTACGCAAACTCCGCCAATGGTAGATATGTAGTCCAATCGTCTTGTTGATAGTTGATCGCACATCGTAGATATTATTCCAAGACTTGATTGACTCACTCTCTTTGACCATCGGTTTAAGGATGGAAGGTAGAAGAGAGTTTGATATCTACCCTCAGTATGTCAAAAACCGACCTCCAAAACTTCAAGATAAATTGAGGCCCTCGATCTGAAATAATGTCATCTGATAAACCATGATACCGATATATATTGTTAGTAAGTAATCTTACTGTTTTTTCACCAAAAGTTGTCTTTCTACATGGAACAAAATGTGCCATCTTCGTAAACCAATCTACCACCACGTAGATAGTATCAAATATTGCAGAAGGTGGCAAATTTGTCATGAAGTCCATAGATATTGAAGACCACAATCGCTTTGGAATTGGCAAAGGTTATAAAAGCCTGTAAGGGCAATATCAAGGATTCTTTGATCTTGAACAAAGGTCACATGATAGCACAAAGTTCTTCACTACCTTCCACATTTGGAGCCACCAAAAGTCTCGGGAAATAAGCTCCATTATTTTATTGAATCCGAAGTGACTTGTGGTCGAGAAGTCATGTCGAGATTGAAGAATACAAAGTTGAATTGGTCCTTCCGGTGTCATGATGAGAGTCTTAGTCCTAAGAAACATTAGATTTTTTGTGCCTGTAGTTTCTCAAGTGCAAGATGAGATTCATAAAAGTTCATAAAATTGAAGAATTTACATAAAAAACATACTTTATTAATCCTAACATATTCTGCCTTTAGAGACCTGCCCCCAATTTTGATCATAAATCCTAGGAAATCACATCAATTGAAGTGAAATTTGGACACAAGGTACTTAAGGGAATAAGAAAGCAAACCCCAAAAATATTTTGATCATAGCTATTGTGCTTAGGGAGAACCACGTTGTCAAAGTTACCCCTCCTTGTAGCCTTCAATTCTGGACCCCCTTTGCTTCACACCTTCATTGCTCTTCATTACAGAAGACCTAAGTGCTGAAATTTGGTAGGCTTAGAGCTTATCTCATGTTGTAAACACCCTCTAAATATTGCTCTAAAAGTCTTCTCCAAACTTGAGTTATAGGTTCTATCCTTCTTCTTTAATTTTGCCTTCTAACAACTCTAGATTCAATCACAATTTTTCTCATAACTCCTCGAATACAATTCCAATAGCAATTAGTTTTTTATACAACTTAAAAGACTCATATATCTACAAATTCCAATAAATTTTACTCAAAATACTACTCTGATCACAAAGTTATGCTCTCTCAAACTTCACTCATTTAGAGATAGATCCCTACCACTTTGAAAGAACATAACATTTTATTTATAAGACTAATGAGTATCAAAGTTACACTCATCTCTTCCTTAACTTACATAGATCATGTCTATCAAATTTCACACTCAAATTCATCTCTTAATTCCCTTTATATCTAAAAAAACCCACACACATGCACTACCTATACAAACCCTCAACCTTCCCTTCACTCTATTTCTCTTTTCATTCAAACTGGTTATAATTTCACTCATAACTCTTTGCTCAAAGGTCATATTGACTTGAGATTTTGACACAAAGTATTTAATTTTATAAAGAACAAAAACCTAATAAATTTTGCTGCTAAAGTCCAAGTGGTTTCCAAGAACCAAGGCCCGAAATTTAATAACCCTTATTGCCCTATCTTAGACACTTGCAACTTTGACGACTCATATCTCCCTTGATACTTAATCAAAAGACATGAAAATTATTTCTATGAGTTTTTTATCTTGTCCACTACAAATCTACAAAAAATTGCATTTAAAATCCTCTCTAAACTTCTTCTACATACAAAAACATATACTACCTATCAAAAAAATCCTATGCCTTCTAAAAAAAATTCTCCCTCTTCTCTCTTCACGACCCTTCCTTGTCATCACCCTCTTGGTCTTTCTTATCCTCTTGGTTAAAAAGACCTCTTAGCCCATGTCTTTTTCACTTCCTCAATCTTTTCTTTTGGACTAACTTAAAGAAATTTCACTTTTCAAGGTAAATTTCCATTCTATCTTCTTACTACTAATTTTCTATCAACCTTTCTTCTAATCTTAATCTTTTTATTTTAATACATTCTTTTATGTTTTTCACACTATGTTTTAATTTACAACACGACAACGGAATGCATAGTCAATCTTCAAAATATAATAATCCATCCTCAATCTTGAACTTGTCTTTATCAAAGCGCTGCTTCACATCTGAAACTAATGAATCTATAGTTGATACTCTATAGACTTGTTCTAAAAAATCAACATCAATTGGCATGATCATGGAGGTGGTGTGGAGGCAAAATTGTTGTGGTTGTAGCAAAGTTGTACACTACTGATCAAATGCTGCATCTCTAGTCTTGAGCGCTAGATATGATCTCCTCGATAACACATCTGATAGTCCTTGCTGCCTTCCTGGCTAATATATGATGATGAAATGAAATCGGGATGATGACATGTTCCGTTGAATTTGGCGACGATTCAAAACTCGAGCTATTGTGAAATACTCTAAATTCTTGTGATCTATATATACAATCACCGGATGTGCAATACCCTCTAATAAATGACGCCACTCTTAAAAAGAATCAACTATTGCAAGCAGCTCCTTATCATGAATTTCATAGTTGATTTCTATTGCCAAAAATTTCCTTGAGTAGAACGCAACCGGGTGAAGTTTATCATCATTTCCTATCTATGATAATACAATTCTTAGTGCAAAGTCAAAAGCATCTATTTCCAAATAAAAGGCCTTTATAAAGTCGGCATGTACCAAGGTAGGAGCTATCATAAATGCCGACTTTAATTCTTGAAAAGCCTCTTGTGCTCGGATATTCCACTTGAGCTTGTCCTTTGATGTCAACTGTGTTAATGGGACTGTAATTTGTGAATAGTTCTTAATGAAAATGTGATAAAAGTTGGCAAATCCAAGAAAATATCACACATCCTATACCATCTTTGATACTGTCCAATCCGTTACTGCTTGAATCTTCTTCTGATCCATCAATAATTCTTCGTCCAAAATAATATAACCAAGAAATTCCACCTTTGATTGATGGAATACGTATTTGTCTAATTTGGTATATAATTTCGCGTCCCAAAGTTTTTGTAACACTAACTTCAGATGATCTTCATATTTTTGAATATTCTTAGAATAGATAAAAATATCATCGAGGTAACAAACAACAAATTTGACCAAATATTCTCGAAAAATATCATTCATCAAACGTTGAAATATAGTTGGTACATTGGACAATCTGAAAGGCATGACATTATATTTAAAATATTTATACCTTGTCGAAAATGTTGTCTTCTATTCATCTTCCACCTTTACTTGTAGAAGATTGTAAGCTCTATAAAGATCTATTTTTGTGTATATTTTGGCTTCACCAAGTTATTCCAAGCGTTTGGATATTAGTAGTAATGGATATCAATTCTTCATGGTGATCTTATTCAAGCCTCAATAATCCAAGCACAATTATAATGAGCCATCTTTCTTCTTCACAAAGAGGATAGGTACACTTGTTGGAAATTTAGAATACCAAATGAAGTTCTTCATAAGATTTTCTTTAATGTAATCCTTCAATGCTGAGAGCTTGTCTTGTGATAAATTATAAATTGGGCCAAATGGTGGTTGTGTTTCCTCTTTGAGATCTATAGCACAATCGTACAGTCAATGCTCTAATAGCATGTCAACATTCTTCTTCTCAAAGACATCCTTGAATTCTTCATATTGCTCCGGAATAACCAAAGTCAGAGTTGCATCATCTTGAGTTGGCATTGCAAAGATGAGAAGAGGTATATTACACTTAGCTTCCTTCATGAAGGCCCTTGTATCTATGAACAAAAGTTTGTTTCTAGACATTATCTTGGTAGGTTCTACCTTCAAAGATTTTGTTGAGAATGTCACTTTCTGCAACCTCCAATCTATTAATGGGCTATATTTATCAAGCCAAGATAGCTCCAAAATGATTAGACATGAAGAGATCTTGATAATATTAAACACAATGCTATTTTCATGATTTTCAAGATGTACCTTCAATGGTTTAGTTTTATAAGTAACATCACCAGGAAGACAAAGGTCGGCCGTCTATGACTTCTACATGGACAGGCTTTGGTTTCTTCACAAGAAGAAATTTGTGAAGCTTGGAAAATTCTTCATCTAAAAAACAAGCAGATGCTCCTAAGTCTAATAGAGCATCGGTTTGTAATTTTTGAATACCAAGAAAAAAAAGTACCGTAAAGCAATAAGAAGGTTGAGTTGAGAAAAAGGACCTTGATTAATTTAGGGTGTTGAGATATCCAATCGCACACTCCCTATTGTAGCTGAGTGTCCTTGTTTTCTTACATGCTTATGCTCTTGAGTCTTGTTGTTCAAGGTGTCTATTTTTTAGTATAATTTTCTGCTTTATGGCCTACCTCTCCACAATATAAGCACAAGTTTTTTTCAAATTATCGCTTCTATTCTTCAGCTGTGACGAGCTTGAAACGTACCATATTGATTTGCATGTCTTCTATTTCAGATTGAGCTTCTACACTCTTAATAGGAACAGCCAAGTAGAACTGATTTCCTTGTGGAAACCATGTAGCTCTGAAATAATGGTCTTGACATCGTTGAAAAAGCCGATTGTCACACTTCACCACTTGATTGATTGCTTTGTTGAGTATTTGAAGGTTGGATAGAAATAGTAATAAATCCTTCATATCATCTCTCGATCCCCAATAAAATTGACTCACCAGCGCTTCTTCTCCCCAGTTGATATTACAGGCAAGTTGTTTGAAATTCGATGTGTAAACAGATGCAAAGCATTGTCGGGTAGAGAGAATTCGCCTTGGAAAAACACCAGGTTCCTAGCTGCTACTAAAACTAGTAGGAACATGAGAAGAAGCCATGCAAGTATCTTCTATACTTGTATAATATTTATTCAAGCTTCCATATTATACTTATATTATACTTGCATTATACTTGTACAAAACTTGTACAAATATAAAGTATAATCCTTGATATAATATTTATATAAAAATAAAATATAATCCTTAATAGAATACTTGTATAAATATTTGTACAAATATTATGAATAATACTTATAAAATACTTGTATAAATACTTGATTTAAATATGAGTATATACATTTGTATAACAAGTATAAGCAAAGTATATAAATACTCAAATATACCTCGAAATACAACCGCATATGAGGAATACAAATTATACAATAAGCTGAAACTAAATAAATCACTAAAAATTCATCCAAAGGTCAAATCAAGTGTGCTTATAATCTATAAAAAGTTAATAACTCATTGTAAAACATATCAAAATTTCACAAATAGATGTCTTATCGTTTAAAAGTTATGGCTAAATGAAATAGGCACTAAAAATTCCCAGCAAATATAAAGGTAGCAAAGCTCCTCTTCACTTCAGCCTTTGTTGTGGTTGCTTTCCTTCTCTAAATTAGACATGTAATAGCTTTTTAGAAAGCTCACTCCATCATCTAACTTGGCTTAAAATTTTGCATGTATACCTCTCAAACTTCAGATTTTATAGCTAGTCGAATCTACTCCTCAAATCCTAGTGATAATTTGCCCTCTTGACAGCTAATAACTCATAAGGCTTTCATAAAAGCTCCAATTGCATTGATTTTTGTTTTTGTGGAAAGCTTACACAAGCTACTATAAGCACCTAAAATCTCAAAAAGATTGAAGAGACTATCTGACTTAGGTGGTTGAACAAAGTCTCTACCCCTCTTCATCAGGTGGCAGCAGATCCTTTCCCACTCTCAAGCTCACAACTTTTTCTCTCCAACTCCAAATACTACAAGAAATAGCTTGATAGAAAGCTAGCACAACTTTCCACACTATCTACAAATTTCACTAAGAAAGAGTTAAAATAAAACTTGCAGTGGTAGCTCGAAGTTTTTGCCATCACCTTTCAATAGTAATAGACCTTATTCTATTAGAACAAGCATTACTTTTTGCTCACAACTCCAATACAAGTAAGTAAATAGGTTCTAAAATCCTCACAATTCAAAGAACACAATTTCTAATTTTTATTATAAATGCTTTTATACTCTTAGAGTTATTTCTCTCTAAAATTCACTACTCTAAAAATTCCAATCCTCTTCCTAGCAAGAGGAGTCTTCTTCCCTTTTCTTCCACATCAGCCTATGCCATGCCCACATGGGCAGCCAAAATCCTATTGGATAGGCCCTATTCACCCCATGCTCTTCTTTCTTATCCTCACAAGATCCATGCTATCTCAAAGTCAACAAGAAAGGTAAAATAATTTTACCTTTCTTTTAATTATAAAAGAATATATTCTAAGATATAAGTAAGATAGAAACAAAACAAATAGCCATCTAAATTTACTAATTAATTGGCTAAAATGAATCCTCTCCTTATAATATCTTCTAAAATAGTCTCTAATACTTACACATGTAATAACAATAAATATAAAATATATAATATTTTTACACATTGCACATAAATGCAGCATGACAGTATGATCCTTGACGCAAAGAACAAATCTTGGTAGTTGTCCACCGAGCCTTATCATGCTCTCCAAATACCTCCTTGAATGCTTCTAAAAAGATTTCAAAATTATTCAAGATAGAAGACCTTTTCTCAAATAACGGGGCAAACCAAGACAAAGCTTGTCCAATAAGCAATGTCCCTACTAATCCAATTCGTGACTCCTCAATTGAATAGCTTTTTGGTTGCAAGAATGTTACCAATCAAACTTGGTTTACAAAACCACGAAATTTTGATTGGGTATCATCAAACTTTTTTAGGAGATTGACTCGAGGTTCTTTGTACTGCAATGTAATCAAATTCTCACATTGAGATGTAGATGGCAGTACTTCACTAGTTAGAGGTGGTTGTATTATAGTTTGAGCCACTCCCACTCTTGTAGCTCTAGGGTGCTTAACAAAATTTCCTTCAATTTTAGCAATTCTAACCGCTAGGCATAAAGAGCATTGATCATCACATCTAACTTTGACTCCAAAGATTCTATCATGTTAACATCTTCTCTACTAGCCATGCTAAATGTAGAATGGATAGGAATTTTAGGATTTACAATACATAGTTTGTAGGGTTAAAAGTAGGCAAGAAGCCAATGAATGGCCAGTTTAGAAGGCAGCATGGATAAGGGAGTTAGAAAAAGTGGTTATTGTCGGTTGTGTAGCGATTAATACCGATTGGAGTAAGTATAAATTGATTAGGAGAGTAGTAGTAAAGGCCAGACTGTGATAGTGCTGAGCCGGGGTAAGCTTAGTGCTACCTCTTATTAATTTTTAAGAAAAGGATATTAGATAAGTGCTGAATATTGTAAAGTGCAGTTCTGTAATGAAGCAATGAAAGAAAGAATTGATTTATAATGAAAGATTGAAGATGTATTGATATGTTGAAATATCAGTGGAGAAATATAAGTGGAAAATTAGAAGTGGACAATTGGAGATGTTTTATGAAGAATGAGTATAAATGTGAGAAAACTATACTATATTGAGTATTGAATCAAGGGTGACCCACAAGAGGAAGTTCATGAAGTTTGGATTATGCAAAGTGAATTATTAAGAGTGATAGTCAATTTCGGAGTATTCCTGTGTTTGGAGTATAGGATAATTATGTTGTATTTTGAGATATCGCAGTATTACATATTGTTGTCATAAAGAAGGAGAGGAAGAGAGGTAGTGAATACTTGAGTTGGATTATTGCTTACGATATTTTATTATTAATAGAGTTATTGATAGTATAAGGGAGATATTGTAACAAAATTGGGATGTTTTAGTGTAATCAGAAGACAGTTAGTTGTGTGACTCTAACGGTTTAACTCAATCCAAATAGTCTTTCCCTGTGTTTGAATCCCCTTTTACAGATTTACTTTGGACAATATTGGTAGAGTAAGTGAGACGGACGACAATAATATTTTGGCGGCGCTGCTAGGGATTGACAATAGTATTGAGTATTAGGAATTAACTCCTGAATAAGTAGTTACAATAGTGATGGAAAGCAATGTCAATAATACATGGTGAAAGATTATGATTAATAAGAATGAGAACATTGCTCTGAGAAAAATACGTCAGTCGAAAGGAAGACAAGAGAGAGCTTAAGTAAGAAATTTGTTACAGGACGAGCAAAAATGGAAGCCAAAAAAGAAGCGTCGACAAAGTTGGATTAAACCGTGGTTGCATGCCTGTCGACATATCCGAGTATACCAAGAACATGAAAGATCTTTAATATTTCAGACATATATACTGTTAAAGAAGTTGTCAAAAGCACTCGCGGATAACTTCGCAAATAGCCCAGTGTATCTCTTGAGCCCATTAGCGAAAAGAGAACGAAGTACAGAAAAATTGGGTACTCCATTGGATACTTTTCCAATAGTGGATACAGCCAATTCTAGCAAGGCTAGTTCTTCAGTAGGGAATGTATCGCTTGTCAGTAAGGGCCAATTCAGTGTATTTCAAAATCCGTCGTTTTCATCTCAACTTCAACCGATAAAATTATTCACAGATAATAATACTAAAGAGCGGAGGCCTAAAACTCCGGAAAAGACAATTGAAGGAGGCAGCATTTATTTTAACCAGGAAGCAAGTAGAACATTGTCACCTTCAATGGCGGCGGGAGGTCCAGCAATATCAATTGCGGTACAAATAGGTGCGGTGGATGATCGCACAACTAGCGTAGCCCCATTACCTACCTTTAGGAGTCTGCTAGGAGCCGACCCAGAAAAACACTTATCCCAATTCTTGACCGCACATGTAGCTAATAATGGTAGAACTGAAGATATTTAGTTAAGATGGCTGCCAGCAACCTTGAAAGATACGGCATTTGAATGGTATAATCGCCAACCCGTGGGATAATTTTTTAATTGGGAGGCATTGAAAAATACGTTTTTGACTCATTTTCGACCAATAGGATTTGAAGAACGTCTTAGAGAAAGATTAATGAATAGCAAAATGGTACCGAAAGAAGCGGTGCAATCATATTATGGCCGAGTAGCAGATATCCTTTGAAAATGGCCAAATAACCAAATTCCGGACTCATTTGTTGTGTCCATATTGGTTAACGGACTATATCCACCAGAATTGAAGATGTTTGTAAAGCAAGCCCAATCTGCGATTGTGGCTGCCTCACTTGACTGAGCTAAGGTATGGGAGGAATGTCATTATGACCAATTCTTAATCACAGGAGCCACATTGATTCCATCTCAAGGAAGGTATCAAATACCAACCTGGAATGAAACAGTGAACAGTTATCCAAGGACAATTGACTACGATGCAAATCTTAGTGTTAATTCGCAAGGGATAGTGAATGATGTTCCATTGCAATCTGTACTACCAACAAGTGCAATCCCGTATTCTCCATACTCCCCATATTAAAAACCAATATCTATAAAAGAGTTTTCTAACAAACTAGTATCAAAGGATCCAAATGAGACTTTGTTGTTAACTTTGACAAAGAAGATGGACGAATTGGTTGTTAATCTGGCAAAGAATAAGGAAAAGAGGCATAAACCGACTAATATATATCCCAATATTTGGTGCAGTAATTGTAAGGGGCAAGGCCATTTAGTAACGGAGTGCCCTTCGCCATGCCAAATGATGGTGCAATGTATCTTTTATATAGGTAAGCATGTAACCACAAATTACTGGAATTTAAGAAGGCAACATCAGTTAGGCAATCAAACTATGATTCAACCAACTTCGTGGGATGTTAATCAAGTTCAGATTAGAAATAGGTTTGACTAGAATGGAAATTGTCCTATTAAGCAAAATAAAAATTTCTATAATTTTCAAAATTTTGAGTATAACCAAGAAGGTGACTCCAATTTCCAAGGTTTTGGGCAAAATCAGCAAGGACAACCCCAATATCCCCCTATTTGGAACCCAATTTCATATCCTACAATACCAACTGGTCGACCGGGATCCTTTACTCATCAAATTTGGAACAAGCCTTGCTGATATATACCAGTTGAGACGCTATCGTGTAGTAATACGACTACTAGGTGAAAGAGGGGAGGAATGATTATATTATAGAAGAGCTCAAATGAAAATATTTGAGAAAATTATCTTAGAAAAATAGATAATAGACAAGGAGGTAGTAAAAATTAAAAAGTGCTAATGCTGCCTTTTATAAAAGGGATTTCTACTTACTTTGTAAAGCCATAAAAATGGTAAAACAAAGTAGATTAGAAAAATAATTGGTATACGTATGTTTAATAAGAAGTTAAGAGTAGGTTTTAGAGAAATTTACCTCAAAACTACAAGAGTTGATATCCGGAGAGGGCCGGTTAAGAACCTGGGTCGAAACCAGACCCCAAGGCACAAAACCGCGTGCCGACGGCGAATGGAGGGTCTTTTTGCAGATCGGAGATTGGGGTTAGGGAGTGAACTTGAAGGGTTTTATATAGGAATTGATTTTGAGTGATTTGAAGAGAAAACGACTTTGTAATAGCTTTGCAAAGTCAGGGTTTATTTTGGCTACTTGAGATTTTGTGAAATAAATTAGGGTTGATGGTTTAGGCAATTCCAGTAGCTTTGCAGCAGATCTATGGCTGGAAATTTGTGGGTTTTTGGGTATTGTTGTTTTCAATGTGTGCTGTGAATTTGAGATTGATCTAACAGTTTGATCAAAGGTTATTGAAATTTATGTGAGTTGGGGTCTTTGGAATTGGGTTTTAAAGGTCAGTTAGGGTTTTGCAGATTTTGATCAATCTATTGGTTGGATTGGGGTGAAATTTATGTGTGTGTGTAGAAGACTTAATTTCCTACATGCTTGTGAAATTTGGAAGCAGTTGAACGGTGCAAATAGGAGGTTTAGGCACTGGAATATTGGCGTGAAGATTGGAGAAGGAGGCCGGCTGATACCCGAGCAAATTTGTAAGTTTTTCTTCTTCTTGGTAAGTTGGATCTTCTTCAAACTTGGTGTGTGTGTTTTTAACTTAATTGTTAAGGTGTATGAAATATTTCAATCAAGATCAACGGTTTGTTTGGTAGTTATTGTGGTTCTAAAACTGCCTTAGAAATTGCTTAGGGTTTGACTTAGGGTTTGATTAGGGTTTGACTAGGGATTGACTTAGGGTTTCATTAGGGTTAGGATTTCATTAGGGTTTGACTTAGGGTTTGATTAGGGTTTGACTAGGGTTTGATTAGGGTTTGACTAGGGTTTGACTTAGGGTTTGATTAGGGTTTGACTAAGATTTGACCAAGATTTGAGTTAGGGTTTCATTAGGGTTAGGATTTGATTAGGGTTTGACTTAGGGTTTGATTAGGGTTTGACTAGGATTTGACTTAGGGTTTGATCAGGGTTTGACTTAGGGTTTGACTAGGATTTGACTTAGGGTTTGACTAAGGTTTGACCAAGGTTTGACTTAGGGTATTAAGGTTTGACTTAGGGATTGACTAGGGTTTGAATAAGATATGATTTAGGGTTTTAAGATTCTATTTTTAGTATTTTCTAAATTTAGCATTTTATATATTATTTTCTATTATGATTATTGAATGACTCATTTATTCTTCTTTTATAATTTTTTAAAGATTGAATCAAGCTGAAAAATATTGTTAAGGTTTAATAGAAATTAATTAAGATTCTATTAGAATTGTTAGGATTTTGTTGTGGCGTATTTTCTTTTTATCTTCCACAGCCAGGTGCCCGGAACATTCTCAAGCAAGACTTCACGTATTACGACAGTGCCCTATATACCAGATGGAGGAGGAAGAAGACTGCTTCGATGCTATCGTTGTAGGCAGCTAGGACATTATGCTAGTGAATGTCCCAATCCTAGAGCCAGTGATGATTACGCTCTAATATGTGGAAATTGTAAGCAATCTGGATATACTTACCAGTAGTGCAACGCTCCGTTTAATGTTAATAACCAAGATCAGCGTATTCAACTGCAAAGTAAGATAGAGGACAATATTCGAGTACCACAAGATTCTCCGGTAAATTGGGTGGAATGCATCCGTGCAGTACTTACTCGGGCCCAGCAAAAGGGGAAAGATCCAATTCAACAATTGGAAGTACCAGTTGCAGCGGACTAATGTCAATCATTGAATGATGCTTCAAATCTAACACCAGTATCACAAGAATTATCAACGCGGGAATCCAATTCGTCTGTGCAAGTTGAGAATAATCTTAGCCCCGAGATAATGATTCAACCGAAACCAGTATCAATATCTGCAAAGATTCGGGAGCCATCTTATCCATTAAAAGATCCTCTTATGGACACGAATTATGACAAAATCCATGCCGCAGTTCTAGTTCTGAATTCCATAAGAAAATTATCTCAAGGGGTCAAATTAAAACCCATGAAAAAGAAAAGGCCCTTGGGAATCATTGCCAATATGAAATCATATGATGTAATGAAAGATTTGGATGAAATTAAACCTTCTATTATCATGAAGCAATTGTTAGCAGTTGTACCAAAATGCCGTTCTACATTGAATTTCTCGTTAATACAATGTAGAGTTCGTAATAAAGAAATTCATGAGGTTAGTTTGAATCTCGATCCGGGAGCACCAACTATCAATGTATCAATTGATGGTGTTCTCATTCCTAGAGTTCAAGTGGATGGTGGCTCTAGTGTAAACTTAATGAACGCCGATACAATAGAGGAGTTGGATTTAAAACAATTAGTACCCACGACATTGGTATTGAGAATGGCAGATCATAGTAGGATAAAATCAATGGATATCTTACGCAATATTAATACTATAATCGCGGGAATTACGTATGAAATTGATTATATTGTTTTTCGATCACAGAGTTCTACTTTATCATATCGAATATTATTGGGTCGGCCATGGCTATATCAGGCCAAAGCTAGGAACAATTGAGGCCGTGGAACATTAACTATTGAGGAAGGTAATGACAAGATTGTTTTACAGATGTACCCAGTTCAATATCATGGGGAGTCACAAATTAGGGGCACAGAAGCAACATCTAAAGATGAAGGCCAATTTGAGGCAGAGTATGACAAAGTTAATAATGCGATGCAAGTTGATAAGGACCCAATTCACATGCGGAAGCCAGGCGTGTTACACCAGTATGGAGGTCCAAGAAAATATTTTTTAGATCAGGAGGATGCAGTAAATTCCGACGATGTCATCGCAAATTGGATGAATAATTGTGCGGTAAATGAAGTTGGTACATTGGAACCAGAATTGGGTAAGTTCAATTTGCCAGCCCATATAAAGGATTCAAAGCAGGAAAGGCAAATCAATCTGAAGGTTAATGAAGAACCTGTGTACCAATCCATTAACTTGGGTTCCAATGAAATATCCCAGATTATCAAAGTATACACCGATATTACGGGTATAGAGCTAAGAAATTAAAAAGAATTCTTTCTAAATCATAAATTTGCTTTTGCTTGGTCGTATGCAGATTTAAAAGGTATTCCTGTCAAAGTTTGTGAGCATCGAATTACCTTAAAGAAAGATGCTACACAAGTTCGTCAAAGACAATACCGTCTTAATCCAAAATATTCTCTCATGGTCAAGGAAGAAGTAAATAAACTATTAGATGTCGGCTTCATATATCCAATCCCGTATAGTGAATGGGTTTCACCAATTGTGATAGTGCCGAAGAAAAATGGAAAAATCTGTATCTGTCAGGACTTCCATAAATTAAATGCGGCTATCAAGAAAGATTATTTTCTTTTACCTTTTACAAATAGTATACTGGACGCAATAGCTGGGCATGAATGTTATTCCTTTTTGGACGGATTCTTGGATTATAATCAAATAAAAATTGCAGAAGAAGACCAGTTAAAGACTACTTTTACTACAGATTGGGGCACATTTGCTTATAAAGTAATGCCATTTGGGTTATGTAATGCTCCGGCTACATTTCAAAGGGTAATGATGCAAGCATTTCAGGATTATTTACAATTATCAATAGAGATATTTTTAGATGATTTTTGTACATTCAATACAACAGCAAATCATTTAGAACGTCTTGGTAACTATTTGGACCAGTATAATAAATATGAGATATCTTTGAATTTTGAAAAGTATCAATTTGGCGTAGCATCGGGAAAGCTTTTGGGACATATCGTTTTCGTGGCCAGTATCACTACTGACCCAGATAAAGTTACTCATATATTGACTTTACTAAAGCCAGAAACAGTGTCTGGTGTTTGTGGTTTCGTAGGCCATGTCAGCTATTATAGGCGATTCATTCATTTATTTGCAGAATTATGTCAACCGTTAACAAATCTCTTAAAGAAACTGCCACCAGATGGATCTAGTCCAATTTGGACTAACAAATATGCAGTTGCGTTTGAGGAGTTAAAACAAAAATTGGTGTCAACACCAATACTTGTTGCAACTTGTTGGACAAAACCCTTTCATGTTTATGTTGATGCCTCGAATGTTGCTATTGGATCCGTATTAAGTCAAAAAGATGAAAAAGGTTTGGATCATCCCATCTATTATGCTAGTTGACAATTTGTAGCTGCGGAACGAAATTATACTACGACTGAATGGGAAGCCTTGGGCATGATCTATTCTGTCCAGAAATTTTGGCATTATTTGCTTGATTACCTATTTGTATTTCATGTCAATCATGATGCTCTTAAATATATGATTAATAAACCTCAATTGAGTGGATGCTTTACTCGATGGATGTTACTCCTTCAAGAATTTAATTTTACTATTAATGTTCGACCAGGAAAGAAACATGCCAATGCAGATCATTTATCTCGATTGTCCAATATATTCGGTAATAAATCTATCAATGATGCACTTCTTGATGTGGAATTATTTGCCGTCAACGTGATCACCTCAAAATATAGTGAATTGATCCAGTATCTGACATTTCAGACATTTCCACCTACATATAGTGAGAAACTTAAGAAATGCTTGATTTTGAAAAGTGCTCCATATACGATGATTGGAGACGCTTTGTATAAGCAGGGGAGAGACGAAATTCTATGCCATTGTATTTTTCAAAGTGAAGTATGTACTATATTGGAAGGATGTCATTTGGATGGTTGTGGAGGGCATTTTGCTGGTGACAGCACTGCTCGCAAAGCTTTAATGGCTGGATATTGGTGGCCAACAATGTTCTCAGATGCACACCAATGCGTCCGACGTTGTGATCCTTGTCAGTGTATTGGTAGACCTACAGGAACTTCTGCCATGCCGTTGATACTAATTTTAGCACAAGCATCATTTGAGAAATGGGGTATTAATTTTGTAGGACCAATCGCACCAGCCTCGCGTAATGGACAGAAAAGATATATTTTGGTAGCGACGGATTAGGTGACAAAATGGGCAGAGGCGATGGCAACAAAAATTGATAATGCCAATATCATAGCTACGTTTTTATATGAGAACATTATCACTTGATTTGAGTGTCTCAAAGAATTGGTTAGTGATCGTGGAACCCATTTTATTAATTCTACAATTGCGGCTTTGACAGATAAATACGAGATCAAGCATCAGAAGACAACCCCATATCATCCTCGGGCCAATGGACAGACTGAAAAGACCAACGGTATTTTGTATAAAATTTTAATGAAAACAGTGTCTGGTGTGGGAATGGATTGGGATACAAAATTGTTCACAGCCTTGTGGGCATATCGTAATGTATATAAAGTGACTACCAATTCTACACCATTCCAATTGGTGTACGGGCAAGAGGCAATATTACCAATTGAATTGGAAGTTCAGAGCTTATGAATTGCATTGGATGAACATCTCGGTGACAAAGACTCCCTCCAACATCAGTTAGCACAATTGAAAAAATTGGATGAAGTTAGGGCTACGGCTCTTTTAACTATGGAAGTTACACAGCGCCGTCGGAAGAGTTATTATGATAGTAAATTACATCCTAAATCTTTTATGCCCAATGATCTGGTGCTTTTTTATGATAGTCATTTTCACCATTTTTTGGGAAAATTCCAAGTCCGTTGGCATGGACCTTATCGAGTAATTGAAGCCTTTTCTAATGGTTTAGTTCAATTGGAAGATTTTATGGGTACTCAATTTATCACCCGAGTTAACGGCAACCGTTTACGTTTTTATTTTATGTAAATTCGGGACGGGTTTTCAAAATTAGAGGAAAGAGGGTGTACTTGTTCATGATAGCTTATCTTTAATGAAGGTGCATGATGGCTAGAAAGACGGCTGATGGTCAGTTTTGGATCCTAATACGGACTAGTCATGCAAATTGGAAGTGACGATCTGGTACACTAGATTAAGGATTGTTGCTTTAAACTCCGAGTAAAAGGTTAGGAGCGGAGCACTTAATGGGAGTTTTGATTAGCATTCTATTTTGAGTTTGGTCGTCCGAGTGTATGCCTATTGGAGTGTAGAGTTCTCTGCAGTCAAAGAATAACGATTAGTCCGAGCGAAGAGTACGTAGTCAGTATTATATAATGTTGATGGAGAGGTCGAAGAGAACTGCGGATAGAGAAGAGAATGTCCAAAACGTGCGAAGCAAGAGTAACTTGCAATTGCCGTCCCTAGTAGTGGTCACCAACATGGAGTCCATTAAGTTAGAAATCTGTTCGTCCTTACAAAGACAGAGAGATTTCAGAAATGCACAGATGTACATGTTTTTGCAGGATCGGATAATTTGCCTCCAATTGATGTAGAATTAGTTGCAGAGTACATAGAAAATTACAACCCAGAGGATGGTTCAAGTGTAGTAAAATGGAGAATAATTGGGATCGATGAGAGTACCTTACAGAAGGTATTATATTTACCAATAGGTGAGTTAGCAATAGGCGTCAAAGTGTCCAGTGACTTCAGACTGGGAAGTTACTTCAAAGGGAACATGACGTCCTTTGAAAAAAATCAAGGTTGGAAAGTGGCAGAGGCACTTACTCCAGAGCTTGCGGAGTAGATGTAGTTCGTTCAGAAGCGGCTAGGCTTGAATTGACATACCACGTATATATCCAAGCGCTTGTTATTTGCTGCGATTGGAACATTGGAAGGCATGGTCTTTAATTGGGTAGCCTTTGTAGCAACCCGTATCCATGCAGAAATAGGAGCCAAGCAAAAAATGGATAAATTCGCTTCTTTGCTATGCTCTAACTATGTGCACTCCGTGATTGCGCACACGTGAAGTCAACCAGCAAGAGAGAAGAGCGTGCCTTCCCCAATGCCGCAACAAGGTATGCGGAATTTACTAGTTGGCCCAGGGGTAGTGGTGCACGAAATTGGGAAATCCAATAGATCGCGGAAACGGGAGGCTATCTTGGAGACTACACTAGGGCGGGCTTCAATTCATGCAGTGATAGAGAGGGTGGTTGAGGCTCCAGTTTTGAACACCAGGCTATTGATAGAAGGGAACCTCACGGAAGTAATATTGGGACAAATTTCCCAATTGTAGCTTACCATGAGTCAGCTAGAAGGGAATCTAAGACAACAATTAGAGTCTAGCCGGAAGGAGATACTAGAAAAAGGCCGCCGAATTGTGGAACAGGGACACCTGATTAGAGCAAAGACGGAGTCCAAGTTGGCATTGGAGTAGAAAGTAGCAAAGAAAAAGAAAAATTGGACGAATGAAAAAGATCGCATACAAAGAATCCTGAACGATCAAAAGCAAGAATTAATAGAGAACCGCAGGATATGGGATTTGGAACGAGAATCACTAAAGTGTCAATTGTAAGCGGAATATGATAAAGCAATGAAATTGGAACAGAAAAAGGTGAAATTGGGAGACCAATACCGAATTGGAACGGAGAAGTTGCAGACAGAAATTGGTGCCTTGAAAAGTGAAGTGGAAAAATTGGAGGGCAATTTGGCCAATGTCATTCGGCCATAGGAATGTGTTCCCCCAGTTTCAAGTATTAGTGAGCTGGAGGAGAAGGTGATGTGACAAGGGCGCTAATTAGAGATAAAGGATGCCAGAATTCTACAATTGGAGGCTCAAGTTTGGAAATTGAGAGCGGATAATGAAGATTTATCAGCATAATTGAAAATTAATCATGTGGATTTATTAGAGGAGGATGAGTACATGCCATTAGAGTCAGACGCAGAGGAATCTCTTACGAATCCATGAGTATCCCAATCTCAGGAGCCAGCCTCATAACAAAGTTTTACCAATTTTGTGTTTGCAAGGACGCTGCACAGTTAGGAGTGGGGCTATGTAGAATGGGTAGGAATTTCAGGATTTATAATACATAGTTTGTAGGGTTAAAAGTAGGCAGGAAGCCGATGAATGGCCAGTTTAGAAGGCAGCATGGATAAGGGAGTTAGAAAAAGTAGTTATCGTCAGTTGTGTAGCGATTAATACTGATTGGAATAAGTATAAATTGATTTGGAGAGTAGTAGTAAAGGCCAGACTGTGATAGTGCTGAGCCGGGGTAAGCTTAGTGCTACTTCTTGTTAATTTTTAAGAAAAGGATATTAGATAAGTGCTGAATATTGTAAAGTGCAGTTCTGTAATGAAGCAATGAAAGAAAGAATTGATTTATAATGAAAGATTGAAGATGTATTGATATGTTGAAATATCAGTGGAGAAATATAAGTGGAAAATTAGAAGTGGACAATTGGAGATGTTTTATGAAGAATGAGTATGAATGTGAGAAAACTATACTATATTGAGTATTGAATCAAGGGTGACCCACAAGAGGAAGTTCGTGAAGTTTGAATTATGCAAAGTGAATTATTAGGAGTGATAGTCAATTTCGGAGTATTCCTGTGTTTGGAATATAGGATAATTATGTTGTATTTTGAGATATCGCAGTATTATATATTGTTGTCATAAAGAAGGAGAGGAAGAGAGGTAGTGAATACTTGAGTTGGATTATTGCTTACGATATTTTATTATTAATAGAGTTATTGATAGTATAAGGGAGATATTATAACAAAATTGGGATGTTTTAGTGTAATCAGAAGACAATTAGTTGTGTGACTCTAACGGTTTAACTCAATGCAAATAGTCTTTCCTTGTGTTTGAATCCCCTTTTACAGATTTACTCTAGGCAATATTGGTAGAGTAAGTGAGACGAACGACAACAACACTAAATAAATAAAAAAAAAATCAATATCAATCTAAGAGAGAGTAATCCGCAATCTTTAGAATGCTGAAGTATTTCGAAGGAGAGGAGTAGTCTATTCTCTACCTCAAAGAATTAAGCTCTGATATTGATAGAAGGGTAGTGTCGATAAATTGTCACAGACGCAAAATATAGACTAAAAGTCTAAACAAGAAGTTCAAGAAGAACTAGCAAGAATTAGGTTAATCAGATGAGTATAAGAACAACACCAAAGATGTGAGCTAGAGTTCCAAGAGATGTGTTGCCGAGATTGAAGAACTCTTTAGCTTCAATTCCAATATATACACCTATTTGGGAAGCTTCTTGATCAACTTCCAGCAATTAGGAAGCTTTTCAAGCAGCTTTTCAAGTAACTTCTATCAACTAGGAAGTTTCTCAAGTAGCTTCTATCAACTAGGAAGATATTAGAAGGTTCTAGAAGGTTCTAAAGAGTTCTAAATACTTTTTAGAACATTTTGGAAGGTTCTAACAAGCATGTCTTTGACATTAGAAGATTTTGGAAGGTTCTAGAGAGTTCTAAGTATTTTCTAGAATGTTCTAGAAGATTCTAACAAGCATGTCCTTGACACATTAGCTCTTTCAAATATTTTTATATTTGTACCATTGTGCTTTTCATTTCAATAAGTTCTACTATGATAATACAATAGAAAGAAAGTTGTCTACCCTCACTTAAGAAATATATAATAAAACATTCAAAAAAAAAAAAAAAATCTAAAAAAAATATCAATTTAAAAGTGGATAATCTACAACTTCTAATATACTTATGTCTTATTAAGAAAAAGAGATAATCCAATTTTAATTAAGAAAAGACAAAGCTTTGATATTGTATATATATTCTTATCAATCTTTCAAGGATATGAATTAAAAAAAGATGCGTAAACCAATGAAATCTGTGTCAAAAGAAAACGACAAAATAAAAATAAGAAAGTATATATATTCAAGAAGAAATTGGAATGGCTATTGCAAAAGATTAAAAAATATAAAGACTCTTGAATTAGATTAGAAGCAAGAAAAGAGTTGATAAGAATAAAGACGGCATCACTCTTATCTCTATATATACTATCTACCTTAGAACTACATGGCAGAGTTCTATAGGACCTTCAATATGTGTTTAATTTGTAAGACATATGTCAAACTTATAAGACAAGTTTCCTATATATGCACCATGTATTTAGCTTGTTCCATAAGCTACTAACAATTGCAATACATGGCTAACTTGTTGGCCGAGTTTCTAATCTATTAATTACCTATAAACATGAATAAAGATAAAATTATATCTATGAAGCTTCTAAAACTTTTTTCTATAAGATATTATCAAATTAATTTATTTTTACATACTTCTATCTATCCATATTAACTACATAATTATTGGAATGAATCTTATGTCCATGACAGATATTGGAAAAACTATAAGTGGATTGTATATCAAATTAGAGAAGTGTTCTTTCTATCAACCATCAATCAA
This sequence comes from Physcomitrellopsis africana, assembly GCA_036785485.1. Classification (NCBI taxonomy): domain Eukaryota; kingdom Viridiplantae; phylum Streptophyta; class Bryopsida; order Funariales; family Funariaceae; genus Physcomitrellopsis; species Physcomitrellopsis africana. The sequence continues at coordinate 341,392 of JAWRVF010000105.1, read as the reverse complement.
GTTTTTGGAATATATTTATTCTAAAAATAAATTTTTTATAGATCCAAAGAAAATACAAATTATTATAGAATAAAAATAACTATTATTAATCCAAGATGTACAATATTTTTTAGGATTTGTAAATTTTTTTAGAATCTTCATCAAAGATTATTCTAAGATTATAGCTCCATTAACACAACTTATAAGCAAGAAAAAATTTATTTGAAATAACAAGGTTGAAAAAGTATTTAAGAAGCTAAAAGAATCTTTTACTTCAATTCTTATATTTATCCATATAGATTCAATAAAATTATTTATTTTGGAAACAAATGCCTCAAATTTTGTATTTAGACCTGTGCTCTTTCAAACAAGCAATGATAGTCAATTTCATCTAATAGCATTCTACTCTCAAAAAATTTCAACTATAGAATTTAATTATAAGATGTACAACAAAGAATTATTGGTAATTGTTGATGCTTTTAGAAAATGATGCTATTTGTTGGAGGGGGCTCAATATAAGATTATAGTATACATTGATATAAAAACTTAGAGTATTTTATGAGTGCCCGAGTTTTGAATTACCATTAAGCATAATAGAGTATGTCATTATCTCAGTTTAATTTCATAATTATATATCATATAAAAAAACTTCAAAGGAAATCATAAGCCCTTTCTTGATGTTCATATCTTGTGTCAAGAATAGAAGATATTGTATTGAATCAATAAAAAATTAATCATATTCAAGTTGTCCAATTTGTAGTTAAAGACATTGGCAATATCTACTAATGTAGATACAACTTTTATGATAGAAATCCAAAGAATAATGAAAATAGATTCATTTGTGGATGGCATTCAATAATATTTAAAAAATATAGTGGTAAAAAAAAATAATAATTTTAAATTTGAGGATGAATTGTTATATTTTAAGGATCTTTTATATATTCTTTTAGGCCTTGCAAGACTTTAAGTTCTTCAAGTATAACATGGCCTTTGAGTAATTGGATATTTTGGCTTCAACAAGACCTTGGAATTAATATCAAGAGATTATTGGTAGCTTTAAGTATAAAAATTAGTGAAAAAATTCATCTAATCATACAAAATTTGTGTTCAAGCAAAGATCCTAAGCTACCAACTATATGGACTTCTCCAACCACTTTCAATTTTTTAGGATCCATGGCAATTGTTACCCATAAACTTCACTACAAATCTCCTATTTTCTAATGGCAAAGACTCAATATTTGTGGTAGTAGATTGTCTTATCAAAATGACAAATTTTATCTTATGTAATAAGACTATTTTTGAAGAGAAAATGGCCAAGCTTTTTATTGATAATATTTATCAAATATACGACCTTTTAAATGATATTATTTTGAACTAAAATTTATATTAAATTTTTAGAGAGGACTATTTCATCTTTTGAAGGTTAAAATCAACCTTTCATCAACTTATCATCTTCAAATCAATAATCAAATAGAATGGATGAATTAGATCTTAAAATAGTATCTTTAATATAATATAAATTATCAATAAGATGATTTGATGGATCTTCTACCATTGGTTGAGTTTTCATATAATAATATTAAATATTCTTTGATAAAGCAAATTCCATTCTTTTTAAATTATAGACACCATTCTAAAGCAAATCCATTTCAAATTGAAGATGTGAAAAGTCTTGCTATAGAAAATCTAGCTATTTATTTAAAGGCCATCCATGAAGAATTAAAACTCCAACTACAAATGGCTCAAGACCAATATAAAGATTATATAGATATTTATTGCAAGAGCCAATCAAAGTTCAAGATAGGAGATTGTATCTAACTATTCCAACAAAACATACAAACAAATCATATATCAAAGACTTAGACCATTTACAACTCTACACCAAGTACATCCAATAAGTTTTCATTTCGAACTACTAAATAGCATGTGCGTTTATTCAATCTTTTATGTCTTGCTTTTAGAAACCTATTATAATTCAATTATTATTAGAAGAGCTCTTCTATCACCAATCCTAGTTGAAATCAATTAAGAGTTTTATTATAAAATAGATGAAATATTAGATTTACGTATAAGATATAGATAATTAGAATATTTCATCTATTGAAAGGGGCTATGGAATTAGTGAAAGAATATAGAAACCTTTAGATAATCTTAGAAATATATTTTAAAAAGTTTACAAATTCTATCAACAATATCCTTAAAAATCAAGATTCAATCGCCATTGAAGATTTTGTGAACACCAATATTTCTTTGTTTTTAAATGATATTTTTTTATCAATGATAAAAGATCCATATAAAATAGAGAGAGCCACGCTAAGACCTTCACTTGTATATAGTCATTTTCTCTAAGATAGAATAGATCTTATTAGAAGCTTCCTAGTTACTATGTCAAATCTTTGCATTTTTGAGGACTTACAAGAAAAAGAGTTAAAAGACCTTTTGGCCATACAAGCACCTAGTAAACCATTGCGACTTGTACAATCTGCTGGTTTGAAGAACATGGGCAAGATAAAAAAAAAGATATATTCTAGTATCAAGTGAGGCTACATTTAGAGTCTTTGGAGATACAATCTCATCACAAAAATCTAGATTTAAATGCCTAAGCTCTGATGATACTCCTTAAGCTTAGAAATGTGATTCCAATTGGATTAAAAATTATATTTGAAGATTTTTTTGAAGATTGTAATAAAGAGTAGATTCTTAAATGAGATATTGGTGCAACAAAAGTTATATCTAAAGGCCATTGATACCACTTTAAGGATCTTGTAGAATCAATAACCAATAAATAAAGGACAAAATATGTTGCTTCTCTACTTTGACAAATTTTAGATTTCTTGCGTATGTGATTTGATCATCAAATTACTTTAGCTCCTTGTGAAACTTATTGCTAAGAGAGGAAGACATGTGACAAGCATATTTCAAGTTATCACTTTTTAAAATCTTTTATAATCTTTCTTAGTCTTCTAAAATCTTTTTTAATCTTTTAAAATCTTTAAAAAAAAATTTTGATCCTCTAGAATCTTTTTTAATCTTTTAGAATCTCTTAGAACCTTCTCCAATCTCTTAAAATCTTTTAAAATCTTCTTAGTCTTCTAAAATCTTCCTTAGTCTTCTAAAACCTTTTTTAGTCTTCCAAAATCTTCTTTAATCTTTTAAAATCTTCTTCAGCCTTCCAAAACCTTCTAAAATATTCTTAGAAGCTTCTATAGAGGATTCAATAGGACATAGATCTTGCAATATAAATAAAAGGCAAGATCAAGATACACCTTAGTTTTGCCAATACAAGTCTTGTAGCAATCCAAAGTGTTGTCTTATTTTTTAATATCAATCTAGTTCTTATTCTTATTGGCTATTTAGTTTTTAGTTTTTGAAATCAATTTAGTTTTGTATTATTTTCCTTATCTCTTTGTTAACCCATTGTCATAATGTAATTGCTTACAATATGTAAAATCCAATCAAAATATATAATATGTTCATAGATTCTAATATGTGTTGGAACGGTTAGAAAAATAAATTAAAGAAAGTTGGTGTAAAAAACTTTATTTTAGATTTTTACTTAGTTTGATTATAGTGTTTAAATTATATAGGACCTAAATATTTAGTATAAAGCTTTGAGAGGCAATTGGGGTCCAAAGAAGAAGAATTAAACTACTAAGAGTCCTATTTGGAAGGATGAAGACAAAATAATGATGAATGAAGACAAGGGGTGAAGTTCTTCATTCTTATTGGTCAATAGTCATGTCCATTAGGCTTTGAGGAGACTGCCTGCAAGGAGAAGAAGGATTTCAGCAATTTTAAGGATGCCATTGGAAAATTAGAGACTAGGGTTTAAAAAGCTTGATTTTTGTACTATAATTTTGGTATAAAAATTGAGAGATTTGCATTTTTTATCAGGGAGAAGTAGGCACTTGAAGTTAAGGTGTACAAATAGTACCTACTATCACTCTTTTGAGGATTAGAGTAGTTTTATGAAAGCTTTTGGAGATCGGAAGATGTGACTAGAGAGGTGATTTCAAGCTCTACATATGATTTGGAAGAATTACTATATTTAAGATTTTAAAGAAGAAAATATTGGGAGTCAAAGATAGCAGATCAAATTCTAAGGCAATAAGTAGGCTGTTTTGTTGATAGTGATGGGTTTTGCCATATCTAAAGCTTCCAGACGAATTTTTATCTAAAACTTTTTAAAAAGGTGTATTATTATATTAAAAAGTTATATATCAAAATTTCATAGCATTTGGACTTTTAATTTGTGAGATATGAAGAATTTAATACATAAGTATTTGTAAACAAGGATTTGAAGCTACTGCTAGGATTTTGGCAATATCTAAAGATTGGTAATGAATCAATAGTTGAAATTTGTGGTGTTAATTGTGAATAATACATCAGTACTTTATATAAAGTTTGAATGAGTTTAGATAGTTGAATTAAGAGTTATAGATTATTTAAGTTTGAGAAAAATTCCCCTTCTTATGGGTGCATGAGGGTTTAGAGTATTTTGTGAAACAAAACTTATGTATTAGGTGTAAAAGTCTTAAGAGAAAGAATTTTATATAAATTTGAAGGTTTTGTTATTTTAGATCTTAGTTGAATATTTAGTGGCAATTAGAAGCCCAGTGCTTTCTTGAGGCAAATTCTTTCTATCTCGACACTGCTATCTTATATTTTTTATAATATTAACACCATTCTTAGAATGAATCTACAATAATAAAAAGTTTTTTGTCATAAATCTCATAATTAATCTTTAATATTGAGAATTTTCTTGAATAAAAAGTAATAGGATGGAGTCTATGATTTGCATTTATTTATGATAGAACTGCATTTAATACAAAGTCTAATACATTTGTTTTTATAAAAAATGATTTTAAAAAATTTAAATAACATAAAATAGAAGATAAAATAAAAGTTATTTTTAAACCTTGGAATATTATTTTTACATCTTTATTCTATTCTAATTTGTCTTTGGAAATTAATTGTATGAATAAAGTGATAATTTTTAAAAAGTTCTTAATAAATATCCAATGATAGTTTATAAATTCTAAAAAGTATTGGATATCATGTATAGTCCTTGGAATTGTCCAATCTATAATAGTTTTTACTTTTTTAGAATCCATTTATAAACCATCATTTGAAAGAACATATTCCAATATATCTACTTGAATTATATAAAATGTATATTTTTTTTATCTTAGCATATAATCTTATATTTCTAAGTTTTTATAGTATAAGACAAATATATTATTTATATTCTTCCATATTCTTAGAATAGATAAAAATATCATTCAAATAATATACAACAAAATTATCTAGATATTTACAAAATATGTCATTCATAGAATGCTAAAAAATAGCTAGAATATTTGTTGAGTCCACAATAATCTACATACCTTTGTAAGTATCTATCTTTATTCTTTGTAAAGAAGATTAGTGCACCTACAAGAGCTTTTGAAATCAAAAAAAATTCTTTATAAGATTTTCATTAATATATTCCTTTAGAACAATAAGTTCATTATTTGACAAGTTATAAATTGGTCCAAAAGACAATTGAGCTCCTTCTTGAAGATTAATTTTACAATCATAAGCTCAATTTTGTGATAATATATCATCATTTTTTTTTTAAAGACATCTTAATATTCTTTATATTGTTCCAAAATTCTGTTACAACTTCTATTTGAATAAAGACTTGGTATTGCCAAAATGACACATGGGCCTCCATCTTTTGTAGCTTACATAAATGCCTAAGCTCCTACAAATAAATATTGAGATGGTTGGCTAGTATTTGGACAAATCTTAAAGCAATCTTTTATAATTTCTAATCAATATCAAGATTATGTAATTCAAATCAAAGAAAGATAAATACCACTAGATTTGAAAGACATTGAATGATGTTGAAGACAATATTAAATACTTGATTTTCTAATGTCACTTTTAATATTTTGATCTCTTCTATGACATCTCCAAATACAAAGAATTATCCATCAATAACTTCTATTAGCGCTACTTAGATCTTCTTTGAAAGTGTTAATTTTTATTGCAATACAAAGTCTTTATTTATAAAATAGATATCTTTATTTTCTAACTTTTTTATATTTGAATTTATGCCCCTTGCTATGAATCTCATTGATTTGATGCAACTAGTCTTGTACCTTATAACTTATTTTTTTACAATATAAATATAATTTTTTACAATGGCATCTATCTTTATTTTTCTTGTATTAGTTGCTTGAATTGGATTGTACCAATCTACATAGTTTTTAACTTTGATGAATAGATTTTTAAAAATTTAAAAATTATTATTATGACTTGATTTGTTCCTCTCTAATCAAATCTTTGCTCTTGGTACCTTTCAAAGAGTTAATTGTCACATGTAATGGCTTAAGAAAAAAAAAATTAAATAAATTTACTTTTGATATTATTAAAAATAGATCTTTGATATTATTTTTTAAACCATATCAAAATTGATTGATAAGGGCTTTATTATTCCAATCTATGTGGCAAGCGAGTTGTTAGAATTTGGTAGTATAGATGGTAGCTAAATATGATTCTTGTTGCAAAGATTGGAATTTCAATTACTCTCTCCAAATGTGGTTGTAAGCACTTCCAAGAATGAATTTAAATTCTATAGAAGCCATGAATCTATTTCTATCAAAGGTACAAATCAAAAAAGAGCACTTCAAAATAAGAATATGCTTATAAATCCAACTTGAGTAATTCCATCAAAGGATTAAGAAAGATTTAACTTTAAAAAGAAATTGATTTGTTATAGAAATCTTTAAAATTTTGATCTTATTCTATCAAACTTCTCATGTATAGTAATCTTTAATTCTTTTATATTTGTAATAGCAAAATTTTTTGGATTTATTTATAAGATTGATCTACTTACTTCTTTTAATTGTATAAATTTTTAATATAAATATTAGATCTTATTGTTGACTTCTTCTATAGGCATTGGAATAGTGCTTTCATGGTTGATATTACTAATGCGTGAAATTTTTGCTTGAAGAGTATTAATATTCTTATAAAGATCTACAATAATAATAAATCTATTTTCACTTCTACTAAGTGTAGGATCCATAACTTTTTTTCCATTCATCTTTGTAATAGACAACACTAACAATTTTTCTTCAATGGATTGTAAAAAAAAAGCCTCTCCAAATCTTATACCTATAAATTCTTTGGTCCAACCAAGAGATTTGTCCATTGTAATTCCAAAGGAATTATAAGCAGCTTCTATGTCTCATAATCTTCTAATCTTTAAAAGAAATAGAGACGATGATCTATCTGCATATATAGAGAGGTTCATGAAGCTTCTCTTAACATACTTAATTACCAACCTAGGATATTATCTAGTATGATTTTTAAATATATTGAAGGATAGAATTTATGAATGATATAGAAACCATTCCTCTTAAATATTCAAAAATTGGGATATACTCATGAGGGCATTTTTAAAGAAATTTAGATTAAAAGTGACACAAAATAATGCTTTTATAGCCTTTTTTTTTTTTTTTTTTTTTTTTGAAACAAGGAAAAGTGAAAAAAATCACTACATATATTAGACAGTTTAAATTAGTAGTTATTAGATTTGTAGGAACATTTTTAATAAATCACACCCTTATCCATTTTTTTATTCAAGGATTTAATAGTGAAAGTACAATTAGAAAAATATTAAAAAATCAACCAAAAATCTATAAGATGCTAAACAAATAGCATGGATTGTTGAAAATATTGACAAACAACAAGAATGGATGTAGAAGAAAGAAAACTATAGAATTCCTAGTTTTATCTCCATCTATGTCTAAAATATTAAAAACACCCAAAAAATCCTTATGGATTAATTGATAATCATTTTCAATTAATGAACCATTATTCTTTATTTTTTAAGGTTAGACCACCATCTAGCCTTCCAAAGCTTACATATCTAAAAGATAGAAATAGATAGAAGGAAGAATTCAAAAATAAAATCCTGTAAAGCCAAAGGAGGTTTCAAAATGATCTTGTACAACAAATACAAGCAATACAAGAACAAATGACTTTATTAATTAAAAGTCAAAGTTCCAACTAAGTTCTACCATCTATAGAATCATGTAGGCACAATTTAAGATTTTGATTTATTCAATGTAGCCAATCAAGATACACTAATTAGTTTTTTTTTCTTTATAAGATAATCAACAAAATCTTTGATAGAAATAATCTTATATTATCTCTTATAAAAGACAAATTAATATAAAGTCTGATTCTCATCTATAAAGCCATGAATATCCTACTCAAGGTTTTAAAAACCATCCAAGATAAAGATAGGAAGTACATCACCTTTGTGGCAAAAGATACGTTGTCGTAATATGTGCAATTTTGCTCGAGAATGCTCCAGGCACCTGGTTGTGGAAGATAAAAAGGAAATATACAACAACAAGATCCTAACAACTCTAATAGAATCCTAAACAACTTCTACTAAATCTTAATGATACTAATCAAACTTTGATCTAATCTTTAAGCAATTACAAAAGAAGAATAAATGAATCATACATTAATCATAATAGAAAATAATATATAAAAATACTAAATTTAGAAAATACTAAAAATAAAATCTTAAAATCCTAAGTCATATCTTATTCAAATCCTAGGTCAAATCCTAGTCAAAAACCTAAATCAAATCTTGAATCAAACCCTGGTCAAAACCTAAGTCAAATCCAAAATCAAATCTTGGCCAAATCCTAGTCAAACCTTAGTCAAAACCTAAGTCAAATCCTAAGTCAAACCCTGTTCAAACCCTGAGTCAAACCTTGGTCAAACCCTAATCCAACCCTAAGTCAAACCCTAAGTCAATCCCTGGTCAAAACCTAAATCAAATCCTAAGTCAAACCCTAAGTCAAATCCTGGCCAAACTCTAGTCAAATCCTAAGTCAAATCCTAAATCCTAAATCCTAAACCAAATCCTAAATCCTAAACCAAACCCTAATCAAATCTTAAACCAAATTCTAAACAATTCAAATCAACCCTAGGGAAAATTAGAACCTCAATATTTGCTGATTAGACCATCTATCCTATTTAAAACTTTGTATATCTTTCAATCTCTTAGTCAACAACAAGCACAACAAATTTGAAGGAAATCGGACTTACCAAATGGAAGAAAAACCCCAAAAACTTCTCGGGTGTTGGTCAGCCTCCTTCTCCAACCTTGATGCTGATCTTCCAGTGCTGATTTTTCCCTTTTTCACCATTTAATCAGTCTCAAATCACTTATGTGTATAGGAAAACAAGTCTTTTATCCACACAAATAAAAATTACTCCAATCCAACTTGCAGATTGCTCAAGATCTCAAAAATCCTAACTGACCCTCAAAACTTAATTTCCAAGACCTTGACCTCTTTAAACCTCAATTACGTACAACTAAATTGTTAGATTCAGCTCAAATTCATAGCACACATTAACAACAACAATATCCAAAAATCCACAAATTTCCAGCTATAGATTTGCTACAAAACTTTTGAAATTGCCTAAAACATCAACCCTATTTTAATTCACAAAATCCCAAGTTGCCAAAAACAACCCTGACTTTGCAAAGCTATTACAAAGTTATTTTTTCTCCAAATCACTCAAAACCAACTCCTATACAAAATCCTTCAAGTCCACTCCCTAATTCCAATCTTTGATCTCCAAAAGCCTCCCGGATCCGCCATAGGCACACAATTTTGTGCCTCAAGGTCTGATTTCGACCCCAGCTCATAACTGGTCCTTTCCGGGTATCTATTTCAAGATTTTTGTGGTAAGTTTTTTTGAAACCTCTTCTTAACTCTCTCTTATATATGCCTATATTATTTTATTTCCCAATCTACTTTGTTTTGCCTTACTTATGGCCCTACAAAATAAATAGAAGCTTATTTGTAAAAAGGGCAACATTAAAACCCATTAGTTTTACTTCCTTTTTACTATTAGCTATTTTTTTCTAAGATAATTTGCTACAATATTTTGAACTAAGATCTTCTATAATATACTATTTCCACACTCTTTCACCTAGTAGTCGCATTATATCATGACATCCACCTCCCCTGAACTTGTGCATCCTCCGATATGCGCCATCGATTTTTTTCAATAGATCAATATATGATGCTCTTCATCTTGGTCAAATTCTTGATCTTTAATTTGTTCCTCTTCTTCTGTTTCAATACCCCTCAATAGATTTTGTTCTTCATCAAAATGTATATATATTCCCTTTTGTCTGAATAATTTGATTCGCTTGCCTACTATAGGTGTCTTCAATTGTGTCCCATCAAGTTCCCGTAATAAATATGTTCCATTGTCATTGACTTCTATCACAACATATGGTCCAAACCAACGCTTAGAAAATTTTTGTAATGTACTATGTTGGTTATCCAAACTATTATCATATATTAATATCCAATCACCTTCTTCTATCTTCTTAGGCCGTAGTCGATGTATTTTATCAAACCTTTCTTTATTCCTTTCCCTTGCTTCTTTCAACCTTTCTATTGCCACTCCAATGTCTTCAAGTCTTCTTTCCAATTGTTGAATGCGTAATGCTAAAAGATCCTCTCTATTAAGATCATCCTTCCAAGGTAATATTCTCTACGTAGGCACTGTTTCTTCTCTTGGCATAATTGGCTTTTGTCCATACATTAATTCAGAAGGTATATAACCAGTCACTGTGCTATGAGTTGTACGATCTGCCTATAATACAAATGGTAGTAGTTTTGGCCATTGATGTACTTTGCCATTATATACTTTTACTAACGTCTTAACAATAGGTGAATGCCCATACTCACTCTTCCCATTACCTTCTGGATTATATGCTGTTGTCAAAGAAAGTTTGATTCCCATTCTACCAAAGAGTTCTTTTGCTTCTTTTGTATCCAATTCACCTCTATCTGCTGTGATTTTTCCAATACAACCATAGCGACAAATAATGTCTTCTAAAAGAAATCGACATACACTTTTAATACTCTTTGTTCTTAATGCTCGTCCTTCAACCATATTTGATAAATCTTCACGTGCAAGTACCAAATATTTCATTTGTCCAAGTCCCATAGGCATTGCCACTAAATCCACTATCCACTTATAATGTAGTGCTAGAGGATAAGTTGGATGTAATTCATCTCGATGTCGAATGTTAGAATAGAATTGACAAATTTCACATGATCCTATAAAATCAACCACATCTTTATATATGCCTTTCTACCAATATTTTTCTTTCAATTTAGTAAAAGTTGCCCATATTCCTCTATGCCCTGCCCACAAACTCTCGTGAAACTCCTTGATAATCTTTTGTTGAGCTTCTAAATCACATATCACTCGTTGTGGTACTTCTCCTCTTTTCTTTGGATGCTTCCATAAATATCCATCACGTAAAAAATACCCATAGGCTTTCTTACAAATTTTCTTAAATTTTTAATCTGTCCAATCTTCTTGTCGCTTTAAAGTACTTAGGTACTTTTCAATATCTTCCCATTCACCTTCATATGAGTCTCTTAAAAATAATTTCAATGGTACAGTCAAACATGCACCTTCTTCTTTTGATAATGCATTAGTATAAAAATTTGCACCTACATCATCTTCCATATCAATCATGTCTTTTTTATCATAATACCTTGCCCTGGATAACATATCTGCAACTGAATTATTACTCCCTGCAATGTATTTAAACTCTGGATTCAAAGATTTGATATATGCTATCCACCTTAACATAGCAATATCAGGAGTTGAACAACTTGTAATCATGCCTAGTAAAGGCAAACAATCTGTTTCTACAACTATCGATGCACCAATCAAATACTCTTTTTCATTTTTCATAGCAGTTACTACACCCCATAATTCTCTTTTAATTTGTGCATATGCTCTTTGTCTAATATTCAAAACCTTTGCTCCAAACCATATTACATATCTATTCCCTTGTTCATCGTCTTGTCCAATTGCCCAACCTATTTCAATTCGACTCACATCAACTATTAATATTACCGATCTTCTACATTCATAATTCACTTTCTTCAAAGTTGGAGGTGAAGAAAGAAGTTCTTTTAATTTTTCCATAGCTTTTCTTTGTTCATCTTTCCATTGAAACCTTTTATTCTTCCTTAACAACTCATATAATAGATCTGCCACATGTGCAAAATGAGGTATCCATATATGATAGAAAATGCACGCTCCTAAAAATCTTCTCACTTCTGTAGTGTTTGCACATTCTTTCATCTTTTTAATAATATCAATCTTTTCAATACTTGGCTTATGTCCATATGATGCATACATGTGTCCAACAACTAGTATTTCATTTATCCCAAACATAGACTTTGTACCTGATAAGGTCAAGTGTACCTCTTCCAACCGTGATAAAATCTTTAATAATATGATAAAATCTTTAATAATCTTTAATCTTTCAGAATTACTAATATGATCTGCAACAAATCTTCTACAACCTTTGTGATCCAATATCTCATCTTTTACTTCTTCTGCACATCTTTTAATTGGAACATCATCTAAGAATGGCATAGTCTTTTCTGATATAAATTCCCTCAATACTTTATTCATTCCATTCATCATATGAGCTATTGAATTAGTAGCCCCTTGAGGCAATATATACATTCTTATCAAACCCAATGGAGTCTTCATAGTAGTTAAATTTCTACTTTGTAATACCAATTAAAATTGATCATATCCTGAGTAAAGATCACCTATCGAATAGATTGCTCTTCCTGCAAATATCTCTGCAAATTCATCCACAATTGGACTTGAATCCATATTTCTAATGGTTATTTTATTTACAGATTGCATATCTTGTATAAATCTCATTGTTTCATTTTTCTTTGATATAGTAAACCATCGATTTGAGTAAGGTGCTATAGACAGTTCTAAAATCCCCATTTCAATCTTTTCATTGAGTAAGTTTATTAACTTGGATAAATGTACTCTTAGTATTAGAATTGCTCGTAAATTCCATGGCTCATGAGGAACAATAAAAATAACCATAGGTGCTACAATATTTAGATCAACACATCCAATTTCATGTGCTTCAAATGCAAAAGCCTTTCCATGTTATGAAAGCATATTTCTAAAGCATTTTTTTCACATTTTGTCAAAAATCCTTCACATCCAACTCTTAATCCATCTAATATAGCATCCATAAATTTATGCCCTATCTTCTTAGGATCTCTCAAATTTGGTTGTGTAGATGCTCCTCTCACCTTCTCTTCACAATCTGATGGTAGTGGCAAAGCCACTAATTTAACCTTTTTTGCCACTGATTTATACTTAGTTTCAACACATACATCTTAGCGACTTAAATTTTTCATAAAATTTTGAATTTCATCATAAAATTCTTTAGAACATACATTAATAAATTTATTACTTTCTTGTAATCCATATTGTAATAAATAATTTAATTCTCCCATAATATCCGCAAATCCAACTTCTTCAAATGATCCTGATATAAATTCATCATCAACCAATTCTCCATTTTCTTTCAAAGTTTTTTCCATATTTTTAACATAACGTTTATCTATTCTTTTCATCCTTTCTATAGTTTTAAAAGATAATACACCATCTTGTTTCAATCCAACAAGTCCAATAGGTAATGCCATCTTTGTTAAATTCAGCGGGAGCATGTCTTCCTTTAACCCATTGCAATCCCGCTTTACAATGGTGTGCGGTAAAAATCCTCAAGCTCTTCAAAGTTCTCATTTGATATTGGCTTTTCTCTCAACTTATCACAATTTCTTTCATGATCAGCACAAACAGTTAAAAATTGAACTACTTTCATTCCATCTTGGCTTCTTATTCTTGCATAGGTTGAACCATCATTTATAACCTTTGTTTCCATTCTTGTGGTAGTAATAAATGGTTGTCCCAATATAATTGGATATGTAGATATATCTTGTACAAAAAAATGTTGTTCATGAATGACATCTCCTATCATCACTTTTATATTTGGACAAGCTCCATACAATTCTCCCTTTGAATTATTTGCTGATCTTATCATCCATCCATACTTAGTATCAATTGGCCATTTTCCCTTTCTATATAACTCTTTTGATATCAAGTTGATTTCAGAACCATGATCAATTAGTGCTACAATCCGCTCTTCTAATTCTCCTAATTTTACTAAAGTTTCCGTTGTAGCTCTTGCCCAAAGACTTCGAGAATAATGACTAGAAGCTTGAGTACTATCTTCTTTATCTATGAACTTGACTCGTGAAACATCTCCAACCAATTGCATTTCAATTTCTTCATCTTCATCACTTTCCATTACTTTTGTATCTTGTATATTTGATGTTATAGTATCACCAATAGATTATCTTTTTCTTTTTATTGTATCAATAATAACTTCATGAAATTCTCTTTTTGCAATTCCTAAAATCTCACCAATTGTAAATTCAACCTTTTCACTTAAAATCCGCTCCTCCAATACTCTTTTTAAATTGGTAGCAGCTTCTATATTTGATTGTAATTTATAAGCAGGGGCCTTTTCCTTCTCTTTTACAAAATCTCTTTCCTTTGTAGGAACATTCTCTATTGTCTCTTCATGCATAGGATTTTTGTGTAGTCGTGTTTTTTTTCCTCTTGTAGTCTTTTTTGATGGCCCTTCATTATTCTCATCTCTTCTTCTTTTTTCTTCTATTAATGCATCATGCTGATTCCTTGCAATATGAGCATGTATCAATAATCCATCTACAGGATCATTCTATCCAATAATTTGTCAAATGTCATTTCCAACACGTTTTAAATCATTTTTGGTAAAATTTCCCTTTTCAGCATAACTCATTGCACTTATCCACAAAGAACTAGATTCTTCTGGAAGTTCAAGATTTATGCTTAAGCACTTGCCTCGATTTGCTTCTATCCAATATGTTGATGCTTCATTGCTTGAGATTTTAAATGATTCTCTTGCAAGTGTCTTCATTCTTCCTTTACCAAAGTTTGTCTCCAATTTTTCTCCACTTTCCTTTAAATGTATCATACCATCTTTGAAAAAAAAAACTCCTTTGCGTAGCACCTCTGTAAAATCTTCACACTCCCTTCTTGAATGATCCACGCTATCACACCACATGTACTTGTGTACTATACCATCCATTTGTCCAAATTTTTGTCTTGTTGATACTTTTGATGATTGGCCCTTTTCTTCAAGTTTTACAAATTTTATTTGCAAATCTCTCATCTCTCATATGATTTCATCAATGCCCATTTCTTCTTTCTTTGATGTTGCCATTGAAGGTTGAATCATAGGTGTAGGATGGTTTGTAGGTAATTTTATCTTAGAAGCTTGCAATGGTCTTTGAATACCCACCCTATCTTTTCTCCTTTCTCTTTTTGCAAGTACTCCAATTGCTTCTTCCACTTCCTTCCAATTTGATGTCAGTCCTTCTTCTTCTTTTTTATATTCAAGTAATATTTTCAACTTCTCCTGTAGCTCTCTATTAGCCGCTTGAAGAAAAAGCTCTACTTTTCTTGGATCTAGTAATAGCTTCTCTTTCTTTGATAGATGGAAATATTGCCTTTCAAACTCCCTCAATAATTTTGTCACTTGAAGATCCTTTTTAGGCCTTTCAATCCATTCAAAAAATCTCCTTTTTGTAACCCGATCACTGTCTTCAAAAAAATATTCATCCTTTAATGCCTGAGAAAATCTTTCCCATGAATCTCCAGATTGTCCTATAATGGACTTCACATGACTTCTTATCTCCGGTATAGTAGCCAATTCAACTAATTGAACCATCTCCTTCTCAGAAACAAGCTTCAATTCCATTTCCTTAATATAACATCTTAAATATTTTGTAATATTCTTCCCCTCAAATTGGTCAATCTTGTCCACAACTGCCTGTAATGCCTTATTTGCCATACCTTCCTTGCGATCTTTCACCTGTTATTGTTGCATGAATAAAGCAAATGCTTCAAACATGCTTGTAGAGTTAAGATCAAAATACATACCTTATTCTCCTTTGCTACCTCCACTTGCAACTCTACTAGAAGCTCCAATTAAGCACCATCCATAATTCCTCCTTCAACTCTCTTGCCTTCCTTCTCCATAAATCAAATAAATCCAAAAAAATTCCAATAATCTTCCACTTCAAGCTTTTCACGTCCGGTTCACCAAATTATGTCGTAATACGTGCAATTTTGCTCGAGAATGCTTCGGGCACTTGGCTGTGGAAGACAAAAAGGAAATATACAACAACGAGATCCTAACAACTCTAATAGAATCCTAAACAACTTCTACTAAATCTTAACGATACTAATCAAACTTTGATCTAATCTTTAAGCAATTACAAAAGAAGAATAAATGAATCATACATTAATCATAATAGAAAATAATATATAAAAATACTAAATTTAGAAAATACTAAAAATAAAATCTTAAAATCCTAAATCATATCTTATTCAAACCCTAGGTCAAATCCTAGTCAAAAACCTAAATCAAATCTTGAGTCAAACCCTGGTCAAAACCTAAGTCAAATCCAAAGTCAAACCCTGGCCAAATCTTAGTCAAATCCTAGTCAAAACCTAAGTCAAATCCTAAGTCAAACCCTGTTCAAACCCTGAGTCAAACCCTGGTCAAATCCTAGTCCAACCCTAAGTCAAACCCTAAGTCAATCCTTGGTCAAAACCTAAATCAAATCCTAAGTCAAACCCTAAATCCTAAATCCTAAACCAAATCCTAAATCCTAAATCAAATCCTAATCAAATCTTAAACCAAATTCTAAACAATTCAAATCAACCCTAGGAAAAATTAGAACCTCAATATTTGCTGATTAGACCATCTATCCTATTTAAAACTTTGTATATCTTTCAATCTCTTAGTCAACAACAAGCACAACAAATTTGAAGGAAATCGGACTTACCAAATGGAAGAAAAACCCCAAAAACTTCTCGGGTGTTGGTCAGCCTCCTTCTCTAACCTTGATGCTGATCTTCCAGTGCTGATTTTTCCCTTTTTCACCATTTAATCAGTCTCAAATCACTTATGTGTATAGGAAAACAAGTCTTTTATCCACACAAATAAAAATTACTCCAATCCAACTTGCAGATTGCTCAAGATCTCAAAAATCCTAACTGACCCTCAAAACTTAATTTCCAAGACCTTGACCTCTTTAAACCTCAATTACGTACAACTAAATTGTTAGATTCAGCTCAAATTCATAGCACACATTAACAACAACAATATCCAAAAATCCACAAATTTCCAGCTATAGATTTGCTACAAAACTTTTGAAATTGCCTAAAACATCAACCCTATTTTAATTCACAAAATCCCAAGTTGCCAAAAACAACCCTGACTTTGCAAAGCTATTACAAAGTTATTTTTTCTCCAAATCACTCAAAACCAACTCCTATACAAAATCCTTCAAGTCCACTCCCTAATTCCAATCTTTGATCTCCAAAAGCCTCCCGGATCCGCCATAGGCACACAATTTTGTGCCTCAAGGTCTGATTTCGACCCCAGCTCATAACTGGTCCTTTCCGGGTATCTATTTCAAGATTTTTGTGGTAAGTTTTTTTGAAACCTCTTCTTAACTCTCTCTTATATATGCCTATATTATTTTATTTCCCAATCTACTTTGTTTTGCCTTACTTATGGCCCTACAAAATAAATAGAAGCTTATTTGTAAAAAGGGCAATATTAAAACCCATTAGTTTTACTTCCTTTTTACTATTATCTATTTTTTTCTGAGATAATTTGCTACAATATTTTGAACTAAGATCTTCTATAATATACTATTTCCACACTCTTTCACCTAGTAGTCGCGTTATATCACGACAACGTACTTGGCAGTTATTAAATAGAAAATAGAATTATTTGTAGAATTTGTAGGAGAAGCCATCTTAAAAACATATATAGGCAAATTGACAAGGTAGTTCCCTTGAATTTTCCACAAAGGAATTATCATTAATAAACTCAAAATCATTTAAAGAAAGCAGGAAATCAAAGTTTTGATAATATTTAAAAATTTCTAAATCTATTCTATGATTATAATAATGATTGTTAAAATCAACATCCTTTCTTAAGTTTAAATACTAAGCAAGGATTCATCCTTCTAAATGTTGTCATATTGTAATATATTTATATGGTGAAAATATAAATAAGAATGATTTTTTAATTAATATTCAATCATCTTAGTCCAATAGGAACTCAAGATATTTAAAAAAGATTTTATGAAAGCCTTTTATATTATTTTCTTGCCTTAATAGCTAGTGAATAAAAATTAATTATTAAATTTTCCTTCTAGGTTGTAGAAGCTCTTTTATTGTTTTAAAAAAGACATAAATTAATAAAAATAAAATAAAAGAGATAAATAACTAGTATGGTTGATACTAGGATTAAATTGAGGGTAGGTTCAAGTTTTAAAATTCCTAGGATAGATTGAATTGATATGCAAGGGTTGATTGTTTACAAGATAAGGTTGAAATTAGACCTCTAGCAATTAAAATAGCTATCAAGGATAAAATAGGGATTCATTTGGAGATTAGTGATTAGAATTTGAAAATTAGCTTTAAGCTTATTTCAGAGGCATAAGACTCATTTTCATAGGTTTTGGGATGACTTTGCAATCATTATTCAAGATTAGAATTTGTATTGATGATTTGGATTGTATATAATAAAATTAGGGCTAATATTCTTGGCAAGTTTGTACAATTGGTATAACAACTATAGTTAAAAAATTGAAAATATATAGTTGATTGGATGTGCTATAAGTGTGTGAAATTTTGTAATAATGTAATAATATAATTGAGAGATATTTGATTATTAGTGCAAGGAGGTACCAAAAGTTGGGAGTTTGGGATTATTTAGGATTTATGTGATATATAAAGATCTATTAGTTAAAATAATGTGAAATTTGGCATGGTATTAGAAGACTTAGAAATAAAGCCAGATATCAATTTTAAACAGAAGTTAATAGTTGGAGAAGGAGAAATCACTATTGGAACATCTATATCAACTTTTAAATTAGCAACTAAGTGACATTAGTGCTGATTTTGGATGTTTTTTTTACAATCTATACATTAGAATGGATTGAATTTTTTAAACATATAGAAAACTTATAGTGGCATTTGTATGCAAAATTTCACATCAAGTGGATAATTAAATTAAGAATTACATCTTGTTGAAGCTCACTAATTAGAATTAGGATTTATAAAGAAAAGTTGAAGTTGTTTAATTATGAAAGTAATAAGGCAATTGGAGTTTGTATATGGTTGAGGTTATCAAGAAAAGTATTTTTGAGCATTTTTTATTGGCTTTAAGAATTTTTGAATTAATGTTCAAATAATATTTTTTTTATATGGATGAAACCTATTAAGATTTCTTATATACTTATAAATCACAACTTCACCTTCCACAACCAAGTCCCCGGTGTATTCTCAAACAAGACAACAAAAATAGTAGTAAGTTTTTTAACCTTGATACACTCTTCTAAAGCAGTAAGTATTAACACAAATTGTGACTATTATAATGTATCTATTGGATCTATGTACTTATTTTTTATCTAGTCTCTATCTGAGATGGAGCTCCAAAACTTAGATTTATATTTATATTAAGATTTGTATTCTTATATAATAGATTTGAATTTGAATTGAATTAGGAAAAGAATACTTTTAATAAAATTTTATAATTAAATATATACTATTATTTTTTTAATATAAAATTAATAATAGATTTTTAAAAGAAATTTTAATTTTAATTTTTTTTTTATTATATTTATAAAAATAGATTCTTACCTACTAACTTCTCCACTAATATTTTATGAAATATAAAATCAATTCATTGTCATCTCTTAATGTCACAATAGTCCCTCTTATTCCTCACTTAGAGTTTAATTTATCATTGTCTTCCTATGTAAACAACTCCACCACTTATTTTCTATCCATACCTTGACAATTTTGATATAAATTTGAAAGAGCGGCATAAATTGGAGATCATGATGTGGGATGCATTGGAAAGCTTGTTAAATTGGAAGAGTAAGGATGGTAACTGGAAGAGACAAGGGGATAAGAAGACCTATTGCATACATGTAGAATAAGATTTAGTGGATGCAATTTCTAAGTATACATAAGCTTACTACTTACTTGCTAATATATTACTTGATTGGTTGCAAATGTTTTTATATAAATCAATTGAAGAGAATGAATTATAAAATATTGATAATAAAAAAGAGGATTAGAAGTCTTTAGCTACTATACAAAAGAACGTTAGAGTATAGGATGGTAGCACAAAATTAAGGCCATTAAGCATCTTACACTTTGGACAATATCTCTTTGATTTGTCACTATGTTAGATTTCCTTTGAGATGAGTACAAATGCTACTCAATAGATTGATGGCCAAAATATTATTGTACTAGAATATTATAACTTTAAATCTTTATATTAATATAAATAATATACTTTTTAGCTCTTTGTCTTAAGTTTTAATCTTTAAGTATTATATAAAGAGATAATATTTAAGCTTATTCTAAATGGAATCATGACATTTAAAAGTGCATTTTTGAGATTTTTGTATTGCATATATATTATATTAAAGCAAGAAAAAGTAATCAAGTCAAGTAAGAGCAAGGATAAAAATACTGATTTTGAGGTTGAAATTGAAGAAGCTCTTGAAAGTAATATCAAAGAAGGCTTAAATAGCATTAGTTGAAAAATAGAAATATGGTTGCAAATCCATAATTAAAGAAAAGTGGCAAACAGGAGACTTTCTTCAAAATAGAGTATTCTTATTATAATATTGTCTTGTAACATAACTATAAGATGAAAAAATAAATGAAGATCAGTATTTTAAAAGAACCTAATTGAAAGTTTAGTAAAATATTTTTTTTATAAATTATAGATTATAGATAGGAGAAAATAGAAATTTTAATGTTATATTGTCTTTTTTATTAAAATGAATTCTATTTATTTTATAGAATCATAAATAAGATTTTAAAAATAAAAAATAAAAATTATAAATAAAAAATTAAATATAGAAGAAGGAAATTTTGCCACCAAAAGTTTGAAATCAAGGTTGGAGAAGGAGGTCACTCAACAACTAAGCATATTTTTTGTCTTTTCTTTTAATCTATAAGTGAAATTCTTCTAAAATTTATTAAACTTGTTTTCAACTAGAAAATTAAAAAATACACAAATTTTGAAGTAGAATTAATAATTAATTAAAAAATTATAGAATATTAACTTTTTTATTTGATACTAATGATTTTATTGGAATTTAATAAGATTTGATTAGGATCTACTTAGAATTGATTAGAATTTATTTAGAATTTATTTAAGATTTGATTAGATTCTATTAAAGATTTGATTATAATCTTTTGTAAATCTATTTAGGATTAATTAGGATTTACTTAGAATCTATTTAGAATTTTATTAGAATTTTATTATGATCTACTTAGAGTTGATTAAGATTTATTTAAGATTTTATTAGGATTTTTTTAGCATTCACTTAGGATATGATAGATCTTAATTATAACCTACTTATGATTGATTAAGATCTACTTAAGATTTTATTGAGATTTATTTAGTATTTATTTAAGATTTATTTAGGATTATTTCAGAATTTAATTAAAATTTATTTACAACTTTGTTAAGATTTAATAGAATTTTCTTAGAATTTACTTAGAATTTATTTAGAATTAATTAAAATTTACTTAGGATTTATTTAGAATTTATTTGAGATTATTTTAGGATTTTATTTAGATTTTTTATGATTGTATGGATTTATAATTTAGAATTGATAGAATTTAGAATTATTTGAGTTTAAGATTTCTAAAAGGATCAAGATTTTTTTTTAAAAAGTTTCTAAATATCTCGTTCATGAAAAGAACTTTAAAGTTTAGATGAAATCTCTACTACAATCAAATGCTTGGTACATTTCCAAACTAGATTTCTCATAATACAACATATTTGGTGAATCAAATGTGAAAGAGTAGAATAAAAGATGTTGGATTTTTTTTTCTCTTATTATTTGGACTATGGAAAAGGAAGGCAAAAAAATGGAAGGTAGAACTTTGGATAGAACTTCAAGTAGAACTTCAAGTAGAATTGCAAGTAGAGTTGTTTCTTATAGATAAGGTATGGCAAATAAAACCTTGTAAGTGGTGGTTGACAAGATTTATTATTTTGAAAGAAGAGATATTACAAAATATTTAAGATGCTACATGCAAGAAATGAAGTTGAAGCATGTTTTTAAAAAAGAGATATTCCATATATTTAAACTTGTTGTTACTCTATAGACAAGAAATCATCTAAGGTCTATTATATGATACTTTGGAAGTTTATAAAAGAAATTTTTGAATGCATTAAAAGTTGATTATTTTTTAAAAGACAATAGTTGGATTTTAAAAAAATCATTCTTTGAATGAGTTAAATAGCCTAATAAGGATCTCCAAGCTATAAAATTACTAAAAAAATTTAAAAAATAATATTTTTGATTATCAAAGAAAGAAAGACAAATATTAGAAACAAATAAGGTTAAATTTTTTTTTCAAATAGCTAATAGAATGTTACAAGAGGAGTTAGATGTTTTATTTAAAGATATGAAAGAAGATGAGAGATTGACAATGAAATGGAAAAAAGTAAAGAAAAAATTCAATTGAAATAATTTATATTATATTGGTAATAATATTAGACAAATCATTGGGTGGGATGATTTAGTAGATAGTTTAACAATTCATGCATATATTGCAAGGAGTCATTATAGAGCATTAATAAAAGAAAAATAAAGGAAAAATAAAAATAATCAAGGGTCGTAAAAAATTATTAGAAGGAGAGAAAAAGCATAGCAACAAAAAAATCCTATATATGAAGAGACAATAGAAGATGTTTTTATAAGAAAGAAAGAAATTATAAAAGAAAAAAATAATTGTAATTATTTGGAAATATATGAAAATATTAAATTATAGGATTTATTGATTATCTAAGTATTGATTAGGATTTAAAAGATTTTATAAGTTAAAAGAATATTATTAAATAAAAAAGTATAAAAATAGAATCTTAAAAGTAATTATCCTAGTTGATTAGTATTTTTTTTATTTGTGATAATTTTCATTTAGTTCTTGAAACTAATATCTTAAATAGTCTTTTACTCATATATATTACTTATTAAAAATTTATAAATGATAGTAGTAGGTAGAAGAAGCACAAAATAGAATTTCATGACTTTTTAGTGATTTTTATAAAAAATAGGATTTGTAGTTGATTTAAATAGATTTTATTGCTATAAAAAATCACCAAGATATAATAAAATAGCCTTAATTTAATACAAGCATCTTAAAAATATTAGAAGAAGAAGATAAGGGATTGACAACAAATTAGAAAGAAATTAATGAAATAGTGAGATTGCTTACAAAAAAAGAAGAAAAAAAAGATAAATTGATATTCAAAGTTTAATGCAAGCATCTAAGATAAAAATACCTACTATACAACCAACAACATCTATTATTCAATCTCTAATAGCTACATCAAGAAAAAAAAGAAATAGAACTTAACGAGATTATACGTGAGATGAAAGATCTTCAAATCAAATTTGTAAAACTTAAGAAAAAGGGTCAATCATCAAGATTATCAATAAAACAAAAGTCACAACAAATAGAAGACATAGTGCACAGCTAGATGTGGTGTAATAGCATAGATCACTCACAAAAGGAATGTGAAGAATTTACAAAGATTTTTTATAAAGGCATTTTTTTTTCAAAGAATGTATGATATATTTAAAAGAGAGTAGAAACAAATTAGAAACAAACTTTGGCAAAGGAAAGATAAAGGTATTTGTAAAAAATACTTCTAAAGTGTATATAATTGACTTAAAATACTTCTTAATTGGATTTAAAAATTTTAAATATTTAATTAATTAGAATTATTGGCTTCCTCTTTGCTAACTATGGCTACTTTAGATTTGCATTATCTATTGTATAAAAATAATAGACATAGATTATATCCAAATTAGAAAAGATGATATAAAATTCAAATAATTGCCAATACATATTTTAATCTTAACATTTCAATTTATTTAAATTAGCATTGTTCATATTAAAAAATTACATCCAATTCTTAGCTCAGTTCTAAGTTCTTTAATTTCACGTATTATTTATATAATTCTTGATTTTTTGCTTTGCTTCAAGTTGCTTGAGTTCACAATCTAGCATGGATGACTTTGCCACATGTACCATAACATTGTATTTTAAAAAATTCTCATTTTATAACATAAGCTCTAAATATTAAATAAAATTCTCTAAAAAAAAATTAAAATATTAGACAAATCTACTTTTTTTCTTATTATCAATATTAAATTCTTTTAAAATTAGAAAATTTATTTTAAATTAATATTGCTAAGAAAATATTTTTATATATAATTTTATTTTTTATGGCATATTAAGTTGCAATATTCAAAATTACTTGAATTATAATTAAAATAAATATGGATCCAAAAGGCATTGCTATCTTAAATCTCTTTCAATGGAATTTTTTAAAATAATAGAATTATTTAATCTAACTAATGATTTTTTTCCTTTAAATAATTTTTATATAATAACTTTCCAAAAGGTGTTGAAAAATTCAACCTCTAGTCTATCTAGATTAAGTATTTTTTTTTATTATATTCATTGTATTTTTTTTAATTCAAATAAAGACAAAGATTTAATTCAAATAGAATTTATAAGATTTGTTATCTTATATGTATTTTTTTATTATAGATTAGATTTTTTTATTTTTTATTTTTTATATATAAGAAAATAAAAGAATTAATATATTTTTGACATTTTTTTTTTTTTAATATTTAAATTTAGATTATTTTATAAAGATATAATATATAATCTTAGGTGCCTTTGTTTAATTGACTTGAAGAATTTTTTATACATCTAACTTTATATATCTTCAATTAAATTCTTACTCTTATTCTTATTTTTATTCTTATTCTTATCTCTGCTTATCAAATTTCTATAGCTTCACTTAAGTGCTTTTAAGGTCTAATTGGACATTTGTATTTTATAGATTGAAGTAAATATTTTTATGAGCTTCCAATATCTTACCTTCGAATTCCAATTCTTGCTTAGACCTTAACATTGCTTGTTCTTTGAAAAATATTTTGTAAAACCTATTAATCAATTCAATATTTTATTAAAAGTTCTATCCATATTCACTCTTGACCATATTATATGTACTTGTCTAATGATCTTTGAATTATTATAATAAAAATTAATTTTTTAAAAGTAGAGAATTAATTTTTTTAAGTTAATAATATAATTCTATCAAAAAATGATCTATTAATATAATATTTTATAGATTTTATATCAAAGAATATATTACCTTGATAAGATGTTTGAATTTATTTAGAATCTATCTAACTAAGCTAGAATATAAACTCCTTATTGTCTATTATCTCATAAATATCTTAGGTTCTTATAAGCTATAAAAAAATTGTCAAGTTGAAATTAGGCTTTAAAAAAGGTCTATTAACTTTCTTCATTATAAACCAATATTCTACCATAATAATATGATTTCTCACAAGGTGATTCTATCATATTCTAATTACTTCTAAATATCAAAGTTGAACCATTTAATAACATATCTTCTAATTTTTTTATAATTTATATCTTTTTTTTAATATTTATTAGGTTCATATATATAAACCACCACTAATTAATTATAAGAAATACTTTTCTAAATATATCATAATATAAATATATTTATAAATATTCCTACATTATCTACAAGATGTTTTAAATAAAGAGCAATTAATATCCATATTTTATATGCTCTAATTCTATTTGGATTTAAAACATATTTTAAAGCTATTTTTAATATATATTATGTAGCATCTAGCCAAATATTTTTTCTTAAATTATTGATTTATTTATTTCAAATTTTATACTTTTATAATAATAGAATATTATATTTAGATCTAATATTATAGATACAGCTGTATAATTTAATTTTTTTGGAATTATTATATAGCCTCTTAATATTATAAGATATAATTATTTTTTAAAGAAAAAATTAAAATAATAGCACTTTAAATCACTAAATGAGATTTTTAAAAATCTCAACATTTTTTTTTTTTTTGTTAGCCTTCTAATATCTATCCCTCCTTTGATACTTTAAAAAATATATGAGTTTCAATCATCATCTTTTAAGTCAAACAATTGGATAGTCTTGTACTTAAGACATACATCAAGAAAAGATATATCTTTCAAATTGATTAAATAAACCATGACCATATCAATCATCTCACCTATATTTTTATTCTATTATCATAAATAGATTAAAAAATATATAAACAACAATCAAACTTTTCAAGAATGTAGAAGGCAATTACTCAACTATTGCTTGCCTCACAATCTAAATATTATCTAGATGCAAAATAGGAATATAATTCCAATAAAGATTCTTATGTTTATTAGTAATTTTTCTTAATCAAATGAAGGTTATTTTTATACGTGTAATTAGTTCCAAAGTTTATATAATATGAATTAGTGACATTCATAAATTTGCCTAATTTAATATTATCAAATGTTGTAGTGGTATTTGAAGTCTATATTACCATTGATAATATTAAATTATCTTAGTTTGTCTTTATAGACAATTACAATATTATGCATTCTTTCTTTGATTGATCTTTGCTATTACTACTTTCAACTAATATGTTTCTATATTATTTAGCATTAAGTTAGTTACATATTATTTTAAATTTGATAGCAATAAAGAATATCAATTGGTGTCTTTTGGAATTGTATTATTTTCTTCAAGTCTTTGTTTGTTAATTTTTTATGCTACAAAAGATCAACATTAGATCCCTCTAGAGATGGTTATTATTGTTTATTAATGTGTATTGTTTTTTCTTTGATCTTTGACTCCAACTTTTACAAATAGTTGTGAGATTTCTTGTTGTGATGGTTATAAAACTATATGTATCTATGTTCTCAACTTTCCCATCAAAGTCATTATCTGTATTTTAGAGCGCTTCTTATCTTCTATCTTTAAGTTGTTTGTATGATTGGTTATTAAAATTCTTAAATTCTTCAATTTGTAGATTTTGTATTACATCTTATTTCTTATTTAAAGCTATCAAAGTTGTGTAGTCTTTGATTTAGTAGTTAGTAGCTAAGCAAACCAACACTAAATAAGAAGGTTTTATAATTAATATATATATATATATATATATATATATATATATATATATATATATAATCACATTAGTACATAATCACATTAATAACTAATGTCAAGGATACAAGTTAGCAGGTTAGCAAAGAACTAAGGAGAAGAAATCAGAACCAGAATAACTTCAAGAACAAAGAATTAGATGGATAAGAACAAGAATTAGATCAAGAATAAGAAACTGGATTAATATCAAGAACAAGGCAACACTCTGCATTATTCCAAGACTTGTGTTGGCAAGATTGAGGTGCTCCTCAGTCTTGCCTCTTATTTATACTATGAGGCCTTATGTCCTATTAGACCTTCTAAGAATATCTTAGAATATCCTAGAAGCTTGAGGAAGATTTTGGAAGATTCTAAAAAGTCTACGAGAGATTTTGGAAGGTTGAAGAAGATTCTAGAAGATCCTAAGAATATCTTAGAATATTCTAGAAGTTTGAGGAAGATTTTGGAAGACTATAAAAAATCTATAGAAGATCTTGGAAGATTGAAGAAGATTCTATAAGCTTCTAAAAGATTCTAAAAGATTCTAAAAAGCTATAAAAGATCTTAGAAGACTACCAAAAGTTCTAATAATGGCTTAAAGTATGTCCGTGACATCATCTTCCCTTCTAGCGACGAGTTTCACAAGGAGCCGAAGTAATTTGATAATCAAATCATATGCATAAAAATTCTAGAATTCGTCGGAATAGAAAAGCAACATATTCCATCTTTTGTTTGTTGGTTATCGGTTCAATAAGACCCTTGGGATGGCGTTGATGACCTCCAGATATAATCTCTATTAGACCAACATCCCATCCAAGAATTTGTTCTTCGTTGCAACCTTCAAAACATCCTCCAAACATAATTTTTGGTCCACCTAGAATCACCCTTCCAACTTCGAGGAGTATTACCAAAGCTCAGGCATTTGAATGAAGATTTTTGTGATGAGGCCGTATCTCCAAAGACTCCAAGCGTGGCCTTATTTGACGTTGGGATACTCCTTCTGCATCTTGTCCATGTTCTTCAAACCTAGTAGATTATGAAAGTTGCAATGATTCCCCAGCCGCTTGTATGCTAGAAGAGTCTTTTGACTCTAATTCCTATAATTCCCTTGAAATGCAAAGATTTGACATAATAATTAATAAGCTTCTAGCAAGATCTATTCTATCTTAAGAAAATACAAGTACAGGTCTTGACGTGGCTCTCTCTTTTTTATATTGGTGTTTTGTTGCTGATAGGATGCATCATTTACAAGCCAAGAGATGTTACTATCCACGAAATCTTCAAGGACCATTGAATCTAGGTTTTTTAGGATATTGTTGATGGAATTGGCAAACCTTCTTAATTACATTTTTAAGGTTATCTGAAGGTTCCCATGTTCATAAGCGGATGAGAGGTTGATCTTGACCTTTAAAAGCTGAAATAATCCTCTCTAAAAGTTTGATACAAATTGTAGTCCTTGATTTGAAATAATGTCAATTGGAAGGCCATGTATTTGGTAAATATTATCAATAAAAAGCTTGGCTGTTTCCTCCCCGGAAATAGTCTTGTTGCACAAGATAAAGTGCGCTATCTTGATAAGATGATCTACCACCATAAAAATTGAATCTTTTCTATTTGAAATTGGGAGGTCTGTAATGAAGTCCATGGATAATGATTGCCATGGGCCCTTAGGAACTGGAAGGGGTTGCAGAAGTCCATATGGTTGGTGTCTTGGAATCTTCGTTTGTACAAAAAATTTACATGATTGGATAAATTCTTTCACCAATTTCCACATTTGAGGCCACCAATAGTCTTTTGATATCAATTCCAAGGTCTTATTAAAGCCAAAGTGTCCAGCTACTGGAAGATCATGTCGAGCTTGAAGGATTTGAAGTCTTGTAGGTCTTGGAGGAACATATAGAAGATTCTTGAAATATAACAATCCATCTTCTAATTTGAAATTATTGTTTTCTTCTACATGTGCATTTTTTAAAAGTTGTTGGATGTTCTTTATAAATGGATCTGTCTTCATTGCTTTTTGGATTTCCATCTTGAGAATTGTATCTATATAGGTAGATATCGTCAATGTCTTTAACTACAAATTGGACGGCTTCAACATGATTGATTTTTGTTGATCCAATACAATATCTCCTATTCTTGGTGCAAGATATGATCGTCGCAAAAGAGCATCTGATTTTCCTTGAAGTTTTCTAGGACGATATATAATTACAAAATCAAATTGAGATAATGATATGCTCCATCGTGCTTGTCGACGATTTAGAACTTGAGCACTCATAAAATATTCCAAGTTTTTGTGCTTGGTATATATCATGATCTTGTATTGAGCTCCTTCCAAAAAATAGCACCATTTTTTAAAAGCATCAACAATTGCCAATAATTCTTTATCATGGATCTTATAATTAATCTCTGCAGCTGAAAATTTTTGAGAGTAGAATGCTACTGGATGTAGTTGACCATCATCACCAGTTTGAGAGAGTATAGATCCCAATGCAAAATCTGAGGCATTCGTTTCCAGAATAAATGGTTTTGTTGGATCTGAGTAGACAAGTATAAGAGCAGAGGTGAAAGATTCTTTTAGTTTCTTGAATGCTTCTTCAGCCTTATCATCCCAAATAAATTTGTCTTTGCCTGTAATTCAAATTAATGGAGCCACAATCTTGGAATAATCTTTGATGAAGATTCTATAGAAATTTGCAAATCCCAAGAAATATTATACATCTCTAATTGATGACAGTTGTTTCCACTCCATAACAGTTTGTATTTTCTTTGGATCCATGGAAATCCCATTTTTTGAAGCGATATATTCCAAAAATTTAACTGATGGTTGGTGGAAAGAGCATTTCTCTAATTTGGCATATAATCCACTTTTTTATACTTTCTTTAATACCTTTCGTACATGATATTCATGCTCTTCTCCATTCTTAGAAAAGATCAAGATATCGTCTAAGTAGATGACTACAAAGTCATCTAAGTATTCTTGTAGGATATCATTCATCATATGTTGGAAGATTGCAAGTGCATTTGTAAGTCTAAAAGGCATAACATTGTACTCGAAATATCTATACCTTATACAGAATGCTGTCTTCTATTGATCTCCTTCTTTAATCCTAACTAGATTGTAGGTGCCTCTCAAATCAATCTTTGTAAAAATCTTTGCTTGTCCTGATTGTTCCAATAATCCTGAGATTAATGGTAATGGATAGCAATTTTTTATAGTTACCTTATTTAGACCTTGATAGTCAACACACATATGTAAGGAACCATCCTTCTTTTTTACAAATAATATAGGAGCTTCAACAAGTGATTTTGAATGTCGAATAAAATTTTTGGCTAGATTTTCATCAATATATTCTTGTAAGGCTATAAGCTCCGTTTGTGACAGATTGTAAATAGGACCAAATAGAGTTGAGCTCTATCTTGTAATTTGATTGCACAATCATAAGGACGATGTTTGGATAATATGTCTATTTTTTTTTTTTCAAATACGTCTTCCAAGTCGCGATATTGATTAGGAATTTCCAGCTTTAGTTGCTCCGTTTAATCTTTCATTAAAATAGCATACGATGCAAATGCATCTTTTTTTTTTGTTGCTTGCATAAATGCTTTAGCTTTAAGGAATAGAGCAGTACCTCGTTTCTTCTTTTGATGTGTGGATCTTGAGAAAATCTTCCGCGTACTCCAATCAATATCAAGATTATGTAGCTCAAACTAAGAAAGTCCAATGATAATAGGATTTGTCAGACATCTAATGATGTTGAAAACAATTTGTGATACTTGATTTCCTAATATCACTTCCAATGGTTGGGTTTCTTCGACAACATCTCCTAATGCAAGATTTCGTCCATCAATGACTTTAACTAGTGCAGGATGGGTCTTCTTTACAAGTAATAGATTGTGCCTGGTTGCAAAATCACTATCCATGAAGCATGCTAAGGCTCTAGTATCTAAAAGGGCTTTAACAGAAATTTCTTGTTTCAAGGTTCTTATATATACAAGAAATATAAAATAAGATGTTGGATCTGGAGGTAAAAAAAGACCTTTTTTTGGTACTTTAGATTTGGAGGTGTCCAACCACAAGGTCCCTACTGTGGTTGGACGTCTTCATTTTTTGACCTTTCTAATTCGGATATTATACCTCGTGCCTTGAATTCTCTAGACTTATTTGGACAATTTGTTGCCTTATGATTGGGTCTTCCACAATATAGGCATAAATTCTCTTGCCGACGTCTAATCTTTTCTATTGGTATTAATGGCTTGAATTGAGTTGTATCAGTTTTTACAGGTTCAAGATATGTTAATGGCTTTTCCAATACTCTTGAAGATGTAGCAATTGTACCTTGATAGGTATTGCTGAAAATTGATCGCCTTTCTTGTCGTAGTTCAAATAGGCGATTGTCACAAGTAATAGCTTGAGCTATGAGTTCCTCTAAGCTTTCAACTCTTGGCATCATGATCAATAAATTCTTTACATCATCCTTTAAGCCATAACGAAATTGAGTCATAAAAGTCTTATCATTTCAATCAAGATCACAAATAAGTTATTAAAATTTTGCAGCATAAATTGTAGCTGAACGTTGTCTTTGTCGTAGATTTTGGATCTTCCTCTCTGCCACTCTTTTTCGATCACTGTCTCCAAATGCAGTAATAAATCTTTCCATAAAAGCTTCTAATTTGTAGAAGATCGGAGAATTCTTTTTCAATAGTAGCGCAAACCATAATCGAGCACTTCTTGATAAAAGGGTGCCCACAAAAGCAACTTAAGTGAATCCATCTGGATAATGAGATGGATATAGTCGTAAGTAAAGTTGCACTTGTTGTACAAATCCTCGAAAGTTGGATCTTGTTCCATCAAACTTGTCAAGCATACTAGCTTTTGGCTCTTTTATGACAACCCTTAGAACTTCTAGAGAAGTTGTGTGCATAGCTTGTTTATCACTTGCTTCTCTTAATTGAATAATCTCTTGTTGTAAGTTATGAATCCCTTGCTTAGTTTCTTCAAATACTTGCTCCATTTGCAATTCTTTTCTTGGATTGCGAAAAAATGTCATTTCTTCTCGTACTGTATCCAATGGGGCATGAAGATCTGCAAGTGTTGCCACTCTATTCTCTATTTGTGAGGATGCACCTCCATTAACCTAATCTATTTCCATCTTAAAAAAAAAAAAAAAATCGATAAGCCATTAGTATTATCTAATACTAAAAGAAATACTTTGAGACAATTAGTTTAAAGGAGGGTAATCCGCAACCTCTAAAATATAATGATATAACTTAAGCAAGGGATAATCCACTCTTTCCAAAGAAAAATCAACTACAACAAGTAAACATATCAGTCTAGAGGGAGGTAGTCCGCACTCCTCTAGAATACAATAGTATCTTGAAGAGTGGTAATCCACTCTCTATCAAGAGATCTAAGCTCTGATATGATTATGTAAGTCAGTCTTGCCAAACTATTAAGGATGCAAGTTAGTAGGTTAGCAAAGAACTAAGGAGAAGAAATCAGAACCAGAATAACTTCAAGAACAAAGAACTGGATGGACAAGAACAAGAACTAGATCAAGAATAAGAAATTGGATTAATATCAAGAACAAGGCAACACTCTGCACTACTCCAAGACTTGTGTTGGCAAGACTGAGGTGCTCCTCAGTCTTGCCTTTTATTTATACTATAAGGCCTTATGTCTTATTGGACCTTCTAAGAATATCTTAGAATATCCTAGAAGCTTGAGGAAGATTTTGGAAGATTCTAAAAAGTCTACGAGAGATTTTGGAAGGTTGAAGAAGACTCTAGAAGATCCTAAGAATATCTTAGAATGTTCTAGAAGTTTGAGGAAGATTTTGGAAGACTATAAAAAGTCTATAGGAGGTCTTGGAAGATTGAAGAAGATTCTAGAAGGTTCTAGAAGATTCTAAAAGATTCTAAAAAGCTATAAAAGGTTTTAGAAAACTATCGAAAGTTCTAGTAGTGGCTTAAAGTATGTCCGTGACAACTAATACTTTAATTTCTATTTTTTGTTATATAATAGAATTATATAAAAATATAAATTATTTTTATTTTATTATATTTTATACTTATTTTTAAAAACTTTCAAATAGATTATCACTTGCAATACAATCTTTTGGAATTTATTTAGATTCTTTTTAAAGTGATCCAAGTAGAGATTTTTAATATTCCTATTTTATTTGATGCATTTAAATTCTACAATGTTTTAAGTCAAAGGCTAGAATGTACAAATACTTAAAAAGTCATATATAGATATTATACCAAGATATTTTGTAAAAATTTGAATAGATTTTGTTTCAATATAAAAATATTTTTTATTCAAGTTCCTTCTCAATGTGATTAGTCCTAATATTTATTAGAATTGACTTTCTAAAAAAGATAATTATTTTGAGTGAGTGTTTTTTTGACAAAACAAACAATTACTATATATTTTATTCAAAAACTTGATTTTTGCCTTCACAATCTTCTTATCAACTTTGAATATATACAAGTCTATTTTCATTAAAAAAACAATGTAACTTCAAAAAGTACAAAAGAGAAGATTTTTATTGATAGTTTGTTTAGTTGAATGAGGACAACATCCTTGTTTATGCGTATCAAGGGGCATTGTCATTACTTGTACTTCTCTTAGGTCTATTAAGGAATTTGAAATTTTGCCAACTAAGCTAGAATCTTTCTTTTGAAGATCCTCAATGCTCTCTCTCATGCGCATATGCAATCACATAGCATAAGTAATTATTTAAGTATACTAAATAATCCCCATATATTTATTTATATATATATATATATATATATAAGTATTTATATTTATATTTTTTAAAATAACTAATTTTTATGCACTATTTATTATCTAAATATCTTTTTTTTTTATAGCATGTACTTAATGTAATCATTACCACGGTTTCTAGCACACATGTAATCTAAAACCCTCTAATATGGCTTCAATTGTGCAATTTCATAAAACCATCACATTATATTCTAACTCCAAAAAGCACAATATGTATTACTTCTCATATGCCCTATTTGATTGATAGCTTTGCATTGACTTCCATCTAACATTATTTTGACACTCATATTTTAAATACTTCAATTTCAAATAACTATTTGATATGTACATGTGACAAATATTTTATTTAAGATATATATATATATATATATATATATATATATATATATTTTCATAAAACCATAATAATAATGATAAACATATAGAATAGATAAAATCAATCACTATGATAATTATTTTTTAATATTTAGATCAACTAATAATTTAGCAATTTGTTGACTTAGCCAATATTCAATTTGGTATCACCATTATTATTTACCATTAAAACTATTTACCATTTTTAATTTTTTAAAATAAATCAAAATCAAAATGCTTCAAATTTTAAATTGTGTAATTATGAACCATTATACGATATGTATGTATAAATATATACATGCAATGCCAGGACTTCATTCAATATTGTGGAGGCACTGCTAGAGGACTCCAATGGACCACCTATCACAGCGGGAGCAATTTTGTGGAAACCAGACAAGTAATGGACTGTGAACATTATTCATTGCATGTCTGCACTTTCATGATCTTTACAACTGCAGATCTTTAATTTCTCCTCTGGATAGATTTGAGGGTTAAATACAAAGTTATTAATAGGCAGTATCTCCCTTGCCAACAACACCTAATTCTGAAGTGTTAAGCGTTAATAGAGAACAGGAAGTTCACTTTGCTTCCATCAATCCACAATACAGGGTTCAATTGATGATCAACAATCTAATTCTTGATGTTTTACCCAAATTGAAATAAGCATGTCATCAACTCACTTCCCTCATTGCTACTTTTACAGTATCATGTGAAAATAACATGTAAAGATTACCGCTGTGTTTCTGATTATAATAGGATTTGTAATTGTACACATGACACTTACATCCAAGGGTCCCCTGGACCCACTTAGGCAGCTTACTTAAGACAGCATCTGTGAATGGCAGATTCTACACTGCCCGCTACCTGCCATAAGCTATCAAGGCCTAGCTAAAATCGGAAAAAAGGCCAAAGCCTACCTCTATATTAAGTCCCAAAGTTATCAACCAAATTCTGTAACCACTACCCATGAAGGAAACAATGCAACCCTGGAGATTGCTGGCTTGCAGACAAAGATTGCTGCAACTTCAAATCACAGGTTGGGGCCAGAAAAGCGAAAAATCGAAGGTGGTTGTACATTGAGCCACGGTAGGAACCTTGGCCGGTCCATCAACGACCAATTATACATGTGTGGCAAGCAGCTCGTCAGGGCAGGAATTCATCATAGGCAGGATTGTTTTAAACCCTGCTTGGTCCTCTCCAACCATGTCATGAAGATTGTTAAAAATTAGCTGCAGGAATCTCCACTAATTCTTCAGAATGTAAACACGTTCAGACGATCTGCAGCATGAAATATTGAAGTGATTATCTCACCTTCTCAAGCAACCTGATGAACCGGGAACACCAAGCATTTAAACTACCTACCTTGTCACAACCCTTGGATAGCAACCGATCCAAGTGATATCTTAGTTTTCTTCTTCTCGGACACATCCCATTACAGTTTTAGTGGTCACAAATCTGACAGGATGGAAGGAATGAAACGTGAGAGCTCGGCAGTGAGAGATTGGAACCCAATCACAAGCTGCGAATGAAATTCTTGATCCTCCTCTCCAATAAGTCTTGCATGCACCCGTATGGCTTTCTTGCACACGGCCATGAACTCCAGAAGTGCTGCTATGAGCTGTTGAAGTTCCTGTGGTTTGAGTCTTGTTGCAGGCTCCCCAGATAAGAAAGCCGCACAAACTCCAAGCACTCCACTGTTCACCTGTAAGAAGACATCAGAACTGTAAATCGGGATAATATAACACCTCTCGACGGTGAAAAATTTTAGAGAAAATATGTAGAATCTTTTCAGAATTCACTCACATACAGAACTCAAAATGAGATTGCAGTAGGGAAAATAAATAAAGTTCAATGACCTACACTATCTGATACACAATATAAAGCATGCAATTAATGTTAGGGGCCGAGCACTTCGAAGATTCACCTGCACTGCGACACTTCCTTGCAGTATCCGTTGCAGACTTTGCAACCTAGGGAGATGGTCACCTTCATTCAAACGGTGGTCATCTAGCTCCCCTGCTAGGGCAGCTGTACGGGTCTCAATCATGCCTATCGCATTCTCAATTGGCGAAAATTCTCGAGACTCTGACTTCACAACTGTTAAACGGTTCACAAGAGCTGGGAAAGAACCTTCTGTCCAAAGAACTGTACGTCTTTTCCATTGGTCCTCTAGACCTCCTTGCGACCTGCCATTCTTCGTGAAAGGGGTATCAAACAGAAACCGGTTGAACACCCGAGCACTCACCGTAGCCGCAGATCTGCAGGACTGTCTCTCTCGTCTACATTCCAGGTCCTCATCCTCAGTAACAGGCTCAACGGATGTGATTTGCAGGTAGCAGATCTCCGGTTGAAGATCATCAACCTTCACTTGCCGAGAGTCAGGAATAATATGCAAGGACTGTTTCCCATCAACCACTCTTGGCTCATAAATATTCCCCAAGCTTCTCATAATATCCCCTAATCGCACATCTCTTGCCTCCCTATAAACATATTCCTTGCAGTTCAGGCTGCCAAAGCTTTTGCCATAGAAACCCACACGATAGTAAGTTGCATCTGTAAAGGGAATTGGACTAGATTCTTGCTCTACTATGGCTTCGTAAATGCTGGTCAGAGAAGTATGGCACTTCGAGAGTTGTCCGTATGCACGCCTTGCTTTATGAACAGGAATGATAAGCTCCAAAATACCTGAACAAGGTTTAAATCATTTCAGTCGAGCACTAGAAATCAGTAGGTGTTGGAAGCAGATTAAGTTTAAAAAATTAATTTTTTTAGAATTTGAAAGAAAAAGGAAAGAAAACAAGAACAAGATATTTAGTTTAAATCCTAAGGAGCTCGGCGTCCAACAGCGAAAAGTACATTTCTTACCAGCACAAAAATGGAAAAGTTCTGCCTGAACAAAAAGTTTATTTGCAAGTTGAAGATACTTTACAGCTGACTCCACAGTAAGCTTAGATGACCCATAGCCCTCTATCTCTGCACTAGCAGCTTCTCCAAAGCTAGCACCGGTAAGCATTGGGCAGATTTTTCGCAATGCTTCGACGTGTTCCTTGCCCCACATGTGATCTCCTTTACCCACAATAGCCTGCATATGAAAGTGCAAACACTTCGATTACCATCTGAATATCAACGCAACTTCAGATAAGTACACTGAAACATGCACCTTCTACAAAGATAAACCGCCCGACCTAAAAAATAAAATTAGACGGGATCCTATTCGTAGAGACAATGCATCTGTTATGTAGTTCACAAAATCGTCCTACAGAACCTTAAAAATATACAATCTTATGACGTGATTAGAAAACCTCCAACCATCAATGTTTGAGTCACACAGGGAAGGCACTGCCAGACTTGCACTCTTTGCATTTGGCACAGAAGAAATCATCTTTTGGTTCAAAGGAGAGGACAAGCATCACAGAACAGATATATGATCATTAATTCTATTCAAGACCGCATCGATCTGAACATTATTCACATTTTCTCAATTGAAACAGCCAAAAACATTTAAGTAAAAAATCAGAATAAAGCAGAAACTAAGGACCAGAAAACCCATTAGTCCAAGTACCTGCATAATGACACCAGCAACAGCAACTGCACACTGGGCAGCTTCTGCATAAGACTGGTTGCCTTGATGAACTTCACATAGATAGAGAAGCCACATAATGTGTAGATCAGGAACGTTGGAGTATGCCCTAGCCAAACCATAGTATGCCTCTGCAGTGGCATATTTGTCAGTGGTCATGACTTCTGGGCCCTGCAGTAAGCCAGGACAGAAGAGTGAGAAGTCCGACACCTTCTGACTTTTAGGGCAACACAAAACATGGAAAACATTGTGGTATGAAAACGAAGGGCAAAGGAGTTGAGGATTTTAACAACTGCTACTTAACTTCTAAGTCAAGCTCAAACATATAACCAAATATTGTGAAAAATAATTAAATGATTGATGGGACATCATTAAATCAATTGTCAACTTCACTGAATAGAAAGGCCAAGTACCAGAAGAGCATGTCCAACAGCAGCCTCAACAGCTTTGAGCAAAGTGCTAGAGAGCTCGGCAACTCCTGCCCAGCTCCAACTTTGCTCATACCCTCCCCCTGGCATTGTTGATAGTGTATCTTCAGGAAGTCCACATTCACGAAGAAGATCTGCATTAATGTTCTCCTGAGTAATTTGCCGCAGCGATCTACGAAGGCGTTGGGACTCACCACTTTCTTCTAAAGATCCATCCATTCGATGTTGTGTCACTTGGACATCCGACATAAGCTCTGACAGCGTGATTGTGAGCAACACACGCAGACGAGAGAGCCCTTTGAAATAATGGAAAGCTGTCTGTAGAAAGAAGAAAGTTATACAAATGAACACAGTAAAAATAATTCGTTATATTTACACTCCACAACTGAACTGAGATTTTATATAATAATAAAGATCACCTTGACTATACACATAGTTAAATAAGACATCTCATGCCACCAACCACCACTCATGTACTGACAGGAGCTTCACAAGCGTCTACGGTCAGACCGATTGCATAATGCATCATAAGGACAGTCTGTGCTTACACGACTGTTGAACCCGTTAAAAGTTTACAAGAGAACAAGAGAATGTAATTAATGTCTCATTCTGGAAGACTTTTGAACGTACAGGAGAAAGATACCACGAAAATACATGAGCGGCTTATAAAACTTACTCTCACAAGAATTTGGAGGCCCACAACAGCACGTTTTCGAATAGATTCATTACGAAAAACCCCCAGTCGTAGTAAATGAAACGCAACTTGTTTCAGAAACCTATCGTTGTCACGGCTCATCAGAACAGCCCCATGTTGGCCAAACAAATTGTTAAACACGGGTAGGAAAGCTTTCCAAAAGGGTAGGGGCTGGCTACGCCCTAGAAACCCAGTTATGATGCTTGTAATGCAATCGAGTCTCGAGTAATCCGTAGCAACAGCTTGGCTTGCTGTTGCCGCCATAAATTTCTCAACGATTTCGAGAAGTTGGAGCATGACTGCGGCGCTGAGATTCTCTTCCCACAACTCCTGAGAGACAAATTCCATCAAAACAGGATCCAAAGATGATTCTGATAACAGGATCCTTTTCGACTTTGAAAAACTGGAGATCTTTTCAAACTCCACGTGCTGGAAGCTCAATGGCAAAACAAAGAGCGATTCTCACCAGTTTCTGCCGCAGCATAGGATGTAAGCTCTCTCTAAGAGGCCTACCTCCCCCTCTTCCTGCTGATTGAGCTTGAGCCAAAGCTTCACGCAATGAGTGCGGCTGACTTGGACTGCTTGAGCTGTTTGAAATCGGACTTACCCTCTTCCAAAACGTGCTGCTGTCCGGACTCGCTTGTTGTACTAACCACTGAGCACCAGGAGAGCTCTTGGTGAGCTGCAAAACGTAAAAGAAACAACTTGAGGTACTGGTACACTTAGGATTTTACTGGATTATCAATCCAAAAAAATATCCTGAAGTAATCAATTGCCCAAATTCCTACGCGTAAATCATCAAGTACTAAACTTCACGAATTGAAATAATTTAAAAACAAAAAACAAAACATGGCATATATTCGAACATGCATGAATAATTTGACTTGACCAAATTGGTGAGAGGAAGCGAAAGAACAAATGAAGACAAAAGGGAAATGTCAAAATTCGGAGGCTAGACCATCCAAAGGCAACTAACGCACCCTGACATCCTGTCGTGAAGCTTCAGCAAGAAAATGATTGATTGCAGGAGACAGCTTCTCAGAATACTGAAGGGGCCCTTCTCCTTGTTCGCTGGCGGGCATTGCACCCATCAAACCATC
This sequence comes from Physcomitrellopsis africana, assembly GCA_036785485.1. Taxonomy (NCBI): domain Eukaryota; kingdom Viridiplantae; phylum Streptophyta; class Bryopsida; order Funariales; family Funariaceae; genus Physcomitrellopsis; species Physcomitrellopsis africana. Next base: position 301,346 of record JAWRVF010000105.1, on the reverse strand, counting down.
AGCTCCTGCTTTCTTATACTGCAGGAGTGAATCCAAAATCTAATGAGCGTGCACGTCTAAATTGATACAAGCAATACAAGTATTCAAACTTTAAGAGTTTATTTTCAATCAGCTTGCTTTTCTTTGACCATGATATTTGACGTAACTGGAGCAATTATACATAAGGAGACAAAACATCAAATTACCATGGAAATTTCGCAAGACGCCTGACTCCACTTTTAACTACCCAAATGCATTGAAAAGTTTTGATGATCTAAGAATTTTTGAATGTCGAGCTCTGCATACATTTAAGTGCCTGAAGCATATATATACAGTTGAGGACATCGTAAAAGCCTAACCTCAAACAGCTCTTGACATTCTTCGAGTAATTTAAAAAATAGCCTTGTTCGAGCAACATTTTGTTGCCAAGCCTTCATAAGAGAAGCATCATCCAAGAAGCGCAAAATGTGGAGCACACACACCAAGATTTCACGCTTCTCTGCCGAGCTCAAGGCATAGAATACTGGCATCTCATCCAAAATCTGTCAGGAACAGCCTCAACAAAGAATAAGCGTCTTCCAGCTATTTACTAAATCATATAAAATCAGAAACTTGTCTGCGTGTCCAAGGATTTGACAACACACGAAGCCATTGCTAACACATTGCTAATCCATCACGCTATGGTAAGCATTTTGATACAGATGTCCAACCAGTACCTACTATATGCATTTTGGTAAAGCAGATTGGTACATATCTTCAACTTAGTACCTACTATGATTGATTAATTATGATGTTACATGATAGTATAACAATGCTTTTCAGCTTACCAGTCCAATCAAAGGAAAGTAACGTTGTGAAATATACAATTTATCATCCAGTGTTTGATACCGAGCATCATACTCATGCTTGCACAAGAGTTGAACAAAAATTCGACATGCCTAGAGAGCACGCAATAAAGACAACAATAAATTAGATATCGTCAATGAAAGGACGCTGATAGTTCTGCCAACCCTTCAGGGGCAATGTGTAAGGTGACAATAATAGGCAACATGGAAGATAACATACGTTCAAAATTTCCAGACGTCGTACACACATGCGTTATGTGTTAATTTTTTCACCGCAAAGCAAAGCAAACTAAAGACCGTAATTCTCATTCTTGTAGCCCAATAATGTCCACAATGCTTACCTTGGCCTTCAAGGCCGGGTCTTCATGGTCGAAAGTGATAAATAGCTCCTGCATCAACATCGATGCCAAGTAATTCCTGCCATGTCCACAAGTTAGTTCCAATCATACCAAAGCAACTCCTTTATTTATTCAAACAAATCAAAGAAAAAGCCAATAATTGCATCCAATCTATAAATCAGCTTCAAGAGAAAAAGTTATTAATTAAAAGCATTAAAAAAATTGCAAGAAAAAACATTATAGCTTGAAAGAAGTTCACTGTCGAGAAGCATACATTTGAGGCAGATCGAGGCATACACACCTCTCCGACGGATCTCTACCAGGCATTTCAACAAACAAGTCGTGGTCACAGATGATACGTAGAAAAGTAAGTTTGTATTCATGCATTGCTGATTGACAAACTCCAGAAAATTTGTTGAAGTAGAGCGCAACCTAAAAATACAATCGAAAGTCACTACATCATTGTGATAGTACTGTGATGTATGATTGCATTGGTTTGCATATCATACAAAAATGCAAACCAAATTGATTCTAATCATTACTTGGATATCAGATCATCACATGCGCAAGAGAGATTCTTTAAAGGTAGTCAATAAGCATGTGCCTAGTTGAGATTGTCACGTCTTCACATGCTACAATACTCTGCATAAACTTGCTCACTGAAATACTAGCGCAAGGAAAAGTCTATAGGTAGCACTGTTCAGCACGCTTAAAAATCACATAAGCGATTACAACAAACCAAATGTGCAGATTTTGAACCACTCTAGAAGCAGCAACAACAGAGCTTGCTGGTAGATTGACTCACTAACTCAAAAACTTGCCGTGGTTCAATGACAGAGAGAAGATCGTAGCAGAAGAAGCCCAAACTACTATTAAGTTTCTTGGCAAGAATCAAACCCTTCTTTCCTCGCTCCTGAACTTCCGTTAGCAAGCAATCATAAAGCTGCCCAATACTCTTAAAAACCTCATCATTGAGCTGCAGTGGCGGCAACTCTTCACCTGTACAAAAGCATACAAACGCTTCAGAGAATCTCCATACAAGATATGATACCTCTGGTAAAGATAAAGTACGGTGGATGGTTCATTTAATTCTGAGGCAAAGAAGTGGAAAACTTAGAAGATGATTTGATTTCAGATTTCAATCGTTTGACCAGTCTCATAAACAAAGAGAAGGCAATGAATGAGAACAAACCTGGGGGAAGGGCCTCACAGTAGGACCGAGACTGTTCAAGTGCCATTGACTTTACGATCAACTCCAGGAAGACCCAAGCCATGGAGAGGACATCGTCATATACAGGTCCGACTCTATACCCTTTAGCCTGAGTCATATGAACACTGTTTAAAATATAATAATCATCATCATCATAATAATCATAAATAAACAAATAAGTAAATAAATAAAAGGCCACCTAAGGGCACGTCCTCAAACAATCCTAAAAAATTACATTAATTAGGTTTGAAACCATACCTTACTGCGGGCAAGACTACGCCAAACACTGCAGAGACCAGGATACACTGGATCATGGCGCCCACCAAAGTCATCGAAAGAAAAGTCTAAATAATGAACAAGGTAACGATTGCGTTCAACGCCATCGGATGTTTCTGCTTGTACCCTGCCAATAAGGAAACAATCATGAGATCAACGTAATAAAAAGAGGACCAAAATGCAGCAGTGATTGATACAACTTTGGACTAATGGTTAAGAAGACCTCGCACCTGGAGATTATACAGACCATTGATCGGAACGCAGCAACCTAGACAAGAAATTGAATAGAAACAATCATAACATTGTCAACAGAAGGTAGAGATTATCCAAACAAATAATATAAGAACATTCATGGACCTAAAAATAACCCTGGAATCAGAAATCCCTTGCTAGCGTTCAGATAATAAATACGGGGTACAAGAATGAGTCTAAAGTTGAAATGGCTAGATGAACCACTACCACACCAAGCACAGCTAAAGAATTGATTTTAAGGTTTCCAGGTGTTCTCCAGGAGGAAAAAGCAAAAAAAAAAAATTAGGTGGCAGGTTTAGAAGAACACAAAATACCTGCAATGTTTCTCCTCCATCACCAATCATGCGGAGTAGCATATTCAGACACGGTTGAAGAAACTGTAGCATAGCAGATGCTTCGACATGCTTCAATGCATTGATTGCCTACAATAGTTCTTACTGACAAAGTTAGTAAATGATAAAGCACTTCGACAACGTCTCAAATCCAATATTGATTGGCAGGATCATCTCGAACATCTCAAATAAATAATGAATGTAAGAATCGTCGAACACACGTACATAGACAATGCATCTCCTTTAGTGATACTTCTTCGAGTTCCGACAATTTCGAAAAAAACACGACGTAGAAAAAGAGTAATATAAAGTCATCTACGTCAAGATCGTTGCGACGCATTTAAGGATAAATTTCAGAGAGTTGAATACCTCCATGAGTTCATTACCCCAGGGACTTGTCCGCAATACATGGCGATCATACTCAGAAAAAAAATCCCGTATCCTCTCATTTACAGGGTAAAGAGATGAGCATAGACGAGAGCGCAGTTTAAATACTGTTCGACCATCATCAAGATATTCCAACCTATCCTGCACCAATCAAAGAAATTTACGTCAAGCCACAATACTAGAACAGATTAGATACTGCAGTAAACTCGTGTATTTGCAACGCAAATGTAATTAGGAGATTGAGCATGATACCCTATGCAAAGCGTGGCCCGACTAACCTTCACATTATCTTGTAAATAGTTTGGGTATAATTCCTTGGCGATTGGCAGAGTGCCGTCCAACCGAATAACCCTGAAGCCACAATATCGTGGAACAAGGTGAGCAAGATACGTGTATACTGATAAACGGGTATATGCTGAAAACTCTATTTTATGTTTAGTAGTGCTGACACACTGTCTAATAACCAAAACATGCAAAAATGCAAGACTTAATTGCAAAGATGTATGAAAGCTCACAGATTAACATATGTGCAGAGTCCTCGCATACTAACAAAGCTAAGGTGGACAGCACAACTGGGTATAATACACATAATCAAAATGCCTATTGGTGCCATAATATCAGGAATGACAATTCAGGCATTCTGCTCGTAGAACATAATGACTGTCGTTGCAAAGTGAGACAAGGAAACTTACTGAGAGGCGAATAAGAGAGGAAGAACAGCGTATCCTACAACCACCTGCATTGGAGTCAAATTGAAGTACTGGTCAATCACTGTGTAAGTAGAATGACTTTTTACTGTAAGAAAATAACATGTCTAGAAGGGAATATTAACCACACAAAAGACTTCATCTGCTTCCAAAAGGTCAAGAGGATTTAGGTGATAAATTAGCAAAATAACTAAATTTAATTGGTCCGAGAAATTAAAACACAAAAAAGGTGATATTGCCGAAGATGAGCTTAAAGAGAAAAAACTGTCGTACTGGCTTTGGAGCTTCCAGTTTCATCTGAAGATCCACATGGAAGAAAGTGAAGAGAAGGTGGTGTTCTCGTGACAAGTTGGCAGGAAGTTGGACTTTGAATTCATCATGAAAATGCGCATTCTTAGTATTGGCATCAATCTGAGAGTGTGCATACTTCTGCATTGAGCTATCTGCATCCCTTGGAAACAGAGCCTGTGATAACCATAAACAATTTGTCAAAATCATCTAAGTAGAGATTACATCAAGCATCAAGAAGCTCTAACATCTATCACATTTACACGATGGAATCGAATTCCCTTCCCCTTAATAGAAACCATACCTCGAGAGGTGGCTTCCGAATATCACTGTCATCGTTTCTGAGCTCTAGCCGAATGAAGAGATTTCGCTTCCGGTTAAGGTTCACAGATTGAGGATAAACATACAGACAATGCAATAGTTGAGGCAATGGCTCAGGTTTCAGACCAAGTCGAAATTCAACAGCGCGAAACTGTCACACCCACAATGAGAAAACTCGTAATTAAATGTCATTACCTTCTAACTTTGTCGCACGGATCACTAACAAAATGGTTCCTCTGTTCACACGTACTCCAAGATTCCTCAACAACTGCTTCTAGAAGAATGTAATGGAAGACTAAAGGTCCTTCATTGATTCATAGGAATGTATCCTTCTAACAAGGTAATCACATTAAAGCTACGTTATATTGGGTCTTTCAATGAAGAAGACTGCTGGATATTGCGACAACGTACCTCTGACCGCCCCAACTCAAGACTACTTCCACTGCTTGAACGTAAGTCACGATGCACAGGGCTGCCCTTCTGATGTCCATTATATAACGCCTTCGTGAACTCTAGCCCTTGAGTAGAACGCCCTGATAATGAAGCTCCCCCTATTGAACGGGAATCAGCATCGTAGGAGCCGTTACCGAAGCTGCCACACTCAGAGATGTAGTCCGCCTCGTGATCATCATTGGACAGCCTTTCAATCTCAAGCCGCAGAGTTGCCTTCATTGGCTTGTGTGCTTTGCGCTTAGGGTCCTGAACAAAAGAACATTTGATTAAATCACTAAAACTTCTATTCACCTCAAAACCCAGGGTCGCTAGAATGTCCAACCTTGAGCAATGATTAATACGAGGGACCCCGCTTGACGACTGACGCTACATCTAATGATCTTTAATAAGAACATTACTGATGTATGTCCGACTGCTCCATCCACCTTATGCTAGATGAAGTGTGAATATACAGCCCACCTGAAGCATCTCTTCTGTATAATTCTCTTTTATACGATGAAGCCCTGGTACATCAACCAGAACTGGGACACTAGCAGATTCGGTCTTGGAGTCAGCAATCAGCCTGCCATCTGAATCAAGTGATGCCTCCATGAGAGCTGACCCCAAAATGCCCGGCGGCAGAGGACTGCTTGTTGGAGATGACGAGAAACCCCCCACACCTCCAGTTATATTAGCATCAAAAAGTGGTATAGTCGACCAAGAGAAAGGTTCGCGAAACGGCATCACTCTTGCCCATACTTGCAATTTTTGCTTTTCTCTTTGAGTCAAATGTACCTTCAAACAACAAAACATACTATTATTTATTTGATAAAGATCAGTGTTCAATCTATTTAGATTCGGAACAAAATTTAAAACGTCCACAAAAGAAAGAGCCCTACTAGGTAGCAGATTGAAGCAGGTCACTTTTCTTTGAAAAGAACAGAACGATTTAATGACATTATTCCAAAGGTCCTTATCAACAACGCTGTACAACATGGAAGCGCAAACGCAGAAGATTACTTCGTATGTTCAATATGTAATCTAGGCTCAAACCATGGAGACAAGAAAATTTGATAGTGCAGATCAGAGAGACCATCTCTGCCATTCTGAAGGATTCATTGATTGAGTTCCATCATTATGAGAGTCAGGAAGCACAGTTAACAGAAGATGCAATATTCGATGTTTTCACCAACTTCAAACGCCAATAAGCAAACTCACAGGCTCTTTACGCGTATAGACAGAAGGAGTAACACCTCCTTCTTCTGTGACATGCTTCTCAAGCTGCACCAACAAGCAGATCGCTGGTGACGGTGCCTCAAGCGAGAAAATAGCTTTCCGTTGATAGCCACTAGCCTCCTGTAAAGACAGTGTATATAAACCAACCAATTTGAGTGAACGTATCAAAATGAGGATAACAGCATTAAAGTTTAAAAAGATAAACGATACAGCCTCACTACAAGAACAAAAACTATAATGCACTCTTACGTCTTGAAATTCTGCTGGTAAACATCGAAAGTGAAAATCCTCCGACAGTTTTTCTCGCTTCTCCCGGTGATACAAACACACCGTACCATACCACGGCTCTGTATTAAGCCACATTTGATTATTGTGGTAATCAAAATCCAAAAATTCAAAACCGAATAGAATTCGATGTTGTACTAAATTAGAATGATGAGCCACGAAGCCTTTGTAATGGGATCTTACCAACAAGACCAGCCTGAATATTCAGAGACACAACCTTCACAGAAATCCTCAGCCCGCCACTGCATACATCGAGTCGCAGAGTTATTGTAGCGTAACTCAAGGCGCGTAAAGGGTCAGACCATGTGTTTCAGATAAACGTCAACAAGAAACATAACACAGCACACAGAATATACAAGGTTTCGCTGTGTCAAGACTGCAGACATGTGAGCAACACGGTCACAAAATATATATATATATTAAACAAGTTCAATACTAACAGCAGATGACCTTGGCGATAGTGCTGATGGAATCTCAGGTGTCCTTTGACCATATACAGATCCCCTCGTTGCACGCCAATTAAAGACTGGCTCATATGGAGGGAGGGGAGCTCCACCATAGTGCTGCATCCATAAAGCGTAACTTTTGCGTTAGGAAAATCCACAAACATGACTTGAATCACCTCAAAAGGTCTAGGCATCCTTACACAACCACATACCAGTTTCATGAGTTTCGAAAATTCTCCGACCAAAAGTTTACAAAAATATATTAACGTTAAAAGTGACAACAAGCAGAGCCGTAAGCAGCAGCGCACACAAAGAACAAAATTTTGAAGATAAAAAATTTGTAGTAATGAACAACAACGTTCCCCATAATTAGGTATTGAATTTGTAATTCGTTCATGACTGCCACACATATGTTTATTATATACAAAATTGAATATCAGTATACTTCCAAAGTTAGGTGAGAGGGAAATGACTTGGCCATTAGAACCTTCGGTGCTTTAGAAACAGTTGAATCTGGAACATCACTTGCTGTTGACCTTCCAGAAAATCGACCAGAAAATAATCCTTGAGAAAATCTTCCTGAAGTTGTCGGATCTTCATCATTCGTGGCATCCCCATGCCTTCCAAGCCTTATATTTGAAAGGCGTAACTCTATAATCATAAAGTATATGAGAAACAGGATAATGGAACTGCGCATCAAGTACATTACGGCAACCCAAAAACCAAAAAGAAAAAACCATCCAGTGAAATGAGAAACAAGCTGAGATTATGCGTTCCTGCCTGCAACATTCTAATCTTGCATCGCTATCTTCCCTAACAGCCCTAAATTATGCTCCTACAGAAATGAGATAGTCAATATATAGAACACTGACCTGTCTCTACATCAGTGTCAGGCCCTTCAAAGATCTGGTTCTCAAACGTAGGGGGTGGCACACTTTCATAGCGTCCATACTTAAGTTCATCCTTCACCCATTCTGCAGTGTAACTTAGAAGCAGCTCCTTTAAATGTGGCCATGGCTCCAAATTCCCATTTGACTGAAAGAGTTGACAGATGTGAAACAGCAACATTGACGGAAGGGAAACAAGTCAGAACCTGTAAGGATGTGTACTCAAATAAAAGACAGAAGTGACGCTGCTCAAACTAGGGATGGCATCAAGATATCTGTCAAACAGCAAGCTTGCAGAGAAGACTACAAATGATCATTACACTACACAAATAGATGATATATCAAACCTACAACCACGTATCATGAAGCTCACCAAGAGCTCGAGGTCTGTTGACTGCCCAGAGTAAGGATGTGGGATACGCCTAAACCGCTGCCCATTCAGGGCAATCTCACCCATCCCCTGCTAACAGATTCAAATGAGGTCATGGTTAGTCAAAATATTGAAATTGCCAGTAATTGATTACAAAATAATTGAATACAAGCTTAGTCTACTAAAGTGCATACGCAAAATGTCTCCGCCATTTTCAAGACTAAGGTACCTACTTAATTGCTCGGACGTTGTTCAAAACTGCTCCAGGTTTATAACCCAGCTCGCATCCTTCACAGTCCTCTCTCTTTCCACTTGGTCCCCATAACCAAACTTTGCCCCTGGGTCATATTCGAGAAACTCACATTGCCATACAGAATTTGGATTCTATACCAAGCCTATTATATTTCCCCCACCTATACGTTGCTCCGTTCAAATTTCCTGCACTATAAACTTTCCATAATCCCTGGAAGAAAAGACGCTATGAAATTGCGTAGATGAAACACAGCAAAGCTGGCTTGCTATATTTTTCCATGAAAATATTGTAGGGATTGAATTGCCGTGGTTGAAAATCATATGGACGTTGTAAGCTTCAAAATCTGTAAATTTCTTCAAAGGAAATATGTCTAACTATAGCAAATAGTAACTCCTTTGACCTTACAGTGGTCCATTCCGTGGTATTCGCACGGCTATAGTCTATCATCCGCTCAAAAAGGGCAGTTGAAGCGCTCTAAAGATCAGAATACCCCCAAGGCCCTACCAATGCCAGAGTGTAACTCGTTCTACGTATATGACACTCTAGTATCTACTGCAATCAAGTATCTGCGATGGGAATTATAAGGGAGCGTGCCGCCAAATTGATGCCCAGGCTGACGAGATGAAGTGCATCACCGGACCACTACGCTGGATAGGTTTTGAACCATAACCTACTGCTTCAATAGTGACAAACTTCTCTTCGCATTCAGCCTTCAAATGCCGAAGTTCTGTGATGCATGCATGATTGCTAGATTGCGCTGAATCACTGGCATTGTGCACCATAGAAAGCAACTGAGCAGAATCAAAGAGTCTGAAATAGAATTCCCCTGGCAAAGATGTTTTATCCCCATGTCGAAATTTCTTCACCTATTCATTTGTCGATACGATGAGAATTTTGGGAGCATTGCCTTCAGCAATCTAACCACGCACTCTACAAGAAGAAATATCCACTACACTCCGACAGATTTCTCCTGCACAAAAGTAGCAGCCCCTGCCTCAACAATATATTCTTGATCCTAAAAGCAAACCAGTTTCTTGATAAAAATGTGATATAGTCTGGTAGATAAGACTTGTAGTGAAAATTTAGATGACTCACACACATTAACTTCTAATGTTTCTTCCAAATATATCAAGGAATTTCATTCCAATGAGCACACAATCCGAAATAGAGACCAGAATGCATAAGATTGCTACATACATAAGACCTTAGGGCTACAGTAAGTTTTTCCTTTTGCCTGTTCTGATGCAATGCATTTGACTCGGAATTAATACTCTTAGATAATCGTGCACGAAGGTGCCGTCTAGGAAACAAAAAGCCTTAGAATGAAAATAGAGCGCAAGTCCTCGACAACTTAGACAGTTTCCTCAACTCGTCCATAGAAATGTGACACCTGTTAGAGGAGTAAACGGTCGCCACCTTCGAAAATAACAGAGGACATGCGCTGGAATGAACAAAAAGAAAAAGAAAAAACGCCGAGCCGAATTGGATTAATTCCAGATGACAAGACTCCGTCAAATTCTCTTCAGATTCCTTTAGGTCATTTGCGTCAAGATTGAGCTATCAATAACTCTGAGAGAAACTTTGAATAAATCAATGCAACTAATGCAATTAAGCTATCGCACAGTCAAAGATAAGCGGGGCGATTAAAAGCGAAAACGATCCCTAGTATCTAGATCAAAGAGGCTAAAGAGAGTCCAAAACAGTAGTGTAAGGTATAAGGTTACTTGAAACACAACCCTGATGATAATAGCAGCTCTCACTCCTACGTATACAACAATTTCGTGATTACCAATACGAAAATATCGGCAGCCCTCAACCTCAAAGCAACAAACTAATGCACTTCAAAAAAAATCTAAAACAGCAATACATCAGTCAAAGCCTAAACAGCAATACATGAGTCAAAACAGGTCGAACAACACTGAACAGGAACCCTAACTATCCAATGCAAATACATGGTCTTCGAAAACATCATACAGTCCTTCACGCATCCGACAAACCCCTCAACACCGGCGGGGAAAAAACGAATTTAAAATAAAAAAATAAAAAAAATAAAAAAGGGTAAGATGTAATAAAATAAAATAAAACAGCCTCGCCATTTCTGTCTATGGTTCCAATGCATCACACCAACAAAACGACCACACTAACACACCTCGCTCCCCGCTTCAATAAACCGCTCACACAAGAATGCCTCTCCCACATTCCCATCCTCGCCAAGCGCCAACGATTCCCAGCCCCCGGACCAGCATCGGTGAAGCGACCTCAACTGCAATGCGACGCTACTGCGGCGTCACGGGAAGACGCAGATCGGTGGCAGCTGGGATGGAAGAAAATTCCGGGAGAGCCGCACTTGCTTGGTAGCCTATCTCCAGCAATGGCGAGGTCGTCTCCGTCCCGCTGCGAGCCCCCTTCCCCACTCCTCCTCCCTCCTCCTCCTTCCTGGCCCCTCGATTTCATGACATGGACTATTTCAGGACTTGGATTTCTCTTCCTTGATCCGTTTCACACGGAGCCATTACTATGCCAGCCATTTTTGGTTCCTACCCTGTCGGGTTGACATCGTAATTCGGCCCCTGCTGGTACCAGGTGGTAAGTACGAAAATTTCTGCCTGGTACTGTGTTGATATTGGGTGTCGCTTGGTCAGCTCCCCTTGAGTTTCGACTGGCTTGCCATGTTGGAGTCCACGTCGGTGACCGAGTGGCTTGCCTTTGGGGTTTAATGTCGGTTTGGATGGGACTTGGTGGTCGTGATTATTGTTTTCAAGTTTAATGTCAATCATGCTCTTTTTCGTATAGTGATTGGTATTAAATATATAATTTTAATTTATAATAACTAATCAGCTTTATTATTAGTTGGACCATCAAAATTTGAATTCTTACAGTTTCCTTGAAAAACCATCATGTGGCTTATTATATGAAACGGTGTCTATTTTAAGAAAATATCATCAGAATCAACTATATTTTAAATAAATCAAATATTCACACTGTTCTAAAACAAATTATAAGCATGATGATGACATATATATATATATATATATATATATAAGATGATATAATATTTTTGATGGAGGGATGAAACAAAACAAGTAGAGCATTTGATACATTGACATAATAATATTCATCATGTGTTAAAAAATTTGGATGTCTTTCACTTTATTTTTATTTTTTTTAACATTCTTACCAGCAGCAAAGATAAATCTGATTTTTAAATTTTAAATTAAAAAATAGAATATATATAAATATAGGGTATGACAAAGAATATAGGTGGCATGTGGTAGATAGCAAGTTGTGGTGGCATGTGGTAGATAGCAAGTTGTGGTGGCATGTGGTGGATGATAGATTGTGGTGGCAGTAGCAAAAATTATGGTGACATTAGCAATACTCTAAATAAATAAATATGCTGATATGAATAAAAATTAAGTGAGAGAGAAAAAGAGAAATATCTACAAAGTTAATAAATTTCTACACTAGTGACTTGTGCAAAATCTATTTGTAGAAAAAGTAAATATTATTTCATACATTAATTTACTTTTTTAATAATATTTTACACAATCAGTAATATTCTTAGATTATTAAAGAATTGTATGGATTATAATAGAATGATATATTCCATAATATAAATATTTGACATTTTCTTAATATATTTTTGAATAGTGTTTCAAGCATGCTTTTTGGCTTAAATGATGATTTTCCACACACAACTTCAATGCTGAATTCCCTTCAAAATATAAAATGACAAGTGTCTTTAAGAACAAAATATATATTTTAAATTTTGGATATATGGCTTTTAAGCTTACATTTAATATTACAATAATATCCTATCTCATCAGTTTTATTTTATGTATTACCAATCTTTTGGTATGTTGGCATAGTCATTCAGATATCTTACTTGATAGAATGAACATATATTTCCATTTTAAAGTATTTTCCATTGACCTGCTAGATTTACTTTAAATTTCAAAGTTGTCTATTTAAATAAATTATATCATCTTAAAAAAATTTGCTGCAACTCCTCACTTCACCTCCCAAATGGCACACAGGTTGATAGACACACAGGCAAGAAAACTTCAGCAAGACCAAGTTTCATCTCTAAGTACAAAAAAAGTGAAAGTTCGTTGACTATTCAAATAAGATGTGGGTGATAAGACCAATGCCCATCTACAGCAGATTGAATTTTTCTACTTTAAAACAAGACAACAATAACGTTTCGTAAAACATGTTTTGCAACACTCAAAGGTGAGCATTCTTCATAATTTCTCACATATTGATGCTGCACAGGCTCCAGTTGAAGTCCCGTGTCAACAATAAACAAGACGCTTGAAGATGGCGTTACGAAAGATTAGTGAAGTGTTGACAGCATGGAGCAGAGGTAAAAGAAAACACCATTTGTATTGCATTGCAAAATTATAAGTTATTGAATAGACATCAAAAGACGAGAAACCTACCTTTCAGGGCTCCACCGAACTAGCCTTCTCGGTAACTGTTGGCCTCCAAAGCTCAGCAAGTTCACCTCCTGCCTAAGCAGCACATGATGTTGATCCTTAAGTTCTACGCACCTGCACAATTATGTTTAATTGAAACTGAACCATGAATGTATTGCAAGTTCCACAACTCATCCACACATAGAAAGCTGCAACTTCAGTGTCCTATTTAGTTGAATGAATGTGCATATCATGACAGCTAATACTCTGAGTACCAAATTTAGAAACGCTTGGCAAATTTGTGCACAATCAATGCAAAAGTTGAAGAGTATGTATTAAATTACTTCATCATTTTGTTCCAACGTACCAGGTAGAGTAGAGTAGGTTGAGGCGAATGAGAGAACGAACCTGCAGCAAGAGCTGCAATCATACCAATGGCATAGCCAAACTCCCAAATTGAATGTACTTGTTTCCTCTAGAAAATGTGCACTCTAGAAAATGTGCCCTCATTGTCATGTTACCTCACCTTCCGATGATCAAAGCAGAGCACCAGGGACAAAAAAATCCCTGGACTGGCCTGCAACCACATGCCCAACTTCAATACCAAAGAAACAAATAATAATGTTCAATATCAACCGACATAACCTTGTCTCACTATCATTCATCTGCTGTCCGAGCTCTCGGGCAAGTTGCCTTGGGATTCAGATCATGGCAAAGAGTCTCATGCACATGAAACTGGTAAGGTCAATAACATTATGTTCCTGTAAGCAACTAAATCAATTCTCTGAGAACAAGAGCTATGTGAAAGTAAAAATTTACCATGTCACCAAGATCGATTATAAGAAACTGGCCATCAAAAATTCCACCGGATGCACCCCAGAACAAATTATCGGGGGTGGGGGAAAATAAGCTTTTAATGCAAGTCCAAATTCTTGGCGACGATCTCAGTGAATTTTTACGTGTTCAAGGAGCTCACCACCGTGTGGATACGTTTGCCGACTGGCCACAGTGACCATGACATTGGAGCCAAATGAGTGCTCCGGTGGCCGTCACCATCCAGCTGGCCACCACTCCTACGCAAAATTCCGCAAATAATTCATGTAAACGAGTAATAGGCTCACACCAGCTCTGGTGTACGACCACAATGTTTCCCACCAGCATAGTTAAGGCTGTCTTGTAAAGTGGTAGAGTAACCCTCAGGGAGAGTACCAATGACAGCAAAGTGAAGGCCTAGTGATGATCATGGACACCGAGGAAAGAGATAGAACATGATGAGCATTAAGCAAGAACATGTAATGGGGATGAGTAACGCTTGTGAGGTATCGAGTGTGACCGCCACTAAGGACTGATTTCTTCCTCCAGCATAGTCCTGTTGCTTCTCACCTTCCTCTTCAAGTGGTAGACATAGATGAGCAGAAGCCATTACCACAGTCACTGTAGTTGTGAATAACACTAGAAACGCAGGTTCGAACAAGTGAACTAGCCTTCATAGTTCCATGTTTTCTTAGTTGCATCAGCTGCCTGGGGCAGTTTTTCCCTTGCTGTCCAAATTGCATTGCTGCAGAAGGAGCAAAGTTCGTGGAATCTCAGGTTCTAGTAGCAGCCTAACTGCATTATCAGAATACTGTATATACTGTACACATTCAGTATGCTTCAATGTGAAGGGAGGGAAAAAGACAGCTTCTTTTGAGACTTAAATGCTGAAAGCTCTCAGAATGACCGAAAACGGCCGACAAAGAAGGACCAAGATGGCCAAGTCTGGTTGAAGACTGTAATTTCGTCATCTACAGCAATGTAGGTCAAGCAGCCACAGGACGTGAACCTGTAGTCACAGAAACAACAAAGTGGTTACACATTTCAAGAGAATAATGCAGAAGTTTTATAAATTAAGAAATTGATAATGCAGAGGTTTTATAAATTTAAAAATTGAACTCCTTCGTAATCATATTTCTTACGTGCGACGAGGCTCAGTTAACGTTAAAATGAGCAATTAAAAATGTAGCCCACCAGTTCTAATAAACCCTGCTCAACTCAGTTTTCACGATGATTCTGCCAAGCCTAAAATATCAATGCCAAGAACTTAGCTATCGCGCTCATGCGAGCTCTGATATTCCTACACAAGCGTATTAACTGGAATGATTCTGCGTAACGGTTTCACTTTGTTAAGTGGGTAGCAGGGAGCAACGCCAAGGCTGATTTCAACCGCTTTTGCAGGAACTGCAGCAAGTCCTACTCCTGCACAAGTAGGAATTCTCCAATTGGAAAGAATGATTTCACTTTTTTCTTTGACAGGTGCAACATATAAACAAATCAGGAGCTCGTGCGCCAAAGGTCATAGTACTTGTGTAGGAGTTCAAAATTACAGCGGATTCGCTAACCATCACCGACTTGGCTCCGGCTACGAGATCAACAAAATGAGCTCTCTATCTACCTTTTTTATCTACAAGAGAGACCTCCTCCGAAATTTCCACACAACACCACATCACAGTCTCAAACTTAAACACTTTTCAACCGGGGCAGCCATACTTTCCCTGCAGCCCTACATCTCGCAAGAAAGCAATTCCCTCAAACACAAGGTTCTATATCAGCACTGCACGCAACGGATGCTTGCTACTCAGCCACATCCACTGAGGATACGCCACATCTATGCACACTGCAAACCTCCGCCAACCCCCGCCAGTGTCGGAGAAAGGAAGAAATCTTCGACTCTTGCCCTTCATAAAAGATCCGACGCGCCTGACCCCGATCCTCTACAATGACGCTCCACAGAAAAATCTCATTTCGATGTAATTCAGATCCTGGAAAGCAGGATTACTCTAACTTGACATCGAATGGTGGGTACCGAACTTTTCTCCCATAACATCAAAGGATGTCCCTGAATCTAATTAAGCTGTCTGTCACACTGGCGGGGATGCTGGCTTCGAAGCGATGTGATGATATTCTCTAAGAATTGATTTGTCTTCAACATTCAGGTCTCCAGGACTCTTTCCGCAAGACACAGTTCAAGTTTGGGACATTATGTTGCCCCTGTTTGTGTCCTGGAATCGAGTGGGAAGGCAAGCGAGCACTGACTTGACGAAGTGTCGCAGCAACTTATGTCCCTCCAGTGGCTTGTCTCATCCACCTCCCATTATTCCTGTGTACTCTGCATTCTTCTCTCTCCCTCTCCACATGAATTTGTTGCAGACTTGCTATAATACTTTGTATGGGTTGGTTCCAGCCGTTTGATTCTAGGTACCTCTCCGATAGTGTCGACGCTCTTTCGTCTGATGACTACAGGAGATCTATTAAATCCTGGACAAGTTCTTCTGTTGCTTTGTCAAGCTTTCGGACCTGCGACTCAAGGAGGGCAGCGCAGCTCCGTTTAAGCTCATTGACGACGCTATAGAGCATATGAGGTGCTAACATGTAGCGTACTGTTAAGAACATCAGGAAGTTGTTAGGTCTTTATAGAGAAGCGATCGGAAGTTGTAAGAAAACAGACAGCATTGCATCACGAATGTCGTCTTGAAAACCACTTGTGACTAAATTCGGCAACCATAGAGAAAGTCGCATTGTAAGAAAGGACGAGGATGTATGATCAGAGACGAATCAATCAGACTGGCCTTGATTCAAAGTTCAGTCAATAGAGCATTGAATTTGAGCTGATCCAGCGACTGTTGAATTCCTCTCGATTTTTCTTGCCGACAGAAGTTAAGATTTATCATTTCTAGCGCTTGATATGGCAGCTCTTACCATGTACTGTTCGGCTGTGATAGTTGGAACAAGCATTGGAACAAGTGTTAAGCGTGAGGCGAATGGGACGACTCTCGCCTCTAGAAACTTTGTGGGCTTGAAGATGATGCCATCGCTTAGACAATCGTCTTTCGGTGTCCAGACAATGCCGGTGGACACATCGCCATTGCCGGATTTGGAAAAAAGCTCATTCGATCTGCATTTGAGTATGTATTCCGTCATACATGTTTGGAAATGTGATTGCGCTTATTTAAGCCAGTCACTTTCATTCCAAATTGTGGTGCCTGTTATATCTTACAGTAGCAAGGCGTGTCATTCCATGATATTGCACTTCCCCCGCATCATTAGCCCTAGGTGTATAGTTTTTGAATCCTTAATTTTCACGCTAAGAACTTGTAACTTCATTTTTCTGGGTTGCAGGCAATGGATCGGAGAGGAGAAGAATGTAAAGGAAGCCTACTGGGAGCAAGTGATTGAAGACTACGAGATAACCAGCCTTCAACAAAGTTGATGTCCAGGTCCATGACGAAGTAAGTCCCTCAATATGCAACGTCTATTTTCTTGTGAGGTTTATGGAATGGTCCTGCAGGAACAAATGTAGCATCAAGGCTGTTGCTGGGATTGCTTCATGCGAATCAAGAATCAATTGGAATTTCTTCTAACGAAGAATATGAATGCTATTTGTGAAAGTGACGTTACAAGATGAGAGGCCTTGTAGGAAGCCGTGGATGTTCAATTGAATTTGAATGACCCCCGACTATACACTCAAAAGAAATTGTTTGATTTGGAGCAGATTAGCTGCACCAGATGCGCCGTAAATAGGTGGAATGGGGACCTACAAAATTTCAGAGCAGAGCTAAAAATTGCAACTTGTCTTTTAAGACTTCCCTCGAGAAAGATGCACGACTCGAACTGGTGAAACCCTGGTTGGCAATCTATCTGTGACCTTCGAATAACGACCTGTTCTACTAAATAACTGAAAAACAAACTCTCATATGAAAAGGACTCAAAGAGATCAGCCCATGCTCCACAGAACTCCAGGCAAATACATATTTGCCTGGAGTTCTGTGGAGCATGTTACTCTCCTTCCAAGATGCTTTTGTTGAGCCAGCTGCAGACAGTTTGATTTTGCAATTAGTTTGTTTCTTCCTTAACTGAGAACTTAGACAGTGCATGTATGAGAAACGAACTTGGTGCTGTACAGATTCATATTAAGGCGCCGATTGTTCATTAAATCATCGGTCTGTGGCACAATGTGATGGACAAGGTCTTCAGAGAGGGCCTAAGACGTATCAAGAGATACTCTCATACGTGTAGAAAAGATCAAGGAGCACATGTCAAAGATTGAAGATAGCTCCCGCACGGATCATCTGAAGTGGCTTAAAGATGCAGAGCAAGTGAGGGAGCAACTCCACGCCTTTGGTAACAACATACAACAGAAAGAGTAACTAAGTTTTCCACGCTTTTCCATTCAACCAAAAACCTGAAAATCTCACCAGTAAAAGCAAAGCATCCGATTCTCAATTTCGCTACGGCACACACCTAGATATAGCGCATTAATCTATGATTCTAAACGACACAAAAACCTGAATCATTCCTCTCACAGACGAGCCACGAGTGCTGTCAGATGGTCTCGCACCTAATTCTCACACAATGTGAGTCATGTGAGCAAACCATCAGCGTGCATGACAAGTTTTTCGAGGTGCGGTCTGAACTGGAGATGGCGAAACGGATACGGCTCTAAGCGTCAGAATCAGCAATATGAGGCACATCCAGCAGCACAAGGCAAAGCCATTCGAGCAGTGAGGCACCGCAAGACCAAGGTATCCTCGATTCCAACGGAAAACAAAAGGAGAAAACAATGCAAGCACAACCAAATAAAAAATAATTAAAAATGTCATTTGGTGTGATTTTTAATTGTTTATTGCTTCTGCAGAAACTATAGGAGAGGGTGCAGATAATGGAAGTGTGAGGGCCACTTCGCACTATGGCAGTTTGGTTGAGAAGACATTGGACAACTCCACTTCAAATTGGGTGATAGGCCAATGCAGAAGTCCATTAAAATATAACAAATATGACCTTTGTCGGCTCAATTGAGAATTGTTCGGTCCAATTTCTTATTGATTAGATAATTTCTTGACGCCAAAATTACCATAAAATGCTGCCATGTACACACTTTTGACCAAAATGTCCATTGACTATTCGCTTCTAGTTTGAAGATCAAGCAGTCAATTTTTTTTCTCTCCACCAATCAATCATATTGCTGAAATCCTTTGTCCACTCAACAATCATCCATAGTATGAAGTGGCCCTGACTGAAGGATGCGAAGCTGTTGAAAGCAGAGATTCACAACAACCATGTAAGAGAAATGAAGGCTGCAAAAAGACTGGCAACAAAGCCTGTCCGTGATCTCCACACTCCTGCTCTGATTCCGCTCGGTGATGGAGCGCAGGAGCTGGAATGTGATGAGTGGGTCACCGTCCTCTTTAGATCTGAGCTGGCAGCGCCTACCTGGCACATTGAGCTCCAAGCTGCACAGCCTAATTTGGTTTCGGTGCTATTCGTGATGACGTGGAGCCTGAAGAACCCTCAGATTCTTCGATTAGACTTCCGTTAAGAGTCCTGGTTAAAAAGTTTCCCGTGATAACTTCATGAGTAATTTCAACTACCCAGTGTCCATCCAACAAAACCCTCGCTTCTTTCAGGGGCAGTAATATTTTATTTTATTTTGATAACTACCACTGGCATTCCAATAGAAACTTCGTTGTCATGGTAAAAGGTAAAAGGTACGAGCGGGCTTGGGTTTCAGGAGTCGGAGGAAGCTTTGGTCTCCAAGTCCAGGTGTCCAATTGCTACTGCCTGACACGCGTTGCAACCCCACGAGGGACTGTAAAAAGCCAAGGTATTCTATAAAGTAGTAGAAGTCCTTTTTAGGGCTAGGCTTCCGGATGGTTCTTCGGAGACAGGCTTTGGATTTCAATAGGCTATTGTGTGCAGAACCTCGCCATTGCTTAACTTGTGCATGTTAAGCTTTATTTGCTCTCGGATCGTCAACTTGCGCCGTGGTGGAGAGGTTTACTCTCCTGAAGCGATCTTTTATGCAATTCTGGTGCGGCCGTGAGGTGAATATTGAGGAGTTTTTGTGAGGTAGCGAGTAATTGATTGTTGAGTTTGGCTATTGTGAGGAAGAAGAATCGAGAGAGTAGCGATGTTGATCAGATTGAGGAGCCGGGATGGGTTGGAGCGGGTAACAGTAGCGAACAACGCGACGGTGGGGGATTTACAGGCGGCGATAGCGGAGAATCTGAATGTGCCCGTGACCAGCCAGCTGCTGTCAAGGAACCAGGCTTTGTTGCTGAGCAAGGATCCTGTGAATGGGAAGGAGTTTGTGGACATGCAGGACCCGGGGGCGACGTTGTCGTCGTTGGGAATTGCGCATGGGAGTTTGTTGTACTTGTTTTACAGTGGGAATCGAGTGGTGAAGGGACCTCAAGTGACGCCGTTTGGGGCGTTTGGAAGGAAGATGACCGTGGAGGATTTGATTGCCCGGCAGATTCGGATAGAAAGGCAGGAGAAGTCGCACTGCAGTGCGTTATCGTTCGATCGGGAAGCTGCGAATGCGTTTCAGCTGTATGTGCATGAGAGCCTCGCGTTTTCAATCAAGAGAGGGGGGATCATGTATGGTTCTGTAAATGAGGCAGGCGAAGTCAAGGTAGACGTTATCTACGAGCCACCACAGCAAGGATCTGAGGAAGGCTTGCTCCTTATGAGAGATATGGATGAGGAGAAACGAGCTGACGTGATCGCTGCAGGATTAGGGTTACGGAAAGTAGGGTTTATTTTCACGCAGACAATAACCCAAAATCAGGGGGGATATACATTATCAAACGCAGAGATACGGCAGGCAGCTGAATTTCATGCCGAGTCCGACTTTGAGCAATGGGCCACAGCAGTAGTGAAGCTTGAAGTCAACGAAGATGGTGGTGCAGATGTTCATTTCGAGGCATTTCAATTAAGTGATCAGTGCGTGAAGCTATTCAAGGACGGTTTGTTTGAGGAGAATGTGCCAGATCTGGACCCAAAGTTAACGAGGATGAAGAAAGAAGTTATAGTCCTTCAGAAAGATACTTTCGATGTTGACAACGACTTCTTCTTAGTTCCTGTGAAGATTCTTGATCACGAGGTATGTGCTTTAAGTTCCTCACCCTTCTTTTGGAACCGTTCCGCGTTGTCTTGGAAAAACATTCTCCGTGTGCAGTATGTGTTGTTGGAATTCCCACACTGTAATCTATGCACACGCTACATCTGTGTAAAATTTGTTTGTTACAATGAATATAGTAATTTCATGGTTTAACCTCCGGTTTTTGGTATAGTTCGCAGCCACATTCATAGATTCGAATCATTTGATGGATCCGGACCTTGAATTTGACTTTCTGTTTTGTTTGAAATGAAATTTTGGTTTATGTTACATGTTTGATTTAAGTTTTGTCGTAATTTTCTTGTCCTTTCGTTCGTTGGGTTACTACTGCTACCTTTGATGCTTTTCGTGAGCTGTTCAGTCAACATGTTCCCTTGAAAACAGCTTAGCACTTAGGTTTGAGTGGCTACTTTAGTTTATACATTTACTGGTGTTACAAGCGAATTGCAGAGGGTATGGCCACTATTGATTACGTTTTCTATTTGCAGGGCCCGATTACAACAACATTCCCCGTTGAGAATAGAGTACCTCTTGCTACCCTTCAGGCTTTGAAGACTCATTTGGAGCGTCACAGGAATAAGCCCTATGTGAAGCGGATCGCTGACTTTCATCTTCTTCTGTTGTTGTCGAACTTCCTTGACATCAACACAGATGTTCCACAGCTGACAGAGGCTATTCGTACTGAAGGCCCCGTACCAGAAGGGTACCAACTCATTATCGAGTCCATGGCTAGTAGTTTTTAGGCATCCTCACAAGAAGATAAAAGAAAATAATCTGAGCAGGTTTATTTTCTGGTACAATTTCTGTATATTCTCGAATCCGGGAGGTGAAATTGGTCGAACAATTTGTAACCATATTCTCGTACCCTTTTCACTTGAACTTGTACGTCTTCGATGAAGCCATATTTCTGCTTCTAGATTTCCTTTAAGGAGGCTGATATCGTTGTTTTGAAATCGCCTTGTAAGGTCCTGTGTGTTGTAGATATATAAAATCATCAGTATTGCAAGATGATTATAGTCAGGTATCGGAACAATTCAGGCTGTGTCGACTCCAATCACACTTTACAGGCTGAAGAACCACAGCAACCTCTATATTTTCCCTTGTAGATTGGCAGATTCCTTATTTTTAGTTCCTGCCTAATCTGCATTTAATCGGTTGTAAATCTGGATTGGTTATCTTAGTGGATCTTCACAGCATTTGTGAGGACCCACTTTATTTTATGCTTTTTTCTCACAAGAATTTCTAATGCAACATGTTACACATTGGGGCTTTACTTGAGTGGCTTGAGCAGAAATTATTTGGCACCGTTTTTCATGTAAATGAATGAGTAGCCATACAAGTTCTTTGTTCCAGTATAAAATGTATATTTTGAAAGCTCTGTGTAAAGGTTGGGTATTGATGGATGATAACCTTAAACGTAGTTGAAACACTTAACACAATATTTCCTTCTCCATCAATGATAGAATTTACGCTGTATTCATTCTTTGGCAAGTGATACTCTGTTTTGAAATTATGTGTGTTGAGATGCAATACAAAAGGTGATTTAACAAATATGATTTGGTGTAATTACATGTATCATAACCATAGGTAAGTTGAAATAAAACTAATAATACCAACGACAATTCCAATTATATTGTAATGTATTATGCAATATAATTTTAATTTTAGTAAATTTCTTTGGGATTGATTTGTAAATTTGAAAATACAGATTATGAAAACTGAAGTAACGCCTATTTGTTTAAAATATCATAAATGTTTTTTTGAATTTTGCATTCAATATGATGAAAGTCCTCATTTATTCGAAAAATAAACATTATAAATTAAATTATAAATATACACATAAATTTGCATTGACATTTTTAGATTGTATAGTTAAGTTTTTGAAAAAATATATTCAATTCTTCAATGACCAATCATGGTGAGGTTTCAAATAAATCCTCACTACAATGCATAAAACTGGTTTCAATAATTGGGGAAAGTGAGGTTGAGTTTTTGAACTTTTAAGAAGGCTACAGTTGTTGAGAGTATATTAAAATACTCCTAACAATTTTTGTTAATGCTGTGACAGCATTTGAGGATTTTTGTTGATAGAATCCCAATGTATATATATATATATATATATACAAGGTATTGGTAATGCCACCACAATTTTTGCTACTGCCACCACAATATGCCACCCACTCAAAATATTTTTTTAGTTTTATTTTTTATTTTTTTATTTTTTTATTCCAATAAAAAAACTCTGTTAACATTTTCTTATTTTTACTGAAATTTTGACTGAAAAAAATTGTACTTTTTTATTTAGCATTGACAAAGAGTGTGGATGGCATGTGGTGGATGGAGGGTTGTGGTGACAGTAGCAAAAAATATGGTGGCATTAGCAATTCCCTATATATTTACTCTAATTTAAGTAAATATTAAAACAATTATTTAGTCTTATACATTCAAAAAAAAATCTAGAACTTAAATCCCTAGGTATTATAAAAATATTTATAAACTTTTTGTGTTTGTTATTTTATAAACTTAAATAGTTTAATGTTAAAATTTTAAAACTTGAGTATTTTACTCAGCTTAAGTCTTGTAAAACTAAATGTTGAAGTCTTTGTATTTTTTTCAACTTCAAGTTTATAAGAATTTCAATAATTTTCATTTTTGAAAATTACTGAACAGATGTAGTTAAATAGAATTTGTGCTCATTTTTATTCCTGTCCAATTAAATTGCAATGTTAGGATTTTAATGGTATGTTAGTGTTTTTTTTTCAATAAAATTTTATGAAAATTTTGATACATGAAATGAATGTATTGAATAATACTCTCAAATATTTTTGGGAAAAGACTCGTATTTTCTTTATGTTTTTAATTGTAAAATTACTTCAACTGCAAAAAACAGTAAGCTGTGTTTGGATTATTCTTTTATTCGTTTTTTTTGAATAGTTTAATCTATTTATAATTTGTATATTTTAATCTAATTAAAAATAATGTTACGAATTTTCTCAAGTGTCTTGATAAATTAGCTTTTAAAATTTGAATCTTAAAATTCTTTTAAAATGTACCACTTTCAATGGTTGCATTTTTTTTTTATTCCTATCATCTGATATATGTCAACAGCCATTAATACTTTTAATAAGAACAAGATTGATTTTCTTCTCAAGCTATAAGCTATAAGCTAGTACATATTTAACATGCAGAAAGCAGTGTAAAACTCTAGAAATGAAAGTGTTTTCCTATGATACTCAAATATTTGTATCAAAGCATATGTAAATTAAGAAAGATAAAAATATTCTTTAGTAGATTGAGGTTTTTATTAAGTTGTTGAATTCCTACTACCCTAAACATTTGATTCTACCACTTCAAATAATGGTTATTTTTCCAAATTTTATTATTATTATTATTATTACTTGAGGCAATTTTAATGCCTCAACATCCATCTCTACATTGTTAAAGAAATATTTCTCAAGAGAAGTTTTTCGTCGGACCTTTGAAACAAGTTCTACATTGTTTTGCATATTTTCTTCCGTAGTTGCATGTTCAAAACACATGAACAGGAAAAAAGGTGTGACTACACTTGTAATATGCTATGTATTTATGTATTTATATATATGAACATTGAAAATCATTGATGTTTAACAATACACTCATATGGGGAGAGAAGAGCAACCTGTGTCCAAGACTCAGCAAAACCAGGTTGGACGAGTTCTAGAAATACCTTCACAAGAATTCTTGATCTTTGAACAGCGCAGACACCACATTGAATTGTAGCACTTGTTTGGTGAATGTGAACCTAGACATCAACCATTACAAAACGAATTCACATAACATTCCAGCATTTGGGATTATTCAAATCATGGTTTTACCATGATTGATGTTGCACACAATATAAAAGCTTAGTGCTTAACGGAGGGATGGCAATGATCTTTATTATCGAACAATGTTACATGTTTCCCATGGCTCTTTTACAGCAACTATGTTCAGAGCCTGAGATAAGTCTGCAGTTCAAACAAAGAATAAATACAAATAAAAAAATAATTACAGGAAAAATTACAGGATTGAACTCAAATTAGTCTCAGTGGCACCCAATCATGAGAAAATGTTGAAAACAGTAGAAATCTGAAGAGAAAGATGGGAACTGCAACAATACGTACTACTTGCCTGTGTCAAAGGCATTATGCTACACGACCACAATATAAACATGATCTACTGTACAGAATGAGCAGAATTGTTACTCTTGCGACCCTAGAGGAGAACACCGGTTTAAAGGGGATATTATACACAGGAGGAGGTGAAGCTGACTTTTCCCCAGGTTCCCATTACTTAGAATGCCAGGCTTTACATTATGTTCAATAAGAAGAGAAGAAGGGAAACAAAAAAACAAAGAAAAAGAAAAAGAAAAGAAGATGAAAACGTGATTCCGTCGTCGCAAGTCTTTTACACGGGAAGTTATTTACGAATTCTCCACCCTCGTGGCTTCAACCATGTAATCAAAATTTGCACAGTCAAACTTTGAAACAGCTCTGCCTGGGAGCCCACCCAAGGAAGCAATAATATCCTGATTCCACATGCTAAACTTATTTTTACCTACAGGCACTTTTGCATACCAGACAACTTGATCGCTCCACTTGGGGAGGCTCTTGAGGAATAAGGGATGAGGTGGCGGCTCAGAGTCCAGCCAAATTGGTCGATGTGCCATTAAAACGTGGTAGGTCTCTAAAACATCAGTGATGTAGCACCTAATGGAATGACGTGGCTGGTTGTCAATATTGAGCTTCAAGTTCGCTCCCATGCCTCGCGTATACCTACATGTTCACAATTTAAGGCAACAGATTAAATCTCTCCTCTTCAATGGGATAATATGACTGACTTTCACATGCTGCCGTGATTCAGCATTAGCACAAGCACAGCCATCAAGAGTAAACCATTCTTGGATCAGTCAAAATCGTATTGCCAAGGTAATGTAATTTCAAAGTATGTTAAGGTTCCACCTTAGGCACTCCCCATGTTCGTCAGTGAATAGTTCAAAATCAACGTCAGATAGTTCTCGAAGTTCGCTTCGCCCTTTAACACAGAAGTCACGCAAACAGAAGTAGGCAAACCGCCTATTGCATCCCTCTGGATGTGTATTGGAGAACTTGCATTGACTTAACATGTCAATTTCATTCATAAGTGGGTGAACCTCCAGCGCCATAACTTCTTTTGCTGACTCTATTGCTGCAGACTTAGCTACGGCTTCCTCAACTGCCAGCTTCACTCTAAGAAACCGAGGATCACGGTAAATGCTGAACGGAACTTTGGCGATTCCAGTCTCAGCCGTTCTTTGCAATTCGCGGGCTCTGATGATACGTCCTATGGCTCGCAACATTGCTTGGATACTACAAATAAGAGCCATTCACATGCATTAGTTAATGATGAAAAAGCCTGCAACACAAAAGTTCCGTGCTGTGATTACATCCAGTGGTAGAGATGACTTAAGAGATCCAATCTCAATCTCAAACCCAACTCAGGACATGTAGAGGAAATCAACGGTAACCTTTGTTAAAAACTTCAACTAAACGTTAATTTAAAAAATATACTAACTAAATACACCTTTCAATACCAAGGCACAACCAAGAGCTAACCAAAGGTTAACAAGATGGGTTGATGTACAACCTGGCTGGTGGATACGACTGCCCATTCTGTTTTGTGAGTTGTGACATAAACTCGCATAGCATATCAACTAGCGGCCTTACATCACATTGTTCAGACAAATCCTCAATTGAAAGGTCTGTACTGTGACCGTTTGCACTCCTCCATGCATCAAAAGCTTTCCTTGCCCACATTTCAGGGTAGTTTTTCTCACTTCTTTCTTTCGCTTCAGATTGTAATCTGTACTTCAAAGGCGACTTAGGCCGTACTGCTCCAATCAACGCAGCTCTTAAAGCTGCGACACTTTTCATAGCATGAGGACCAATTATTCTTGTACGCTTGTATTGCTGAACGCCAGGCTCGAAGATGGTTGTGAACTTTCTTTTGTCTGGCAAGGGATTCCTGGTGACCATGTTTTGCAATTTATCAGCACCGGGCTCGTCATTACGAATTACATTATTCTTCTCCTCCGTATCCTCTTTTCCAGAGACAATGCTCTTCTCAGCAATACCATCCTCTGCAAGGACTTCACGATCACTTCCACTAACGTCAAGGACTCCTGGAACTGTCATCATGGATGAATTGCTTGCATCTTCCTTCTCTTCTTCACTATGCGGTACTTGCATCCCATTTTCTGGACCGGCCGCCTCCATACCACCAGATTGAGTAGGAGTAGGAGGACAAGGTGCTTGTGGGGGTTGCGGAGCTGGAAGAGGCTGCGCATACTGCAACATTTGAGAGGTTGATGACGAAGTATGTACGGTGGCAAAAGGCCCTAAGAGCAAATTCAGAGCGTGATCAGCATGCTGTAGATTAAAACTAATATACAAAAGGAAAGTTAACAATCTATCTTAGTGTAAGCCGATGGTCTGAATGCTGGAACATACCACTTCGAACATATACCAAGAAAAACACGAGAAATAAACAAAGAAATAAATAACATAAAACTAAAGAAGCAAAGGTTATAGGGTCATGATTGCGAGTCCATAGTAACGACCTGGAAACATAACACATATACGTCTTAAGAGTTGATAAAAAAAAAAAAATTACCTTTAAAATCTTTCGTGTTGTTTGCTTTGAGCTTCTCTGGAAGGGCCTCTCTTGAATGCAATGCCGTTGATGGCGCTGGTGTCAAAGAGTCAACCTTCTTCTGCTTCTTCACACTGCATTAAGAAACCAACATAATAAGTTTGTGCAATCTATCCAAAAGGAGGGCAATAAGTGCAAACAATATCGGGGACCTCTACCAATTGTCTGTTCACGGTAACAAACAACCTTAACTACATACGTCTACACGGAAAAACTCTTAACAGGCATAAATTAGTCCATTCTTGACATTAACACGCACTTATAAAGCATCAGACCACAGAGTGTTTAACGTTCTAATAGTATCGACGAACTCCCCACACAATCAATAGTAGCAATGCCAGGGACGGGTTGTTCGCATGATTATCTAAATAAATGGTCATTCTCCAAGTTGAACAAAAGACGTAATGGTGCCGAGAGCGTAACGGCTCGTGCAGGAGACATTTACGTCGGTAAATAAATGAAAAGATATCGAACAAACCTGACAATATCCGAATTCAGGAGAAGGCTTGCTAACTCTGTTGGAGGCAGAGCAAAACCATCCATCTGGAATTCCACATAATAACAGAAATCTCCTATGAGTACGCAAGATTTCTAAACATTACCGTGCTGCAGAAAGCTATTCATGGGCATGAAAAAGTCCTCACACTTTTGGCCGAGACGGTGGTTACAATATTCAACACATTCCGCTTCACACGATTATGCCAGAGCCTAGCATCGGAAATCAAGCCAAGATTATACTTATATCCCAGTATAAAGCTTAAGGTGTAAACTAAGCTGGATTGATATTTGGACTTAGACATAAACATTCACCTGCCATGACAGTCTTTCAACGTGTACAAAAATCATCCGCTAAACTGGGACAGAAAAGAATCTTATCGACAGCAATACACTAACTAGTGTCTAAGACCTGGAGTACAGCGAAAGTTGTATTTTAGACTTTATACCTCAAGGGAAAGACCTTCACGGCAAGAATGCTGAAGATCGAATTTGGCAGCGATATGAGCAGCAAGTTGGCCGATGGTAAGTATATAATTGTGCACAAGGATCCAACATTTGGACAGTCCTTGATCGACTTGCTGTGGAGTAAGAATGTCTGGATCGTCAAAACATAACCTAATCCTCACCCCTTTCTTCATATCCATCGTCGATCGAAGCTCCGTTTGGCCAGCAATTGCATGCAGTGAAGATGATTGATTCCCACTAGTACATTCGCCGCCATGCAAGCGTATGGAAGAGCTCTTCCCAGCTGATGATGAAGAACTCTTTCTGCAGGGCCTAATGGCCAATTGGTGAAACATTGATACCCTTTGTTCCTCGGTTACCACGGTGTTGCGTAACTATCCTATCCGCACCTTAAATATGCCTTTGGTCACGTACTAAGCCGACGTTTACTTCAAACGAAGTAGGATTACACTCCTGGCTGTGCACAAAATTTGACTCAATTCCTTCAGAACCATTATCCAAATCAATCACCGCCAATCATTGGTGCTGTAGAGGCCTCAAGATTCCCACAAAAATTTCTGCGCAACCCAAGACGCAATGCGTAATGGTCAATTCAATGCAGCGCACCAATATTTTTAACATGAGAAATCACAAAAAATTGATTCTGTAACAGAAGCAGCGAGGCCAACACAGACTGAACAACAATTGAAATCGCGGTCTGATGCAAGGAGGACCTAGATTCCATGTTCAGATACCGTCTTCGCAGTGTATCAGACCAATAAAATTAAGAGGGCAAGAAAACTTCTAAAGCCACGTCCTACATTCAAATTTGTGGCTCCTACGTGGCACAGCAATTTCTGCTACTGAAAGGGATTAGCCTAGTTGTGAAGTAAGAATACCACCAATTCTCCCAAGCGTCGGATAATCCGATCAGCATTCAAACAAGAGAGAAAACACCAAACGATACCAACATGTTCTATACAATGACGGCAAGTCCACCAGGATAGTTCCTTACAATAAAAAGGAAATAAAGTGGAGATCACTTGGCAGGCAGCAAAGACTCCATTGCTCACAAGAAACCTTTCTCCTGCCCTCTCGCAAACTGGCACTCCCATCTTCAAACCTAGTCAAACCCCAACATAAAACCTCCACATAAAATTCTTCCCTCACACCACACACAAAAATAGAAACAACAAAGAGCGTAAATCCAAACCACCGCAACAAACAATCCCTCAACGCCACCTAACACCACCCCTCATCACTCCTCTAGACCTAAACTAAAACCACGACGAGGAATATCCCAACCCCCTTAAACCCAAATTCTGCGACGCGCTCAAGTGACATCGTAGCTGAAGCAAACAGGCACCGGTCAGACTCTGACATCGACAACCGACACTAGCCTATCGCGAAATTGTCTGAACTAAAAGTCCCCGAACCCGCAACCGGAAACCCAAACGAAAAAAAAAAAAAAAATCACATGTAAAGGAGAAGAAGAGGAAGAAGAAAAACCGGTTCACCAAAAGACCTGATGAAGTTATGCCTTTCCTTCCACCGCCCGATCGCTGGAACGCGAACGAACGTCGATCGCCTTGGCACGTGAGGGTGAATTGACGCCGACACCGAGTCTCGCAAGCCCCCTAGTAGGGTGGGCGCGGATGACCCTCCCCCCCCTCGTCACGCTTTCTGCGAGCGAGCTCCACTTCATGCTTCCCCTGCCCCTGCCCCTGCCCAGTCCCTGCCCTGTTAGTCCTGCCCACGGCGCTGGTTGATCCCCCTCCTGCCCGGGCATTTCGCTGCGGAAGGCCCCCCCCGGGCACTTACGGCCACGGGGGCCATTCTACCTGCGGGCTTGGAGTGTGGGTTCTGCCTGTGGGGAAGTGCCACGTGGTGTGTTCATGGGGTAATGAGAATCACGAATAGTGAGGGATGTGAGCGCGAAATAAATATCTTCTTCTTCTTCTTCTTTTTCAACTTTTTGAAGACTGATTCTGTGTTGGGTCTCTGCCTTTTTATTTATTTATTTATTTATTTGTACTTAATTAATTAATCAATTAAAAGCAAAAAGATTTTGGTGGAATTTCAATTGTAATTTTTATATATGAATTTTAATATTTTTTATTTTCAAATTGTGAAAATTTGTGTTATGTCTTCAGTGTTGTTGTGGATTTTTGTTGTTGTGGATTTTTATGGCAAATAATAATATACCAAAATTGATCTCAGTACTCTAGAGATATTTTTGGCATTTATCTTTATTAATCTTGAGATGAATGGCACTTTTATGATGATGAAATTAAAAATAAAAAGTCGAGTTTAATATATTAAATATTGATATTATCTACAAATCAATGTGCATTTTTTATAACTTGTCTGATACATATATATTCTTTTGTTTAAATTTAAAGATATATAAAATGTCAATGATTTGATAAATAAATAAATATAAATAAATATATATATATATATATATATATAAATATATAATATATGTATATTATAAATGCATATACATAAATGTTAATATATATATATATATATATATACATACATAAATATATGCATGTAGGAGAAAAAGTTCTATAATAATAAATATAATATCTAAATGATGGAACTAATCTAAATTATAATTAGAATTTTAATCATTTAAAATAATAATAATATCAATAATATAAATCACATATTATTCTAATATTTGATAAGGAAAATATTAAATTTTTTTTAGCTAAAGTATCAATTTTTTTATTTTGATTATGATTTTTTTTGTATTTATAATAGTTAAATTAAAATTAAAATTAAAATTAAAATACACCAAAAGATTAAATCATATTTTCATATATTTTAGTTGATTGGATATATGCTATTTATTTTTTAATTAATTATATTTAAAATTCATTACTTAATAAGTATTGTATAATATATTTAAAAACCAAAAATTATGACACTTGTTACAAAATTTTGCACAAGTAATATAAAAATTAGTTTAATTTTATAGAATTATTTTTTATAAGTCATATATATATATATATATATATATATATAATCTATATTTGTCCTATAAACCTCATGATTGTTGAAAAGTTTGTATATGACATTGTTGTTAGGTAACATATATGTGTCAAAGACATGAAACACAAACAACTAAAGTATAAAAATACTCTTGTGTCACTTAAAAAGAATAAAAAATCACTCAAAGATGGGATAGTATTAAATTAAAATGGATGTTGTCAAAAACAAAAAGAGTAGAGACTCTTAAAATAAGATTAGGAACAAAAAAGGCATTGACAAGAGTGAAGAAGGCTTCACTTTTGTCTCTATATATACTATCTTCCTAAAAGTTATATTGTGACATTTTATAGGACTTCCAACATATTTGCAAGATAAGTTTTTCACATGTGCGCCATGTACGTGGCTCGTTCTATAAGCTACCAACATGTGCGACACATGGCTAGCTTGTTCCACAAGCTACCAATATGAGCGACATGTGGCTACCTTGTTGACCAAGTTTTTAACCTACCAATCAACAAGCTATATATGAGCCACACGTGGCTAGCTTGCTGAATTTGCTGGTTGTTGATCCTCCATCTCTTTAGCACAAATAAATCCAAGGAAATAATAACAATGATACAAGGTAGGATAAAACCTCTATAGAACCTGTTTTGCTTTATAGCAAAGATTTTTTTGATTCTTTATCTTGATTTTGACGAATATCGTTGATAATATATATTAATTTTTATTGATATATTTGTTAGATTCTTGGATGGCTTCCACGTACATTCACTAATATCGTATCTGCACTAATGTATAAGATATTCCAATCAATTTCAGCGCTGCCTTAAATCTAAAATCTTTTCGACCTCGAATTCTTCATTGTTGTCTACTTTTGTAGGAGGCGATGGCATTTGTCTTCTTCTTTGTATATCCACTATCTTATATGACTCGAGTAGTGACACATGGTATACAAGATGGATCTTCATAGATTTGGGTAAATATAATCGATAAGCAATTGGATTGATTTGTTTACAAATAAAAAAAAAATCCAAGCCTATGATAATCCAGCTTGTCCCAAAGACAAATAGTCTTAATATTACAATGAAATAACCATACCTTATTGCCTACATGGAATTGAGGTTGTTTCTTGCGATAGACATCTGAATTGATTTTTTGTCATTGTTGAGCTTTCTTTAGTTGTGCCTTCATTGTTGCATATAACTCTGACAAACGATTTGCCAAATCTTTTGTTACAGGATTATCAAATTTTGAAAAGTCAAAAATATCAAGTCATGGATGATAACCATAATTTGCAAAGAATGGAGTTTGTTGAATAGAAGAATATATCGAATTATTATAAGCAAACTCTGCTAATGGCAAAAAAATTGTCCAATTATCTTAATTGTAATTGATGGTATATCTCAAATATTGCTCCAAAACTTGATTTATTTGTTCCGTTTGTCTATCAGTTTGAGTGTAAAAAGTTGAGGATAATTTTATATATACTTTCAAGTCTTCCAAAACCTTGATATAAATTGTATTCGTTTATCTGATATAATATCCCTTGGTAATCTATGATAGCAATAGATATTATCAAGGAAAAGTTTAGTTATTTTTTCACCTGTAATAAATTTTGTCCATACTACAAAATGTGCCATCTTGGTAAAACGATCTACAATTACAAATATAGAGTCATATGAACTTGGCTTTGGAAGATCCGTGATAAAATCCATAAAAACAAAAAACCAAGGTTGTTTTGATACAGATAATAGTTAGAGAAGTCCATAAGATTGATGATGAGGAGTTTTTGATCTTAAACAAATGTTACATGACTCTACAAATTCTTTAATAGCCTTTCACATCTAAGACTACAAAAAATCTTTCAATATTAGCTCCAAAGTCTTATTATATCCAAAATATCCTACCATAGGGAGGTTGTGACGAGCTTCTAGAGCACGTAATCATATTGCACTTTTTGAAAAATATAAATATCTTTCAAAATAGAACAAATCATTTTTGAATTCAAACTTGGAAGTATCATGAGACTTAGATGAATTATTCTTAATCTCATGGATAAGAAGATCTGAAGACATATTGGATTGGATTTGCTTGACAAAAGTGGAATCAACAATTAATATTGAATTCATTGCTTGAAGATGAAATTATTCCAACTTTAAGAAAATTATTCTTTGTTAATCAAAAGCTGAATCTCCTTCTTTTAGTACAAGATAAGAATGTCTAGAAAGGACATTAGACAAATCTTATTGTTTTTCTAGCCGATAGGTGATAAAAAACTTGAATCTTAATAAAGACATGCTCCAACAAGCTTGGTGATGATTCAATACGCGCACGGACATGAAATATTCGAGGTTCTTGTGATCCATATATACGGTGTTGTATTATAATTGCTTATAGTATGTAAAATCTACTCAAAATATGTAATATGTTTATAGGTTTAGATATGTGTTAGAATGATTAGTAAAGTAAATTAAAGGGGGTTGATATAAGAAAATTTATTTTAGATTTTTACTTAGTTTGGTTATGGCTTTTAAATTATATAGAACCTAAATATTTAGTATAAAGCCTTGAGAGGCAATTGGGATCCAAAGAAGAAGAATTAAACTACTAAGAGGCCTATTTGGAATGATGAAGACAAAGTGAAGATAAATGAAGACAAGGGGTGAAGTTCTTCATTCCTATTGGCCAATAGTCATGCCCAATAGGCTTTGAGGAGGCTGCCTGCAACAAGATGAAGGGTTTTGGCAATTTCAAAGATACAATTTGAAAATCAAAGACTAGGGTTAAAAAGCTTGTTTTTTGGGCTACAATTTTGGTGTAAAAATTGAGAGATTTGGATTTATTATGAGGGAGAAGTAGGCGCATGAAGTTAAGATGTACAATTTGTATCTATTAACACACTTTTGAGGATTGGAGGAGTTGTACGGAGGCTTTTGGAAATCAAGAGGTACGGTTGGAGAGGGGGTTTTAAGATCTACATTTGATGAGGAAGAATTACTACATTTGGAGTTTTAAAGAAGGAGATATTGGAAGTCAAAGACAGCAGATCGAATTCCAAGGTAGTAAGTAGGCCGTTTTATTCATAGTGATGAGTTTTGCCATATCTTGAGTTTTTGGACGAATTTTTTTCTAAAAACTTCCAAAAAGGTGAATCTTTGTGCTAAAAAGCTATACATCAAAGTTTCATAGCATTTAAACATTGGATTTGTGAGATATGAAGAATTTAAGACACAAGTGTTTGTAAACAAGGGTTTGAAACTATGCTTAGGATTTTTATCATATCTAAAGATGGATAAACAATCAATGGTTGAAACTTATTATGCTAGTTGTTAAAAGCACATCAATACTTTACGTGAAATTTTAGTGAATTTGAACGATTAGATTAAGAGTTATAGATTGATGAAGTTTGAGAAAAATTCCCCTTCTACAGATGAATGAGGGTTTAGAGTATTTTGTTATAATTTGAGTGTTTTTGTGAAATAAAACTTATATATTAGGTGTAATAGCCCTAAAATAAAAACTTTTATAAAAATTTGAGGATTTTATTATTTTGGATCTTTGTTGAATATTTAGTTGCAGCCAAAAGCCCAATGCTTTCTTGAGGCAAATTCTCTCTACCGCGACAACCGTGACTAGACTAGAAGCGCCTTCCAGATAGTGACGCTATTCTTGAAAAGAATCCACAATTGCAAGAAGTTCTTTATCATGGATTTTGTAATTGATCTTTGTTGCTAAATTTTTTTTGGAATGGAAAGTTATTGGGTGGAGTTTGTCATCTTCTCCCATTGTGACAATACTACCTTCAAAGCATAGTCTATGGCGTCTGTTTCTATAAAAAATGCCTTGAAAAAGTCTATGCAATACAAAATTGGTGCAGAAGTAAAAATTATCTTGAAAGCCTTAAACAACGCTTTTGCTTCTTTATTCCACTCAAGTTTGTCCTTACAAGTTAAGCATGTAAGTGGAGTTGCAACTTGAGAAAAGTTCTTGATGAAGATTTTATAATAATTGACAAATCTTAAAAAATATTGCACATCTCTTACTGTTTTTGGAATCTTCCAACTTATGACTATCTGGACTTTCTTAGGATTTATTTTGAGACCATCATTCAAAATGATGTATCCTAAAAAGTCAACTTGAGTAGTGTGAAATACACACTTTTTCATCTTGGCATATAACCTTGTATCTCTAAGTTTTTATAAAACACGATCAACATGAAGTTCATATTTTTCTATATTCTTAGAATAGATTGAAATATTGTCTAAATAACAAACAATGAAGTCATCAAGAAACTTACAAAAAAATATCATTTATAAGATGTTGAAAAGCAGCTCGTACATTTGTAAGTCCAAAAGGCATGACATTATATTCAAAATGTCCATACCTTGTTCGAAATGCAGTCTTCCATTCATCACCTTCTTTGACGCGTACTAGGTTGTATGCTCCTCTTAGATCTATTTTTATATAGATCTTGACTTGATTCAATTGATCAAGAAGTCAAGATATTAAAGATAGAGGGTACTTATTTTTTATGGTAATCTTGTTGAGTCCTCGATAATCTACACACATCTGTAGTGATCCATCTTTCTTCTTTATAAACAAGATAAGAGCTCTTACTGGAGATTTTGAATGGCGTATGAAATTCTTAGCCAAGTTCTCATTAATATGTTTCTTGAGTTCAGCCAATTCATTCTGAGATAGATTATAGATCAGTCCAAATAGAGGTTGAGTTCCTTCTTTGACATCAATTGAGCAATCATATGGATGATCCTCCAAAGAATGTCTGCATTCTTCTTCTAAAAAATGTCTTGATAATCTTAATATTGGCTTGAAATGCCACTTGAAGTCCTTTCACCATAAAATATGGGTGAGCCATAAATAGTAAAAGATGATCATTTTTTTACTTCATTCATAAATACTTTTGTACCTATAAATATAGATTTTACTATATTAGGCTTATGATTTGTTACTTGATATACAAGACTCTTATTAATGCTTTGAGAAAAGTCAAGTCTATGGAAAATCCAATCTATTTGAGAGTTGTACTTTTCTAGCCATGATAAACCTAAAATGACTAGACTAGATGGTGATTTAATTATATTACAGACTACACAACTATTATGACCATCTATTATTATATTTATAAAAAATATTTCATGAGTAATATTTCTAGAAGATACCGGACAATCATCTATGATTTCTACATATACGGGTTTAATTTTTTGTATTAAAGGTATTTAAGGATTTTTAACAAATTCTTTATCTAAAAAACACGCTGAGGCTTTCTGAATCTAATAAAATAGAGGCTCTGTGATTTTTAGGTTCGAAATAGACATCTATTATAAAACAAGGAGAGAATTTTGAGGAGAGGATAGGACCTTTATTAGGAATTATATAAGATTCCAGTTGCACGGTGTTGTAATACGTACAATTTTGCTCGAGAATGCTCCGGGCACCTGGCTGTGGAAGACAAAAAGGAAATATATAACAACAAGATCCTAACAACTCTAATAGAATCCTAAACAACTTCTATTAAATCTTAACAATACTAATCAAATTTTGATCCAATCTTTAAGCAATTACAAAAGAAGAGTAAATGAATCATACATTAATCATAATAGAAAATAACATATAAAATATTAAATTTAGAAAATACTAAAAATAAAATCTTAAAATCCTAAGTCATATCTTATTCAAATCCTAGGTCAAATCCTAGTCAAAAATCTAAATCAAACCCTAAGTTAAACCTTGGTCAAAATCTAAGTCAAATCTTAAGTCAAATCTTGGTCAAATTGTAGTCAAAACCTAAATCAAACCCTAAGTCAAACCCTAAGTCAAACCCTGTTCAAACCCTGAGTCAAACCCTAGTCAAACCCTAGTCCAACCCTAAGTCAAATCCTAAGTTAATCCTTGGTCAAAACCTTGATCAAATCCTAGTCAAATCCTAAGTCAAACCTTAAGTCAATCCTTGGTCAAAACCTTGATCAAATCTTAGTCAAATCCTAAGTCAAACCCTAAGTCAATCCTTGGTCAAAACCTAAATCAAACTCTAAGTCAATCCTTGGTCAAAACCTAAATCAAACCCTAAGTCAAATCTTAAGTCAAACCCTGGCCAAATCCTAATCAAATCCTAAGTCAAATCCTAAATCCTAAATCCTAAATCAAACCCTAAGCAAATCTTAAACCCTAAACCAAACCCTAATCAAATCTTAAACCAAATTCTAACCAATTCAAATCAATCCTAGGAAAAAATAGAACCTCAATATCTATTGATTAGACCATCGATCTTACTTAAAACTTTGTATACTTTTCAATCTCTTAGTCAACAACAAGCACAACAAATTTGAAGAAAATCAGACTTACCAAATGGAAGAAAAACCCCAAAAACTTCTTGGGTGTTGGTCGGCCTCCTTCTCCAACCTTGATGCTGATCTGCCAGTGCTGATTTCTCTCTTTTTCACCATTTAATCAATCTCAAATCACTCATGTGTATAGGAAAACAAGTCTAATATCCATACAAACAAAGTTTATCCCAATCCAATTGGCAGATTGCTCAAGATCTCAAAAACCCTAACTAACCTTCAAAACTTAATTTTTGAGACCTTGACCTACTTAAACCTCAATTACATACAACTAAATTATTAGATTCAGCTCAAATTCATAGCACACATTAACAACAATAATATCCAAAAATCCACAAATTTCCAGCTATAGATCTGCTACAAAACTTCTGAAATTGCCTAAAACATCAATTCTATTTTAATTCACAAAATCCCAAATTGCCAAAAACAACCCTAACTTTGCAAAGCTATTACAAAGTCATTTTTTCTCCAAATCATTCAAAACTAACTTCTATACAAAATCCTTTAAGTCCACTCCTTAATTCCAATCTTCGATCTGCAAAATCCCCTCGGATCCGCCGTAGGCACGCAGTTTTGTGCCTTGGGGTCTGATTTTGACCCTAACTCATAACCGGTCCTTTCCGGGTATCTATTTCAAGATTTTTGTGGTAAGTTTTTCTGAAACCTCTTCTTAACTCTCTCCTATATATGCCTTTATCATTTTATTTTCCAATCTACTTTGTTTTGTCTTACTTATGGCCCTACAAAGTAAATAGAAGCTTATTTGTAAAAAAGGCAACATTAAAATCTATTAGTTTTATTCCCTTTTTACTATTATCTATTTTTTCTAAGATAATTTGTTACAATATTTTAAACTAAGATCTTCTATAATATACTACTTCCACACTCTTTCACCTAGTAGTCGTGTTATATTATGACAATGGTCCTTATTGTAGTTGGACAAATTTGTTTTCCAACATATTGTCTTTTTTAACAACCATACTCCTCATCTTGTAGTTGCATCATTTCTTTGGATAATGTTGAGTAGTGTGCTGAGGTTTTCCACAATATAAATACAATCCTTTTTGACGACAACGAGTCTTTTCTTGTTCAATAAGAGATTTGAAACGTACCATGTTGATTTTTATGTCTTCTACTTCTGAATATATATACTGAGAAGATGTTGATGTTACCATTGTATTGTAGTAACATTGAGGCTTCCTTGTGCAATTCTTTGATCAAAATTTAATAAGCTGATTATCATATTTCACAGCAAAATCAATTGCTTGATTCAATGTTTGAAGATCGGATAAGTTGAACATCAATTTTTTTACCTCATATTGTAATCCATAAAAAAATTGGCTAATAAGCGCAGCATCATTACACTTGGTGTCAGTTGCTAATTGTAAAAATTGTGAAGCATATGATGTCATTGATCGATTGTCTTGTCGTAAGATACGGATCCTGTTAGTTGCAATACAAATTGCATTATGTTTTCCATACATAGATCAAAACTTCACTAAAAATGCCTCTCAATTATCTAACATTGGATCACATCGTTCAAAAAAGAACAAAAACCATGATAAAGTAGAACCTGACAACAGTGCTCCAATAAACTTGACTTGTGATCCTTGGGTTGGATAACTTTGGTATTAAAGTTCAATCACCAGTTGTACTTGATTGATAAATCTTCAAAATTTAGATCTCGTGCCATCAAACTTCTTCGACAAACTAATCTTTGGTTCTTTGATGCTTGAATGATGTTCAATTGTAAGTGAAGTGGTATGACTTGAAGCAGCTCGAATCATCTCTATATTTTTGCTTCTTGTTAATCTTGTTGCTCCTTGTAGTGGTATATTGAGTTGATGCATTGTGGGCATTAATTCTCTTATTTGCTCTTGCATTTGTATCACCGCACTCTTCATTTCAGTAAGCTCTGCCATAATACGATAATAGAAAAAGAAAAAATGTTTATTTTCACAATAAAATAAAACACTGAAGAACAAAAGAAAAAATTCTAAAAACAATATCAGTTTAGAGGTGGATAATCCACAACTTCTAATATGCTTATGTCTTATCGAGAAAAAGAGGTAATCCACTCTTAATTAAGAAGAGACAAAGCTCTGATATTGTAACTTTATTCTTGTCAATCTGTCAAAGATACAAACTAAAACAAATGCGTAAGTTAATAAAAAATTATGTCAAAATAAAATAACAAGATAAAAATAAAGAAGTATGTATATTCAAGAAGAAACTAGAATGGATATTGCCAAAGACTGGAAAATACATGAGACTCTTGAATTAGACTAGAAGCAAGAAAAGAATTGACAAGAGTGAAGAAGGCTTTACTCTTGTCTCTATTTATACTATCTATCTAAGAGCTATCTGGCGGTATTCTATAGGACCTCTTACACGTGTCTAATTTATAAGACACGTGTCAAACTTACAAGACAAATTTTCCACATGTGCGCCACGTACTTGACTTGTTCCGCAAGCTACCAACATGCGCGACACATGGCTAGCTTGTTCCACAAGCTACCAATATGTGCAACACGTGGCTAGCTTGTTGACCAAGTTTCTAACCTATTAATCACCTATAGACATGTATAAAAGTGATTCTATATCTATAAAATTTCTAAGAAACTTTTTTTTAAAATATTATCAAATTAATTTATTTTATCTACTTCTATTAATCTATATTAATCAAATAATTATTGGAATAAATCTTATATCTATGACACTAATTTATTAGCCGAATTTTTAACTTATCAATCATCTATAGACATGAATAAAGATGAAATCATGTCTATGAAGCTTCTAAGAAGTTTTTCTATAAGATATTATGAAATTAATGTACTTTTACTTATTTCTTCTTATCCATATTATCTAAATAACTATTAAAATAAATCTTATGTCTCTGATATTATCTCCTCTTCTAGGAATGAATTTTACGAGAAGCGGTGATTACATGTTGAAAAAGTCCAAGGTGCGCCAAATTATATTTGCCACATATTCTAATCATTATTTTTTTTAAAGATAATTAATAGGTCTTCTCAGCCATTGATAGTATCTCATATTAGAACAAAAGAACCACCTTGATATTTGATCATTATTGAGGCGTTCATAACTTCCTTCAAAGAAAACATTTGGCACACTATCAAAAATAATTTCTACCTTTAAAAATATCATCAAACATCAGAAATCTCTTCTAAGATCATGATACCAAATATATTATATTTTATTATTAATTTGAAGAAGAACATATCATTCTTGAGGATTTTCATTTCTATTCTATTATCTTGAAGGTTTTGATAATTATAATGTTTTATTCAATAAGTTAGCAAACAATAGCTTTTAAATTGAATTTATTGATTGTTGATTTTCCATCTCTTTATCATAAAAAATTCTAAAAAATAATAAATAATAATACAAGATACCTCCATTAAATCTATTTTTCTTTATAATAAAGATTTTTTTCATCTTAATTTTAATGGATGTCGTCGATGAAATATATTAATTTTGCTTGATGCATTTGCTTGATTCCTAGATAGCTCTCATGTATGTACACGTCTGCGCCAATGTACAAGATATTCCAATCTATTTCAATGTTGCCTCAAATTTAAGATTTCTTCCACCTCAAATTCTTTATTGCTGTCTACTTCCATAGAAGACAATTGCATTTGTCTTTTTTCTTATATATGTGTTGTCTTATATGGTTCAAGCAAAAATACGTGGAATATAGGATAGATCTTCATAGACTCTAATAGGTGTAGTTAATAAACAACTGGATTGATCTATTTATAAATTAAAAATAGTCCAAGCCTACGATAATCTAGCTTATCACAAAGACAATTAGTCTTAATATTATGAAAAAATAGCCATATCTTATCACTAATATGGATTGAGGTTGTTTAGTACAATAAACATTTGCATTGGTCTTTTCTCATTCTTGAGCTTTTTATAATTATACATTTATTATTATATGAAGCTTTGATAATAAATTTGTCAAGTCTTCTACTGTAGGATTATCAATTTTTAAGAAATCAAAAGTATTAAGTTATAGAGAA
Source organism: Physcomitrellopsis africana (assembly GCA_036785485.1). NCBI lineage: Eukaryota > Viridiplantae > Streptophyta > Bryopsida > Funariales > Funariaceae > Physcomitrellopsis > Physcomitrellopsis africana. The sequence goes on along the minus strand of JAWRVF010000105.1, from coordinate 259,090 downwards.
TAATCTTAATTGGTAAAAAATATATATTTGTTGAATAGAAAAATCTATCAAATTATTATAAACAAATTTTTCCAATGGCAAAAGAGCTGTCTAATCATCTTAATGATAATTAATAGTACACCTCAAATATTGCTCCAAAACTTAATTTATTCATTCTGTTTATTCATCAATTTGAAGGTAGAAGGTTAAAGATAATTTTATATCCACTTTCAATATCTTGAAAAGAATTTTTAAAAAATTTGATGCAAATTTAATCTTTCTATGTGATATAATATCCCTTGGCAATTCATAATAACAATAGATATTGTCAAAAAAGAGTTTAGTTGTTTCTTCACTTGTGATAGATTTTGTACATGATACAAAATATGCCATCTTAGTGAAATAATCTACAATCACAAATATAAAATCATATGAACTTGAAATTGATAGATGTATAATAAAATCTATAGAAACAAAAGACCATGGCCATTTCGATATAGATAATGATTGAAGAAGTTTGTAAGATCAATTACGAGTAATTTTTGATCTTAAACAAATATCAAATGACTCTACAAATTTTTTAATTACTTTTTACACTTGAAGCAACTAAAAATCTCTTCATATTAATTCTAATGTCTTGTTGTATCTAAAATATCCTACTACAAGGAAGTTGTGATGAACTTCAAGAGCATGTAGTCATGTTTTACCTTCTGAAATATACAAGTGTCCTTTGAAATAGAGTAGATTGCTCTTGAACTCAAACTTGGAAGTATTATGAGACTTAGATGAATTATTTTGAATATCATGAATAAGAGGATCTGAAGACATATTTTATTGGACTTGTTTAAAAAAAATTGAATCAATAGTAAATATTGATTTTATAGCTCAAAGATAAAATTATTTTGGTTTTAACAAGATTATTATTTATTGATCAAAAATTGCATCTCCTTCTTCTTGTGTAAGATAAGAACATGTAAAAAGGGCATTGAACAAACCTTGTTGTTTTTCTAGCCAATACGTGATAATGAACTTGAATCTTAACAAAGACATGCTCCAACAAGTGTAGTTACAATTCAAAACACGTGTTGATATAAAATACTTGAAGTTTTTGTGATCAATTGTTGTATAATAACATGGCCATTAGGTGAAAGAAAGAAAGGAATAATTATAATATATACAAGCTCAAATGATAATATTTTTAAAAATTATCTTAGAATTATAGATAACAGATAAGAAAGTAATAAAAATTAAAAAATACTAATACTGCTTTTTTATAGAAGAAGCTTATATTTATTTTGTATGGCCATAAATATGATAAAATAAAATAGATTAGAAAAACAAATAATACAAATATCTATAGGAAGGAATTAAGAATAGGTTTTAATAAAATGATATCTAGAAAAGACTGGTTGTGAACCTAGATTGTAATCAGACCTTGAGGTACAAAACTATGTACCTACAATAGATCGAGGGTTCTTTAGCAAATCAAAGCATTAGATTAGAGAGGAGACTTAAGAAGATTTATTTGAATATTTATTTTAAGGAATTTGGATAAAAACTAGCTTTGTAAGAGCTTTGCAAAGTCAAGGTTGTATTAAGTGACTTTGGATTTTATGAAGTAAAGAGGGATTTACAAATTTGAGCATTTTATAAATTTGATTATAGATCTATAAGTAAAAATTTGAGGTTTTGTGATTGTAGTTGTGATTAATATATATTATAAGTTTGAGCTTAATCAAATAATTTAATTAAAAGTTATTAAAATTTAAGTGGGTCAAGATTTCAAAAATTGGGATTTGAAGGTCAATGAGGGTTTTTCAGATATTTAACAATCTACTAATTGGATTGAGGTGAAAATTATTTATTTAGAAAATAGATTAGATTTTCTATTTGCATATGAATTTTGAGAATAATTAAACAGTGCAAAACATAGTTATTTGTATTGGGATTTTGATATCAAGGTTGAAAAAGAAGGGTGGCCTATACCCGAGTAGAAATTTGAACTTAACTATTGTTTAATAAATTGAATCTCCTTCAATTTTTTTGTACATGTTGTCAATTTAATTATTATAAATTGTGCAAAATTTAGACTAAGATCAATAGTTAGATCATTAGCCATTATAATTTCAATCTGCTATAGGATTTGATTAGGATTTATTAGAATTTGATTAAGATTTGTTAGGATTTGGTTAGAATTTATTAAGATTCATTTAGAATTTGATTAGGATTTGATTAGGATTTGAATATGATTTGAATAAGATTTGATTAGGGTTTGATAGGATTTAAATAGGATTTGAGTAGGATTTGAATAGAATTTGAATAGGATTTGATTAGGATTTGACTAGGATTTGATTAAGATTTTATTAGAATTTGAATAAGATTTGATTAGAATTTGAATAAGATTTGATTAGGATTTGATTAGAATTTAATTAAGATTTGATTAGAATTTAATTAAGATTTGATTAGAATTTGAATATGATTTGATTAAAATTTGATTAGAATTTGATTAGGATTTGAATAGGATTTGATTAGGATTTGATTAAAATTTGATTAGAATTTGACTAGAATGTGACTAGAATTTGATTATGATTTGATTAGGATTTCAATAGGATTTGATTAGAATTTGAATAATTTAAAAAAATATATATTTTATTATTTTTTTTGGATTTATATTAATATTTATTTTAAGATATTTTTATTATTTTTTATGATTTTTTTAGAAGTTTTTTAGGATTTTTGTATTTCTTTTATAATTAATTAAAAATTTGGTTAAATTTTTTTAATGGTTGAGTATATTTATTATTCTTAAATCAAATTATACATAATTCTATTAGATAGATTAGGACTTGTGCAAATTTCTTTTATCTTCTACAGTCAAATACCCAGTGCATTCTCAAGTAAGACTTCATAATATATAATATATTTGGTGAATCCGATGTGAAAAACTTGAGGTGGAAGGTAATCGTGTATTTTGATCTATTTGAATTATGGAAAAAAAAGATAAGAAAATGGAAGAAGGAGCTATGGATGGTATTTCAAGTGGAGCTATAAGTGGAAGTATTAGTGGAGGACAAGGTATGTTTTTTGATCCTAACTCTATAAGCATATTGGAAGTATTTGTTTTATTCATGCAATAGCAACAAGTTAAAGATCGCAAAGATAATATGTCAAACAAAGCATTACATGCTGTTATAAATAAAATTGATCAATTTGAAGGAAAAGATATTATAAAATATTTAAGATGTTATATAAAAAAAATAAAATTGAAATATATTTTTGAGAAGGACATGATTCAGTTATTTCAATTGTCTACTGCACCAAAGATAAGAAATCATATGAAGTCCATTATAGGACATTTCAAAGGTTTATAGAAGAAATTTTTTCAAACATTGAAGGATGAATATTTTTTAGAAGACAATGATCAAATTACAAAGAAGTCATTTTTTGAATGGATTGAAAGACCTAAGAAAGATCTTTAAGCAATAAAATTATTAAAAGAATTTGAAAGATAATATTCTCATTTATCAAAGAAAGAGAGGCAATTGTTGGATCTAAATAAAGTATAACTTTTTCTTCAAGCGGTTGATAGAAAGTTACAAAAATTAAAAATTTTGTTTGAAGATAAAGAAGAAGAAGAATAATTGGTATTAAATTAGAAAGAAGTGGAAGAGACAATAGGATTGCTTACAAAAGAGAAAGGAGAAAGGAGAAAGGGTGGGTATTCAAAGACCATTGTAAGCATCTAAGATAAAATTGCCTATTAACCATCTTATATCTATAATTCAACCTTTAATATCTATATCAAAAAAAAAAAAAAATGAATATAGATATAATCATATGTAGGATGAAAAATTTACAAATAAAATTTGCAAAACTTGAAGAGAAGGATCAATCATCAAGGATATTATCAAAACAAAAATTAGAACCAATGGTAGGTATAGTACATAGATATATGTAGTGTAATAGCATGGAACATTCAAGAAGGGAGTGTAAAGATTTTATAGAGGTGCTACATAAAGGAGTTGTTTTTTTAAAAATATGGTATGATATATTTAAAAGAAAGTAGAGAAAAATTGGAGATCAATTTTGGTAAAGGAAGAATGAAGGTATTTGTGAGAGATGCTTTTAAAGCACATATAATCTCAAGTAAGGAAGCATCAACATATTGGATAGAAGCAAATTGAGGCAAATATTTAAGTATAAATCTTAAACTTCCAAGAGAATCTAATTCTTTATGGACAAGTGTAATGAATTATGCTGAAAATAAAAAATTCACTACAAATGATTTAAAACGTATTAGTAATAATATTTGATAAATTATTAAGTAGAATAATCCAATAGATGGATTATCAATAAATGCTCATATTGCAAGGAATCAACATAAAGTATTAATAGAAAAAAAACAAAGAAGAAATAAAAATAATAAAGAGCCATCACAAAAGACTATAAGAAGAAATAAAGCAAGGCAAAAAAAAAAAATCTTATGCATAATGAAGAAGTGGAGAATGTTTCTATAAAAGAAAAAAAAATTCTAAAAATTCTAAAAAAAAAAAAAATACTCTTGCTTATAAATTACAATCAAATATTGAGATTGCTATAGATTTGAAGAAGATATTAGAAGAACAAATTTTAGGAAGAAAGATTGAATATACAATTGATGAAATTCTAGGGATTGGAAAGCAGGAATTTCATGAAGTTATTATTGATACAATAAAAATAAAAAAAAATGGCAATTTATAGAAGAGATTATAGCATCAAATACACAAGAAATAAAGGCAATGAAAAATAGTATAGATAAAGAAGATGAAATGCAAGTTTCAAGAGATGTTTTACGAGTTAGACTTACAAAGGAAGAAAATGGGATTCAACCATCTAATCATTATTCTTGAAATTATTAGACAAAGGCTACAATAGAAACTTTAATAAAATTAGGAGATTTAAAAGAATTAATTGTAGCATTAATTGATCATGGTTCCAAAGATGATAAGAGATGTCTAATATTTTTTAGGATTTGCTAATTATTATCGGATCTTCATCAAAGACTTCTCTCAAATTGTAGCTCCACTTACACGTTTGACCTGTAAAGACAAACTCCAATGGAATCAAGAAGCAAAAGTAATATTTGAAGCTCTGAAGACATTGTTTGTTTCTACACTAATCTTGCATTGTGTTGACTTTTCCAAGGCATTTTTTATGGAAACAGACGCATCAGACTTTGCCCTAGATGTGATTTTGTCACAAATGGAAACAGATGATAAACTTCACCCAGTAGCTTTTCATTCAAGAAAATTCTCAACAGCTAAGATTAATTATAAGATCCACGACAAAGAACTTCTTGCAATTGTGGATTCTTTTCAAGAATGGCGTCATTATGTAGAAGACGCTTCCAATCCAATCACCGTATATACAGATCACAAGAACCTCAAATATTTCATGTCGACACGTGTGTTGAATCGTCGTCAAGCTTGTTGGAGTATGTCTTTGTCAAGATTTGAATTCATTATCACTTATCGGCCAAGAAAACAACAAGGTTTCTCTGATGCCTTTTCTAGACGTTCTTATTTTGCACCAAAAGAAGGAGATGCAGCTTTTATTAAGATAAATAGATAATAGTAAAAATAGAATAAGTTACCAAGTAAAAGATATTATCTTAGGTAGATTGCTAATAGTCAAAGGGTTGTCTCTTGATAAGTGGAAAGGCCATCCTATGCATATGGTATGGCCAAGGACCAAAGAGACAAAGTCAAGAGGATTAAAGATATCCTAAGGAAAATCCAAAGATTAGGTAAGAGTATAAAGTATATGCCATAGGATATACTTGAGGTAGGTGAGATGCCAAAGTATCTTATGGGCATAATGGATATGCTAAAGGCATATAGGATATGCTAAAGACATATAGGATATGCTAAAGGTATATTGAATATGGTAAAGATATATTGGATATGCTAAAGGTATATTGGATATACTAAAGATATATCCTTATAGAAGATAAGATGCCAAAAGATATACTTGGTATATCCTTTGATGAATGTAAAAGTTAAAGGATGGATGTTGTCGTTAAGAGCAGCAACCACCACCTATAAGTAATGGGTGTTGGAAGAGAGAGTTATCTCATTTTCATACTTCTCTTATATGCAACCTTGCTGATTTCTACTTACTTGTGTTATGCTTGTTGTGTTTCTTCAATAGCTTTTGAGCAACAAAGAATGGCCCTCTTGAAATCGGATCAATTTCATCTTCGAGCAATGAAATCAATATTAATTGTTGATTCAACTTTTTTCAAGCAAATTCAATCAATTATACCTTCAGACCTTCTTGTTTATGATATCAAGAATAATTCTTCTAAAACTCATGATTCTTCTAAATTTGAGTTCAAGAATAACCTATTATATTTTGAAGGACACCTATATGTTCCAGAAGGAGAAGTACGTTTATATATTTTTCAAGCACGTCATGATTTTTCAACGGCAGGACATTTTGGATACAACAAGACTTTGGAACTTATATCAAGAGATTTTTGGTGGCCTCAAATGTGAAAGGTAGTCAAAGACTTTGTATAATCATGTGATATCTGCTCAAGGTCAAAGACTCCTTATCATCAACCTTTTGGACTTCTTTAGCCATTACTTATTTCAGAACAACCATGGTCTTCTGTTTCTATGGATTTCATCATAGATCTTCTAAGCTTAAGATCTTATAATTCTATATTTGTGATAGATCGATTCACTAAGATGGCACATTTTGTGCCATGCACAAAATCTATCACAAGTGAAGAAACAGCTAAGCTTTTCATTGATAATATCTATCGCTATCATGGATTATCTAAGGATATTATATTGGATAAGAGAATTCAATTTGTGTCAAGATTTTGGAGAATCCTTTTCAAGATCTTAAAAGTGGATATAAAATCATCTTCAGCTTTTCATCCTGAAACTGACGGACAAATAGAGTGCTTGAATCAAGTCTTGGAATAGTACTTAAGGTGTACCATCAACTACCAACAAGATGATTGGACAACTCTTTTGCCATTGGCAGAGTTTGTTTATAATAATACAATACATTCTTCTATGCAACAAACATCTTTTTTTGCCAATTATGATTACCATCCACGACTTGATATTTTTGACTTTTCAAAAGTTGATAATCTAGCGGCAAAAGATTTGACAAATTATTTGTCAAAATTATATGCAATAATGGAGGTACAATTAAAAGAAGCTCAAGAATGAAAAATAAATAAATGTAGATGTATATTGTAAGGAACAACCACAATTCAACATGGGAGACAAGGTATAGTTACTTCGTCGCAATATCAAGACTACTCATCCTTATGATAAGTTGAATTATCGTAGGCTTGGACTTTTTCGTATTTCTGAACAAATCAATCCAATTGCATATTGATTACACCTATTAGAATCCATGAAGATCCATCATGTATTCCATGTGTCACTACTCAAGTCATACAAGATAGTGGATATACAAAGAAGAAGACAAATGCCACCACCTCCTATAAAAGTAGACAACGATGAAGAATTTGATGTTGAAGAGATTTTAGATTTAAGGCAGCGCCAAAATCGATTAGAATATCTTGTGCATTAGTGCGGATATGATATTAGTGAATACACATAGGAGCCATCTAAGAATCTAGCGAATGCATCAATAAAAATCAATGCATTTTATCGATGACATCCGTCAAAACTAAGATAAAAAAAATCAAGAAAATCTTTGCTATAAAGCAAAGCAGATTCTATAGAGGTTTCATCCTATCTTGTATCATTGTTTGTTATTTCTTTAGATTTATTCATGCTAAAGAGATGGAGGATCAACAACTAGCAAATTCAGCTCAAGAGCCATCATTTGTTGATTTATTAGACAAGACATTATGACTATCACAACCTTCAAGACAACAAAATAGAGATGAAGATCCTCAAAAATGACATGTCCTTCCTAGGATTGATGGCAAAATACAATATATTTGGTATCATGACCTTGAAAGAGACTCCTGATGTTTGGTGATACTTTTAGAGATAGGAACTACTCCTGATGGTGTTCCTAATGTTTTCTTTGAAGGGAGTTATGAAGGCCTCAATAATGATTAAATAACAGGGTGATCCTCTTACCTTGATATGAGACATTATCGATGGCTGAAAGGACCTATCAACTACCTTCGAAGGAAACAAAGATCAGAGTATGTGGCAAGTACAATTTGACGTATCTTGGACTTCTTCAACATATAATTACCGCTCCTCGTGGAACTCGTCTTTAGAAGAGGGGGATAATATCACGAATATAAGATTTATTCTAATAATTATCTAATTAATATAAATCAATAGAAATAAGTAAAATAAGTTCATTTGATAATATCTAAAAGAGAAGCTTCTTAGAAGCTTCATAGATGCGGAATCACCTTTATACATGTCTATAAGTGATTGGTAGGTTAGAAACTTGGTCAACAAGCTAGCCACATGGCACAAGTCAAGTACATAGCTTACGGAACAAGTCAAGTACATGGCGCACATGTGAAAAACTAATCATGCAAGTTTGACATGTATCTTGCAAATTAGACCCATGTAAGAGGTCTAATAGAATATTGCCACGTAGTTCTTAGTTAGATAGTATTTATAGAGGCAAGAGTGAAGCCTTCTTCTCTCTTGTAAATTCCTTTTTTGCTTCTATTCCAGATTCAAGAGTCTATAGTTTTCTTATCTTGTGGCAATAGCCATTCTAGTTTTTTTTAATATACATACTTTCTTACTTCTATTTTGTTATTCTTCTTGATAGAAGTTTCATATGTTTATTTGCTTTCATTGAGTACTTGTCCTTGATACCTTAGCTCGGTCAAATCAGGCAGCCACAATCGCAAGTTGGACCTCCTTTACAAACATCTTCAATTCTAATGGATATAGTAAGTTAACTAATATAAACATAACAAATAAATCTAGCATTTGGTTATTTGGCCATTTACGAAGGATATTTGCTACTCGGCTATAATATGACTACACTGCTTCTCTTGGTACCATTCTACTATTCATTAATCTTTTTCTAAGATGTTCTTCAAATCATATTGGTTGAAAATGGGTCAAAAACGCATTTTTCAATGCCTCCCAATTAGAAAATTGATCCATGGATTGGCAATTATACCATTCAAATGTCATGTCTTTCAAGGTCGTTGGCAATCATCTTAACCAAATATCTTCAGTTCTACCATTATTGGCTACACATGCAGTCAAGAATTGAGACAAGTGTTGATCTGGGTCGGCTCTTGGCAGACCCTTAAAGGTAGGTAATGGAGCTACGCTAGTATTGTAATCATCCAGCACACCTATTTGGACCGCAATTGGAACTGCTAGATCCCCCGTCGCCATTGAAGGTGATACTATTCTGCTTAATTTCTTATTAAAATAAACGCTCCCTCCTCCAATTATCTTTTTTGAATTTATACTTTTCTATAATTTACTATTAATATCTACAAATAATTTTGTTAATTGAACTTGAGGTGAAAACAACAGATTTTAAAACACACTAAATTGGCTCTTATTGGCAAGCAATACATGTCTTTCTGAAGAATTAGTCTTATTAGAATTGGCTGTATCCACTATTGAAAAAGTAACCAATGGAGTACCCAATTCTTCTAAGCTCTATTCTCTTTTTGTTAATGGGCTCAAGAGATATGCTGGGCTATTGACCAAATTATTCGCGAGTACTCTTGGCAATTTTCTTAACAATATATATGTCTAAAATATTAAAGATCTTTCATGTTCTTGATATGCTTGGATGTGCTGACAAGCATGCAACCATGATTTAATCCAACTCTATCGATGCTTCCTTTTTAGCTTCTGTTCTTACTCGTCTCATAATAAATTTCTTGCTTGCACTCTCTCGTATCTTCTTTTTAACTGATGTATTTTTTTAAGAACAATGTTCTTGTTCCTATTAACCATAATCTTTCATCAACTATTATTGACATTGTTTTCTATCTCTAATTTAACTACACATTCGATTTCACTTCTCAACCAAGACTAGTTTTATAACCTCTTCATACAACATCTTCAACTACACGTTCGGTAGTTAATTCTTAACACTCAATACTATTGTCAATCTCTGGCAGCAGTGCCAAAATGTGGTTCTGTCATTTTACTTACTCTACCAATATTGCCTAGAATAAACTTATAAAGGGAGATTCAAATACAAGGAAAGACTAATCGCATTGAATTAAACTGTCAAGATCACACAACTAACCGCCTCCAAATATCAGAGTCCAATACACACGTAAACGCTTAAAAACAATGTCATCTACTCTATCGGTACTACTACTCCGTAACTAAGAATAAACTTTGTGACCCAATCTTTCACAAATTCTCCTACTGTAATCTGTTATTTTCCTCCAACCGCATAACAACATCCAATAATATTACAATATCTCAATACACTGCTTATACTTGCTTCACTCTCCAATCACTAGAAATAACTTCTCACTAAGAACTTCTTCCGAAACGAATCATCTCTCTCTAAAATTTTCTTTCATTGCTCAATTCTCACAGCCAATACGACATAACATTTTCACTCACAATCAAACTGCATCAACATATCCAATCTTTGGTTGCCAATTTGCCACACCAAATTCAAGCAACAATCGATTATAATTCCTTATTCATCCATTATAAAATTGAATTATTTATTTTTATTACTGTACTCTATGATCGACATGGTTCAATCAATCGGAATGAAATCCAGATTCTCCACTACAATCTAAAAACAAAAAAAACAAGAGTTAGTACTAAGCTTATCCCAACTCAATACTATCACAGTTTAGCCCCAACTCCTCCATACCAAATCACTTTATACTTATCTTGACTATGTTAACTGCTACACAGCTGATGATAACTATTTTTTTTAACTTTCTCATTCATTTTGCTTTCTAAATTAGCCATTCATTGGCTTATTACCTACTTTTAATCCTACAAACTATATATCGTAAATCATAAAATTTCTACCCATTCTACAATTATGCTATTAATTTTTAAAATAAGGTACAACCACCATTTGGTCCTATCTATAATTTATTACAAAATGAGCTTGGTGCATTAAAAAAGTATATTTATAAGAATCTAGCAAAAAAGTTTATACAACATTCAAAGCCTCTTGTTGGTTCTCCAATATTTTTTATCAAGAAAAAAGATAGATTCTTATAAATGTGTATTGACTACTATAGCCTTAAGAAGGTGATAATAAATAACCATTATCCATTATTATTGATATTTAGACTTTTTGATCAATTAGAATAAGTAAATATTTATATAAAAATAGATCTTTGATGTGCTTATAACTTAATATATATTAAAAAAAGAGACAAATTTTATCACAACCAAGAAAAGAAAAGAAACTTCATCTAATTGTATTTCACTCCAAGAAATTTTCAGTTATAAAAATTAATTATAAAATCTATAACAAAGAACTTCTTACCATTACAAATCCTTTGTAAGAATGGCACCATTTGCTTAAAAGTATTTTATATCCAATGACTATTTATACAAATCACAAAAATCTTAAGTATTTTATATTGGCTTATATTTTAAATTGCTGCAAAACTCATTGAAATATGTCTTTTTCTTATTTTGATTTCAATATCATGTATTGATCTAAAAAACAATAAAGGTTGTCAGATGCTTTATCTAAGCATTCATATCTTCTACCAAAAGAGGGAGAGGTAGCATACAATTAATAACAAATAATACTCTTAAAATCTAAGTAGATTTATCTTCAAATAATATCTATATCAATTCTAATGGATTCTTCATTTTTTGATCAAATTTATATAATAATAGCTATAAGTTTTCTTATCCTTGATATTAAATAATGTGCTAATAATATTCAAGATGATTTTAGAAAATTTAACTTTGAAGATAAATTTTTTTATTTTAAAGAACATTTATATATTCTAGAAGGATTAGCATGCCTTCATGTTTTGTAAGCATGCCATGACTTTCTTGCTTTTTAACATTTTGGATTTAACAAGATATTGAAACTGCTTTCTTGAGATTTTTTCTGATTTCAAATATGAAAGACCATTAAGGAATTTATATTTTTATACAAAATATATCCTAAATAAAAAAAAATCCTTGATATTGCTTGTATAGACTTCTTCAACCACTACATATTCTAAGACAACCTTGGTCTTTTGTTTCCATAGACTTCATTACGGATCTTCCACCATCTAATTCTTTTGATACCATATTTGTGATTATCAATTGATTTATTAAGATGGCACATTCTATTCTTTGCAAAAAAATAATTATAAGTGATTAATAATGTCTATGAAATATAATAGATTGTCAAATGATATTATATTAGATCAAGGACCGCAAATTGTATCTAAGTTTTTAAAACCACTATTTGAGATCTTTTAAATAAACATTAAATTGTCTTCAACATTCTACCTACAAATTGATGGTTAAATAGAGTAAGTTAATAAAATTTTGGAGTAATATTTAAGGTATACCATCAACTACCAACAAGATGATTGGACTTCTTACTTGCAACTTATCAAATTTGCCTATAACAACACCACTTATGTTTTACTCAACAAACATCTTTCTATGCTAATTATAATGATACATCCTATTTTCTATCCTTTTTTTTTGGAACATTATAAAAAATTAAGCATATCAAGAAAACTATAAATATTACTACCTTATATTGAAGTAAATAATCATAAAAAATTTGAAGTAGAAGAAGTACTAAAATAAAAGATAAGATAAGAATAATTAAAATATTTTTTATATTGAAATGGCTATACCATTAATAATTATATATGGGAGCCAATTCATAACTTAATCAATGCACCTCATAAGGTATAGGAATTTCATTAACAATATCCCTTCAAATTCAAAGCAACAACACATGTATCAATTATCTAATAATATTATCATATTATTTAAATTATAAGGCTTCAACATAATACTTTCTAAGTTTTTTAAATTCTTTTTAGGAAGAGGAGAAAATAATTGTAAAAGTTTTAAGATTAATTCTTATATAATATAAATAATATATCTAATATCATTTCATTCTATCTAAAATTTATTATTTATTTATTTTTTAGTATATTAGCCATAGAGTGTCAAAGAAGATGATACCTTATAAATGAGGTCATTTCAAGAAAATAATTCACATTCTTGATTCCAAGAAGAAGAATTGTTTGAATTATAAAGGCGTCAAAAAAGTACCTAATAGTCAATTAGTAGTAATTGCCATTGAAATCAAACTTACTTATGAAGACTATTTAGAAACTATATTTAAAAGATGTTTCTACAATGAAGATATAAAAGTATAAGTTTGATCTCAAATAGAAGATATTAGTCATTATTATTAGTTACAATGACCTAATGAAATTTTTAATTCAAAAAAGACAACTAAAATATGTTGCAGAGACTATAAAATACATCTTTAATTTTCTTCATCTTTAAATAATGTTTTCTTTATTACTTGTGTAGGAACTCAAAACGAGGGAGGAAGGTGATGTGACAAAGGTCCATCTAAAAAAGATTTCAGAAGATTTTAGAAGGTTCTTGAGATTGCTTCATATTGAAGCAATAAGAAAACCATTGAAAAAGTGTCTTAAGATGACTTGATGGCAAAGTCTTCTATAAGAAGCTTCTTAATTCCTAATATACATAGGTGTTAAAGATGAGGGGCTTCTCAATCTCAACAATATATATCTTATAGTCTAGTTTGGACCTTTTAGTCTTATTTTTATTCTTGTATTATATTACTTTGCAATAAGACTCATATATTACATTATATTTTTATAGTCTTATATAATTTTTTAATCTTATTTATAATATATATAGATATTATGTAAAAATAAATATTTATATTTAAATTTTAAATTTTTAAATTTTAAATTTTTAAATTTTAAATTTTTAAATTTTAAATTTTTAAATTTTAAATTTTTAAATTTTAAATTTTTAAATTTTTAATTTTTAAATTTTAAATTTTTTAATAGATAAATATTTATAAAAAATCAATATAAAATATTTCAATAATATCAAATATATTTTTATTATATCACATATTATCATGATTTAGTTGATGTATCATTCAATATAATGGTTATAATATAAATTTATTTGAGATATAACATCTAATTAATGCACATAATTTAAAATCAAAGTATTATAATTTTGAATAACATGTCAAAAAATATTTGTAAATTTAAAAAAAAAAATATTTTAATAAAATAATTTTTAATCTTAAATATTATACTAATTATAAAAAAAAAATTATCAAAATCATCTAGATTAAGAATATATTTAAGAGAAAGAAAAAATACAAAGACTTATTATTCAAAGTTTAAATTCTAATACTTCTTTATTAATTCTATTGTCCAAATTTTAGTACTTTAGATGTATATTAAACTACAATCTAATAGTTAAAAAGTTTAGCTCAAATTTTGTTACAAGTTAGAGAGGCTTATTGACTACCTTTGGTTGTTGCTAAATTTTTGTATCTCTTGTCAAATATCAATCTACAAATACTAAATTCAATAACAATTTTTTGTGCTAAAATTTATTAACAGTAGATATAATCTATATTAAGAAGATTTTTACATTGGCAATTGATTTGAACTAAATTGCATACAATTCAAATTCAATCAAAGAATAATAAAGTTAAAATAGAGCAAATAGTAATAAACACATTCTATTACATAAGTAGTTCAAATAGACTTTTAAATTGAATAAATTAGTAATGGTAATAAAAAAGGAGTTCTAGCCAATACAACCATGTTATATACTTATACTACTTCTATCTAATTATAGAAGCTAATCAACTTTTTCTTGGCAACTACTTATTATTCCGCTATCATACTACATTTACGTGCAGTAAATAAAAATATTAAATATCTTGTATCTATTATTAATATATGTGTGAGTGCTAGAGGTTATTTTAGAAGATATTATAAGAAGAGGATTTATTATAACCACTTAGTTAGTGAATTAAAATAGCTATTTGTTTTGTTCCTACCTTATTTATATCCTAGAATAGACTCTTTTGTAATTAGAAGAAAAGTAAAGGTTGTTTTACCTTTCTTGTTGACTTTTGAGATAGAATGGACCTTGTGAGGGATAAGAAAGAAGAGCATGGTGTGAATAAGGCCCATCCAATAGGATTTGGCTGCCCATGTGAGCGTCTCATAGTCTAATATGGAAAGAAAGGAAGATATACTCCTCTTGCTAGACCGAGAGGGGAGGCAGTTTTTGAATAGTGAACTTTGGAGAGAGATAGCTCCGTAGATATAGAAGTGTTTGTAATGAAAATTAGTGGGTGTATTCTTCAAGTTGTGAGGATTCTAGAACCTACTCACTTGCTTGTTTTAGAGTTGTGAACAAAACATTATGCTTGTTTTAATAGAGTAGAGTTTGCTGCCACCCGATGAAGAGAGGCAAAAATTTCGAGCTGCTACTGCAAGTTTGATTTCGACTCTTTCTTAGTGAAATTTATAGAGAGTGTGGAAAATTGTATTAGCTTTCTATCAAGACAACTCTTGTAGCATTTGGAGTCGGAGAGCAAAAGTTGTGAGCTTGAGAGTGGGAAAGGGTTTGCTGCCATCCGACGAAGAGGGGTAGAGACTTTGTTCAATCACCCAAGTCGGAAAGTCTCTTCAATCCTTTTGATATTTTAGATGATTATAGTATTTTGTGTAAGCTTTCTACAAAAACAAAAATCAATACATTTGGAGCTTTGATGAAAGTTTTATGACCCGTGAAGTGTCAAAGAGGGCAAATTGTTGCTAGGGTTTGAAGAGTAGAATCAACTAGCTACAAAATCTGGAGTTTGAGAGGGAGTTTGAGAGGCATGCATGCAAAATTTTAGAACAAGTTAGATGATGGAGTGAGCTTTCTAAAAAGCTATTGCATGTCCAATTTGGAGAAGGGAAGTGATCACAACAAAGGCTGAAGTGAAGAGGAGCTTTGCTGCCTTTGCATTTGCTTGGAAATTTTAGCGCCTACTTCTTTTAGCCATAACTTTTAAATGGTAAGTCATCTATTTGTGAAAATTTGATGTGTTTTACAATGGATTATTGACTTTCCATAGGCTATAAGCACGCTTGATTCGACCTTTGGATGAATTTTTAGTAATTTATTTAATTTCAGCTTGTTGTATAACTTGTATTCCTCATATATAGTTGTATTTTGAGGTATACTTGAATACATACACACTTTGCTTATACCTTTTATATAAGTATACATACTTATATTTATATCAAGTATTTATATAAATATTTTATAAGTATTATATATAATATTTGTACAAGTATTTGTATAAGTATTATACCAAGGATTATATAAGTATTATACAAGTATTTGTATAAGTATTATTCAAGTGTTTATATTTTATACTTGTATAAGACTTGTACAAGTATAATACAAGTATAATTTGAAAGCTTGAACAAATATTGTGCAAATATAGAAGATACTTGCACGGCTTCCTCTCATGTTCCCTGCTAGTTCTAGTAGCAGCTAGGAACTTTTTCCCCAAGGCGAATTCTCTCTACCCGACATAATTGGTGCTTCCACTGAGAGCTGCTTTGGGGCTACTAGTTTTGGCTAAGGTAATATGGAGGATACTGGAGGGGCTTCCTCTGGAGCCCAATCAAACATGGATACCATTCTAGGAGCTTTGGCAATATTTATGGATCAATATAAAACTCAAGCTGGAGGTAATGGAGCTACCAAGGCTTTGAAGGGTGTTGTTGACAAGATTGGAAGATTTGACGGGAAGGACATCACCAAGTTTTTGAAGGTTTATATTTGTGAGATGGAGGTGCAACAGGTACCTGAGGCTCGAATGATACAAACTTTCACATTAGCTATTGTGCTTGAGATTTGTGAGAAAGTGGAAGAAATGTGAAGGGATGCAAATGTTACTACTTGGATGACATTTGAAGAGAGATTGCGTGATGAGTATTTTGAAGAAGACTCAGAGAGGATGACCAAGAGGTCTTTTATTGATTGGATTGAATAGCGGCCTGGAAACACTATGGGTCCAAATGAATTGTTGCGAGATTTTGAGAAGAAATACAACCAATTGCCTTTAGTAGAAAGGCATCTTTTTGATACTAGGAAGGCTGAGTTGTTCTTGCAAGCAGCAGATGATGCTTTGGAAGATAGACTCTTTTTGCTTTTAGGTGATCGAACCACCAAAGGAGGTTTTACAAATGATTGGAGGAGAGTGGAGGAAGCAGTCGCTCTTGTGGCAAAGCAACGAAGAATGAAATCCAGAAGTGTGACAATTTAGATGGATGTAGCACCAAAGCCTGCTACAAAAGCTTCCAAGGTATCATTTGCTCCAACCTCTTCAACAACATCTCCTAAGATAGTCAAGACAGTTGAAGAAAAAACTTTAGATGAGCTTATAAAGGATATTAGGGATTTGAAGGTGGAAATGAATGAATTAAAAAAATCCCAAGACCCTCAATCATCTGAAGGTGCAAGATCATTTGTGAAGAGATGCATTTATTGTGATGGAGAGGACAGTCACAATCTTCGAAGTTGTAAATCATGTGATGAAGCTATTAAAGCAGGCATTATTGTCTTCAAAGATGGTAAGATTCATGATGCATCTACTAACTTGCCTTTGAGTACCAACTTTGGCAAGGGAGGGATGAAAAAGCTTATGGAAGAGAAGATGGAAAGGTCTAATTGTTTACATGGACAAGGTGCTGAGACATTCCATATAGGAGTGGAGCAACAAACAATTAAGACTTTAGAAGCTCCATCTGTTGAAATTTTGCGCAGAGGGGCTCAAGCCATTCGAAATGTCACTGGTTGGGATGACCCTGTTGAAACAACTAGCATCAAAGTTTTTTTAGGTCAAGTTCAAGACAAAACTAAAGACTATGATGTCTTTGTTGAAGAGAAGAGTAGGCGAACCTTTGAGAATGATGATACACAGGAGCCAATATCTAAGAGAAAAATCCAGGAGCTCAAAAAAGATGAAAAGGTAGAAGGTCCTGCTGCTCATACACGGCAAAGACCTGAGAGGTCCCCTGTCTTTGATCATCCAGGAGAAGGGCCACTTCTAAAGGAAAAATGGGAGGAGAGGATAGACAATGCGAAAGAAAAGAAAATGGAAGTTGATTCTAAAGGAAAAGATAAGGGACCTGCCTATAAGCTTCAATCTGACATTGAATCTTCCATTGACATGAAAGGGGTGTTGGAAGAAAGAATCTTGGATGCGAAGATTGAATTTACATTGAGAGAGGCTTTTGGCAGTGCTAAAAAAGATTTTCATGAATTGATCATTAATGTCATTAAAAGGAAGAGACAGATGTCAGATGAAATAGTGCCCCAAGAGAGTGAAAGTGATCTGCACTTACCCTGACGCAACTGATTCGTCTACCGACGAGGAGGACAACTTTCGCTCTCTGCGAAGTTTGCAGCGGAGATTTGTGCAGGAGATTCATATGTCTAACGAGTTCATTGCTGCCGAAGAGTTGTCGTTAGATAGTGAACTCGACAAACCTGGGATCAGACACCAACGATTAGAGTAAAGAGCCATTGAAGGCTCAAGTATTCTCATATGCATTTTCTCCTTTAATAAGTCAACTAATTTGGAAAGCAATGCTCGTGGAATTGGTATTGGCTTCAAATCCCATGGCACATGTGGTACTGTAAAAATATCCATAGGTGCTACTAAACCTGGTCGCACACATCCAATCTCATCTGGTGAAGAGGCAAAGGCCTTTTCATGTTTTGAAAGCATCTCTTGAAACATCTTTTGTTCTTGTTCTAACAAGAATTCTCTCCCTTTAATCTTCAAATTTGCTAATGTTTTTTTAGTAAACTTGTGTCCAATCTTCCTAGCTTCTCTTAAACTTGGCTCCTTCTCTCCTTGTTTGACATGCTCATCAGTATCCAATGGAAGTTGAGTTGCTATAGGCTTTATCTTTTTGGCCACTGTTTTATATTTTGTATTTACCACGGCCTCAAGATCCAACTTATAAATTTGGCATAAATCCTTGCTTTTCATTGCATCTATTATTTCTTGGTACAATGCTCTCGAGTGAATTTCAATCACAATATCTGTACCATTACTTTCTTCTTTTTTAATCTACAAGTTGCATAAAACTTACAATATATCATCTCCAATGCCTTTTTTTTCATATATTTCAAAAATATACTTACCATTAAAAAGAGCCTTTATATTTTTTAGATTTTTTTCCATCTTTTTAATGATCTTTTTATTTACAAGGTCCAGATCTTTTATATCCGTAAAATTCACAAACCCACACTTAGTCATTCCAACAAATCCACTTTTAATGCCATGTATATTGGGGAGCTCAAAAATATTTGGTCCTTCTACACCCGTGGATCCCCATTCTCCACGAGTGCAATTCAGAAATCCGAAAAGTATAAAGAATTAGGCAGAGGCCCATCCCTAAGACAAACTCGATGCCTCTCATATTCAGACTTCACTGTTAAGAATTGTACAGATTTCTTGCCATCACAGCTTCGAATTCGTACATAATGAGATCCATCATTCAACACCTTGGTTTCCATTCTTGATGCAGTGATATAAGGTTGTCCTAATATCACGGGATAAGCACTATCATTTTGAACAAAAAAATTTTGTTCTACTTCCACATCTCCAATCTTTGTCGCAATTGCCGGACAAGCTCCAAATAATTGTGTTCGCCCACAATTTGCAGCCCTCATAACCCATCCATGATTAGTATCAATTGGCCATTTATTTTTCTCATAAATATTTTGAGACATAATGTTTATCTCTGAGCCATGGTCCACAAGAGCCAAAACTGATTCATCTAATCCTCCAAGTTTGACCCTTGTCTCTGTGGTAGCTCTAGCCCAAAATGGTTGAATATAATCCATTCCTTCCTTGTCTTCTCTATCAATCCCATGCACAATTGCACAATCAAAGGTCCTCACTTCTACCTCAGTATTTCTCCCATGTGCTGCCACAGATACTAATCCATCCACTGCTTCTTCTTTCTCTTCTTGAGTTTGCAAGGCCTAGATCTTTATGTCATAGCTTCTCATTTCCTCTTTGTTATTTTCCACCATCTTCTTACATTCCACAAAACTTTTATCTTTGGTCATATCACTCTTGTTGCTGACCACACAGGTTTGTGCAAACATTTATAAGATCATATCTTCCTCCTCATTAGTCAAATAGTCATTTTTTTCTTTAACCATTTGATTATTATTAGCCTTCTCTTCCATAGTTATTGGATCACACATCAAAGCAAATACTTGTCCAATTTCAAATTCCTCATCTTTAGTCATATGCATGTCCAGAGCCTTCATCATGACTGTTTCATATGTCATCTGTCTCTTCCTCTTAATGACATCAATGATCAATTCATGAAAATCTTTTTTAGTAGTTCCAAAAGCCTCTCTCAATATAAATTCAATCTTTGCATCCAAGATTCTTTCTTCCAACACCCCTTTCATGTCAATGGAAGATTCAATGTCAGATTGAAGCTTATAGGCAGGTCCCTTATCTTTTCCTTTAGAATCAACTTCCATTTTCTTTTCTTTCGCATTGTCTATCCTCTCCTCCCATTTTTCCTTTAGAAGTGGCCCTTCTCCTGGATGATCAAAGACAGGGGACCTCTCAGGTCTTTGCCGTGTATGAGCAGCAGGACCTTCTACCTTTTCATCTTTTTTGAGCTCCTGGATTTTTCTCTTAGATATTGGCTCCCCTGTATCATCATTCTCAGAGGTTCGCCCTCTCTTCTCTTCAACAAAGACATCATAGTCTTTAGTTTTGTCTTGAACTTGACCTAAAAAAACTTTGATGCTAGCTGTTTCAACAGGGTCATCCCAACCAGTGACATTTCGAATGGCTTGAGCCCCTCTGCGCAAAATTTCAACAGATGGAGCTTCTAAAGTCTTAATTGTTTGTTGCTCCACTCCTATATGGAATGTCTCAGCACCTTGTCCATGTAAACAATTAGACCTTTCCATCTTCTCTTCCATAAGCTTTTTCATCCCTCCCTTGCCAAAGTTGGTACTCAAAGGCAAGTTAGTAGATGCATCATGAATCTTACCATCTTTGAAGACAATAATGCCTGCTTTAATAGCTTCATCACATGATTTGCAACTTCGAAGATTGTGACTGTCTTCTCCATCACAATAAACGCATCTCCTCACAAATGATCTTGCACCTTCAGATGATTGAGGGTCTCGGGACTTTTTCAATTCACTCATTTCCACCTTCAAATCCCTAATATCCTTTATAAGCTCATCTAAAGTTTTTTCTTCAACTGTCTTGACCATCTTAGGAGATGTTGTTGAAGAGGTTGGAGCAAATGATACCTTGGAAGCTTTTGTAGCAGGCTTTGGTGCTACATCCATCTGAGTTGTCACACTTCTGGATTTCATTCTCCGTTGCTTTGCCACAAGAGCGACTGCTTCCTCCACTCTCCTCCAATCATTTGTAAAACCTCCTTCGGTGGTTCGATCACCTAAAAGCAAAAAGAGTCTATCTTCCAAAGCATCATCTGCTGCTTGCAAGAACAACTCAGCCTTCCTAGTATCAAAAAGACGCCTTTCTGCTAAAGGCAATTGGTTGTATTTCTTCTCAAAATCTCGCAGCAATTCATTTGGACCCATAGTATTTCCAGGCCGCTATTCAATCCAATCAATAAAAGACCTCTTGGTCATCCTCTCTGAGTCTTCTTCAAAATACTCATCACGCAATCTCTCTTCAAATGTCATCCAAGTAGTAACATTTGCATCCCTTCACATTTCTTCCACTTTCTCACAAATCTCAAGCACAATAGCTAATGTGAAAGTTTGTATCATTCGAGCCTCAGGTACCTGTTGCACCTCCATCTCACAAATATAAACCTTCAAAAACTTGGTGATGTCCTTCCCGTCAAATCTTCCAATCTTGTCAACAACACCCTTCAAAGCCTTGGTAGCTCCATTACCTCCAGCTTGAGTTTTATATTGATCCATAAATATTGCCAAAGCTCTTAGAATGGTATCCATGTTTGATTGGGCTCCAGAGGAAGCCCCTCCAGTATCCTTCATATTACCTTAGCCAAAACTAGTAGCCCCAAAGCAGCTCTCAATGGAAGCACCAATTATATGTCGGGTAGAGAGAATTCGCCTTGGAAAAACGCTGGGTTCCTAGCTGCTACTAGAACTAGCAGGGAACATGAGAGGAAGCCGTGCAAGTATCTTCTATATTTGCACAATATTTGTTCAAGCTTTCAAATTATACTTGTATTATACTTGTACAAGTCTTATACAAGTATAAAATATAAACACTTGAATAATACTTATACAAATACTTGTATAATACTTATATAATCCTTGGTATAATACTTATACAAATACTTGTACAAATATTATATATAATACTTATAAAATATTTATATAAATACTTGATATAAATATAAGTATGTATACTTATATAAAAGGTATAAGCAAAGTGTGTATGTATTCAAGTATACCTCAAAATACAACTATATATGAGGAATACAAGTTATACAACAAGCTGAAATTAAATAAATTACTAAAAATTCATCCAAAGGTCGAATCAAGCGTGCTTATAGCCTATGGAAAGTCAATAATCCATTGTAAAACACATCAAATTTTCACAAATAGATGACTTACCATTTAAAAGTTATGGCTAAAAGAAGTAGGCGCTAAAATTTCCAAGCAAATGCAAAGGCAGCAAAGCTCCTCTTCACTTCAGCCTTTGTTGTGATCACTTCCCTTCTCCAAATTGGACATGCAATAGCTTTTTAGAAAGCTCACTCCATCATCTAACTTGTTCTAAAATTTCGCATACATGCCTCTCAAACTCCAGATTTTGTAGCTAGTTGATTCTACTCTTCAAACCCTAGCAACAATTTGCCCTCTTTGACACTTCACGGGTCATAAAACTTTCATCAAAGCTCCAAATGTATTGATTTTTGTTTTTGTAGAAAGCTTACACAAAATACTATAATCATCTAAAATATCAAAAGGATTGAAGAGACTTTCCGACTTGGGTGATTGAACAAAGTCTCTACCCCTCTTCGTCGGATGGCAGCAAACCCTTTCCCACTCTCAAGCTCACAACTTTTGCTCTCCGACTCCAAATGCTACAAGAGTTGTCTTGATAGAAAGCTAATACAATTTTCCACACTCTCTATAAATTTCACTAAGAAAGAGTCGAAATCAAACTTGCAGTAGCAGCTCGAAATTTTTGCCTCTCTTCATCGGGTGGCAGCAAACTCTACTCTATTAAAACAAGCATAATGTTTTGTTCACAACTCTAAAACAAGCAAGTGAGTAGGTTCTAGAATCCTCACAACTTGAAGAATACACCCACTAATTTTCATTACAAACACTTCTATATCTACGGAGCTATCTCTCTCCAAAGTTCACTATTCAAAAACTGCCTCCCCTCTCGGTCTAGCAAGAGGAGTATATCTTCCTTTCTTTCCATATTAGACTATGAGACGCTCACATGGGCAGCCAAATCCTATTGGATGGGCCTTATTCACACCATGCTCTTCTTTCTTATCCCTCACAAGGTCCATTCTATCTCAAAAGTCAACAAGAAAGGTAAAACAACCTTTACTTTTCTTCTAATTACAAAAGAGTCTATTCTAGGATATAAATAAGATAGGAACAAAACAAATAGCCATCTTAATTCACTAACTAAGTGGCTATAACAAATCCTCTTCTTATAATATCTTCTAAAATAACCTCTAGCACTCACACATATATTATTAATAGATACAAGATATTTAATATTTTTATTTACTGCACGTAAATGTAGTATGACACCGCTCTAATGTGCTCTAATCTAAGTGTATAAATCTTAGATGGCTTAGATATCTGCGATCTACCTTAGAGCTTATTGATCAAAGTCTTTCTATTGTTTAAATTCTAATTTGTCATAACTCAAGTATCCAGTTCTTATGTAGGTCAAGTATCTCCAACTTGCTTTAAACCTTGTTGGTCCAAGTCTTCCTATTATTTCTATCCTATTGATTCAGATCTACTATTTAGTTAATCAAATCAATTAATAATAGTTATTCAAAGGACTCATAGTATTTCTAATAAAAAAATTTAAATCATATTAGTATTTAAATATATATAATAATAAAAAAAAAATTAAGTTATACTAATATATATAATAATAATAATAATAATCATAATAGTAAAAAAATTTAATTTAAAAATTAAAAATCAATATTTTTTAAATAAAATATTTTAATATAATATTTAAAATATTTTTAGAAGTTGAACATATATAAAGAATTGATTTTAAAATATCATAGATTTAAATTTGTTAAGCTTTAAAAATATTTAAGATTTAAAAAAATTATCAATAGACATAATCTTTATTTTTAAAAAAATTATTATTTTTAGTATTTCTATACATTGTGTAATTGATAAAATATACACCTACTATAGTTTAAATTATAGATTTTTTTTAAATCTTTAATTTTATATATCATTATGTATTTTAAAATTAAATCACCAAAATTTGATAAATTCTAAATTTTTATTAGTTTTATTTAAATATTTAAAAATATTCAATAATATTTTTTAAATATATATATATAATTTGATGTTATATCCATATTTAATTATTTATTTCAAAATCTAAATAAAATATTTATATAATAATACTTTTAGATAAAATAATAATTATTTAATAAAAATAATATAATTAGATTATATTTTTATTTTTATCTTTTAAGAAATAAAATAATATATTTTTTATTAATTAATATAAATATAATATTTTTTATCAATTAATGTAAATATAATATTTTTTTATGTTTTAAAATCAAGGTGCTAACTTGAATTGTACTATATATATTAAAAATTTGGAGATGATTTTATTTTATAGAGTAGTTGTATCTAGTATACCTAATATTTCTACTTTATTTGAAATCTTTTAAACTTCCTTAGATATTCTAATTTCTTTTTTAAGTCTTTTATAAATCAAATCTAATATATTTTTTTAACAACTATTATCACAATCTACTAACTTATATCAAATAATTCTTATTGTTTGTCATCCTATCATATTTCTTGTTTAAAATCCAATTATTTTATTATTTCCAAATATTCCAAAAGTATATTTTAACAATTAATAGCCACAAAATTTTATGTCTTTGATAAAAATAAGAGCTTTTTTATAAATTACTTATTATAGATTAAATATTAATTATAATATATATTTTTTAGCTTTTATTTACTAAGATAAGAAAAAATTATAACTTTTTATTTTTAAATCTACTAAAAATCAAGGCATTCTAAAATCTTGTATATGATTGTTTTTAATATTTCTAGAATACAAAGATGATAAGAATTATTAAATTTTATTGCCAAGATTTTGTCTCTATGTATTCATTGATATTTACCTATGTCAAATAAGCAATAATTAGAGTTATTTCTTTTTTGGTTTTGGTCTTATCTACTAGATATGTCTAATTCATGTAATAATATAAAAATAGTATCTTGTCTCATTTTTTCTATTTAGATAGGTTTAAAATATATATATATATATATATATATATATATATATAATTATTATCCTATATAAAATTATTTGAATAAATTATTAGATTATTTACTAGTTTTTTTAAAAAAATAAAGATTTTTTTTGGTTAGACTTTGTTATGCTGTTATATATATAAAGCATCACCTAAATTAGATCTAATATCCTTTAGAGCTCATTTAATGTATTCAACTTTAAATCTTTTTGTAATGAATAGTTTGTTCTATTTTCCAAATATATAATTTGGATTATATTACTATTAAGAATAGTTTTTTTTTTTTTTTTTTTTTTTTTTTTTTTTTTCTTGTTTTTCTTAAAAGACTAAAATATAAATATTTTCTTTCTCTAATTTATTATCTAATTTTAAATAAATTTCTACCTAGTGATTTTTTTTAAAGATTGTTTAAATTAAATTCTGTATTTAATGATGTTCAATAAAGAAGAAGAAGAAGAAGAAGAAGAAGGCATTAAAAGTTGTATATAGATTAAGAAGGTTGAGACCTTGTATTATATACATTAGCTTAAAATTTTCAATAAACCTTAGCTATTATATTGGTTTCTTTTTTTTCTCATAAAAATTTTTTAATCAATATTTTTATAGATTCTATGCCTTATAGAGATCTATTCTATATTATAATAAAATATATAACAAATATAAAGATAATATAATTGACTACCAATATTTACTTATTTAAATTAAATCTCATAAAGTGTTGATATTATAATTTTATTTATATCTTCTAAATAAAAAATTTATCTACAATTAGATAAACTAAGTTTAGTTTAAATAGAGTGCCAAAAAGTAGACTATGTTCTATTATATTTATCCAATCTTAATAATATTTACTACCTCATAGTGGTTTCAAGATACAAAAACATCATAAAGCAATTGATTTTTGTTAATTTACACTAAAACCATAAGATGTATCAAATATATTAATAAATAATTTTAAATTTTTTAAAAATAATTTGTAATTATTTGTACATTGAATGATAATCAATTCTTTTTTATTCTTAGATAACATTATTTTTTTAATACATACTTGACTAGAAGTTAGTTTGAGGTTATATTATAATATTTTTTCAATAATTAGAATGAAAAAAAGAACCATTGGACATCTTTAAAAATTCTAAAATTTCAAAGAACAAAATCTATTGATTTTTATTTGAGCTTCTATCCTTGTGATTTTGATAAATTAAGAGCCAAATACAAAAATATTTATACCTTCAAAGATGAAGTTTTAAATAATATAGTTATATTATTTTTATATAAATAAATATAGAAATAAATAATTTTAAAAAATAATAAAAAAAATCCAATGGATAATTTTATAAATTAAAATTATATTATTTGAAATATATAAAATAAATTAATAAATAAATTTTGAAAAATTATTTGATCTTAATCAATTAGTTTAAAAAATATTGGTTGGATTTTTATTTATATCATTTTAAAATATTTTTTAAGTGTAGAATATGTAATTTAAAAATATAATTTTTTTTTTTTTTTTTAAAAAAAAAAATTAATAATTAATATGATAAAGCTATGTACAATTGCATAGAAGAATGCACCTCTTATTGTAGAGCCTTTAATAAGTTAAAGATTGTCAATCTTGATGATGTCCAAAAGGTGTTTCAAAAATTTATTTTATCTCTATTAAAACTTAGTGTCTTGTCTTTTACTAAAGTTTTAATTGTCATAAATAATTTAACCAAAAGTAGAGTTTTTTAAAGTAAGTTTCTATCTTTGTTATTAAGTCTTTAGAAATATAAGGTGTTAGTTTAGATAGGCAAATAAAAAAATAAAAGAATTCTTCTTATTAAAGTTTTAAATAACTTCTGAACTAATTTGAGCCATGTCTTCTACTTTATGCTTGTTTTCTTTATTAATATTTTAAAAGCTATACATTCTAGTTCTTAATTTGTTTTCTCTTATAACATTAAATAATCCTTTTGAGTATAAATCTCCTATAGCAATCCATTTGATTCTTGCTCTAACTTATTGATCTTTTTTCCTTTTTTTTACTTAAAAATGGATAAAATATCTAATTAATGTTATAAATCATTTTATATGAAACTACTATAGAGAATACTATGTAATCTCATTTAGGTGTCTTCAAAAACTTTTCTCTATGTTTATTCTTTCTCCATATATTTTTGTACTCTAATTTTATAATAATTATTATGAAACCATGTTGTTTTCTATAATTTAGTTGTAAATGATATATTGCTATTATGTTTCTATATATATTATATAGAAATTTTGACCTCCTCTTCTTCTAAATATCTAGAATTTAATTTATATCTTGTAGGAGGTAAAGATGGAATGAGTTGAATAGAGAAACTCACACAAATGTGAATAGATAAAGTTATTTTGTTTTTGATATAGTATTTTATGTTATCAAGCTACTAATATGGTGTGGTCTAAAACCTCTAACCAAGACCACAAAAACCATAACTTGACTTTTATTCTTTTTGATGTTCTAAAGAATTTGATAAGTTGGATATTGAAAAATAAGTTTGTAAGTCATTGTGTCTTTTGAAGTTTTCCCATGTTGTTTTGCTTATAATAAATGGATTTTTGTTGGAATATGTTGAGTTTTTTTTTTTGTTTTTTGTTTTTGTTTTTTTCCTCGTCTAGAACAGCTCCCATGTGCCTGGGGAGGGGGATTGCTGCGGTGGTCGTGGGGTTCCACACTCTCCAGCTTCTGCACAAAAGGCGTCAAGTTCTCCCTCCCGCATGGCATGCATGCATGCAAAAGTGTAGACTGCTTGAAGGCGGGATTGCTCCGCCGCCTCTCTCGCTTGTGCTGTCTTTCGTCTTGTTGTATCCTCTCATCCACTTCTACAGGGATGCTTGGTGTGGTCTAGTTTTCTCACACAGTTCCAATTTCCCGCTCAAGCATCCTACGATGGCAGTTTGGTGTGACAGGGCTTCGGCGCGGGGAGTTGATCGCGCTTACATGTTGCTAGCCGGTCTGTGTGTTGGCCATCAATGGCTGAAGAGGACTGATACAGCACAAGTCGCATGCAGGGCACTTAATTTAGATCATATCTATCAGTTGTGGGGGAAAATGTTGGCTGCTGCCCCCCCCCCCCCTCCCAGCCTTCTGTTACTTTAGCCAGCGTCAATCGCGGATTTGAGTCCAGCGCCGGGTCTTCTAGTAGCATTGAGTCGAATAACGCATCTTAAACTTCTGCGAGAAGCTCCAGGACCTGTCGCTCTAGCTCTTCGGTTGCTGGTGATGATCCGTCAAGGTTGAGTGAATTGTTGGTGAGGCTCATGCGAGTGTGCTGATCCGGGGTATTCGTGTTATTGTTATTGTTATTGGTCGGTGCTTGTAGCTCTTGCGTTCTGCGCCAAGTTAACGTGTCGGTGTTGACTCTGTTTGTGACTGTGTTGTGAGTAGATGCGTGTGGTGCCGGGGCAGTCATTATTCCTTCGTGTAATTGCTGCGTATCTCTTCTCTGCGGGGATGGTTTCGTCGATTACAAGTTTTATGTTGTGATTCCTGCACAATGCATATTCTCTACGGAACTTACACGTAGAGAGAGAGAGCGAGAGAGAGAGAGGACACAGGAACAGACTTGGTTAGTCGGGTGGGAGGCATGTTAGTTTCACAGCTTGTCCACCCGCATCTCTCCAAACAGAACAGACGAACAGATAGACAGCCATCTATGATGACGATGATGGCTATGGCGATGGCGATGAGGCGACTTCGAAAGAAACCGCAGTTGCTCAGGCTTCCACTACAAGTGTACCGCAACCCTTGGTCTCGCCATGGCTTCCCGGGAAAGGCGCTGCGGCACCATTCTTCTGTCGCTGTCTAGCACGATCCGTCAGCTCTTCAACATGGCCTTAACATGCGATCACCGCGACGTCGGGGCAGCGAGTAATTCCAAGACCCAGGACGGACCAGGCAGACGTGCGCGGATTCTCTCCCGCACCAGCCTTTGCACTGGTCACATGAGCCACCACCTCAGGTTCAAGCGGTCCTTCCAGTGCTTTCTATGCTTTCCACCACATCCGACTGCCTTCTATGTCGTATTGAATATGGTCCGTTGACAGTCAAGGGTGGCGCAGCCTCCTTCCTGATTGCATTCACTGTCATCAACAGACGGTAGCACCGAAGCTTCAGGCCTCCGTGCTCTCCCTCAACCCCGTGAACCCTCAACCCAATACGTCACTGACCTAGGGTTGGTCTGACAGAATCGTTGTCTTCATGGGCATCAGAAAAGTTTGAAGAGCCGCTTCTATCAGAGTCCATGGTTCAAGAGAAAGCTGTTCTGCAATCGCCGAAACGTGTGTCGGAAGCTCAGTTAGAAATCGGGCGAAAAAATCTTTCAACTTCATCGATGCTTCCGCAATGCAGGATATATGGACCTAGTGAACGTTGAGAACTACATGAAATGCAACAGGAGTCTGGCCGTGGATTTTTGAGGAGGTTCTCACCACAGCGCATGCTATAAGCGAATAGCCCTTTCAGAGTCATTCTACTGATTGCTGATTGTTAAGTTGCAAGGAATTTGATTCAGCACAAGTAACAATCGATTGACCTTTGCTATTATTATTTTCAAATCAAGTCAACTTACCGAAACCTCATCAAAGATAAGGAAAAAATTGTCAAAAACTGGTAATAAAATAAAATACAACTGCTTATATGTTGTAAAGATCTCTCTATATTTTTCAAGAACCAGTATACTTACACGATAAAGAATACAATGTTGTATAATGACATCTTGTGAATAATTGAAATTACCTTGAATAGAATAGTTCATCAAATTTTCTACACATCTTCAACGTACATAATTCTTGTACTACCGCTTCAACAAGACTGAATTTTATCCAACCTTCCAGGCATGTCACCCACAACAACTTTTCTTGTAAAGGTACCATCGGCTTTCAAGCTTCTTCATCAGAAGCTTAGAGCCTTGATGCAGAAGACAACAAACAACGGATGATGGGAGACATCTGCCCTCTGGGCAACCACAACTTCCACTGAATAACTACCCAACACAAACAAACACAATGCTCAACTCTAATATAAATGTTAGCACAAACTGTTGTTAAGTCCTAGCGTGCATTCAATATTCTGTAAGAAAATGCAGCATGTTGCTACAATTCAAGCTGTAATTAATTGGCCATCGACACATGAACACAATCAATTCAATTATGAAAATTACGCACTGTAGTTGAAATGGGGCAGTTCCGAGATGGTGGAAGCTGTCCTGGGCTTCCTTTTCCATCGGAGTGTTTCTCTCAGACTGATCCCCCAGCATCTACTCCACTTGCACAACCACATCTAGACCTGATAAAATTAATCATTGATCAGCCAGGACCATCACAAGAATGGTCCTGCATTCTTCACTGCTTCCACACTGCTTAACAGTGTTCCTGCATGAGCAAGCTGCTTCCAGAATCAATGCCCGAGAACTTTGACGAAGTCCTTCTAGGAGGTGCTTGTTGCCAGCGAGGCGGCAATCAACGTCGACATCAGTTTCTGAGGAGTGCATCGAATACAACAAAATTCGGTTGTTCAGTTTCTACCCTTGAGGCTTTGTTTGAGTCCTTCAGCAACGCTCGGACGATTTTTGGTGGCCTCCTTAATGCCTCCACTCTCAGACTATTGATACAGGGCACTTCTATGTGCCAGATAATGCAGGAAAGTCTAATTCAAATTGGACATTGTCGAGACTTTAAAGCCAGATATGAAAACTGGTTTCCTGCTGCGTCTCAGATGCAAGATTAAGTGGCTGAATGAATAGATTTTCCAAACTGCTACGGTCTACACTGGCGAGAGTATTTGGAGTAGGCAGTAAGAGGTCAGTTGTTTACGTTGATGAGCATAATGCCCACATCAAGTCCACAATGCTGCAAACAGGATGACTGTCATGTTTAGGAGGAGGACAGAAAATGAGCTGAAAGTTGTTTGTATTATTGAGGATTCCTTCTTCATCAACCAAGGAGTAATAGTGAGACGTATGACGTAAAATCTCATACGCAATGAGATCTCTAAAACATCCGGAACACTATATTTCCCATTTTGTATGATCACAAAATGTCGACAATACACAATCAGAGAAACCAATTTAAGAGTTACGATACCTCCTCGAGTCGTGTAGTTCACCATTCTGCAAACAAAACAGAATCCACTCAGTTTACGCTTCTTAGCTTTGCGGTAAACCTGATTATCTTTCACAATAAGAACCGATCAACCCCTCCTATTCTGACCGCCTTCGGTTAAATTAAATTTTCCCAGGCGTATGAGATCGAGAGGCATTACACAGAATTTTGTATCAGTCAGACAGAAGTTCTTACAGAATCCATTCATATATTCTTTTGCTAATTACACGCTACACATTTCAGGCGTTCATCTCACATCACGAGATGGCTCAGCCATAAGTGATCCGAGATTGGACGGAGCGGCGACTGGTATGACTTTCAAAATTGTTGGTCGCAACCTTAGCATGGGCAACTCAATTTCTGAAAGCTGACTGTATTATTTGTTTGTTGATGTACATATATATGGAGCATCTTGAGATGCAAAAGTGAGCGTGCTAAACCTTGTGTGATTAGTATTGCCCTATTTAAGAATGCATTTATACATAAGTATTTTGAGTTCCTAAGAAATAACTCGTAAGATTAGGGTTTACCAAGAGTTATACGTATGACACGACGGTCGCGTTGAACCCGGGAGGTACAAAGGCGATGAGCGCCAGCAAAGTGAAGATGGCCACAGGTATAAACATCAAGAACGGGGGCGGCGGAGGCAACGGCGGCAGGACGACCGGAAGCACTAGTAGCATGAAGGTCAGGCTCAGTAGCACCACCACTGATAGCAACGTGAAATTAACCAATAATCTAAACCACCTGCCCTGTTCGAATTAATTTCCTCTGAATTGTTGTGCACTCGTTACAGCTAAACAAGCCGTTTAGAAGCAGCTGCGATAAGTTCGCCCTGATCGAACTCCTTGCATGAATTCTTCAGGATACCATGTTACTAAATGAGCCAAAAGAGAACAGCAACACGGAACAGCTGCTTAACTGATGGATTCGGCCCTTGAGTTGAGGCTCATCATAAACCGATGATGAAATCAGCGGTCACAGTTCCAGAAGACCGATGGCTCTTCAAGCAAACTAAAGTACCTCGCATATATTTCCAGGACTGTCATGGACTATGTTGGTCATCTATGAGAGACCATGTGTTCGATAAAAAGTGTGTAGCATATCTTCAAGGCTAGAATGGATGGCAAATGAGCTTCTCACAGTCGCCGACAAGGGTGCTGAACCATTGTATTGACGTAATCTTTCTCGCAGCTTCCTGTTGCTAATGCGTGAACATTCCCAAGACGGACGTTCTATCCCAAGAGGTGGTCCCCACTAAAACCAAGCATTTTGGTCCCGAGAAGACTGAATTGAGTAACGAAAAATCTCCCTAACAGTTTTTCACCAGAAATTAGAGCAATTGTAGGAGGCTGTTTGGACGCAAGAGGGTGCATGAACCTCCTGTAGCTTCGCCAGAAGCCTTTCAACTGCACTAAAACAAAAAGCAACCAAAAAATAAACTTAGCAATCGCAACAAGCGACGCGTACTTAGATCGTCCTATCCACTGCACACCACGAAACCTTCAGCCGATGCAACATATTAATCTAAACAATGACAGTTACTCCAACCCTCCTAAAGTCAAATCAGGCAAAATCCAGGCGCTACAGCAACGCAACTAATTAAATAAAACGAGGCTTAAAAAAACGAACAAGCACAAATACAAACACACCGGATGATTCTTGGCAAGCTCTCGAACTCCGAGAAGCGGAGAGCACAAACGAATCGTTTGTGAAAGAAAATATAAGAAAGGCAGGGGGTGGGGGGTTGTGGTGTGTGTGTGTGTGTGTGGACTGTCTACGGACAAAGACACGAAGGAGGTCGGCTAAGAGGAAGGCGGCTGCGGGATGATAACAAAACACCTAGGACAAAGGAACATTGTTCTACTTTCCTTAATGATGCTGACACACGCTGCTGGGCGGGCGCTTCTAAATCCTCGTCAGTGCTTACTCTGGCTGTCTGAAAGGTTTTCTTTGGCAGCTTGAAAATGGCCCACTCTGTCCATGATTGTACTGCTTGCATGCAAAATAAATGATGATTTCATATCAATGTGCTGCAGCAGACTCAAATTTGTCTCATCAAAAATAATTCGAAGTGGTGGCACTACTCTTTGTCTTCGAAATCAGCTATCTATCTCAGAGGCGATGCTTTGTTTCTTGGTTCTGTACTGATGTCGCCTTTGAGAGTTTTTCACTGTCAGTGTCCA
Organism: Physcomitrellopsis africana; assembly: GCA_036785485.1. Lineage (NCBI taxonomy): Eukaryota > Viridiplantae > Streptophyta > Bryopsida > Funariales > Funariaceae > Physcomitrellopsis > Physcomitrellopsis africana. The sequence continues at coordinate 225,265 of JAWRVF010000105.1, read as the reverse complement.
CCACAAATGGCATTCGATGTGCCAGATCACCAAGATTTTGTTAACTAAAAATTAGAATTGTTACTCATGCATTGGGGGGAATCTAGTTTGACTTGACTAAAACCTGCCACCACATCCAAAAACCTTTCCCTCAAGAAGGAATTTTGAGAAGATTATTTAAAAACTTGTGTTGGTTTTCGTTGTAATTTCTTCAGGAACATATAATTGGCGAAGTGTAGGATTTCATTTTGGCATGACTGGACCAGGTAAGAACTGCCAACAGAACTTCTGCAGAATTTGCGAGGAAATCCATGGTGACCTCAACAAATCAAACTGTGATTGTTCACACACTTGAATGGCATGACTCACTGGCTCCTAGCCAGGGGCCAATCTCAAACATAATTTCCATGATTTCCATTGAGTTTCCCATGATGCTTCGGGACTGAAAAGAGTCCCTCATGTGTATGCCGTGTATTCATTGGGGTGGCAAGAGAGGATACACGAAGATGCATTTGGCATGATAGAGATGCTAGCATACGGTACAGTTATCAAAAAAGAGAAATTCGTTAAAGTTCGAAAAATTAATTAGAAAAGAAGAAATCAAAAGGAAAAAAAAAAGGAGGAAAGAACTGCCTTAACTTATACGCTCGTGTGTGTGAGTGTGTGTGTTTAGCGCCTTGCACTTGAGGTGTTGTAGTCCAGTGTCGGCTAGGTCAGAAATTCCAAACCACGTCAAAAAAAGATGGTGCAACGGGTGAAAGGAGTTGCCATCCATCTCGACGGAGCTCTGATCCATGTCGGCCTTCCCCCGCCTCCATCTTCGTCTGCTTCGCTGCACTGTTTCGACCTCGTTGACATTCTGCGTATACTCTCCACGACGTTGCTCCCTCGCAACGAACGTGTTGAAATTCTCTGTTCGACACATACACCTTTCCAATACTCTCCTGCTGCAGTTACCAACAGTTTGGTTCTAAGTCAAGTGGCCAATAGAACTGCCGAACAGGAAATCCTACTAGAATGTTTTCGGGCAGAGACACATCGCACCAAAACCATGGAAGTTGGCCGTTTGCAATCTATAATTCCATGAATTGCCTGTTAATTCTCTTTACAACAAAAATTTGATTTTGAATGAGCCAATGTTGTTAATGCAAATTCGAATTTCTCAAAGTGCACCTCCACTCAATACAAACCTCCAATGCTGAAGCAGGCTGTGATATGAGGCAAGTTCGGAAAAGCTGGATTCAGCTCTGTTCAGATCGATGTATGCTCATCCGATGTTCCTTTCGGACTTGTTCGATTTTTCTGAATTCAGGGGAAGACAGCAGGAGAAGCATCAAATTCGCCGCACTTGGTGGACACAAAGCCGACGGCTCAGATGTGGCCTCGAACGAAAGCCTCTTGTGGTGCATTCGTAAGCATGAACGCTGCAAAGCCTGAAGAGAAAAAAAATTGTGGGTCCACGTCGGAGACACGATGGGCGTGGAGGATTGGATGTGGGAATTCGATATGGGGACGGAATTCGATGCAACGGCCACACCCGAGCGAGAGACCCCAGCGGGGCAATGGAGTCACGAAACCCACCGCCCCTCGCCGCCCACTTGCCGTGACTCCCACGCTCACACATCCACATTCTCATCTCAAACAAAAAAAATAAAAAAATAAATTGTATTTTTTTTTTTTAAAAAAAAAATTGTGTGTGTAAACAGGTCAAGTTAAATTTATGTACCTTCAACACAAATTTTATGATTTTATTTTTAAAACAATATATGCTTATTGTATATTTATAAATTTATATATGTTTGTTTTATATCATGTCTTGTTCATAAACATAATTTCTAAATATATTCTCAATATAGAATCAATTTAAAGCATTTGGAGATAATGCATATTTACAACCTATAGTTTAATACATTCAATGTACATGTTGATTTGCAATGTATTACTTTTAAAAACAATAGTTAGGACCTTGGCTTTAAAAATAATTTGTTGAATTAATCAATTTGAACACTATTCTTATTCTAAATTTAAATTGGATAATCTATGTGTTTTCTTGTGAAGATAACTCAGGTCAAATTAACGAAAGAATTGCTGAAAATCATTTGTGACAGAAAGAATTAATATTTTTAAAACTAAAGACTAAATACTGAAATCTTTTGTTTTCAATGTACAAAAACAATCACATTACATAAATTTACTGGTTTACAACCAGTGAGGTGTATTTGAATAATATGTAAGAAACATGCAGCTCTCTTAATTGAAAAAAATCAAGAGATAATTTTAAAATTAACTTTTTAAATGTTAATAATAATCATTTTAATTATACAATCCATTAAATGAATGTACAAAGATTCACAAATTGTACAAGCTGTTAAGTTGAATCTGAGAAAAAACATTTTTTATTTATGATTTTGCAAACGATCAAGTTTTAAAATCTCACACAAAACATGAAAATTCACAACTTCATGCTCATTTTTTACATCAAATTTTGATTTGATAGGGTATTGTACTTCCAGCTGCTACATGTTTATAGGCTATTCAATAATTACACACTTCACCTGTCATTGTTTGTAATAGCACCATAGAATATGAAATATACCTTGACATTGAAAGAAAAAGTTATTCTATGTAAATGATTCTACAATTAGTGTATTAAAAGCATTTGCAAATCTAAGAACATGACATGATATAATTATTTTTGTTAATTATGCGTTTTATATGCACAAAAACCATGTTAAGTGCCAATGTTTTAAGACTTCGAAAGTTGCAATTCAATCAGCACATTCATTTCAATAATCAACAAGTTTACAATAAGTGGGTTGTAATGATGACAACCAGTTTCGATTTTGTAATTTCAAATTTCATCAACCGAAAATTGATACCACAACGGTTTCACCTAATATTCACTCTTATTATAAATCCTATAATAAACTCTTGAAATCCATGTGTGATCTTTCAATAACCTAAATGAAGGACAGGTGCATTAAGTAAACTTCCATAACTACCATCACGCATAATTAAATAGTGTCAAGTGTCGTTTACTTGTCGAAGAATTCTTTATAGAACTTTCAATTATTAAAAACGTATCTAAAACAATTACTAAAACATGTTGTAATTCAAGCTCACAAGAACAAACAAGTAAAGAATGAAAAGAAAGATTTAAAAAAAAAACCAAGTTAGAGAAACTCATGGGTTCACGTGGCATATCTGGAAGCGGACAAGTGGGCACGTGCTTGGGCGGTGGGGGGGGGGGGGGTGTAAATCGAGGAGGGAGGGAGGGAGGCGGCTATGGTATCTTCCCATCGTCTCCCTGGCAATGAAAACTCAATCCCCCTGTCTTTAATGTCTCCTACTCATCCCAGTTGAGTTGAAGTGGGATCCCTTAATCCCAGACCCTTCCTTCCTTCCATCCTCCCTTCCGTTTCTGTTTCTGCGTCTGCTTTGCTTTACTTTTCCATCGCAACGGCATGTCATTCAACCACCATCATCACTGTAAGACAGATCTCGGAGTGTATCAGAGTACCCCACCTCACCAACAGATTTCCTCATACAGCAAATTCCCTCTGGTAGGAAAAATGGGCATTTCGGCATTCCATCTGCAGTACGTGGCTGACAGAGACGTGGCACACCCCGGCGATTCCAAATACAACCACGCATTGATTAAAAAGCAAGCAGAATTGCAACAAAAGATTGTCCCACAGGGTCTCATCATAAAACAAGTGAAGAGGCAGAAGACAGGGAGCAGATGGGAAGTCTTAACACGCCAAATGATGGCAATATGGTAGGCCAGCTGACGATAAATTTCTACAGGAGAAATATACAGTACTTATCATTCCTACAATGCACCTGCCAAGATGTTCTGCCGCATTACGAGCAGCTCTCACATAGCACAACTCCCCTGCGACTGCAAAAAGCCCAATACCAACAGACTATATCCGGATCTTCTCCTTTCCTGTTGTGGAATGCCCTTCGAGTCACTGTTTTCATGCGAGTGACGCCCACCATATGGTGACTATCTCTAGCATAGACTCACTTGCTGAAAAGCTCTAGGACCCTGACAACAGGCTAATCGGCTATAGCGATCTCCAGAGAAATGTCAGAACTCGGTTGAAATCCTTACTCCTCTCGTGTGCTCCACGCTAATTGTTCCATTGTCCCATCTTCGGACAAATCAGAGCGCACCTCTTTCTTCCCTGCAAATGAAGAAGAGCTCCAAGAGCACATAAAGGGAAAAAAAATGCAACTCGCTCGCTCAGAGTAGCAACCTCATCCTCCACTAGGAGGATCCACAGTTCCATGGTACAGTACCCTCCGCAATCATTGGCTCCAAATGCTCCGTATTTCACATGAAAATCCAACCATGGCGTGTTCTGCGTGAAAAGCTCCGTGAACCAGTTTGTACACAACGGTAGTCTATTCTCCCTCCCTCTAACTCGCGGCCAACCTGAATTGATTGTTACCATTTCCATTCCCACACCGCGCTCTGGCTTACGGAGCTTACGTCATGAAGTATGAAGGTGAACAAAACTCTAAAGTTTTTTTACACTTGAAGGGCATGGATACCGGACTTAATGTAGCCACTCTTCAATTCCCTATCTGAATCTCATGTCACTTGTGAGTACCATCTCATATGATTTATTGTCCTACAACTACTTGAAAGTCCAAACACGGCGATGCGGAAGACAAACCAAATGGGTTAATATAAACTAGCATCCATCCGACTAGAAAGAGCACAAAAGAATTTGGATTCTTTTGGAAGATAATGATTTTTCCTTTCGCTCCTAAATTGCCAGATGCGTGATTTCATGCTCTCTCTCGTGCACAGCTATGCCCCGATGTCCACCATGCTGCTGCCGATGCCTTGTGTTCCACCTGGGAGTGGTAAAGCACGAGCTGCCATTACTGCTAGAGCGGGAGTAGCCCACCATGGGACTGGCCGAAGAGAGCCTGTGAGGAGTATCATCCATTAAGTCCGAATCAGTGGCAGTCTCTGGGTCCCTGGTCCCCCCTTTAGTTGCAGCATTAATAGGACTCTTAGATTGAGCTTTCATATACGGAGATGCCCTCCACCATGGGCTCTTCTTGGAACTCAACACTGGAGTCAATGGTTGTATCTGATTACGATCTCTAGACCTGGTCGCATGGATGGAGGAAGTAGATTTTCTTCGTTCCTGGTAAGGTACTGGATCAGATGGAGGTTCCAGAGTGGGTTTCTGCTGGCTCAGTGACTTATCCTCCTTAGAGGAGGAGCCTTTGAAGGAAGAAAACCACTTCCAAGGAGACTTCTTCCCCTGCCCTGCAACCTCGTCTCCATAGTTACGTCCTGCACCTTTCCCCGAGTACTCATCCCTGCCCAAACCCTCGAAGGGCCCTGTCTTGCGCCCGTTGACAGAGGATTTACTGGCTTTCCATGCGGCATTGAAGTTCTCACCATTGATGACGGGTTTCTGCATGAAGGGGCTTCCACGACTACTAGTCGAAAATCTCCGAGAATCCATCGATTCGATATCGAACAAGGACGCCCCTGAATATCTGGCAGGCGTGATCTGCTCATTTACTGACGCAACCGAGTACCTTGCGGGAGTAGTCTGCTCCCATTGCGACGACACAGAGTATCTTGCAGGGGTAGTCTGCTCCAAATTTGATGAAACGGAAAATCGAGTAGGAGTGAACTGCAGATCATGTGCAGGGGCTCCAGATTCAACACTCCCATCATACCCTTGCTCGTTCGGCTTGTTCTTGGAATTAACTGCTTCGCTCCTCTTCTCTGATCTCCACAGCACACTAAGAGTGCGAAACCCTACCACTTTCAGCATCGCCGTCCCCCAAGACTTCGATTTACGCCTCTTACTGGAGGAATGTAGTTTCCTCTTGTGACGGCCAGATTCCCCAGCGTTCACTGTGACCAACATATTAGGTGGAGTAGCTTCATCTTGACCTCCTGAACCACTATCCTCGGATGTGCTCACTTCTACCTGCATGTCGACAGGTCCAACACTGTCCAGATTGAAATTTGCCGCTTCATTATCATCGGGTACATATGCTTGCATGTGTTGCACATTCTGCGCATGTTGACGACTCCCAACCAAAGCCCCCATTGCATTTCTGTTGATGCCAGGATAAAACAGATCTGAATTGTCTGCCCCCAAGCCCCCGCGAGGGTTACTGTCTTCATCATACTGCACTAGTATGAACTCAGCTCTCCGGCTACCTGCCAGCATTGCTGAAGGTTTGCTAGGAGGGAAGACTTCCAGATCAATGGAGTCGTCTTCTTCATCCTGGTAAACTGCGAGTCTACTCAGAGACTCACGCAAACAGTGAGCACATACTCCAACATTGTCCTGGCCTGGATGCCATTTACAACCGAGCATGGTCATTGTTACTCAAACTCTAAGGATAGACAACTAAGATATTCTGAGCAATGAATTTACTTCCAAGACCGTTCACCAAGCCTGTTGATAATGTAACCTGTGCAATTGCAAAGCAGTCCAATGTACCGTCATATTGAAGGCAGCATTTTCATTTTCAGACCTGCATTCCGCCACACATTTGAAATGTCAATTACCCGCGATGAACTACATCACAACGCCGCCGAAGGAGTTTAAAGCAACTTACATCCTAATTTTTCATGTCGCTTGCACCGCGCCAACATGTACTAAACAAACAAAGGATTCAGCAGACAAAAACATAAAACCGTGTTTCGGGAAGCACTCTTAAGTCCGCATTTTCGAACCCCACTCTGCTGAACGAAAGAAATTGGCTTCACCTTGAAGTTACAGGCCAGACAATTTGACAGAGCGAGTTCTGGGAGGCAGCACGAGAAATATAGCTCTGCTGCCGTGATGAAAGAGGAGGAGGAGCAATTGTATGCAGGAACAATAACTTCGTCCAGGGGCTTGCACCGACAACACAGACAGTGTGGCGCAGCTCACCAGAACTCTGATATGGACAGCGGCAGCAGACTAAAGAAATCAAGTATAAGTAGTAGAGCAGAACGTCTTAACCGAGCTACATCACGAGAAATCTCGAACATATTTGCACAGACCCAGACAAGGATATCGCACATGCCAATCAATGCCTGCTACAGATACGGAGGAAACATAACCGCCAGAACTTAAACTTATACACTTCCTGCCAATGGCCCTAACAGATCTAGGCACTTCTCTTTGTTTCGTGAAAGCTTAATGAAATTGAGCAGAAGCAATAGCAACAAGAAACGTGCACCAGGTAAAGCCGAGGTACAGTGGTCCTCCAACCAGACCTAGAATACCAGCAATCAGGCAAGTATAAAACTTCGGCCAGACCCTAGAATCAAGGAAATCCCAAAATCCCAGGTGGATGTAATAACGCACATGTACTGGAAAGACCAACGGCACTGGAGAATTGATCGATGATATACTTTTGCGGAGGAGAGTCAGGAACCCACCCACACTCTCCTCTGCAGGGCTTTAGACTCAACGCACAACTAACCAAATACGAAGCCTCACTGGTCTAAACTAGTCCTCAACTACTGGTCGAGGGGAAGAGTAGAACATCTGCGGCGAAAAGTATCAGCAATGGTCGACAAATGCGTGGGGAGACTCAGCTAACACCCAGACCTCCACTACACAACTTGTGAACTAGCACACTATCTGCCGCATGAAGAAGTGGGTGGCTAGAAAAGAGCCCAAGCTGTATCGACGAGAGCACAATATCATGCGCAGCCGGTGGATAAATGAGCAGGGGGGAGAGTAAGTGACGTTGAGGCTGAGGGGGGCAGCAGGAACAAAGATTGTCTTGCAGGCTGCACTGAGCTCGGAGGAGAGAGCAAGCAAACCCCATGCGCAAGTGTCAGAGCCACGGCGACAGCAGTGATTGCTCCAACAGAGCCCGAACTCCGCAAGCTCCAAACGTATCCTATATATTCTACCATCATTTGTACATTCTAACATCACATTCATACAACTCTACCGTAGCAATCCACAAACGTGACAAAGCTCAGAGATTTAGGGTAGAGGGAGGGGGGGGGGGTGCAGTATGGACGTAGAGAGCATGCCTGGCAACTGACTCAGGAGCAGAGATGGTGGTGGCAGAGACGCTCCTGCAGCAGCTCCATGAACAGGGAAAGTAGGAAAAGCTATGAGAGAGATGGTGGGGGTGATGAACGACCTCAACGGCAGGTAGAGTGGCAATTATGACTCCCACTGCCTCCTCCTCCTCCTCCTCCTCCTCACCGCTCCTCTCCTCTCCTCTCCACTCCACTCCACTCTCCCGTACTTCCGTCACTGGGCTTGCCTCTCGCTCTAGAGGAGCTCTGCTGCAACAGAGTCAGATCCCTCGTTTCTTCTGCTGTTTCTCTTTCAATACAACAACTGTGATTGAACCAGGGGGATGAGGCCACCCTGTGTGGTCTACTAAATTACCTTTACTGCAGGCAGGGCGATGATCTGATTGGATAGATGCCACTCCCTGCTGTGCTCATGCATCTGCCAGTCCACTGTCTGTAGCCCACTCCCAATGTTACATGTACCCAAGGGATAGATGCACCCTGGGCTGTGCACGGGTGGTGACGCTTGCAGATGCCGCCACCAGTCTAGGATCCGTCTAGGTGCTGCTGACCTATGCCACCCTTCATCGCCTTCTCCCTACCCCACCCTATCCCCGATTAGCACCCTCCAGGTTACCCCCCTTACCACCTAACTGCTGGATCCGCACCGGCACGTCCCCGCCCATTTCCCTCGGCCGAAATATTATAGGAACTACGATGTCGAATCCAGAACACCAAATTCTGCAACTACACTCACGTCGTGGAGTCGGACACTAATCCCCCAAAATAGCTTTTCTCCGATGGACCCACACACCGGGGTAGATTTTCCACTTACGTTCCCACTGAAGCTATCTGAGTTATCATAACATCCATATCTTTCTTTCTTTCTCTCTTTCTTTTATTACTCTGCCCAATGACACAGACTTGTGAATAGTTGGAGAGACTGCTCGGCATGGAAAACGGGGCCTGCTTTTGCTGCCAGATGAATGACGTATCATGGAGATGAGAGGAATGGATGCGAGAATTGGGATGTCATCATTCACAACTTAGACTATTAATAGAAGGAAAAATTTAAAAACATTTAATGATCTTCTTTGTGTTCTTGGGATCCATGCCCCACCCCACCCCCCCTATTGACGTCGTTGGATGAATTCCGTCTCTCATCATTGGCCCTCGTGCCCATGCCTCAGCTCACACAGCAGGACAATTTTTGCGGTTTTCTTCCACCCTGCAGAACTACAATGGATGTGTAAGAAATCATTATGATTTTATCTTTATATTCTTCATCCATCCAGGATATTTAGTAAGCAGTAGTGACTTGCAGACATTGTGTGCAATGTGTATTTTGTATCCATTCCACCACCTAATGCTGAAGTGGTCCCTACCCCAACATAAGCAAGTAGGTGGTGAAGTGCTGGCAGAGCTCCTGTACTTTACTCCCCCCACTCTTTATGTTCCACTCTAATCATAAATGTTTTTGCTAATCAGAACCATGATAATGTGATATTTAGCTCATTTCACACCCATTCTTATATCAACATGACATACATTTTTTTATTTCTTATACTGGGTAATCATTTATCTTCTTGCTTGAACCTTCACAAAGACACAAGAAAGAGAAATACACATGTCACAAGACTAGCAACACTCATCACAAGATTAGAAGGGCCATGTCACAAGTTTAGAAACATTCTTACACAAATTACTGAATTTGATGCATCTGAATTGGAAAATATCATGTTCCATAAATGGCTTCATTGTAAATCCTTTGCACCATTGTGAGTCAAATGTTTCATATTATATATCTGTGCATGCCATGCCTTTCTATAATAGCATTGAAATTAGAGTAACAAGTATATTAAATGATGCTTTGTGGGAATAGTACACAATTTTTGTAGTGATATAGAAAAAACAAAACTGAGGTTTTATTATTATTTTGCAGTTAATAACATTGCAGGTGATGCAGTTAAGTATGTATATATACAAAATGTGTGCATGTGTGCACATGAATTACATATGTCCAAAATTGCAAGACCAGTGTCTTGTTTTTTGTTAATCAATTAGGGTCAAAGCTTGAGAATAAATCAGTGGATTTGAGATTGATGAATTCACATAGCCCAATGCTATGGCTATGAAAAACATGTGTTTTGACACCAACACATATACAAAGATGGTTTAGAAGTCTCTTTCAAATTTGTGGCATCAAATTTGTAGAATCAAATTTGTTTTATCTTAATATTTAATTAATTAAAAAATAAAAATGATTAAAAATATTTTTTTATTGATTTGGATTTTGTAAAGATTGTGATTAATTAAAGATTTAATCCAGTGGTTTACCAAAAACAAATTTAGTTAAAAAAATAAGTGAATCTTTAAAAGACAAAGATTAATTATTTCTTTACTTGTACCCAAACTAATTTGAGTCTTTGTACTAAAAATATTTTATAATATTTAGAGAAATGATTATTTATAAATCAAGCAAAGACTCTCAAATGTAATAAGATAGACAATAGAATTGTATGATCTTTATATTTTCAAAAAATTATACATAAAATTTAGAAAAAATTCAAAGAGAAATATAAGACCTTGAATATATTACTCAATATTATTAAAAAAATATAATGTTGCATATAAATCTAACTACATGGTCTTTATTGTAATTGTTCAAGTTTTTTTTTTTTTTTTTTTTTTTTTTGCAATATTTTTTTAATATAATACCTTGAATATATTACTCAATATAATACTTATATAAGACCTTGAATATAATATAAAAGAATATAAGACCTTGAATATAAAATATCAATTATAATATCAAAGAACTAAGAATATATCTTTTTGAGAAGTTTGATTGAACTTGTTTTAAGTCTTAGATATTTATTAATTAGATCTAATTTTTTTATTAAACTTTAGCTTTAAGATTATATATCTCAAATTTCCAAAATTAATTCTATTAAAAACTTATATAAATATCTAAATAATAAATAATTTTTTTTAAATAGTAATTTTTAATATTTTTTTAATAATAATTTTATATGTTGATTATTTTGATAACTAATAATTAGTATTAAATATAATAATATTATGATATTAATAAATAATTATTTTATATTTTTAGATGCTAACAAAAATGATTGTACTTATATTATCAATGACTTATATGTGTCTAATTTGCAATACACGTGTCAAACTTATAAGACAAGTTTCTCATATGTGCGCCACATATTTAGCTTATTCAGCAAGCTACCAACATGTGCGACACATGGCTAGCTTGTTCCACAAGCTACCAATATGTGTGACACGTGGCTAGCTTGTTGACCAAGTTTCTAACTTACCAATCACCTATAGATATATATAAAGGTGATTTTATATCTATAAAGCTTCTAAAAAGCTTCTTTTTAAGATATTATCCAATTAATTTATTTTACCTACTTCTATTAATCTATATTAACTACATAATTACTGAAATAAATCTTATGTCCGTGATATTATCCCCCCTTCTAGGGACAAGTTCCACAAGGAGTGGTGATTACATGTTGAGGAAGTCCAGGATATGTCGAATTGTGCATGCCACATACTCTGATCTTTGTTACCTTCGAAGATAGTTGATATATCCTTTCAGCCATCGATAGTATCCCATACTAAGGCAAGAGAACTACCCTATTATTTGATCATTATTGAGGCCTCCATAACTTCCTTCAAAAAAAAAATTAGAAGTAATTCCTACCTCTCAAAATATCACCAAACATTGGAAGTCTCTTCTAAGGTCGTGATACTAAACACTGTATTTTGCCATCAATTCGAAGAAGGACATGTCATTCTTGAGGATCTTCATTTCTATTCCGTCGTCTTCAAGGTTGTGATAGTCATAATGTCTTATCCGGTAAGTCAGCAAACAATGGCTCTTGAGTTGAATTCACTAGCTATTGATCCTCCATTTCTTTAGCGTGAAAAAATTCAACAAAATAACAAACAATGATATAAGATAGAATGAAAACCTCTATAGAATCTACTTTGTTTTATAGCAAAGTTTTTTGTTGATTATTTATCTTGATTTTAATGGATGTCGTCAATGGAATACATTGACTATTGCTGATGCATTTGCTAGATTCTTAGATGGCTCCCATAAGCGTTCATTAATATCACATCCACGCCAATGCACAAGATATTCTAGTCGATTTTGGTGCCGCCTTGAATCTAAAACCTTTTATACTTCAAATTCTTTATTATTGTCTACTTCTATAGGAGGCGATGGCATTTGTCTTCTTTCTTTTATATCCATTGTCTTGTATGGCTTGAGTAGTAATATGTGGAATATAGGATGGATCTTCATAGATTTCGGTAGGCATAATCTATAAACAATTAGATTGATTTGTCCACAAATTGAAAAAGGTCCAAGCCTACAAAAATCTAGCTTGTCGCAAAGATGAATAGTCTTAATATTTTGACGAAGTAACCATATCTTATCGCCTAGGTGGAATCGAGATTGTTCTTTACGACAAACATTTACATGGATTTTTTGTTGTTCTTGAGCTTTCTTTAATTGGGCTTTCATTGTTACATATAGCTGTGACAATCGATTCACTAAATCTTTTGTTGAAGGATTATCAGCTTTTGAAAAATCAAAAATATCAAGTTGTGAATAATAACCATAATTTGTAAAGAATAGAGTTTATTGAGTAGAAAAATGTATTGAATCATTATAAGCAAACTATGCCAATGGCAAAAAAGTTGTCCAGTCATTTTAATAATAATTGATGGTACATCTTAAATATTGCTCCAAAACTTGATTTACTCGTTCCGTTTGTCCATTAGTTTGAGAGTGGAAAGTTGAAGATAGTTTTATATCCACCTTCAATATTTTGAAAAGAGTCCTCCAAAATCTTGATACAAATTGTGTTCTTCTAGCTGATATAATATCCTTTGATAATCCATAATAACAATAGATATTATAAATGAAGAGTTTAGTTGTTTCTTCACCTGTAATAGATTTTGCACATGATACAAAATATACCATCTTGGTAAAACAATCTACAATCACGAATATAGAGTCATATGAACTTGACTTTGGAAGATTTGTGATAAAATCCATAGAAACAGAAGACCAAGGTTGTTTTGATATATGTAATAGTTGGAAAATTCAATAAGATCGATGATGAGGAGTTTTTGATTTTGAATAAATGTCACACGATTCTACAAACTCTTTAATAGCCTTTCACATCTGAGGCCACCAAAAATCTTTTGATATTAGCTCTAAAGTCTTATTATATTCAAAGTATCCTACCACAGGAAGGTTGTGATGAGCTTCTAGAGCACGTAATCAGGTTACATCTTTTAGAATATACAAACATCCTTCAAAATAGAGCAAATCAATCTTGAACTCAAATTTGGAAGTATCATGAGATTTTGATGAAATATTCTTAATTTCATGGACAAGAGGATTTGAAGACATACTAGACTGAATTTGCTTGATAAAAGTGGAATCAACAATTAATGTTGATTTCATTGCTCGAAGATGAAGTTACTCCGGCTTCAAAAGGATCATTCTTTATTAATCAAAAGCTGAATTTTCTTCTTTTGGAGCAAGATAAGAATATCTAGAAAGAGCATTGGACAGACCTTGTTGTTTTCTTGGCCAATATGTGAGAATAAATTCAAATCTTGATATAAAGACATACTCTAACAAGCTTAGCGATGATTCAACACGCGCATTGATATGAAATATTCAAGATTCTTATGATCTATTGTCATGGTGAGAATCTTAGCCCTAAGAAACATTGGATTTTTTGTGCCTCTAGTTTCTCAAGTGCAAGATGAGATTCATAAAAGTTCATAAAGTTGAAGAATTTACATAAAAATATACTTAATTAATCCTAACATATTCTGCCTTTAGAAACCCGCCCTCAATTCTGCTCATAAATCCTAGGATATCACATCAATTGAAATAAAATTTATAAACAAAGTACTTAAGGAAGTAAGGAAGCAAATCCCATAAATCTTTTGATTATAGCTCATGTGGTTAGAGAGAACATGTTGTCAAAGTAACCCTTATGTTGCCTTTGATTCTGGACCCCCTTTGCTTCACACCTTCATTGCTCTTCATTAAAGAAGACCTAAAAGCTAAAATTTGGTAGGCTTATAGCTTATCTCATTTTGTAAATACCCTCCAAATATTGCTCCAAAAGTCTTTTCCAAACTTGAGTTATAGGTTCCATCCTTCTTCTTTAATTTTGTCTTCTAACAACTCTAGATCCAACCACAATTCTTCCCAAAACTCCTTGAATATAATTTCAATAGCAATCAATTTTTTACATAACTTAATAGACTCATGTATCTACAAATTCCAATAAAGTTTACTCAAAATACTACTCTAATCACAAAGTTATGCTCTCTCAAACTTCACTAATTTGGAGATAGACCCCTATCACTTTGAAAGAGCATAACATTTTATTTATAAAACTAATAAGTATCAAACTTGCACTCATCTCTTCCTTAACTTACATAAATCATATCTATCAAATTTCACACTCAAATTCGTCTTTTAACTTCTTTTATATCCAAAAAAGCCCACACACATGCACTGCCTATACAAACCCTCAACCTTGCCTTCACTCTATTTCTCTTTTCATTCAAACCGGTTACAATTTCACTCATAACTCTTTGCTCAAAGGTCATATTGACTTGAGACAAAGTAGTTAACTCTATAAGGAACAAAAACTCAACAAATTTCGCCACTAAAGTCCAAGTGATTTCTAAGAGCCAAGGCCCGAATTTTTGTAACCCTCACTGCCCTAGTCTTAAACACCTGCAACTTTCACGACTCATATCTCTCTTGATACTTAATGAAAAGATATGAAAATTATTTTTATGAGTTCTTTATCTTGTCTACTACAGTTCTATAGAAAATTGCACTTAAAATCCTCTTTAAGCTTCCTCTACACACAAAAATATATACTATCTATAAAAAAAATCCTATGCCTTCCAAAAAAACTCTCCCTCTTTTCTCTCACGACCCTTCTTTGTCATCTCCCTCTTGGTCTTCGTTACCCTCTTGGTCAAAAAGACCTCTTAGTCCATGTCTTTTCTACTTCCTCAACCTTTTCCTTTGAACTAACTTGAAGAAATTTCACTTTTCAAGATAAATTTCCATTGTATCTTCTTACTACTAATTTTCTATTAACCTTTCTTCTAATCTTAATCATTTTATTTTAATACATTCTTTTATGTTTTTTATACTATGTTTTAATTTATAATACAACACCATATATACAATGACTGGACTAAAAGCGCCTTCTAGATAGTAACACCATTCTTAAAAAGAATCCACAATTGCAAAAAGTTTTTTATTGTGGATTTCGTAATTGATTTCTACTCCTGAAAATTTCTTGGAATGAAAGGCTATTGTGTGGAATTTGTCATCTTTTCCCATTTGTAACAATATTGCCCCCAAAGCAAAGTCTGATGTGTCTGTTTCCATGAAAAATGCCTTTAAAAAGTCGATGCGATACAAGATTAGTGCAGAAATAAAAGTTATCTTCAAAGCCTCAAACAATGCTTTTATTTTTTTACTCTACTCAAGTTTGTCCTTACAAGTTAAGCATATAAGTGGAGCTGCAACTTGAAAAATATTCTTAATAAAGATTTGATAGTAATTGGAAAATCTCAAAATTTATTCGACATCTTTTATTGTTTTTGGAATCTTCCAATCTATGGTTGTTTGGACTTTTTTAGGATCCACTTAGAGACCATCATTCAAAATGATGTATCCTAAAAAGTCAACTTGAGTAGTGTGAAATACACACTTTTTCATCTTAGCATATAACCGTGCAACTTTAAGTTTTTGTAATACACAAAAAATAAGAAGTTCATATTCTTCTATATTTTTAGAATAAATCAAAATATTGTCTAAATAATAGACAATAAAATCATCAAAAAAATCAAAAAATATGTCCTTTATAAGATGTTGAAAAGCAATTGGTGCATTTATAAGCCTGAAAGGCATGACATTATATTCAAAATATCCATAATTTATTTGAAATATAATCTTCCATTCATCACCTTCTTTGATACACATTCAGTTGTATGCTCTTCTGAAATCTATTTTTCTATAGATCTTGACTTGATTCAATTGATCAAGAAGTCCAGAGATTACAAGTAGATGATATCTATTTTTGATGGTAATCTTATTGAGTCTCCGATAATCTACACACATCCGTAATGACCCATCTTTCTTCTTTACAAATAAGATAGGAGCTCTTCTTAAGAATTTTAAATGGTGTATAAAATTCTTAGCTAAATTCTCATCAATGTATTTTTGAGTTTAGCCAATTCATTCTAAGATAGACTGTAGATTGGTCCAAATGGAGGTTGAGTTTTCTCTTTGAGATCAATTTAGCAATCATATGGATGATGTTCCAAAAGAATGTTTGCATTCTTCTTCTAAAAAATATCTTGATAATCTTAATATTGGCTTGGAATGCTACTTCAAGTCCTTTCACCATCAAAAATAGGTATAGCATAAATAACAAAAGATGATCCTTCTTTTACTTTATTCATAAAAGCTTTTGTGTCTATAAATACGGGTTTTATTATATTATGTGTATGGCTTGTTATTTGATGTACGGGATTCTTATTAATGGTTTGAAAAAAGTCAAGTCTACGAGAAATCCAATCTATTCAAGGATTATACTTTTTTAGCCATGATAAACCTAAAATGACTAGATTAGAGGAAGATTTAATTATATTAAAGATTACACAACTATTATGACCATCTATTATTACATTTATAGGAAGAATTTCATAAGTAATATTTCCAAAAGATAATGGGTGACCATCTATGACTTCTACATGTATGGATTTAGTTTTTTAAATTAAAGATATTTTATAACATTCAATAAATTCTTTATCTAAAAAACACGCTAATGCTCATGAATCTAATAAGGCAGAGATTTTGTGATTTTTAGGTCCGAAATAGATATCTATTATAAAATAAGAGAGGATTCTGAGAAGAAGATAAGGCCTATACTAGAAGTTGTATAAGATTCCAACTGCACAGTCTCTATTATAGCTGGACAATATCATTTTCTAACATATTGTCTTCTTTGACAGTCGTACTTCTCATCTTGTGGTTGTGTCATTTCTTTGGATAATATTGAGCAGTGTGCTTAGATTCTCTACAATATAAACACAATCCTTCTTGACAAAGATTAGTCTTTTCTTGTTTTGTAAGAGGTTTAAAACATTTCGCATCGATTTTTATGTCTTCAACTTCTAAATATACGTATTGAAAAGGCGTTGATGTTGCCATTGTATTGTAGTAACGTTAGGACTTCCTTGTGCGGCTCTCTGATTGAAATTGAAAAAGCCGATTGTCACACTTCACAGCAAAATCAATTGCTTGACTCAATGTCTGAAGATCAAGTAAGTTGAGCATCAATTTCTTTACCTCATATTGTAATCCATAGATAAATTGGCTAATAAGCGCAGCATCATCCTACTTGGTATCAATTGCTAATTATTAAAATTGTAAAGGATATGATATCACTGATCGATTGTCTTATCGCAAGATACGCATCTTGTTGGTTGCGACACAAATTACATCATGTTCTCCATACATAAATCGACACTTTACTAAAAATCCTTCCAAATTATCCAATATTGGATCACGTCGTTCAAAAAAGGACAAGAACTATGATAAAGCAAAATCTAACAATAGAGTTCCAATAAACCTGACTTGTGATCCGTGGATTGGATAACTTTGGGATTGAAGTTCAATCACCAGTTGTACTTGATTGATAAATCCTTGAAATTTAGATTTGGTGCCATTAAACTTCTCTAGCAAATTAATTTTTTGGTTCTTTGATGCTTGAATGGTGTTCAATCATAGGTGAAGTGGTATGACTTGAAGTAGCTTGAATCATCCATATATCTTCGCTTGTTTCTAATCTTGTTGCTCTTTGTGGTGGTACATTGAGTTGATGCATTGCAAGTATTTATTCTCTCATTTGTTCTTGCATTTGTACTACTGCATTCTTCATTTCAACAAGCTCTATCATGATATTGTAATAGAAAAGAAAAAAAATATCTACTCTCACTACAAAATAAAATATTAATAATAATAATAATAATAATAATAATAATCTAAGAATAATATCAGTTTAGAAGTAGATAATCCACAACTTCTAATATGCTTATGTCTTATCAAGAAAAAGAGGTAATCCACTCTTAATCAAGAAGAGACAAAGCTCTGATATTGTAACTTCTTTTTTATCAATCTGTCAAAGATACAAATTAAAATAAATGCATAAGTTAATAAAAAATTATATCAAAAGAAAATAATAAGATAGAAATAAAGAAGTATGCATATTCAAGAAGAAATTGGAATGGCTATTGCCAAAGATTAGAAAATACATGAGACTCTTGAACTAGATTAGAAGTAAGAAAGGAGTTGACAAGAGTGAAGAAGGTTGCACTCTTGTCACTATTTATATTATCTATCTAACAGCGACACGGCGATATTCTACAGGACCTCCTACACGTGTCTAATTTTGCAAGACACGTGTCAAACTTGCAAAATACATATCAAAGTTACAAGACAAGTTTCCCACATATGCACCATGTACTTAACTTGTTCTGTAAGCTACCAACATGTGTGACACGTGGCTAACTTGTTGACCAAGTTTCTAACCTACCAATCACTTATAGACATGTATAAAGGTGATTCCACTTCTATGAAGCTTCTAAGAAGCTTATTTCTAAGATATTATCAAATTAACTTATTTTATCTATTTCTATTAATATATATTAATTAGATAATTATTGAAATAAATCTAATATCCGTGATACTTAAACCAAGATTGGAATACAAAATTTGTATTGAAAGATTGAAGAAAAAGTGTTGATCTTACCTCTATATATATTAGTTAAGAAAAATATTATTTTGAAGATTTCAAAGGGACACAATTTAAGAACTAAATGCTAAAGTTGTAAAAAACTTCCATAGTGGCTTATTATATATAAGAAATATTTATCAAAATTTTTTACAACCACATGGCACATCTAAAGATACCTATAGATCTAATATGCAATTAAAAAAAAAAAAAATTATATTTTCGAAAAAGATGCTATTTAATTAATATATTTATTTTTATTTACTTCTATTTTAAATAATATAAGCATGTATAACATGTTATAGGTATAATATACAAGATAAACATTGAATTAACTTAAAAAGATTATTTTTGTATAATATGTATTTATACTATCATTATTTTATAATATAATATTATAAATTAAATATTATTTTAAGATTAATTATAATATCATAATATAATATCATATAATAATAGATTTAATAAGATTATTTAAAATATTATACTATTTTAAAATTTAAAAATAGAAAATATTATGTTATAAGTTATTATAAATATAAATATAAATATATACTTAAAGAAATACATAAAAATTATATGACTCCTCAATAGTTTTCTAATTTTATCATTTTTTTTTATTTTATATATTTTTATTCTAATCTAATTTACATAATATTTTTTCTATTTCTTTTCTTTTCTCTTTCTAATTTATTTAATGTCATGTCACACTCCAAAAAAAAATTTAAAGAACTCAATTTTTTTAAAATTGTATTAAGGCTCTAACTATAATTTATTTAAGTCAAGTTTTAAAGTATACTTTTCTATAATAATTTGAGATTGATTCAGTATTATTTTAGTTTTTTAAAAATTATAATTTTATTTGAGGATGTGTATAAATATTACAATTGTTGCAACTTATGCAAATTAAAAGAACTATAAATCTCAAATAAATGTGTACCTAAAAAATTTTACAGACCTCAAGTATATTAGTGCCACATATTTAAAAGATTTTAATAATTGGTATTACAACATATAAAGCCTTAAAAAGATTATATACAAGGTTTTGGAGCTTGTAATACTTTGTTACAATCTATTTAATTTAATATACTTTAAAAAACTTATGTACCTAATTATCTCATGTTTTATACAATAGCACGTATATTCAAAAACATTGTTTTCTCTCTCTCTATCTCTCTCTCTATATATATATATATATATATATATAGGCAAACATATGTGTTTGATGTATATGGATTATTTAAAAAAAAACAGATTGACAAGATTGCATAAGCTTTAAGCTACAATTACCAAAATATGTTGTAAATAAATATATGTACATTACATTGACAAACCAATGAATGGCATGTTAATAAAACAATGTTGTATAATTTTAGAGAATAAATACTGTAATTGCATTGACATTGTTGATTGGCTGTCACATTGCTAAAATAGAACACAAGGTTTAATTATTTAATATTATTTTAGATTAACCAGTATCCATTCCATCTCCAAAAGACATCCTTTTCAAATTAAAATAATATACTTGTAGAAAAATAAAAAGAAATCGTAATTATTTCAAAGGTAATGAAAAAAATAAAGAAAATACTTGTTTACAACCTCATGAAAACACACAAGAAGACGGAATGAAATGGATATTAAAACACCAAAAGTAAACTAACAAATAAACACAAATATCAAAAATTGGATGATATAGCATCACCATGTATGCATACAAGCAAAGAAAAAAATATATTAATTGCTTGCAATTACAATGTTGATGCTTATAAGACAAAATCAGCACCAACAACAATGTATGCTTAAACCATTTACTTCAAAATATATATAATATATCACTTTCTAATTGACATCAAGCCTGTATGATATAATAAAATAAAAAAATGGTAACTAATCTATCACTAATTTAGATGGCATAGTCAAAGTTTCTACTCTTTTGCTACTATAGATGCTAAAAAATTTAAGTTATTAAAATAAGGTAGACAATATAAATTTTAAAAAGTGTTAAAAATAGTAACAGTAATAATAAAGTTGTGAGAATAAAATTAACATTTGTAGGTGTTGTTTGGCAGGATAGCCAATATGGGTAAAACATTTTTTTGAATATAACAATGGAGTACTTACTATTGTTGCAAAGCCAACATATCCCATATATGTTAAGAACAATAAAAATAATAATAAAATGATGACATTGTATACATTGAATACAGTGAAGAATCCTTGACATGTTTGAAAAACAATAAAAGTTGGCCCCACTTCCATTCTGTAGAAGTTGAAAGATCTTGGTTGCCAAGGTCTGAATGAATCTTCTATCTAAGTCTTTGCCTGAGTAGTGGGTTCTAGCGCAAGTGCAATGTACCACCTAGGCAAGAGTTGATCTCAACTTAGCCTCTTATGTGCATTCTTCCACCCAACTACAAATTATGCAGGTATTAAGAATACCTGAATCTCCATGAGTGCATGTGGCGCCATGTTTTTCTTTACAAAAAAGATTCTCGGAGTATTTCTACTTATCTGACAATCCCTTGTGAGTGAGAGTGTAGAAAGAAGGAATGAAATCTTGCATGAGAATGAGGTGCCAGCCACTGCCTGCACTGTCCATTTCTCACCCTCCCTCAGTCACTGCTCTCTCTGCAATTAGCAGGTAGGGGGTTGACCCTACCCACTTCCACCCACCCACCCACCCCTTATCCCCCAAGTGGTCCACCAGGTACCACCTTGAATTCATCCATCCACCGGGATTGCCAACTAAGCAAATATCAGAAAAGGAAAGGGGAAGGAGTCATGGTTTGACCTTCCAACAGCACACACACACACACACACACAGTTTGTCCTCTGTAACAAATCCAAAAACTCACTTTGACATTGGAATGACATTTGGAGAATATGAGGACAACAGGGGTTGTGGCCAATTCTAAGCTTATTACACACCATATTCCCCTGTAATTAATCAAACAATCCTTTGCTGAACAAACCTAGTATTGGAAACCCAACAATCCCCAATACCTGGATGCTAGATACCAGAAAAGGAACATCCAGCTCAGCTCTAAGGCTGCAAGAGATCCATCTTTTCCCCTGCTATACTGGACTCTGAAGGCAATCCAGAGCCTGCAAACTGAAGTGTGAACAATTTCCTTGAGGAAGGACTCTTAATGGACAGATGGAACAGTGGGGTAAAATGGTGGTGGAGGGGGTGGGGTAAGGCATTCAAACATGGGCTGCAACAGAACAACCATGATCTGGGAATTAGGGACTCACAATTTCAATGACTCAATTCATGATGTTCTTGTTGCTGGGATAATGCTGGTACATTTGTCAAGTTAAAAAGCATTAGCAAAATGATTTTATCAATAGTTTCAGTTCCCATACTCTGTTCATCATCCAAAAAACAACTGAAATATTTCCAAGTGTTGAGCATTGTAATAAGAATAAGAATAATAATAATAACAAATCTTTAGGCAAGGGAGGCCATTTAAAGAGGAATTGACTGAGTAAATGGGGGGAGAATGTAACATAAAAAGTGGTACACACATGAATGTTGCATATTCTCAACTCCCAATCTAGAGCCAGAGAATACAACATCTTCTTTCTTAGCATTTATATGACAAATGCTCCTTTCTTCCATGGATCTATTTACAGTTAATGAATGCAATATTACAATGCATTTATTCATCCAAGGATAAAATTAAAATAATTTCATCAATGACTCCTTCACTGGCAATTCCACTTCCAGTTTTATATGTGTTTTGGACCCTTCAGCCTCCTTTATCCTCCAAAAGTGACAGCCAACTCAGACAAAAAAGAGGTTGAACTCTATGTCTAGGAGGATGTGCCTATAATCATGCAGACCTCATATAAGTATTATTAGAATGAAATCAAATTCAATCCTGTAAGTTATCATATATGTTTTGTTATTATCAAAATTGCTAGTTCAGTGTCTCTCTTTTACCCGGATATGTGAGAGTGGCAGGGGCTGTGGGTTTGGGTATGGAGATATGAAAGAAGGTCAGAGATAGAAAAGGCAGTGGTACAGTACGGAACTGGCGCATGGGCTATGACCTCCACAACAACCATTGTCTTTTTTGTGTGGAATTGGCAAGAGGGCAGAGGAATGAAGGAGAGAGAAGGGTAGGAGAAGGAAGGTCCCAGCACATGGCCTATGCCAGAGGTGACCAAGGGACCTGACATTCAAGTCATGGATCCATGGCTTGTGTGTGTGTGTGTGTGTGTGTGTGTGTGTATAAATACATACTTGTGTATATATGGATCAAGTACTTAGTTGATCATTTCCTTCATAGTTGTCATTGCAGCAAACAAATAGTAAAACCAACTTCAAGTTTCTCACTGCAAACCTACCATCATATCTTTCAAAGACAACTTTTTGGCCCCACAGAAAGCTCTAAAAACTTAGTGTTGTTGATTTGCTTAATTTGACAAGGACTGATGAAAGTTACCATTGTAGACTCTAGTTATACATCAGGCTGTGGCATCCTTCCAGCCCAAGTGGATGAAAATTTCCAATAGTATTTGTCAGCAGTGAAGTCCACTGCAACAAGAAGCTTCACAGCACCAGTTCAACACTGGTTCCTGCATAGATAGAGTATATTCCGTGAAAAGGATCGCACAGTGGGGACAAAGCTTCCAACCAACGGGATAATATAGAAAGAAGGGTGGGGAGTAGGATGTCTGAGCTGGTGAAATCCCCTCAGATTTTGGGCTGCACTGACTGGTTGCCCACTTGCACGCTCATCCTTCTCTCACATTCTACTCTATCTCCCAGTGTGTGTGTGTGTGTGTATGTCTCTCGCTCTCTCTCTCTCTCTCTCTCTCTCTCTCTCAAAATTAAAAAAAAACAAAACAAAACAAAAAGAGGGTCTAAAAAGCCAGAGACCACCGTGTGACAGAAAAGGGGAGTTGGTTGGTTGGGTGGACGAGGGAGTGATTGATTGGGATCGCACCGAGGACATCGCGGGCATCTGTTTGTTGACACCCTGGAAATAGGGGGACGAGGATTTATGAGCCCGTTCATGCGCACTCAAAAAGCGTCGTGAAGGAGAGGATATAGCAAATTCTCCATCTGGCCGGGTGGCCGGGACCGGGCTGTCTCTGGGGGAGGCGGCAGTCGAAGTATGGCAAGCGCAGAGCCAAATTCTCATCGCCGAGACTAGGAATCCCATGGAAGGGGAATCCAGAGGAGCCAGTCCCCGTGCTTGCAGCTCCCCCCCCCCACCTTCTATTCTCTGCCTCTGCTGCACTATGCCTGGTGGTGATGCCTGGTGGGTGCTGGGGTCTCCCTGCCCTGCCCTGCCCTGCCCTGGCCTCCTCCGATTGGAATCTGAGCTTCCCCGGCCCTGAATTAGGTCAGCTTCATCATTCCCCTTCTTGTCGTTTTCCACACGCAAGCTTGCCTAAATCGGGTCTAGCGTCCACACCGTTGGTTGACTCAGAGGAATCCCCCGTTTCCCGACTTCTCCCCCTCCCTTACCCCAATTTTAAATATCTGTGAACAGAAGAAATGGAAATGACTTGCGTATTTTTTTTACATTTTTTTTTGTGTGTCTGGACAGAATTAAAAAAAAAAATGTAAAACCATTTCATCTCAATAAAATTGTGATATATATATATATATATATATATATATTCTTTTTCTTTTTCTTTTTCATTTCTTCTTCCAAAAAATACAATCCTCAAAGAATTTATGCACTTATTTCAAATTTTCAACGTTTTTATTATTATTAAATTTTCCAAATCATGGTGGATAATTTATCCAAAGGCTATTTTTAAAAGAACCAATCTTTGATCATTTTTTCAATTAAATGGTGAGGTTGCTTTTTGAATCAGTCAAATCTTATCCTTAAAAAGCAAAAAAGCAAAAAAGAAAGCAAAAAAGAAAGCAAAAAAGAAATTGTATAATTATATACAAATAAATAAATAGATAAATCTATATAACTAACTAACTAACTAACTATATATATATATATATATATATATTCCTTATTTTTTATATTTTGAAACTTCCATACATTTAAAGATGCATGCATATGTATGTGTGTGTGTGTGTGTGTGTGTGTGTATATATATATATATATATTCAAAGTCTAAAAAATGTAACATTTTGTCTTGTGCACAGAGGAGTCAATACAATGTAATGATAATTTGAAAGACTATGTATACCAAAGCAGTCTGTTTCAATATTAAGCATTGTAATTGAGATCAAGAAAAAATCACAGAATATGTGCACAAAGTGTATCCATTTATCAACAGACCATGTTGAATAAAATGAAATGAATGCCGAACTGCCTCAAATTTAAGGTAAGAATAGATCTAACAAATTTATTTCAGTTTTTGAATTTTGAATTTTGAATTTTTTAATAGAATATATATGATAATATTTTTTAATTTATTGCAATTCAAGTACATTTAGTATTTGAACATCTGTGCAAAACCACTTAATATAAAGCAATTTGTAGTTAGGATGAAAACAATTAATTTGGCCACCACCAACATTAATCTAGAAATTCTTAATATTACAAAAAGCACATAGATAGGTGATTTAGTAGTTTTATTACAAGCTTTGAGATTTCATATTTAAAAACAAGACAATGCTTACAACTGACTTTTGAGAGGATTGTGATTTACATAAATCAATAAATTATCTAAAAAAATGCAATGATTAATGTTTTAAATTAAACTCAATGCTTCCAGACTAAATTATCTTATATTATTGGATTAATTAAAAATAAAAAAACTTATGTTTAAAATTATTGTGTAATCTTAAGAACAATAATCTTTAACTAATCATAAAGTATAATGTACATAAATATACTATTTAATATAAAACTTATTATCTTATAATATATTTTGTAAAAAGAATTTAGTATAAATAAAATCTAATGGAATTACAAATATGTAGACTTTTGAAATTTTATAAAACACATAACAAAATCATACATGGTTGAACACCTTGTTTTTCACACCTTAAGTTTTTCACACCTTAAGAATTGGAGGACATCCCTTCTATGTTTTCACATAAGAGCTATCCTTGTACTTGCATCAACCCTCAATGAGGACCATTCTATACCTTCAGAAGTTGTGGTTTTGATGTAAGTTCCTTGTAAATAAAGTTAATATTAAAATTGAGGTCAGTCGACTAAACTCTAAATCTTTACTTGACATCCTTGTTCTTTAACCTCTTCCTTATGTTGCCTATATCTTTATCAACATTGAAGTAGTCTATTAATTTTGTTTATTTTGAAGAACATGTCTTTCACTTGATGAACTTTGTCTTGTCATCATCAATCTTGTCTTCTAAGCTTCTTCATTCCTTGTATTGCAAATTTCAAAGTTCTTCATGAATCTTCCTTGTAACACTTCTAACTTGTTAATAGATCAAAAGTTTATATAAAATGATACAATAGAATGTCAAATGTAATCCTTTTACTAAGGATTTTTTCTTTCTTTAAAACATAACTTTGGAGCTATTTATAACTATCATATAGTGAGTTTTTTTAATACTATTTTAACATAATAGAATTACTTTATTTCTAACTATCTTAACTACCAAAGGTAGTTTTGACCACCTTGTCTTTTTATCATACAAGCGGCTAACCACTTTATCTTTTCATACTAACTTTTTTTTTTTAATCCTATTTATATTAGTTTATTTTATTTATTTTATTTTTTATTTTTTTATTTTTACACCAAGTCTTTTCTTCTTCTTTAAATATGAAGGTTTTCTTTCTTCTTCTTTTTATTATAATTTATGCCTAAAATTTCTCAAAAATATACCTCCTAAATAATGTTAAATATTTATTGAATATTAAATAAAATTCTAAGGTTAATAATGGTTATCTTTAATTATATTAATAATATATTTGAATATTTTTTCTAAGAACTTAATAAAATAGTATATTTTTAGAATATTACTAATGCCACCATAATTTGCCATCCACCACATACTACTATAATTTTTGCTATTGCTATCACAATCCACCACCTATTCAACATATTTCTTTAGTTTTTTTTTATTCCAATAATTTTTATTGTTAATATTTTTAATATTTTTTAAAAATTAATTAGAAATTAAATTAAAATTTAATGATAATTAAAAAATTAATAAAAAAAAAGTTGTGGTAGCAGTAACAAAAAATATGGTGACATTAGTAATATCTTATTTTTAGTATACATATAAATAATAAAATTATAATTATTTTATATATAATAACTATTTAATAAAAATCAATAAATACCATATGATTATATAATTAATATTTCAAATCAAATATTATATATATATACTTAAAATTATTTGTTAGCTTATTCAAAATAATAAATAGATAATAAATATTATTTTATTTTATATTTTGATACATTTAATATCATTGAAACCTTAACCTTATTAAAGGTAGCATAATTACTTAAAATTGAACTAAAAAAACTTACATGATCTTTTTTTATTTAATAAATGATCACTAAAAAACCATAGATATTATTAAAAGATATTTTAACATATTTTAATATAGTTCTTGTTATTGATATTATTATTTTTAATAAATAAATATTTAAGTTGTACATAATCTTTTTTATAATCCATAGATTCCAAATTTTATTTTTATTTAAATTGTATATTATTTTAAATTTTTTTATTATAATATTGTTAGTATTTTAGAATTTATTTAATTAGAATTTTATAGCTAAGTTAATTTTTAAATTAAATTAAATTATTATTATTATTATTATTATTATTATTATTATTTTTTATATTATAACTTTTAATACATGATTTTATTCTTTAATTTCACATTAAGTGGTTTATGTTGATTTTTATATTATTGTAGCCTTATACTTTTAAATTATTTTTAGTATTTTTTTAACAATTTACTATATATTACATATTTACTATTCATTTTGTTATAACAAATGGATATAATTTGGTTATTAAGATGGAGTAATGACAACATCTTTGAACAATAATTATTTTAGACTTTATTACTATGTACATAAAAAACTTGGTTAAGTTAAAATAACCAAATAGTTAAAACAATAGTGTTTATTTATTTATTTATTTATTTATATATTTTTCAATCATGATAATTAAGAATAATATTACCAAATATATTTTATCAATTAATAATTACTTTAATGATTTTAACAACTATTTGATTCTAACTTCATTAATATAAGATAATTAATTTATTTTATTTTAGTTTAAAAAATCCTTAAATATTATTTATTTATTAAAATACCATATATATATATATATATATATATATATATATATATAAAATAAACTATATTTCATAGTAGATAATATTAATTTTCACCAAATCAACTTGTACATTATTAAATGAAAATATGTTATCCTTTAATCAATGCTAAGTGACTAATTAATGGTTAATTATTTAATCTATTATATTTTATGCAGCTTTTTAAAGTATCATTAGTCATTACCTCAATTTAGTTATACAATGTTTTTCTATTACTATTGATATATGATAAACTTATTAATTATTTATATATTTTTTATTATCTTTAGTATAAAAATGGTAAAAATGAATATTCAATAGACTACACTTGATATATACTAGAGGACCTTGTTCATTATATTAAAAAATTATAAGAAATTTATTTAATTTTAGAATTATAATAAAAAAATAAAAAAAATCTATTCTTAGATAATTTTTATTTATAACTTCAAAAATACAAGTAGCTCTTAGAATAAGTGTCAACTTGTACATTACGAGACATGTTTAGATTTTACTAATTTGTTTATAGTGACTTTTTTTACATTCAAATGGATAAATTTATTTTACATTAAATTTTATTACAAAGAAGGTGGCAAGGACAACAATTAGTATGAACATAAATCAAACCAAGAACTTTTGTGTTCAAAGAGATCTAAAACAAGGTTGCTATTTGTTAGTATATCTTTTTATCTTAGTATTTAATCTAATTTTCATATTGGCTCTCTTATCTAAAAGACTAAAAAAGATCTTTCTATCAAATAGCAAAGACCAACAAATATTGAGTAAATATGTCAATGATTCTAGATTGACTATTGATAATGATAAAGAACTAATAATCAATCTTATAAGGATCTTGTATAAGTTATGCCAAGTCTCAAATTTAAAAATCAATTGATTCAAATGTGATGCTTATTACCAATTTAAGAAAGTAGCAAGATCCCATTAGGCAAATTGGTTTGGTTGGTCTCAAAAAAATAATAAGGAACTTAGCAAATTATTGGATATTCCATTAGCATCTCTTTCTAAATAGGAAAGATAAACCATTTCTTAATCAATTGACTACAAAAGAAGCTAAACTATAAGTGCTCAACAAGATTCAATATAAGAAATAAAATTATTATAACTAACAAAGTTCTTCTTTCTTTTTTATATTTCTTTACTTCTATATAGATAAGTCTTTGAATGCCATTCATAAATTCAAAACAATGATAAGAAATTTCATATAGGGTAGTATATTACAACTCATATGTACCAAGGTTGTATGGAGTATTTGTTGCAAATCTAAGAAAGGAGGCGTTAGATTAATTAGTCTATACAAAACTATGATTATTATGATTATTATTATTATTATTTTTTATGCAAATAGGTTGTATAAGCAGTCTATCCATGTAAGTCCAATATCAAAAATCTCATGAAGAAAAAAAATAATAAAAGCTACACCAAGAGCCTAAATAAAGTTGTGGCTAGACTTTGAATGGATTTTAATTTCCAACTACAAATACATACCAAGATCAAAGAATTGATTAAAGATATAGAGGTTGAATTAAGATGATATCCCATGTACGCCAATAACACATTGACTTCTTTAATAGTATTTGGTACAAATTTTCTATGATAGAATCTAAACATATTAGTTATAGGCATGCTCATTCAACCTAAAAGAATTAAAATACTTTATAGTAAAGAAAGGCAAAGGATTAAAGACATACATGACTCCAACTTAGATTCTTTTTTAAAATAATAAAAGATAAAGTAGAAATAAAGTTTGATTTACAGACAAAAGACCATCATCTTGGAATTATAATATATTCTACTATAAGAAATAACAATAATATTTAATTAAAGAAGTACTAATTTTAAAGCAAAGAGATTGGATATGGCTACATAAATCAAAGAATAAATAAACTTATTGCTTGTATTTCAACTCTAAGGTCCAATGTTAGGTATTAAGAAAGATAAATGGTTCACACTTTTTAGACCTTTTACAATTCCATTGAACCAAGTTAGTTCTCAATTAAGGATTTTATATTTTGATGTTAACCTATATACTTTATTGGCACATAGTAGGACATAAGCAAGCAATAGCCTAAGTGAAGAGATATTTGGATTTGCTAAAGTAATAAGGATAGCTAAAGTATCAAAATCTTAATAAAAGGAAAAAGACATATTTAAGCTATTTTGCAACTTAGTTATTAAAATTTTCATTGATTTATTATCATATTAATAGGGCACATGTCTAAAGCTGATGATATATTCAAAGAAATATAATAGATATCTTTTAAAAAAAATCACAATCTCAATAGGATCTATTAACAACCAAATAGCAAAATTTTGCTCAAATCAAATTTTAAATTTAATTTAAAAGATATTTGGTTCTTAGAACTAATAAAAAAAGCTATGCTATTATGGTTTTAATGGCATAAAAAAATGACAATCAATGCATGGAGAATTAAATCAAGGACATGAATATTTTTCTATTGCATACTTTGCATTCTTAAGATAAACAAGATAATTCTTTACAAATTTTTGGATTGATGCCAAGTACAAGAAGTATGAGATTGGGCCACATTTCTTTTACATAAAATGGCCTCCTATCCTTGCAAACATGGACCTTTGAAGTCATCTACTTAAAAACAAGCAGTCTTAATCTTCAAATATCTTTCTAAACCTAAAAAGTCCCAAATTATTTGGAAATTCTTTTGAAGAATTTGTGTATAGATCATTTAGATTCAACAAAATATATTAACTTTTAAAAACAAAATATGTAGTAATAACAAGGTAAAATACATTATTTGGTTCAATCTCACAGAATATGAATGATATGCAAAATTACATGCAAAATCATTCTCAAGCTACATATTTAAACAAAACTTCTATTAAAACAATAGAATATGACTTGATTAGCAAAAAGAGTACTAGGTTCTAAAAGGGAATGCAAATCTACTAGAATACCAAAATTTCCCTGAAATTATACACACAACAAATAAGAATTAAGCAAGTGCGATTTGGATTACACTCGTATGATTGCCTCAAAAAAGATATTAGAGCCAAGACAATCTTGTTTTGTTTACACTCGATTTTTGCAACTAGTTTAAACAGCGTACACCTTGACAAGCTGCTGAATAGCAGTCCGGCACACGGGACAACCCCAACCTTTCTCTTTGATTTCAGACAGGCAATCCATGCAACCTGCCAAATGACCGCAGGGGATGCACACAACCTGAGCTGGAGCATCCCAGCAAACAACACACTGACCACTTTTCTCTCCAGTCACCGTGGATGCGGGAGCTGAAGATTGTACAGGCTGTGCGTCAGCTGAGTAATCAATCTCAACTGGTGATGTATCAACCAGTGGGTAGTGAATTGGATCACCATCTTCGCTTAGTAGCACTGGGGGTAGAGGCGGGGCTGATGGTGTTGATGATGTCGGAGTCGAAGGGATTGACGTAGTGTTGTGCGTTTCAATGGGGTTGGATACTGGAATGGGTGCTTTCTCATGTTCGGGCTCAGCAACTTCTACTGCAAGTGGCGCGCTACTGCTAGGTCCGGCTTCAGAGGCAACATCCCACCCATTGAAGCCTGAACCCGATTCTTTGTTATTGTCCCTCCAACCACCCAGAATAACTCCTTCATCAGCAGCCGTGCGCAAAGATGCATCCATAGCCATCTGCAGAGCTATGTCACTATCTGAAGGTTGCTTAAGAAAACTTGGTGTTGAAGTTTGTTGATTGTTGGCAAGTGATAACTGGTGTGGCTGAGCCAGTCCTATACAAGCCTTATAAAAACGTTCCAAGTTTGTCTTATCACCTGGAACCTCGGCCATGAACTTATACTTCGTTCCTATACCATCCCCAAGTTTAACAGAACCTTCAGAATGCAGCAATGCAGAAGTAGGAGCCCCTTACCCAGATTCACTCCATGACTTTTCTGGTCACGGCATAAACAGAAAAGAAAATAAAGGAAACACAAGATTGATCCAAACCAACAGAATGAAAGCGTTAAAGAACTTACTTGTGCCTTTGTCTGTTAATATTAGAACTGGGTCAGCTAAGCTGAACTTGGGTTCCTCCACCTCAGCCCTAACGAGTGGAATAAGAGTACGTGGTAAAGGATCCTAGGCAACAGAAAATTAGCAATTAGTCACCCTCAAATCTTGTAATAAACCAATAATCTCAATCCCTGCAACGAAAATAAAACAATTACAAAAGCTAACCGTCCTCACCGTTGGAGATTTATAAATAACGAGCTCAAACTTGGGAGGTATCTTTGGATTAGACTCTGTTGGCACCACTACAGCCCAACTACAACACAACAGTAGGAATCAATACGTCAGTACACACACATTATCTCAAAGTAACGCTTCAAAATCTACTAAAATGTAACAACACGCAAAAAGCACATCAATTATGATTAAACATGGATAAATTCGGCTGAACGACCCTGCAAATAAGTCACAGAAATATGACATAATAAAATACGCCGGAAACGACTCCAGCTCTCATTTAATTGAACCAGAACAATCCTACGATTAAGTCAAATGCATAGTGAGCAGATTTGCTTACATCCCCTTTGTGACCCATTGAGGTGCGAGTTGTTCTAAAAAGCCAGGTCCCGACAGCTCCCGAAGCATCCCAGAAAATAAAGCGACACGATTCTGAGCAAAAGGCAGCACATGGATGCTATAAAACTTAAATTGAGGATAAAAAATATCATTGAGAGACAACGTTACACTATCAACTCTGAAGCTCACCACGAACTCTCTCATTCACTCTAATAACCCCCTTAACCAGTGAAGCGCACATGCTTCGCCAGGGCCATTCCCAAGAGACTAATGGTGGTTTCATTCATAAGACAATCCAAAATATCAGTACATCAAAGTCCATACCAAAGTGGTGAAGACATGAATGCAATACAACAACTAGAACATCACTGTTTTATGTCTTGCAAAGCATGATTGGTGTTATCAGCACCGATAACACTGAAGTATGACAAGTCGCTGACAAAAAGATATGTATATACCTCGATAATCCGTACAACAGATAGATGACTCCGATTTCGTGCCAAATCCAACGGCGTCAAAGCATCATCATTTACAGCAAGCGGATCCGCTGCAGCACAAGGAGCAATTGATGTTAGGCTTGCTTTAATTTATGCTGCATTTCAATATCATCAGAACAGGCATTACCATACAAGTGAAATAGAGATACCATACCTCCACGTGATAGTAACAAGGACGCAATTCTATCTGAACCATTCTTTGCAGCCAAATGTAGTGGCGTGCCTCCGTGGGACCCTGAATCAAGAACAAGTTTTTTTAGAACTGAATCTCTTTCTTATGTCCAAGAAACACCACACCTACTGTATCTCAATTGGACAAAGCATCGATACTATTAGCAATTCAAATATTGTGGACAACATACCAGGTTGATAAGCTTTTACATTAGCTCCTAAATTGAGGAGGGTTAACACCATATCAAACATGTTTCCACTTGCGCATGCTACATGCAGAGGGGTACGACCCTCTTTGTCCACGAACTGCGAAACAATAATTCACTTTCAGAAATAGAACGCAAAAATTACCATTATCCAAAATTCGTACTGCATAAGATCCATCAAGCAGTGCTTATTCCAGAATAGTTTTCACGAAACTTAAGAACAACTCTCACCTCTAAAGATGTTCCATCATGTTGTAGAGCATTCACAGCCCTAACATTCCCAGTTTGGACTGCTAGATACAGCTGCTCCTCTTTACTTGTTCCGTTTCCCATGTACCCTTCAAATTTCCAATTATGATTACTCCCACGAAAGCACCTGTGCAGAAACTAAACAGTTGAAAATTCCACTTCAACTGATTTTCAGCTTCATTTTTTCTTTCTATATAAGATCCACATTACAAAGTTCAGAATCCTCTCTGAAGCTCATACCATAATATTAACTAATTAGAAAACAGTTTTCTAATTAGTTAATATTTCTAATTAGAAAACATATACGAAACACTCGCACATGATCTCCTGTAGACCTTTACAATTGCACTAGAATAAAACCTCTTAGCAAAGAGGCCATTCTCAAAGATTATAAACAAAACAGGTGGCACAGCGAGTATCACCCAAATCGAAACACACAGCTGGATTGAAAGATGCCACAAAGAATTCAATTCTCATGAAACAGATCTAAGATCATGAACAACGACAATTTAATTACCGAATCGGATAAGTGTCGCAGAGTTTGAAAAGACTAGCAAGGGCCAAAATCTGGGTTAATTCTGACCTACCTACCCCAAAAAAAAACTTTCCAGTTCTAACAAGAAGGTGAACCTAAAAGACAAGCACGATCACAGAGCAATTTTCACAAATCCAAACACTCACTCACCAATCCTACACACCGAGGTTCGGCAGCTTCACAAATCCAAAACCCAGAAAGCTTGGACTCCTATCTGAAAAACCGATTGGGAATCTGATCCTTTGGAAATGCACACGCTCCTCTTCAACAATCAAATCAGCTCAGTTGCTGTACAACCCTTGGTTAGCACTCCAGAATATGCTTCCTCCATGGGCGGTCCAACTTCCAAGTAAACAAATTTAAGTAAAATAAATAACCTTCAAGGCAGTGTCGGTGCCCCACGAGTCCTGAAATCTTTATCTTCAGATTTCAGGACTCATGGTTTACTCAATCGGGTTACCATGTGTCTGACAGGTGTCTATAGAGCAAGTGAAGGGCAGCGATCGACCGCGCTTCCAGATTGCTTCACTTAGAATTGTTATGACCAGCTAAAAAAAGGAGGAAACCCAATTGAGAACCGAGTAAGAAATGGGGCACCTGTCTCCCTACAAACCCTACCTTCCCTCTGCCACCACCTGTCCTGCCTCGCATTGTCACGCTGTAGATGCCAAACTTTGATACTTGGATCATTGCTTTCTTCGATCTATCGTGGTGCATGTTTTTAGAGTACGTGTCGCGGAATTCCAAATCTTCTTGGATCATTTTTCGCTCGTAAAAATTGGTGGGAGATTGGTCAGTTGCGGAGCGGGTTCTGTTGTGGGTAGCACGGCTTGAGCTCGCTGGCTGGATCAACTCATGCACGTATGACTTTACGATGATGTTTCCCGTTTCCCGTGCGGAAATCAGAACACGAGTTGTGGCGATGACCTAATTTGGGTACCCTGTAGGTAGCGCGAGGATTTTCGTAGTTTACAGGTATTGATTTATTTCTTCGATCAACCTGTCTAGTATGCGAAGATGATAGATCTGTAGGCATGTTCGAGCTTGCTTTGAAACCGTTCTTTCGAAGGAGATTATTGAACGATGTGGAGCTAATGGTTTTGGTGAAGTGTAGTTATAGTTGATTCAAAATCACATGGCAAGGTTGAGTTGTCAATATAGTTATATTCTAGGCTCAGTTCCTTGTAATTGAACGTTTGTTCTTACAGTAGAAAAAGGATTAAGAAAATTGTTTCCCAAGAAACAGATGGGTTTTTTGGGTGATAGAGTTAATCATAATTAGATCAATATTGCGTCAGATAATAGTTTGAAGGATGATTTCATCACTTTGTGGTGGAGAGCGTGCTTCAAATGGAAAGTTTGTGCAGGGTGATTTTTAAAAAAAATTGTCTGCTTAACAAAATCCTTAGAAATTTTTGTTATTTTTGTTATTTTTGTTTTTTGTTCCTGATGATTGAGTAGTTGGAATTTCGTTGTCTACAGATATCACTTGATACACCACACTTGTAGAAATAATGGCTGTTCAAGCAGGCGGGTCGAGAGGTTTACAGTTCTGTGGTTGCATCGTTACTGATGAACTCGAGGCCGTGGGTGCTGGGAAAACCAGATGGCTTGACAACCCAGTCATTCTAGTCGCCATGACGCAAGAGCATATGGCTATAGCCACTGAGCAGGTCATGGTTATGCAATTAACATGGAAGCAGCAGGTGACTAGTGGATTCCTTTCGCTAATTGCTCAACTTCAGCGTTAGGTCGTCCTGTTTGGCAAATTCTGTTTTGAATTTAGAATCCTACAGGTAATACAAGTTTAAAGGTTGTGTTGAGCCTGTGACAGCTACTCTATTAGTTTCAGCTTTCAGCATCTAGCATGAATAGATCGTTGTAACTATAACGTGTATCGACTTACTCATGTATGTAGAGCCAAGTTTTCAAATTATGTAACGGAAGTAATTGATCGTGATTAGGAAGTTAGGCATACAACAATGTGAATGTACTAACATTTTTGAGTTTTGAGTCTTTACCAAGCCCTAAGAGATGAAGCTTTCGCAACTCCTGACTGGGAAGTTTGTGTTGGCATGAAAAAGCAGGCAGAGAAAGATACTAAGCCCTTTGTGCGCAAAGTTGGGAGCTGTCTAGAGCCCGAAGAGAAGATGACTGCAATGGAATGGGTGGTGTTTGATGGCGCGAGTCTGTTGGCTGTGGGGACTTCCTTCGGAGCTTTACTGCTTTTCTCACAAAAGGGCACTCTTCTAATAAAGCAGGTGTGAAGTTGCCCAAGTTTGAACTTGAGATCGTGGTTGGTCCATAACTTTGTTTTGAGTTTTATTTAATAGAGATCACCCGAAAGCGAATTCTACTCGCAATCACAAGATCTCAATCCTGTCTAACAATCGCAGTGTATTGCAGTATTTTCATTCCGATCCCGTTCTCAAGCTTCGAGTTAGAAGTGAGCCACTGGGGAGTTTGGGGAATGATTCTTCCGAGGATCTTTGTCTCATATACCCGAAGGCTATTGCTCGAATTGATGCTATTGATCTCAAGGTTGGCCTTCCTAAACTCTTAAGTTGCACGTGGTGGATGTTCGCAATGTCATTGTCATCATTTGGTCTTCATGGCTGGTTACTGTTTTTACCTTTGATTTGTTGATGGACAATAGATTCAATAATAATAATCATAGTACTTATAATAATACATTCTCACTGAAATGATCCCTCTTGATTTGAACTTAATGTCTATTTCATTTATACTGAGCCTAGTCTCGATGTTCTGGAAGTACAGATTTTAGCTCATAGGAAACTGCGGGAAAGGGAAGGAATGGAGGGGGAAGGGCTGCTTGGATGGAAAGTTAGTGGAGACACACAAGACGGCGAGGCGCCTCTTAACCGGCTGCCGTTCCTAATGTGGAATATCAATAGGACGGCTGGAGCTTCGGCTTGTTCTGATGGAGCATTAGCTGGCGTCATGCCCCCTCCGTTGTTGGAGCAGCAGGTTATTTACCCTCTAGTGTTTGAATTCTTATTTCTAATATTTGTTTAATCATCAGGTTAGAAAGTCATCTTTAAAAAAAATGTTTCTTTGTTTTGGTTATTGAGTTTCGAAAGAGATGTTTAATGTAGAAGGCTTACGTTTGTGGCAGGGAAAACGACATTACTGTGCTCTAACTGTGGGGCCAGATTGTACACTAGCAGCTTTCAGGTAAAAATCGAAGAGATATCAATCGATTTCCAATTTCGTGTTCTTAAGGATTTTTTGGACTCAATTAGGAATAATCTCCCGTTTTGTTTTCATTTTTTGTATAGAGGATAATACCTTCTGGAATAGTTCCTTGTTGGTGATTCTGTGCGTAACATGACCGGACGTACTTTCAGTTTATCAAGAGCTTGGGTTTGTTGCCAGGGTATCAGGAGAGAAACAGGGCAGCTTGGTGGGCGCGATTATAGACAAAGTGATGCCAGCTAGTGTTACGAAAATTTCGAATTTGGCTAAACGATTTTGGCAGAAGGACGAATCATCTGAATTGAATAGACCAATGGAAGTTAGTCCGCAAACGTTTTCAAGAGGTGAGGCCTTTGGTTTCAGGGTTTTCAGCTTCTACTTGAACCAAGGCATCTTTAACTTCTGCATGATTTTCTTGTTTGTTGTGTACCAAGTATGCTACGTTTCAGAATCTGAAAATATTGCTTTCCTGGATACTGATTGAAGTATAAGTGTGCAGCTTCTGTTATTACAAGCCTTAAGGACAACATGAGGAAAGGCGAGAGGCTTGCAGTGGCGCCTGGTGGCTCTTTAGCTGCCATTGCAGACTCACTGGGTCGTGTGCTTCTCGTCGATGTGAATGCTGTTGTAGTTGTTCGCTTATGGAAGGTAAATGCGCTGGGAAGTTCTGTTGTCGTCATCTATATATGTGACCAGCACATCGTTAGTCACTCAATTCTAACGGATCTTTGGGTCTGCACTTATTGTGTACATCTAGAATGCTCTCTCAGAATCACAGTTCTTTCCTGTTACTATCCTATAATAACACCTGTATGATGAGGCATGTGACGAGGCATATTAAGAGGTTTTGCTAATATGTACACATCACATTTTGACTTTTTAGGGTGAAATTGAACTAAAGGTAGGTGAGCATTAACCTTGCAGGGCTATCGTGATGCTCATTGTCTTTTCCTGGAGGCGCCTGTGGATGGAAGTGCGGACTATGCAGATCCACAAAAGAAACATCTTTCTCTGAGACGGCAACAATATCGGTTATGCTTAGCCATCCATGCTCCACGGCGAGGTGTAATTGAGGTTGTTGCCCTACTCCAAGTAGTTAAGCTGTTGGCTGTTGAGACTGCTTGTGTTTGTGACAGATGTAACATCATGTCACCGTTGAATTTCAGTTGTTATACCATATCTCTATTTACGATGAGTTCCTCCGCACTAGCATGTTGATCATGTGACAAGGAAGTGTTGTTGTATTGATCAGTTGGTCATTTCGAATTATTTTTCTGTGGTCTTCAGATCTGGCAAATGCGACATGGAGGGAGAGTGGCTGTAATTAGAGATGGTGAGAGCTGTCGATTGTTACAACCAGCTTGTCAGCTTCGAGCTGTCTCTTTGGACCTGGACACTAAGGACGATGAGGATGAGACATTTGAGCCAGCACGAGTATATTTTCTACATGGTGATTCTGGAAGTCTTTCTTTGATCAATCCCTTCATGCCTATCAAGAAGAGGTGAGCTATGGGACCATCTTGAAATAATGCAAGTGATTCTTGTGGTTTCAGGAATTGAGTTTGGATATGTTTGTAAGAAACTTGAGTGCCAAGCACGTTGGCTGGCCCGAGGTTTTTCGGCACGAGACTTGTATTTGGATTGTAGGTTGTTGGAATAGCCGATTTCGATGTTTTTGTGATGGGCTCGACAATGATTCCACAATATTGCATACTGCAGGATGAGTTGAATTGAAACTTCAAAGTTTTCTACTGTTTTATTGCATTACACCAGCTTCCTGCGCTTCGACCAGGTTAATTATCATGACGTTTCCAGCAGTGTGTTTTTCTGGTTTCAAGACTTAAACCTGTATTCATGTGTATACATTTAGAACATATTTTCAACTCTATTAAAGTAGCTATCAATAGCTGTAAGATTGGCCTATTTGACCATTAGCGTCGAGGATAGGACACAAGTAGTTGCGTTTTTGAAGTCTGAAGTTTGAGCTGTCTTATCCTG
Source organism: Physcomitrellopsis africana (assembly GCA_036785485.1). NCBI lineage: Eukaryota > Viridiplantae > Streptophyta > Bryopsida > Funariales > Funariaceae > Physcomitrellopsis > Physcomitrellopsis africana. The sequence continues at coordinate 185,702 of JAWRVF010000105.1, read as the reverse complement.
GGTAATGACTAATTACTGCCTCGAATTCCGCAGGTGGAAGTCACTTCAACGTGTAATTTATTGAGCATTCATTAGAACTTTTTGCACCACCAGCAAGTCACATGTTCTGAGTCTGATCCGGTTTCTCTTCGGAATATCACGCTCAATATGTGTACCGTCTGTTTGCTTTTTGAAATCTAACCATTAACATTCATTAGCTCCAATCCACAAGTAATCCTGAGGATTGTGAGACAGCACACAGCTTAGGATGACTGCTCTTTACTTGGTATTAGCAGTATTGTAAAAGATGGTTATTAGGATATCCTATAATTTGACAAGAGTCTCTTTCTCCATTTGCATAGTCTAGAGCAGTTAAGGAAATACCAGGATTGGGTGATTGAAAATTTTGCACTTCCACTTCTGTCATTACATTCCTGACTGGCATTACCATTCCAATCAAATGGCTTACTCTACATTTTCTACCTCTCTACTTTACCATACTTCACCTTTATCACGTCTTTAGTAGATTCTCAGCAGTATTCATGTGAAATCTACATGTTCTATATGATTCTGGAAATGATTTGTCTTCAATTTCAAATATTCATTTTAGAAGATTAATAAATTAAATATGTACGTTATCTTATTTTATTATGATTTCATTGTTTTCATAATTTTTTAACATATGGATGTATCTTATTCATTATGCTTAAGATAGAGTTACTTCTGTTTATCAATCAAGATAGGTTTCAAGTTGGAAATAATTAAAAATAATAACTAATAATTTTAGTTTTATTACAACTGCAATGTATTATTTTATTAAAATCTATATTTAATAACGATATTTTTCACTTTAAAGGTAAAGGACAATATTTGATATGATTGAATAAATGGATAAAATTACAATTTGATGTTAAACATGTTAAGTTAGATTGTACCTCGAAGAATTACTAAAAACATACAAGTAATATTTATACGATTAAGAATAATACAAATCACTAAGTTGCTATTGCAAACACATGAATATTATAAAAGAAAATACCATTTTAGGTAATGTAATCTAAATACCATTTAATCTCTTAGATTTTAAAAAAGTCTTTAATCATTACTTAATTTTTGTTTATAATATCTAATCCAATTATATATATATATATATATATATAAAATTTTATAAATTTTTATTACTTTTTGTAATAAAATAATTATAAGTAAATAAATTGATTATATCTGTTGAAAATTTTAATATTGAATTGCAATAAATGACATTTAATAAATTATATATACTGTTTAATGGCACAATACAAAGCTTTTCTAGTAATAAGTTAGCAAGACATATAACTTGCAATTTTATTATATTTTATTTTTAAAATAAAATAAATCTAACTTACTATAAATATATAGTATCAATAATATCATTATAAAAAATAATTTAATAATATCATAAAAAATAATCAAGATATATATAACTAATTTTTATTTTAAAAAATAATAAGCATTTATTTTGTTTTATTTTATTTTAATGATATTATAATCAAAATATAAAAAATAAAAATAAAAGAAGTAACAATTGTTTAAAAAATAATGATTGCTCTAAAAACATTACACTAAAGCTTTAGGGGCGCATTATGAAAACATATTCTTAGTTTGTTAGTAGTGCATGGCCTCAATATGTGTAATAAAGCTCCTTGAATGTGTATTGTGGCCACCTCATCTCTTCCATAGTTATTTAAAATTAGTATATTAGATGATATTTTATCTTTATTTTATAAATTGGATAATTCTTAATGAATTTATCAAATAAAAAGATATGCAAATTGTCCAATCTAAAGCAAATATTATATTGTGTTCTTTTATTAAAGAAGCCTAAGGTTGTAAGAGTTAAACATATAAGTCCTTATTATAATTCAATTTTATTTATAATTATAATTTATTTTATTTTAAGTACATAAATGAAGTAAATTAGTAATAAAAAAATATTATAAATTATTTATATAAAATATTAAATAAATTATAAAAAATTTATAATATTATTATTGTAATTCTTGAATTTATAGTTTTATTTAAATATAATTTATCAAATCTTACAAATTACAAAAACATCCAACAAAGCTACAATATTTTAAAAAAGAAAGAAAGAAAGTGCATATATATATATATATATATATATATATTACAAAAAACTTATTGTAGATTTGAAAATAATATCTTTAAAAATGATTGTTTGTAGCAAAAATATTGTATTGTAAAGTAACTTGAATATTAGCTATTAAGGACATAAATCAAGATGAAACTCTAAAAAGACAATACATTCTTGAGTTATTGAAAGAAAGAAAGTAGACAAATAAGAGATAGATATAAAATATAGAGAAACTAGAATGGCTATTGTCAATTACAAAAAAGCTAGAGAATCTTGAACTAAGACTAGAATACAAGAAAAGTATTAACAAGACTAAAGATGGCTTTAGTCTTGCCTCTAAATATATTAGCTACTAAGAAGGTCTTGTAGAAGATTTTTAGAGATTGCAAGACTTATGACCAAGCATCAAGTTGTAGGTTGCTTCCAATATAATTTTATAAAAATAGGAAATTTATAAGACAAGTTTGAATAGCCACATATCATATCTATAAATGTCTAAAGATTTAATCTGTATCTAAGAAACTTTTTTAAAGCTTCTTAAGAAAGTTATTATCTTCTTAACATGTTTCTATCTACTTTGACTTACTTCTATTTACTTCAATTTATTTAAATAATATGGGCATCCATTACAATAGTTTAATTTACTTGCATAATAAAAATTTCTTTATTTTTTTTGTATTGTATATCAAGATTTAATATTTGTTACATTTTATTATAAACTTTTTATTTTATAAATATATTTGTATCATTTTTTTATTTATTTATCTTGTATTTTCAAATCTTCAATATATAAAGCATATAAGTATACTTATACAATATATCAAACATGCTTATCTAGAATAAATTATCTCAACATGCTTATCAACATTATAGAGATATAAAATTAATTAGCAAGTAGCAAAGTTAGCAAGACAATCTTTTTTCTTGGACCTTAAATAATTAGAATCTTTTCAATGATTTTCTACATTATATGCACATTGATACTTATACAAAAATTAGATTTTTATCAATTGATGCATTTTGAAAATCTTATGGATAAAGAAATTAGATTTACATTTTAAAAAATGAATGTGAATTAGGATAAAGAAATTAGATTTGGATAATTTTATTTCAAAGTAAGAGTTGCCAAGTTACAAACTACCTTATTGTTTATGCATCTACTAGCCACAAGTTTTACTAAGCTAGTTGGTTGACAAGCTTGTACAACAACCTAAGACTAAACCAACACTAAACCAACACAAGCTTAGGAAGTAGACTAAATATGGCACCAGATGAAATAGGAGGACACTACCATGAGCATCACCCTTCTATACTACTATCTTGAAAATCCTCAGATGCAACTTACCATCCTATCCTTTGGTAGATTAAGATCATCCTAGACCTACCTAGAGACTGTTGTAGTAGGAAAAGGTACAGTTAGTCAATTGTGGGTGGGGCCACATGAGAACTGAAGAGCAGTGTGTGACATGCAGACCGGAAGCAGAGCAGCAAAGGAGGAGGCAGAGGGGAGAGAGAAGGAAGAGGTTGGCGTGATAAGCAGCAATTAATTAATTAACTAATTTATTAATTAACCAAGCAAGCAATGCTCACCCTCTTCCCCACAAGGCAGCGATCAAGATGCCAAGGGATGGATGCTCCGGAGAATGCTTGGGACACACTGGGCACCAACAAATGCCATTCATTCCAGGCCCTCCTTCCAATCTCATTGCTATCCTGCTTATTCATGGCTTCCTCAATCCATCGCCAGTCCTCAAAATTCCATCCTCTCCTTCTCTCACTCCTTTCCAATATTTCTGCTGCTTTACCAGGTCTCGCTTCTTCCCAAGAACTGCGTCTTCAGTAAAATGAAGGTGAGTGCTTTGGAATCTGGCCTAATTCCTAGTTCTTCCTTCAAAGGAGATCGAAGTCGTTGAGAATGATGCATGCAGTATGAAGAGTACTAAGCTTTTTGCACCGTGCGTTGCAGGATGATGATTGTGCACCGGAGAAGAAAGGCATCACGGTATGAAAACCTCAGAACAAATGGTCTCAGTCTCAACACAAGCTAACTCTCATATTCATTTCCAAACAGATCCAATCGACATGTTGCATTCCTTCATTTTAAGTTAATACAGCTTCTAACGAAACTATGAAGCATGGGGTACGGGAAGAGTCCAGACCCGACACAGCACTTTAACAAGCAATTCGCAATGCAAGTGTGCAGGCGGATGATCTAAAGACTGCTCCGATGGATTGGCGCTTCCCCGCTACCAATCAAGCCAAACACTGTTACTACAGCTACAACGAATTCCACAAGTACCCACCTCCTTTACTTCAACGGTTCATTCTCTAGACAGGATGTACTAAGACGAAGCGCTTCATTGTGAGTTGCAGTGCTAGTGCACTCAAAAGAGCAACCTGGACAGAATGGATTCGGTGGGTGCAACTGCAGCAATGGTGCTGAACGAGGAAAAAAGTTGAGTTGATTTTGTGCAGATGTGCAGCAGAGAAGGGAGAACATGCCAAGGATTGCCGGAAGTATGCCCGCTACTACCGCTCTTTGTGCCCTGGACAATGGGTACAATGCCCATCCCTTCCCCATCTCTTCCTCCCAGTTCCGCTACAGATGCTTCAGAAACACAATCCCCGCGTCCATGGTCTGGATTTCCACTCATGTTTCACATTCCGGTATGAGTTCCTTCCATCTCGGGACATCGCCACTGCGATTCAGACTTTCGTTGCTGCTCAGAATCAGGAACAGTTTCATGTTGTGGGCCTGTCTCCATTCTGATTCAGATTGATTTCTTCATTTCTTCATTGTTTACATATTTTTTGTTCGAACATTATTTGTTGTCTTTGCTATTACTCTTTTTATCAGTCCCCTTTCTAGTTGTCCATTGAGTTATCTCTCTTTCTCAGTGTGTAAATTCTTCTGTAATGGTGCAAAATTGATGTGAGACTTAAAATTCTTGATTCAAATCTAAACACTGGGATTCTAATAATGTTGAAAGCATTCTGTTGACAATCAGACAAATGTTTTGTAATTGCAGGTTGAAAAATGGAATGAAGAAAGGGCTAATGGTACATTTCCAGGCCGATATTGAAATTATTTTGTGTTTGATTTTTAAATTTTGTTTGATTTCAATTAAATGAGTTGTAAAAGGCCACATTAATCAAAATGATGGTTAGTTAAATGTGTTTCTTACTGAAAAGATGTATTTTACAATTTTCATTTGTCTCACATATTCTATTAATCATTCAGTACATGGGTTATAATTTATTTTATTTTAAACCATTAAGTTGAATCATTCTTTTATATAAAAATATTCAATGAATTTTTTCTTTTTATATCTGTGTATATACACATATATGAATGATATATATATATATATATATATATATCTACAAACACAATATCTTTTAATAAATTTAAATATGATTGATTCTATCTCCAAAGGTGTATATGTATGTGAGTGTATATACAATTATACATACATACATACATACATACATATATATAAACAATGGTTTATAAAATTAAATTAAAATATAAAGGTATGAGTTTTAGTTATTTTTAGATCTGATTATCTCATATGTTTGATTGAAAATCACAGTCAAGTAGAGTACAAAATGTTCTTTTTCCTTATATTTTATCACATTAATTATTTATATATATATATATATATATATATATGCAAATCTAGGCAAAGTGCATTTTGAACAATCTCAGAAAAATGAATGATTCTTGAAATTTGATAATAAACAATTGAATATTTTTTAATTACTGATACTATAACTTCATTTAACATAAAAATATTTACACTCATAAAAGAATTATTGCTAACAATTTTGATATCAAGAATTTAATTTAAAACATAATTACATTCTTGATTTAATTATTTAAAGATTTTGTTTAATACTTGAAATTTATCAGTTTTTAAAAGGAGAATATTTTAAAAGATTAAAAATTATATTTTTTCTTGATCAATTTCTTTATATTTTATATTTAAGATAAAATATATAGTCATTTATTATAGAAGCATATATAAAATTAGGTATTATATTATTATTATATTAGATTTTATTATTATTACTATTATTTACATCTTCACCAATAATAAATTTTAGAAATAAGTTCCTTATTTTTGTGTATATATATATATATATATATATATATTATAAAAAAATTTAAAAGCTGAAAAAATTATAACAAACTCAAAAAGAGTTTATAATAGTTATATTATAAATAGGGTGTTGCTAATGCCACCACAATTCTGCTATTGCCATCACAACTTGCCATCCACCACATGCCATCATAGTTTTTTGCTAATGCCACCACAAGTTACTCTGAATTTGTATTGACCAAATTAGATTTAATCAAGAAAGTATATTTCTTTAAAAGTAAAGATACAAACATTTGAAATACTTTGTGCATTTCTTCCTATTATTTATCAAAATTACTTAATGAAAAATGTTGTAATTATCCCAAGATTTTTTGTGACTTGAGAAACAATGAAAAAACCAACAAATTTCTTGGAATGTTTTGTTGCTTCAACTTTTGCAAGAATTATTGCTAAAGTTACATATAACAATGTTTGGTGACAAGAATATTAAATGAAATAAAACTCCAACTTGGATATTCACTATGCACTTCTATTTTACCTTAGTAGATTGTAGAAAATTTGCAAAGAAAAATTCAAATATAGGGAAGACGCCATTAACAAAACAATTTAGCACGATATTGAACAATATGTGATAATCTACATATATCTGCCAGCAGTAATGAGTGTCAACACGTACCCAAAAAATGGTGGTGTGGAAGCCCTCATTTTGTGGGAGGGCTGAGCATCAAACAGACACTGTATGACATAATCTTACATATAAGAACAGATTACTGTACACAAGGACCAGGCAAAAGCTAAACCTGTCCTTCGCTGGTCATCACCCTACCAAACAGTACACTGCAATTGCCTGCAATGTGTTGCACTAACGCAGCGTTTCTCTCCCCGAATCCTCACTTTGAACTTGATCGCCTTCGTCTCTAATCCATCCTGTCAATATGCTATTTATAAGTGGTGGTGAAGCAGCGAGAAGTCTGAAGAACAGCACTTCATGTACACGCTCTCGGGCTGCGGCTGGAGAGGAAAAATTATACTATCTAGTGCTAATTCACTTACTATATTGTATTCTTCAAGAATGTTGTACTCTTCAACGCACTATATTGTATTCTTCAACGCGCATACTTGAAGAAGGAAGTAATAGTAGGGGACCCAGCATTGCCTTTTTTCTTGTTCGGCGAGGGCTTTGCCTTCTTGAGTAGTGGAGGGAAGACTGCATCTTTCTTTGTGGACCCGTACATTTCAGCCGGTTGTTCAAGTATGCGCTTCTGTGCATCTCCGAGCTTTGCATTTGGAGACCCCAAATCTGTGGTTTTATTCATTTCCAAAAGAGCTCTAGGTAAAACGTCATCCGTGGGAGTAGCAGGTTGCTTGTTGAGTACAGAAGCTGATGCAGTCTGTGGTGACTTGAACATAGAAAGTAAGCTGCCTTTTGCAGGATTTTGCAGTTGCGCAGCTTTCCAATTGAAAATCAAGCTTTCAGGCAAGAGTTGCTTCAGGTTTTGTGCATTGAGGATTGGTTGATCTTCCCAGTCCGTACCCCACATGAAGTATATGGGTCCCTATTCATGAACATTGACCATTTGGGAAACGATGAGAGTCAAAGACCACTAAAAGGCCCAGGATTCACACAGCTGACTTTTGATTTGCACAATACTATTAACATGAGAAATATTACACTGCAATCGCAAACTAGCATCAGATTTTCTAGCTAATCATCCTTGGAAAGCAAGAAATTCAGTAACTTAGAACAGCCCTAGCTACTATCGTAGGAGCTGTTCACAAAACACGACAAATACCATCACTCATGATTGTACAAAAGAAACCTGTCACTAAAAAACCATCACATGAGATCTTCAGAACATAGGTTCTTCTGGAACATCACCTGCAGAGTTTCTGGGAGTTTTGATTGTAAACGAGCTACCCATGTTTGAAGCTCTGAATCTGACAGCAGTCGCTTGCAACCCTGCAAAACAAGGAAACATGAACTCAACTAAGAACATCAACTTCACGCTCACGACTAGCGAATTTTCTTCACTAGTGTCAACAGTGTAGTAATTACAAATTTCGGGTGTTCGTGCACTAACCTCCCGACGGTGCACACGAATGTAATGGAAGCTGGGTTTTGTAACAGCCCAAGCAACGGGAAGAACTTCCCGACTCTGAACAGACTCAGAAGCATAACATTTTGTGATCAGTTACAAAGACACTGGACATTTAACATAGATAATGTGAGATAATATTTGTTAACAAAGGTGAAAAGAACAATTAATTAATCGGTGCGTGCTGGTTATCATCATCAGAGTTGATCACGAAACACGACCCTTGGCTCATCAGAATCTACACATCATGACTGTCTAATGACATAGCAGGTGGCTTCACCTGGCCGTAAGGAAGACCAGTCTGATCCCGGTCTTTTTGAAATGTTTCATGAGCTAGCTCGTCCTGCAAGTTCACAAAAGACGCTTTCAGACAGAGCTTGAACCCCCTGATCCAGTATGACACCTCTAAAATCCAGCATCACAATGCAGTTCCTTTCACACCAAATAGCACACAGGATTCTGCAAGCAATGCAATGTCAGTAAACTTACAGCTGCAACCAAGGCCATATTGTTAGCCTTCATCCACTCACACGTTGCTTGAAATTGCTCACCGACAAACCAATCTCTGTTTCGGAATTCAACTGCCTGGATTACAAGCCACATAAGAATTCAAGGCTTCCAGTTTCATAGACCAACGGTACTCAGATCATAAGATACACAGGTGACTGGAAGAGGATAATTGTTGTTCTACCACGGTTTGTATGATGATAAAATAGCTCAAACTTAACAGCTACAACAACTTCAAAGTCTTACGCTCACACCCCTGCCTGAGATTTCTAAGTTCAAATCAATCAATTCTTGAAAATTACAAGTCACCATTTCAAATCGAGGATCCAACTGGCGGCGACACCACAACACATGCGTTCGATTCTCCATGCCTGGCTTGAATGATAGATGAAACTGCATTGTTACATCTTAGGTAAGTAATCGTGCTCCAGTGTCCAAGGAATACTACATCGTAATGCAAAATCAAGTAGCGTAACTGTTAATAAGAAAACATGACATATCTGTTGGTAATATTTTCTAATTGAAGTAACAAGTCAATCAAAAAAACCAATAAAAATGCTAAAAAAGGAAAGAAAGAAAAGAAAAGAAAGAAAAACAGCAGTTACTGACACACCTACAAATGCAAAAGAATATTACAACACAATGCACTCAGAGAGATCACCTGAAATAGAACCACTCCAAGGGAGCCAGCTGTAAAGACTGGCTCCAAAGTACTATTGAATGATGACCATACTTCATCCCTAGTGTCAACAGCATCAGGCCAAACACTCAATACTCCTCTACGTGCGCTACGTCTTACGTACACAACTTAGAACAAGGTTAAAACACCTGTTAAGGTCAAACACGATCTACTTCGAGCTTAATATAAGGAGAGGCGATCAAACACACAGAGAGGCTCAAGCACTCACAATAGATAATTCAAAGCTTCCGGACATATCCTGCTGAAACTAGAATGCTCTCATGTATTCCTAGATGACAGCATCTTTTGATCTCACGCCGCTATCGTTTAAACACCTTGCCCAATTTCCTCATCATAAACAGCAAGAACAAAATGAAGCAGGCGGGTTGGGGTAAATACTGAATGTCTGTAGATAAGCTCGAGAGTTTTACGTAATCATCACTCCCAGCAAACGACAACTTGGACCGAATGTCTCCAGGAATTGCTGTAATAGGACAGGATTTGCTACAAGGAAATCACAAAATGTGAGAACTTGAAAACTGCTACCTGCCGTGCTTGTAGATGGTAATCACACTAACAATGGTTAATCTCATCCCAGGTTGTTTGATGAAAACAAAAGTCCTTTTCTGAAGAGCTTAGCACAAACCTACAAAATAGACCGAAGGCTTTGAAGTGGAAGATAAAGCCAGAAGGTACTGCTTGTAACCACCGCCGAACCGAAACTTTCGATGGAATTGCATAGGTAGAAGTGTCCACCTCAACACCTGCCAAACGAAATGCTCTAGGTGCATGACATTGAAAGCACTTGCAAACTAACTGCCCTCGAATGTAACTAAGATTAAAACCATTTCAGCCGTTCACAATTTAACAACCCATTTTTCAACCCTAATGGTGAGCAAATCTCGGGAAAACCTACATTTGAATTTGTAGTTCTCAGATTGCAACTACAATCAAAAAATCTCTTTCTGTTGAATTGAACAGGCTTAAACATAATACTGTGTGACAGCTCTTATTTCATTGAAAGTACATTGAATTCTGTGCAGGACAAGCGGAGACAGAGGACTACATGAAATCATCATAAACTACGAACTTACATGGGAAGTGAGTGCTGTAATGGCGGAGTCGATCTTCAGCTGATCGCACAGATGCTGGGTAAAACCGCCCGCACTTCAAAAGTGTGTGATCACTCCAGCCTGCACGTACGTAAAGCCTCCACTTTCAAAGATCACGAAAGAGCTTGTTTCGATATCTTTAGCTAAAGAGAGATAGTTGTGATAATGAGTATGGTAACAGGAATTAACCTAGACCAATTTGAGCGTTCACACACATGTGTCCTAGTCATTCTGTTTTCTTAAGTGCACGATTACGATAGTCAAACAGAGACACTGAGCAACAGCACAGGAAAACGTACCACAAGTGCCCATCAGGACTTTCAGCTTGCGCCCCTCGTCCCGACTTTCCCCCATTTCTTCGGTGCTCAGCAACAATTCAAAGATAATATCCTGCTTTATCACACCTCAAGCGCTAATCATCAATTCAAGCTCGAAAACCGCTCCACCAACCAAAGGCTCACAAAGACTGGGAGCAGAGACACGGCACCGCAGGGAATCAAAGTCGAAAACTCGACTCGAAATACTCAACATCTACGAGGCAGGAAAAGGAACGACCCTACAACCCCTCAGCATTACCAGAGACTAGCTCGATCATAATTGGCCAAATCCCAACGCGGAGCAACGAAGAGCGGCACCACCACTGGTAAAGACCCAACACTGGCGTCTGTGAAGAATGGGCTATACTGACGACGATTATCGTTAGCGTTTTCAGGGATCAGAGAAGCATTCACACAAAGCAGTGACGTCGTGGGGGGGAGGGGGGAGAGCAACGGCGGCAGAAGCAGCAGGCTTCGAGGAGAAGATGCTAATTATTCTGCGCTGTGCCATTCCCGGCGCCGTCTTTCGCACATTCCTCGAATGGGGGTCCGCGCCAAATCCAAGGGCCTCGCTTCCGGTCCTCATTTTTGAAACTACCTCTACCATGACATTTGTTTACTGACACTTGTTTCCCTTCATGTTTCTTATTCCTGTGGACTTTCACGGTACTCTTAACTTTCTTCCTTTACACACAGTCCGTATTGTTTATAGGTCTTTCCAAGCTTTTCTACAATCATTTCTTCTTTCATTTTTCGTATATATATATATATATATATATATACATGGTTTTTCATTTTGCTTATTTCTATATATATATATATATATATAAATATATGTATAGTTTTTGCTAATGGATTTATGCCACCATAACTTGCCATCTACCACATGTGGTCATAGTTTTTGCTAATGCCAACACAAATGCTAATGCGGTCATACTTTTTGCTGCCCTAAACTTTCATTGCACACCACACTTTATCTTTATCCATTGTGGTGTGGATTAGCAATGTTCCATCAATGTAGGGCAGCTTGTGGTGACATTAGCAAAAAACTACATGTGGTAGATGGCAAATGTGGTGGCATTAGCAACACCCTGTCTATATATATTGATGATTGTTCTACTTTCATCTACTTGTCATGTACAATGCAAATACAATTCTACATTCTTTTTCTCTTTTTCTCTTTCTTTTTTCCACTTCAGTATGCTCTTCTAAACATTTGACACTTGAAGAGGGATTGTACTAATTCTTTCGATGAACCATAATTTTTCAATAATGTCTTTATTTGAAGTGTTTGTTCAGCATTTTAAATATTTTTAAAACACTAGGTATCCATTTATATCTTTTTCTTTTTCTAGAGTGCCACAAGTTCCAAATGTCACCCAAAGATCCTTTTTCCCTCCTTAGTATTTCAAAGACTCTGTAAGTGTATGTATAAAACAGTTTTTGTTACATTGCATCTTCATTGTGCAATACAATAGCACTTCCACCTCTAATATCTTCTTAAATACCAACACAACACTTCTGAAAGTCGTAGAACAATTTCGCATACTACAACATATCCAGCTCCAGATCCTTGCCACCATCGGGGACTAAATTTAATGTTGAAAAACATTGACTTGAATATCATTTGCCAATATCATACAAGACAACTAAATCCCACATGCACAGATTAATTGGCAGAGTCCGAAAGAAAAAGATAGCTTCCTTGCTTACAACACCTAAATGTCGTACAATTTTATACAAAAGAAGGTGAAATTGAAATGAATCATTGTGAACACATAACAATGATACCGAATTGAATCAAAGTGGTGCATGGATAGAATGCAATCAACTATGGACTGAGAATCAACTCAAATCAACTCATGCATTGGCGCAGAACCTGAGTCAAGCGAGTACCGAAACGACGAAGTGTAGACAGATGAGGTGCTCTGCGAGGGTGGCAAGAGTCTGGAGCAAGATATGGCCTCCGATCCTGGTGACATCAAATCTGGAGTGTTCATCAGCGTCCCCTTTTCCAGCTTTGCTGCAGTTCGAAGCTCCTGGACTACCTCGCTCATGTCGGGCCTGTCTGCTCCTTGCTGAGATATGCACTTCAAAGCCAGAGATATGACCAGTCGCATTGCTCCCAAGTTGTACTCTCCGTTCAAAGTCGGGTCAGCAATGTTTGCGATTTCATCTCTTTTGTATCTCTCTCTCACCTGAAGTTCGAAGAGACGAGTGTCGGTTAATAAAGTTTCTCCTTCTGCATTGAAGCCATTCACAAGCATTCATGAGGGAGGTTCTTGTGAGATTTTGCCGAATTGATCACTTACCCAGTTGCCAATATAGCGTTCGCTCGGATCCGGGCATGCTTGTATTGGCATGCGACCTGTAATGATTTCCAACAAGACCACTCCAAAGCTGAAGACATCACTCTTGTATGTGAGTTGATTTGAGGTGTAGTAACTGTCATAGTCCACCAACCACTGTCAATCACCACGAAATCATAACCCGCTTCTTCTTTCTACTCAGACTTGTCATAAACCAGACACAAAGCTTAGATTGTAAGAGCTAATAACTCCTGCAAGAATCAAATGTTGAGATGCTCTTCGTCCCTCAGTGACTTGTAAATGTAACTCCACAAATGGAATGCGTACTAATAATAGATTGTGATAAATCTTACTCTGGGTCAATATATCCGACAGTTCCCTTCACCATGGTGGAAACATGGGTCTGGTTTACATGCCCTCCGTCTGGACCCAGTTTAGACAGGCCAAAATCCGCAACTTTAGCAAGCATGTTCTTTGTGAGCAGGATGTTGCTGCTCTTAATGTCACGGTGAATAATACTAGGCCTACATCCGGTGTGTAGGTACTCAAGTCCTACGCAGCACAGGCAATACAGTTATCGATAAGGATGTGAAGTTTGTTCCTGAACACATTCTGTTACATTTCATTTCACAGCAGTTTTCTACTCCAAAAAAATGCAGAAACTGAAAACAACATAGCTTATACGTACCACATGCTGAGTTCACAGCAATGTTGAGACGAACCTTCCAATTGAGGTCATGGTTCTGACCTTTTCTCCTGCCTGCAATTCTTTAATATCAAACTCCTTCTGTCGAATTTTGAAGTGGGAGAGATCATAATTTCAGCATTCTACAGCATAAATACTAAACATGAAAGAGTAAAGTAAATTTATGACAATTCACGCAAACTAAAGCCACTTCTTGAAAACCGCATACATTTCTTACCATACAGATGCTCTCGAAGGGTTCCTTCTTCTGCATATTCATAAATTAAGACTTGCTCAGGCTCTTGGCAATAACCCAAGAGCTTCACCAGGTTGCCATGGTTCACTCTCGACAGAAGATCCACCTGTTGCAATGCAAATAATCTCGAGAGTTATTGTCTAACATCCTGCACTCTGACATGGAAATACCTGGCATATAGACTTTGGTGCGAAATGAAACCAGAATGGGGTACTCACGGAGTATCAATAATTCTAGACCGAACAGCATCGACAAAGAATGGCAATGGTGCACAACAAACCTCATTGAGGAACTCGCGGGTTCCTTGGTGAGATGTAGCACTGAGGATCTTCAAAGCTACTTCTCTCCCATCCATCAGCTTCCCAAGATACACCGGACCAAAGCCACCCTTTCCGAGCTCGATTTTGTTGTCATTGGTCATAACTAGCACTTCCTCCCACGTGTAATTCCTAACGTCCTGTTGGATACTAATCTTCCCCACTGAGGAATTGCTGTGTAAACTTCTTGAGGAGTTGCTACAACCTTCTTCTGTACATATTATCAACAGTAAGTCAACTTTCTTAGGCTACCATACAAGACACGAAGAATGTGACATCTGTTCCGATGCGTTACTGTTATGTACTCTAGAAATGGCTTCCCGGGGTTCTTACTCGAAGCCTTCGAATTTGAGTTGCTTTCCTGATAAAGCGACCCAGTGACGACTTCCAGAGGAGTAAGCACTGGAACTTCTGAGTCCTTTATTGGTGCATTTAAGCTTGTCTGTGAGCGGTTCGTACTTAGTGAATACCCAGAAGATGCAGATTGCATTTCGCTATGCTGCTCCAGCGGATGGGTTGGTGCAAGTTTCTGAGAGACGGTATCATTATTACGACGCTCCTCGTTCCGCTTACGACTTCGCATGCATGTGAATAGAATACACAAAAAAATCAAGACAGCTACGCCGGCCCCACCCACTATTGTAGCTATCAAGACTCGCGTATTACTGCTCGTCTTTCCTGCATCAGGCTTCTCTCCGTTTGTGGTAATTGTACATTGGCTGTTTGGACATTTAAGCAAAGGATTGCCGGCGACTCTGGCCAGTTCACGCCCATTTGACTGACGTGAGAGTTTGCAAGTCACATAGTTCACACTAAATCCAGATAAAAGACGGAAAGCCTCAAGCGATAAATAAATGTATAAATAAAATCTCCAAATCGCTCTAAATCCAAAATTATCGGGAAATGGCGAAAGACGAGACGTACTGTATTGTCAGGCCAGATAGGGATAATATACTCTCCGGCACATCACCTGTTAGAGAATTGTTTCGAAGGTCTCTACACAAAGGACCAGTCGTCAATCGGCAGACATTAACTTATTTGGTTAATCTCAACTACCTACAATTCAAAAGAGTGCTCGAACAGGAGTGCCTCAATCATCATAAACAATAATCCGTGAGTTTTGAGTTTCGCATCTGAAATTATGCCTTACAATAACTCAAGGGCTGTGAGGTTGGCGATTCCTGAGGGTATGCTCCCCGCCAAGCCCATGTTTGCCAGCTGCCTGCACGTCAACAATGTGAGGAAGCATACCAACTAATCTCCTATGTGGGTGCTTCATTTCAATAAACACTTCTGCAGCTTGTGAGGGAAATAAAAATCGAAGAACTGTAGCATATCGCGTTCGTTGTGTTTAGTCTTCCAGCACTCAACTAACCCGTTACGGAGAGGAAATGTGATTTACACTTTAACGACGCGAGCAGGAGAACGAGAGTAGCACGTTATCCAGTCATAAGGGACTGGCATACAGGGATCGCCTGTCCAATTTTCCAACCCAAATGCTTTCTTGATACTTTCCATTCCCAAGACTGCAAGAAGCGGGAAAAGAAAGGCAAGGTCAGAGCGACTCAAACCCTCCAATATTCAGCAAGGTACATATCGCAGCTTCTTCTAAGGTTCATGGATTTGACTTACCATCTTGATCAAATGTTCTCAAAGCCACAATCTCGCTACGCTGCAAAACCTCCGCAGCATTGATGAGCGGCTCTTGCACCGAACCCGCGCTCTTGAGTAAAGTCATGGTGAATGAGGGTACAGAGGATTCGATTAACATAGTCAACTGCATACTCTCGTACATAGCCCCCGACCTGTTTGCAAGAATGTCGAAATTCGTGACCCAGGGGAAATTATTCACCAAGATATCAAAAACCCTCGACCCAATCGTGGTCCCGTTTTGGATTTCAGCAAAATAAAGGTAGAGCACATAACTATTCGACACGGTGTTAAGTCTACTAAATGTGTCGTTACCACCGAGCTTGGCTGTTTGCATGACCACCGATGGCGGTTGATTGAAAGCTGCAGCATTTTTAACAATTTGGTCTGTAGACACGGCAAATGATGTATTCGCCAAACCATCGTTGCGCCAATTGCGATCATACGGGTCCTGTGGATACCTGAGCATTAACGCACACGTTCGATCGATAAGCAACACTTGGCATCGTTCATGCAGCTAAAATGCAAATAAATATGGCTCTAGTTAATGAACAGGCAGAACAAAATGAACTTCAAGGAACTTCAGGATTTAGAGTGGAAGGCTACTGAGCAAGAAACACCAACCTGAATGCTCCCGTTCCGACAGTGCCATAATTCCTGCGGGCCACAAGTGACAGATACCGCAGCCCTGCTGCATCCTGCACTTCAGGATACATCCCAGGGGCAAGAGTCACGTATTGAAGCGACGATATAAAGGGATGCCCACTCTCGATCGGGGAATTTCGAACAAGACAGACGAAGATGGTGTTCTTCGTAGTTTGCACGATGTGCGCAAATTCGTAAATGGAAGTGACATTCAATATGCTAACTTCAAATATAGCAGTTGCCTCGATGGATACGTTGAAGCTCAAGCCAGACGGTACCGTATTGCCATTATAACCACCATGGTAGAAGCGCCCACGGATGAAGTACCGTCCGCCAATTGCTGCCGGCAGCACGTAGCAGCTCTTTTTGCGCGATTCTGGAAAGTAGCGGAGATTGCCCAAATCCCTCATGTCTGACACATTCAGCTGCTTCTTCACCCCGGTGACAACATAAGGATCGTCCGGCACCCAAGTCTGATTATATCTGGTTTCAAGATACTGGGTGGAGATGCCGCAGTCCATATTCACCATTGAACCTGCAACAAGAAAATCTTCATTTAGTGGCATGTCCCATAGATTGCCCTTAAATTCCAAACATCACAAATTTTAGAGTTGGAGCTCCGAGCGAGGTCAGGATCTAGACCTGGTTGTATTTGAGCCCAAGTTAAAGAGCAGAGAAATCTGAAGCACAAGCTAATCGACAATGCACAGGCAATCTGATGCCGCGCGTTGCTTGTGTCCGCAACTCTGGTGATGCGCCCCTTGCGGTCCATTTCCAACCCTGAGGCCTTTGTGTCTCAGTGCGATGAACTTTCTTGCATACTCCTGTTTCCGTTTCCCCCACGCATGAGAACATCTACAGCTGCAATGTATCACCTTGATAGTTCCTGGTGAATTGGATTCTGCTTGGTGTCTGAGAATCTTAACCCTACAAACGCCTCACTAGCCATGGCTGCAAAGTGTTTAAACCTCTGGGTATCCATTTGGCTACTATTCTTCCTCCTGGTAAGCTATTCGAGGGGTGTGAAAAGTCTCGGAAGTGCCATCACGCATTTTCGACCTGCATTCATGTACGTTGCTGACACTCAACTCCGATTCCGAAGGTTATTCATATGATGTTGCGTAGCAACTGTGATTCCTGTTACCACAGTAGAAAATTTGCAGTTCTGCGAATTCGACACTGCGGACTGAAACAGACCAAGGTGGAACGAGCCAAGCAACCGACGGTACATTGATGTGTCGAGAGTGTTTCTGCCATATTTGAAAAACTTTCAAAAAGGTTGACCTCGCAGTAATTGCGGAGGATCAAGTACTAGCTCATCTCAAAATGAGATTTGAGAAGTAAACAAGTGATGCTATCAAGCGACCGCGTAGAATGCATAAGAAGAAGACAGGTAAGATTACATACAAGGATCAGCCAAATGCTGATGAGATTGCGCATAAACCTTCACTAGAAAACCTCAAATCCCGCCGTCACACCCGCGAAAACGGAGTGCACCCTTGTGCTTCCAGCTGTGCATGGTTGCTACTGCAGAAGTGTACTTTGTGCGCTCACTCTCTAACACAAGTACCGTTTAGAACACTGAGAGTTCGGCAATTAGAAGTTCAAAGAAGCGCATGGTCGTCCCACATGGATATGGTTCGACGAATCCGGAGGAGCGACGAGGACTCTTGCGAGGTGGTCGTGATGTCGATTGTGGCACAATGGTCAACGCCGTGAAACTGCTCGTCCTTGATGACAAAGCATAACCATCTGGCCTGTTCTGTCTACATGAGATTCCTACCGAAACTGGAATTGGCACTCTGTTGTTGGCCGAGATTTTCCGTGTGTATCCCCCTGATGTTCTGACTCATCCAAGTAGAAAGGCAGCCAAAAATAACAATCCTGTTCAGGGCATAAAACCCAACGATTGTGGACACATACGAACCCACATTGATGTCAGGATGAAAGTAGCTCAAAGATATTATGAAGCCTACTATTCGGCTTTCTATTTCGTTTGGTCGCAGATAAAATTTTATTTCCTATGTGTCATTTGTTCCAAAGGTGACTGAATATATACCGCATACAGATTTCCCTCTTCCACCTTCAACTGACGTGAGCTCAGAGGATTTTTCCTACAATGGTGCTCTGATCGCTACATCAACTTCACATTCTGTTTCTCTACCTGCATTAACAAAACAGCTGATCTGAGAGCATTATCCAACCACTGGGCGTTATTAACCTCACATTCGATGAATTTCTTAAAGAGACGAGTATAAACATCCATCATGCAAACCTGAACACTGACAGGTCTCAATCTTCTAGAAAAGTATCCCAGTACGCTTCACCAAAGCAGATTTAACATGAGAACACTGTTGCCGGAGCGACAATCTGAGACTCGATACGCGGACCATGTTCTACACCGATATTAATGAGGAATCAAAAGCTACACAGAGATGGATCTCATTCATTCGTTGTTGTCACGATTGGGGATGTGGCGTAGCGGCGCCGATGTGTTCATACAGAGGGGTGATAAAATAGGAGACAAGTCAAGGGGATGCTTACCTGGGAGCCAAATACGGAAATGCCCAAATTTAAATGCTATAATTCTGCTGTTTTAAAACATCCCCACCCGCCCTGGCGCCGGGACCTGGTGGAGTCCATAATTGAACCTGATATTGTCCCCAGCGCATTCCCTACCGGTCCACACGGTACAAGATCCTGGATGCATGGGTACTCGCCACGTGGTGGATCCAGTACGCGAGCCCATCCTTGTACTAATTATCAACGGTGGAACCAGAATGATATACATACATACATACATACATACAATTTATTCAAGACAGGGTGTATCCAATGCCTCATATTAGTTTAACCAATTGTTCCAAGGCATTCAAGTCCTTATTCAAGGACAATATGATACTTATATCTTCTATGGTGTTGTACTGTCATGCATGATTATGATATTATATGGAACTTTGTAGTTTCACATTAGTTTTTTTTTATCTTTTCATGTCTCTCAATTATATTTTTAGCCATCCAACATTTATGTCATTTTTTAATCAAGGTTTTTTCATCATTGAGTAGTTTTTCATTTTGTCATAAGTTAGTTTCTAAAGAAAATTTTAAAATTATGTCAATTTTTTTAAAGCTATTTCTCTATTATATGAATTATTTCATATCTTCTCTTCAAAGCAAGAAGAGTTGTGATAAATCCCAATTGTTTATAAACAACTGCCTTAAAGAACAAACAAAATTGTAGCAAATCAATTCAATCTTGTTGGAATTTTGCAAGCAAGCATTCATTGTTTCCTTAAGAAGGCTTTCAATGATCTAAAGCACAGAATGAAACTAAACATCTTTTTAATTAAGTGAGAAGTTAATAGATAATATAGGAACATCATTCATATCTTAAAGGGACTTCATCCTCCATTATTGACAAACTTTATATATAAAAGTACAAAAAATATTTATTTTTTTGACTAATACAACTCTCATCTATTAAATTTGTCATTCCTACCTATACAACACTCGCTTGCAATTGTTATTGCTAGTATTAATTATTGGCTCTAGATTTTACACACCAATATCATCTGCTGGATGTTAGACAATTGCTAAAGAGGCTCTATAAATAAGGCATGTATAGACATTATGGGTAGCAGTTTGGTTACAACCTCTACACTTTCTATACTTTGGGTTATTTTTTCCATTTATCAATTTGAATCTAAAAATGTCTTTACAAGTTGAACTTCCATAAGATTGTTTACAAGTGCAGATCTATGCTGGATCAAAGATTCTACCTATAATGTCAAAATCTACAACAAATTACTTACTTCATATTAACTTATTGATAAGGGAGCAAATCCTTATACTTTTTTGTAATTTTTCTAAAAATCTCTTATAAGTCTAAATTTGTTATTTTTGATTGTCTTCATTCAATGGAATTGGAAACAATGAAAATAAGTTTGTATAGCCATCAATGCTAGTGAAAGTCTATCACCTCAAGCTTTCATTTTTTCCTATTAATTTGCTTAAAGACATATACACAAGATATGTTAAGTTTTTTTTAACAATGTATTAGTGCAACAATCTATATCATCAAGAAATTGGAATTTATAGTATTACTTGAATGCTTGTTAGAATATTTTAGTAGTTAAAAACATGCAATCTAATTGGAAATGCCTTACAAAGAAAGAATTGTGATTATAAGTGATTCAATGCAAAATGAGACACTCTCAATAGCACCTCATTTTAAAGTAGATTAATTTTCTACTTAGTCAAGATGTGTGATTTTTGTCTCAAAACTTCTTGGATGATGGCACTTTTTTGTTGAGAGTTTGTAAGTTCTAATTTTTTATATATCGCAAGAAGATCTTCTATTAAGACCTTCATCTATACTTTTACTATTGTATGTCTTTTTTTGATGCAAGATGTTATGATATGGCTCAAAAAAGGAACGTTCTTAATTCAAGCCTTTATAAATTTTTTCTTTTGAATTAGCCATATATATTTTAAGTATTCCTATATAATTAGCACCACTAATATTTTAATATTAATCCAAATAGTTGTATACTCATCCTTTATCTTTATATAATATAATATTTGTAACATCTTTATGAAATATTCACATCAGCCATTTATAGTGATGATGGGTTTTATATTTGCAAGGACATTCTTTTGTATATGCTAAATACAAAGTAATACTTTGATATTTGGAAACATGCTTGGAATAACAATCGTTAAGGCTAGTTTTTAATTTGTAAGAAAAATCAAGTGATCTTAAGTAAGGTAGTCTCTAAAATATTTATTTAGTTGTTCCAAGACACATTTATATTGCAATTTTTTTCCACCACTCATAGAGTAATAAAATAGTAAGAAGGACTATTTGGTAGAAGAAAATTCCATCTCATATAGCAACAACCTTTAATACTTATTCAATGCAATAATAATTAGAAGTAAATAATAATATACTAGACACAATTAGCATATCACCAACTTTTAGAAGCAATAGGATTAATTGTTTGTCTTATAAGTACAATTGAGAAGATTAATGGAATTTAATGTGTGCTCTTTGGCAATTTCTTTAGCAATTTTTGGTATACAAAAGAGATGTATAAGCCTACTATTTTCATTGATTATGATGCCATGCTTTATTTCTTTCTTAATAAAGATGTCCAATAAAGCTTTGATTAGTTGTCTATTAGCAAAAATTTGTGCCTTTGTTGTAGATGTCTTGATACATTATTAGGCAATCGATGAAATAAAGGGTTTCTATAAAGATCTTAAAGGCAACACTAACTTCCATCAATATAGTTGTCATGTGCTTTTGGTCAACATTCATTCTTCTTGCCACAACATAGGCCATAATATTTCCAACTGGATTATGGAAGTAGCGAGCATTTACAATGTTGACATCCCAATTATTATCTGTTTCTTAATTTCTTTGAAAGACCACTTGAAAGGGACAACCTATTCTTACGTTGGTTATACTTTTCAATTGTTATACTTTTATTGTAGACTTTTCAATGTACACATAAATAAAGTCCATCCTTTTTAGTTCTCCATTTATAAGATTGCACTTCTTTATACATTATTCCTTCCAAATCATATACTCTTCTACTTTTGCAAAATCTTCTACTGTCTTTTGAGTTTCTTTGAAGTTTGTATAAGAGATAAGAAATGGAGCTTCTAGCAACATCATATTACAAGAATTTAGGATCTCTATATAACATCCTTTAAGCAAATTGATAGTAAAAAATAGAAGTTAATTATTTCCAAGTCTATTAAACAAAGACAATAAAAAATGACAAATATAGATTTACAAGTTTATTTGAAGTGTGTGCAAAATCTTCAATTTGATACATATCTACAATTGTGGATAATTTTTTAGGAAAAATTGATAATTAGGAATAACAATCCAAAGCATAGAAATTGTAGAGATTGTAATCAATGGATAATATTGGGTGTGCAAAATCTACTACTAGCAGATAATACTAGTAATAACAATTAGGAATGAATGTGGTGTAGGTAGAGGTAACAAATTTAATAGATGAAAATTATATTTGATAGAATTTTTTTTTTTTTTTTTTTTTTTTTTTTTTTGTGGTTTTATATACAAAGGCTATTAATATTAAAAGGTGATGTTCCATTTACATAAAGATAATGTCTCCCTATCACATTCCGAATTTTATACATATGATTAGCTATTAATATATAATATTATAGTATATATAAAATTTAATAATTCTTTATTAATATCATTTAATATTAAAAGACATATATAATAAGATTTCTTATTTATATTTTATTTATTATTATTATAATAAAATTACTTAATTTTGTAATATTTATTAAAAAAATCAAAGAAGATAATTGAAATTTAACTTCTAATCTAAAATTAACAATAAATTTTTAATCAATATACTAATAATATCTTATTAATATCATTTAATATATATATATATATATATATATATATATATAAATTATTATTCATATATTAAAGATATATTTTTGATATTTTGATATAACTATTAAATGAACAAAATCTAATAGATATTAAAAATAATAAAATGATATTAAATCAAAGTATATTAATTAAGTGGATATAATTTGGATAAAGAATGATAATATAAATAAACTATTAAGACTTTTATTTAGCTTCTTCTTCACATCTATAGATATTAATAAAAGAATTATTACAAAAAGAATAAAAAAATAAAAAGTATTAATATAATTTAAAATTTATTTTTATTAATAAAAATAAAATAATTAAAAATATCTTATTTTTAATAATTTTAAAAAAGATACTAAGAGAATTAAAATAATTATAAATAATTATTTGATATTATGAAATTATAAAGAATTAAAAAGAAATAAAGTATATTTAATGATATTGTATCTAAAAAGATAAAAAATCAACTTGTCAAAGACACGAGAATACAAAACGAAAGACTTGAACTAGAAAGAGGTTTCAAGAAGAAACCAATAAGGACTTGAATTATTTGGATGAGTATACAATCAACATTAAAAATGGAAGCTAGAACTCTAAAAGATGCATTGTTGAAAATGAAGAACTCTTCAGCCTCAATTTTAATGTATACATATATCTAGGAAGCTTCTTGAGTGGCTTCTATCAAACTAGGAAGCTTCTTGAGCGGCTTCCATCAAATTAGGAAGCTTCTTGCGTAACTTCTATCAACTTGAAAGCTTTTTGAGCTCTTTCTACTAACTTGGAAGCTTTTTGATCTTCTTCTATTAATTACAAAGCTTCTTGAGCTACTTCTATGAACTAAGAAACTTTTCAAGTGACTTCTACTAACTAAAAAATCTCTAGAATATTTTAAAAGGTTTTGTGAATTTTTAAAGTATATATCCTTAACATCACCTCCTTCTCTAGCAACAAGTTTTAAAAAGAGCTCATACCTTTGAAAATCTTTCTACAAACATAGAAGTTAAAAATATGTTACATCAATGAAGCTATAAATTTTAATCTTTATTTTTAGACAATATGTTCTATTAATCCTTGAAGAAATCACCTATGGCCTTGAGCTAGTATCTCCATTGTTGAAACATCCCATCCAAGGATTTGATCTTGATTGCAACCTTCAAAACATCCTCCAAAAAAGATCTTTAGGCTTAAAAAAAATTCACTTTTTCAAGTTCAAGTAATATTACTAAAACTTGGATATTAAAATTGACACTTGCATAGTTGGATGTTGCTTCTAATGACTCCAACCATAGTTCTACTTGACATTGTCGGGTAGAGAGAATCCGCCTTGGGAAAAATACCGGATTCCTAGCTGCTACTAGAATTAGCAGAGAACATGAGAGGAAGCCATATAAGCATCTTATATACTTGTATAATATTTATTCAAGCTTCCATATTATACTTATATTATACTTATATAAAACTTATATAAATATAAAATATAATCCTTTGTACAATACTTATACAAATATTTGTATAATACTTTATATAATATTTATAAAATAATTATATAAATATTTAATATAAATACAAGTATATATATTTATATAATACATATAAATAGAATATGTATATACTCAAGTATACCTCAAAATATAACCGCATATGAGGAATACAAGTTATACAACTAGCTGAAACTAAATAAATCACTAAAATTTCATCCAAATATCAAATCAAGCGTGTATATAATTTATAAAAAGCTAATAATACATTGTAAAACCTATCAAAATTTCACAAACAAAGGTCTTACCATTTAAAAGTTATGGCTAATTGAAATAGGTACTAAAAATTTCCAAAAAAATTACAAAGATAGCAAAGCTCCTCTTATTTTAACTTCCGTTGTGATTACTTGCCTTCTCCAAATTAGTCATGCAGAAGCTTTTTGAAAACCCCACTCTATTATCTAACTTGTCTTCAAATCTCGCATGTATACCTCTCAAACTTCAGATTTTATGGCTAGTTAAAACTACCCTTCAAAGCCTAGTGATAATTTGCCCTCTTGCCACTTCACAGCTCACAAATTTTTCATAGAAGCTCTAAATATATTGATTTTTGTTCTCATAGAAAGCTTACATAAGCTACTATAAGCATCTTAAATACCAAAAAGATTTAAGAGATTTTCCAACTTGGGTGGTTGAACAAAGTCTCTACCCCTCTTCATCAGGTGGCAATACATCCTTTCCCACTCTTAAGCTCACAACTCTTTTTTTTCAATTCCAAATGTTTCAAGAAATAGCTTGATAGAAAGCTAGCACAATTTTCCACACTTTCTACAAATTTCAATAAGAAAAAATTGAAATCAAACTTGCAATAGTAGCTCAAAGTTTCTGCCTTTGCTTCTCAATAGCAACAGACCTCATTCTACTAAAACAAGAGTAACTTTTCACTCACAACTTCAAAACAAGCAAGTGAGCAAGCTTTGGAATCCTTACAACTTGAGAATCATTCCTTCTAAATTTCATTATAAAAGCTTCAGTATCCTTGGAGCTATCTCTCTCCAAAAATCACATATTTCAAAATTAAAAATCCTAGTTCCCGCAAGAGGAGTATCCTTCTCTTTTCTTCCACATCTGTCCATGCCATGCCCACATGGGCAGCCAAAATCCTATTTGATAGGCCTTATTTATTCTATACTCTTCTCTCTTACTCCTTACAAGGGACCATGTTACCGCAAAGTCAATAAAAAAGATGAAACAACCTTTATCTTTCTTCCAACTACAAAAGAATCTATTCTAAGGTAAAAGTAAGATAAGAGCAAAACAAATAGCCATCCTAATTTACTAATTAAGTGGCTAAAATAAATTCTTTTTTTATAATATCTTCTAAAATAGCCTTTAACACTCACATATAGATAACAAAAATAAATAAAAAATATAATATTTTTATATATTACATGTAAATACAGTATGACAATGCTAAAATATATTGTCTTCACTTTGTTCAATTGAAGGCTATAAAAATTGTATTAATTTACTCAAAGCTTGCATAATAAGTGAATCTTTTGAATGTCATTCTACTAAATCTCTCAACACTTGAAGGTTTGATTTGGTGATTGACTTGCTTTTATAACTCTATTTTATCTTGAAATAAATGACAGTATATTGATGAAGGCTTTGGTTTGACTCTCCCCTTCTTATAGATGTTTCTTGAATTTAATCTTTACCAAAAAATTATCATTAAATATATTTGGATTTATAAAGATAGAGTTAATGAAATTTCTATATATTTTAAGGCATATTGATAAGATTTTTAGCCGATTCCTATGTATGCTCATTGATATTATAGCCATGCCAATGAATAAGATATTCCAATTTGTTCTATCTTTGCGGTGAATCAAACATCTTTTCGACCTTGTATTCTTTATAATTTTTTATTTCAATACTACATGGCAATTGTTGTATTCTTTCTGGAATATAAGGCTCTCTATAAGGCTCTAAAAGAATGACATGAAAAATTGGATTTATCTTCATAGAAGATGATAGTTCTAAATAATATGCCATTGGATTAATTTGCTTCTAGATAAAAAATGGTTCTAACTTCCAATAGTCTAATTTATTGTATCGCCGCTTGATCTAGATGTTTTATTGAAAAAGTTATATTTTATCTTTAATATAAAAAATAGGTAGTTGATTCTTAAATTGATCTCCAAATGCCTTATAAGTATCTTTAGCTGCTCGCAATTGAAGCTTCAAGGTCGTTTGGTTTTGCGATAGATGCTTTGTAAACCCTTCAATTGTGTCACGGACATATACATAGTTACCTATATGATCAGATAGAACTAGATAAAAGAAGGTAAAAGTAGGTTAATTCCATAATATCTTTAGAGAAACTTCCTAGAAACTTCATAGACGCTGCTTTGACTTTATAAGTGTCTATAGTAGAATTTTGGATTAGAATCTTGGTCAATAAGTTAGTCACATGTTGCACATGTTGGTAGCTTGAAGACCAAGCTAAATACGTGGTGAGCATATAGGAAACTTGCCCTGCAAGTTCAACACGTGTCTTGCAACTTGGACACGTATCTTGTAAATTAGATATGTGTTGGAGGTCCTATAGAACGTCACCACTTAGCTCTTAGGTAGATAGTATAAATAGAGACAAGAGTGAAGCCTTCTTCACTCTTGTCAACTCCTTTCTTGTTTCCAGTCTAGTTCAAGAGTCTCTAGTTTTCTTGTCTTTTGGCATTAGCCATTCCAGTTTCTTTTTAATACATATACTTCTTTATATTTATTTCTTTGAGAGAGGTCTCACTTGTTTATTTGATTTCATCCAGTTATTGTCCTTGACAGATTGACAAGAGTACACATACAGTATCAGAGCTTTGTCTTTTCTTGATTAAGAGTGGATTACTCCTTTCTCTTGATAAGACATAAGCATATTAGAAGTTGTGGAGTACCCACTTCTAAACTGATATTGTTTCTAGAATTTTTTTTTTTTTGAGTGTGTGTTCCGTATTTCTTGAAGTAAGAGTAGACATCTTCTTTTCTATTATATTATCATGGCAGAGCTTGCGGAAATGAAGAGTGCAATGGCACAAATGCAAGAGCAAATGAGAGAACTAATGCTTGCAATGCATCAACTCAGTTTACCACCACAAGGAGCATCAAGATTAGCAGGAAGTGAAGATGTAGAGATGGTTGGAGCTACGTCAATATCTACACCAAACCATGCTACGTCACCGATGATGGAGCACCGTTCAAATGTTAGAGAACCTAAAATCAATTTGCTTGAGAAGTTTGATGGCACAAGATTTAAGTTTCGAGGATTCATCAATCAGATATAATTGGTGATCGAACTTCAACCTCAGAGTTATCCTACGCAAGGATCTCAAGTTAGGTTTATTGGAACGTTACTTTCGGGTCCTGCCTTATCGTGGTTTTCATCTTTTCTTGAACGACGTGATCCAATATTGGATAATTTGGAGGCATTTTTTGCGGAATTTTGATCGATGTATGGAGAACATGATGCAATTCGTGTTGCAACCAACAAGATTCGCATCCTACGACAAGGCAATCGATCAGTGTCATTATACGCTTCACAATTTTGACAACTAGCGACCGACATCAAGTGGGACGATGTTGCACTCATCAGTCAATTTTTCTACGGATTACAATATGAGATAAAAAAGTTAATGCTCAATTTACTCGATCCTCAGACATTGAGTCAAGCAATTGATTTTGCTGTGAAGTGTGGCAATCAACTTTTTGAGTTTTGATCTGAGAGTCGTACAAGGGAGCCTCAACGTTATTATGCAATGGCAACATCAACATCCTCACAAAACGTATATTTGGAAGTAGAAGACATGCAAATTGATGCGGTACATTTTAAACCTCTTACTGAACAAGAAAAGATTCGTCGTCGTCAAGAAGGATTGTGTTTATATTGTGGAGAACCTAAGCACACTGCTCAACATTGTCCAAAGAAACGTCGCAACTACAAAATGAGAAGTACGGCTGTCAAAGAAGACAACATGTCGGAAAACGAATTTGTCCAGCTACAATAGGGACCGTGCAGCTGGAACCCTGTACAATTCCCAGTAAAGGTCCTATTCTCTCCTCAGAACCCTCTCCTTGTTTTATGATAGATGTATATTTAGGACCAAAAAATTATAGAGCCTCTGCCTTATTAGATTCAGGAGCCTCAGCATGTTTTCTAGATGAACAATTTGTTAAGAATCGTAAAATACCTTTAGTACAGAAACCTAAACCCGTATATGTAGAAGTCATAGATGGTTGCCCATTGTCCTCAAGAGATGTCACTCATGAAACCCGTCCTATAAAAATAACAATAGATGGTCATAATAGCTATGTAACCTTTAATATAATTAAATCTCCGTCTAATCCAATTATTCTAGGTTTGTCATGGCTAGAAAAATATAACCCTCAAATAGATTGGAATTCTCGTAGACTTGACTTTTTCCAGGATATTATTAAACATCCTACCGATCTAATAAAAAGCTACAAGCCTGGTACAGTAAAACCTATACTTATAGGTGCAAAAGCTTTTATACACGCAGCAAAAGAAGGATCAACTTTTGCTATTTACGCAACACCCATTTCTGATAGTGGAAAGGCTTCAAGTGGCATTCCAAGCCAATATCGAGACTATCAAGATGTTTTTGAGAAGAAGAATGCTGATATTCTTCCGGAGCATCGCCCATATGATTGTTCGATTGATCTCAAAGAGGGATCTCAGCCTCTTTTTGGATCAATCTACAATTTATCACAAAATGAGTTGGCTAAACTCAAGGAGTATATTGAAGAGAATCTGGCCAAGAACTTCATACGCCATTCCAAATCTCCTACAGGAGCTCCAATTCTATTTGTGAAGAAAAAAGATGGATCATTACGAATGTGTGTGGATTATCGGGGACTTAACAAGATCACTATCAAGAACAGGTACCCACTACCTTTAATCTCTGGACTTTTTGATCAACTGAATCAAGCTAAGATCTATACAAAAATAGATCTACGAGGAGCATACAACTTGGTTCGCATTAAAGAAAGAGATGAATGGAAAACTACATTTTGAACAAAGTATGGACATTTCGAATATAATGTTATGCCTTTTGGACTCACAAATGCACAAACTGTTTTTCAACATCTCATGAACGATGTTTTTCATGAATTCTTAGATGATTTTGTTGTCTGCTACCTAGACGACATTTTAATCTACTCTAAGAACGTAGAAGAGTATGAAACACATGTTCGTCCTGTCTTACAAAAACTCAGAGAAACAGGATTGTATGCCAAGATGGAAAAGTGTATATTTCACACTACTCAAGTTGACTTCTTAGGATATATCATCTCGAATGATGGCCTCATGATGGATCCTAAGAAAGTCCAAACAATCATGGATTGGAAGATTCCAAAAACAATAAGGGATGTACAATGTTTTTTAGGATTTGCCAATTACTATCGAATCTTCATCAAGAACTTCTCTCAAGTTGCAGCCCCACTTACACGTTTGACTTGTAAGGACAAGCTTGAGTGGAGTAAAGAAGCAGAAGCATCATTTGAAGCTTTGAAGATAGCTTTTACTTCTGCACCAATCTTATATCGCGTTGATTTTTCCAAGGCATTCTTTATGGAAACAGACGCATCTGACTTTGCTTTGGGCGCAATATTGTCACAAATGGGAACAGATGACAAACTCCATCCAGTAGCTTTCCATTCCAAGAAATTTTTGGCAGCAGAGATCAACTACGAAATCCACGATAAAGAACTTCTCGCAATTGTGGATTCTTTTCAAGAATGGCATCATTATCTAGAAGGCGCTTCTAGTCCAGTCACCGTTGTCGGGGTAGAGAGAATCTGCCTCAAGAAATTGCTGGGCTTCTAGCTGCCACTAATTACTCAAGCAAGATTCAAGTATAATAAAAACCCCCAATTTTATATAAAAGAGATCTCCATAGGGCTATTACACCCAATACACAAGCCTAATTTCCTCAAACCACTCAAAACATAACAAAATACTCTAAACTCTCATTCTCCCGTAGGAAGGAAATTTTTCCCGAACTTCAATAACCTATAACTTTTAATCCAACCGTCCAAAACTACTGCAAATTTACATGCAGTACTGATATATTTTTCACAACTACCTCCACAAATTTCAACGGTTGATTCATTATCGATCTTTAGATATCGCCAAAACCCTAGCAGTAGCTTTAAACCCTTGTTTACAAACACCCATGTACTAAATTCTTCATATCTCACAATCTAAAAGTCCAAATGCTATGAAACTTTGATGTATAGCTTCTTAGCACAATAATACACCTTATTGGAAATGTTTAGACAAAAATTCGTCCAAAAACTTAAGATATGGCAAATCCCATCACCATCAACAAAATGGTCTACTTACTGCCTTGGAATTGGATGCGCTGTCTTCAACTCTTCATATCTTCTTCGTCTAAACTCAAAACTTAAGAATTTCTTCATAACAGACGTAGATCTTAAAATCACCTTAGCAACCGCACCGTCAGATCTCCAAAAGCCTCCGTACAACTCCGCGAAATCCCAAAAGAGTGACAGTATGGATGAAATCCACTCTTTAACTTTGAACAAGTATAACTTCTTCACGCTAACTCCAAATCGCCTAAAATTTCCTCTCAAACTATACCCAAAACCCTAAACTTTACAACCCTACCTCTGAAATTGCGAATCCCCTTTTTGAAGTCGCCGAAAACCCTTGTTAAGGTCGCGGGCAGCCTCCTCAAAGCCCATTGGGCATGGTATTCGACCAATAGGGATGAAGTTCCCTATTCCTTGCCTTCATCCGACCATGGCTTGATTTCATCCCTCCCAATTAGCCTCTTACTAGCTTAAATTTTCATCCTTAAGTCCCCACCTTCTCTCAAGGCTTCATACTAAATATTTAGATCTTATAATTTTTAAATACCATAACTAAATAGGTAAAATAAAATAAAATAAAGTTTCTTCTATCAACCATTTTTAATTTAACTTACTAACCATTCTAACACATATCTAAATCTATAAACATATTAGGTATTTTGAGTGGATTTTACATACTGTAAGCAATTACAGTACGACACCGTGTATACGGATCACAAGAACCTCGAGTATTTCATGTCAGCACGCGTGTTGAATCGTCGTCAGGCTCGTTGGAGCATGTCTCTATCAAGATTCGAGTTCATTATTACATATCGGCTAAGAAAACAACAAGGTCTGTCCGATGCACTTTCTAGACGTTCTTATCTTGCACCAAAAGAAGGAGATGCAGCTTTTGATCAACAAAGAACGACTCTCTTGAAGCCGGAGCAATTTCATCTTCGGGCAACGAAATCAACATTAACTATTGATTCAACTTTTCTCAAGCAAGTCCAATTAAGTATGTCCTCAGATCCTCTTATTCATGAAATTAAGAATAATTCTTTTAAGTCTCATGATATTTCAAAGTTTGAGTTCAAGAAAAATCTACTCTATTTCGAAGGGTGCTTATATATTCCAGAAGGTGAAGCATGATTACGTGTTCTTCAAGCTTGTCATGACTTTCCGGCAGCAGGACATTTTGGATACAATAAGACTCTAGAGTTGATATCTAGAGATTTTTGGTGGCCTCAAATGTGGAAGGGAGTCAAAGATTTTGTAAAAATATGTGATGTTTGTTCAAGATCAAAAACTCCTTGCCACCGACCCTACGGACTTCTTCAGCCATTACTTATTCCAGAACAACCATGGTCTTCTGTGTCTATGGATTTTATCATGGATCTTCCAAACTCACGTTCTTATGACTCTATATTCGTGATAGTAGATCGTTTCACTAAGATGGCACATTTTATACCATGTAAAAAATCTATCACAGGCAAAGAAACAGCTAAGCTTTTCCTTGACAATATCTATCGCTATCATGGATTACCTAAGGATATTATATCGGATAGGGGAACTCAATTTGTATCGAGATTTTGGAGAATGCTTTTCAAGATTCTAAAGGTGGATATAAAGCTATCTTTAGCTTTCCATCCTCAAACTAATGGACAAACGGAGCGCGTAAATCAAGTCTTGGAACAGTATTTGAGATGTACCATCAACTACCAACAAGATGATTGGACAACTCTTTTACCATTGGCAGAGTTTGCTTATAATAATACGGTACATTCTTCTACACAACAAACATCTTTCTTTACCAATTATGGTTACCATCCACGACTTGATACTTTTGACTATTCGAAAGTTGACAATCCTGCGGCGGAAGACTTGGTAAATCATTTGTCAAAACTATATACAACAATGAAGGCACAATTAAAGGAAGCTCAAGAACGACAAAAGATAAACGCTGATGCATATCAAAAGGAACAACCACAACTCAACGTAGGCGACAAGGTATGGCTACTTCATCGCAATATCAAGACTACACGACCTTGTGACAAATTGGACTATTGTAAGCTTGGACCTTTTCGTATTTCTGAACAAATTAATCCAGTTGCATATCGATTACGCCTACCAGAGTCTATGAAGATCCACCCTATATTCCACGTGTCTCTTCTTGAACCATATAAGACAGTGAACATACCAAGAAGAAGACAAGTGCCACCTCCTCCTATAGAAGTGAACAATAATGACGAATTTGAAGTGGAAGAAGTCTTAGATTCAAGGCGGCGCCGAAATAGGTTGGAATATCTTGTTCACTGGCACGGATACGATATTAGTGAGCGCACATGGGAACCAGCAAAAAATCTGGCGAATGCAGCGAGGAAGGTGGAGACCTTTCATCAACAACATCCATCGAAACCAAGATGAAGACTTTTCCTATAAAAGAAACAAGATGTAGGCAAGATAACATTCAACTTTCTATCCTTGTTTGTAGCTTCTTTGTATTTTGTGATGCTAAGGAGATGGAGAATCAACAGCCAGCGGATTTGACTCAAGAGCCTTCATTTGCTGACCTACCGGACGAGACATTGCGACTGTCACAACCCTCAAGACGACGCAACCGAGATGAAGATCTTCAAGAACGACATGTTCTTCCTCGAATAGATGGCGAGATACAACGTGTTTGGTATCACGACCTTGGAAGAGATTCTCGATGTTTGGTGATTTTATTGGAGATAGGAACAACTCCTGACGGTGTTCCAGATGTGATATTCAAAGGAAGTTATGAAGGTCACAACAATGATCAAATAACAGGGTGGTCTTCTCGCCCTGGAATGGGACACTATCGATGGCTGAGAGGACCCATCAATTACCTTCGAAGAGAACAAAGATCAGAATATGTGGCAAATACTATTCGCCGCATCTTAGACTTTCTACACATGTAATCACCGCTCCTCGTGGAACTCGTCCTTTAAAGGGGGGGTAATGTCATGGACATATACATAGTTACCTATATGATCAGATAGAACTAGATAAAAGAAGGTAAAAGCAGGTTAATTCCATAATATCTTTAGAGAAACTTCCTAGAAACTTCATAGATGCTACTTTGACTTTATAAGTGTCCATAGTAGACTTTTGGATTAGAAACTTGGTCAATAAGTTAGCCACATGTTGCACATGTTGGTAGCTTGAAGACCAAGCTAAATACGTGGCAAACATATAGGAAACTTGCCCTGCAAGTTCGACACGTGTCTTGCAACTTTGACACGTGTCTTGTAAATTAGATACGTGTTGAAGGTCCTATAGAACGTTGCCATTTAGCTCTTAGGTAGATAGTATAAATAGAGACAAGAGTGAAGCCTTCTTCACTCTTATCAACTCCTTTCTTGTTTCCAGTCTAGTTCAAGAGTCTCTAGTTTTCTTGTCTTTTGACATTAGCCATTCTAGTTTCTTTTTAATACATATACTTCTTTATATTTATTTCTTTGAGAGAGGTCTCACTTGTTTATTTGATTTCATCTAATTATTGTCCTTGACAAATTGTTGGATTGTTGTTCTTTGACATACTCCATAGATCAAACTTCAAGTGATATCCATAATTAGAATAAAATAGTATTTATTGAATTGAAGCTTGAATAATATTATTTTATAAATTTTTTGCTAATGATAGATATAAGATCCAATCATCTTCTTAATAATTGATATTACATCATAAATATTGTTTCAAAACTTAATTAACTTGTTCTATTTGGTTGTCGTGTTGAAGATGGAAAATTGAAAAAAAATTAATATTGTCTTTTAATATTTTAAAAAGATATTTTCAGAACTTAGATACAAATTGGGTTCCCCAATTATATATGATATCATTTGGTAGGCAATGATATTGATATATATTATGAAAAAAGAGCCTTGTCATTTCTTCATTAGAAGCAGTCTTCCTACAAAGAATAAAATGAGTCATTTTTATGAGTCAATCAACCACCATAAGGATGCTATCCAATGAATTGAATGGTAATAGATCCATAATGAAATCCATTGAGATAAAAGACCATGACCAACTTAGAACAGGAAAGGGCTGTAAGAGTCCATAAGGGCAATATTGAGGATTTGTGGACCTTGAAGGAATGTCACATGAGAGCATAAAGTCCTTCATAACCTTTTATATTTGAAGCCACTAAAAAACTTAAAAAATAAGTTTTAAGATCTTATTAAATCTAAGATAATCCATAGTTGGAAAGTCATGGTGAGATTAAAAATCATATAATTGTGTTGATCCTTTTGGGATATACCAATATTCTTCAAAATATAGAATGTCTTTCTCAAGCTTGAACTTTTCAATATTTTTATTAAGGCAATATTTGATATTAAAGACCAAAGCAATATTAGTGATTGCAGCATACACTTCATCAAAAAAACAAAAATCAATAGATGTTGATATAATAGTAATATAAAGGCAAAATTGCTTTAATTTCAACAAAATTATATATTATTGATTAAATATTATTTTTCTTGCCTTTGGTATAAGATATAATCTCTTTGATAAAGCATTGGACAATTCTTATTGCTTCCCAAGTAGATAAGTGATAACAAAGTTAAATTGAGATAATGATATATTTTATTGAGCTTGGTGGCAATTAAAAAACTAAATTGAAATAAAATATTTTAGATTCTTGTGATCTATATATATAATAATAAGATGTATTATTCTTTTGAAAAAATGATATCATTCTTAAAAAGAATCCACAATAGCAAAAAATTCCTTATTCTAGATTTTATAATTAATTTTGACAATAAAAAAATTTTGAAAATAAAATACAATAAGATGGAATTTATTATCTATACTCATTTGTAAAAATACAGCCCATAGTGTAAAATCCAAAATATCAATCTCTATGTAGAATACCTTTGGAAAATTTGGATGCATCAAGATTTGAACTGTGGTGAACGTTGTTTTGAGATCTTGGAATGCCTTCTCTGCTTGAGGCCTCCATTTCAACTTGTCTTTACATATTAATAAAATAAGAGGGACAACAACTTGAGAGTAATTTTTGATGAAGATTGAATAGAAGTTGGCAAATTTAAAAAAGCATTGTATGTGTCTTACAATCTTTAAAATGGCCCACTATATAATTACTTCCATCTTTTTGAAATCTCTCATAAAATTTTCAATATGATGTATTTCAAAAATTCCATCTTCAATTGATGGAATACACATTTTTTTAGCTTAACATATAGACATGCATCTCATAGCTTTTGTAATACCAATTTTATATGCTCCTCACTTTCTTCCAGATTTTTTGAGTAGATTAAAATATCATCAAGATAGATCACCATGAACTTGTCTAGATGCTCTCAAAAGATATCATTCATTAAATGCTAAAAGATAGTGGATATATTTGTTAATCCAAAGGATATGACATTATATTCAAAATATCCATATCTTGTCCAAAACATAGTTTTCCATTCTTCTTCTTCTTTGATTTGTACCAAGTTATATGCTCCACAAAGATCTATCTTAGCATAGATCTTGGCTTGGCCAAGTTGTTCCAAAAATCTTGAGATGAATGGTAGTAGATAATGATTCTTCACTATTATTTTATCCAATCCTTTTGTCAAGGACATGAATCATAAAAGAATAAAATATCAATACACTTTCATGTCACTCAAAAGAATAAAAAATTACTTGAAGATAGAATAATATTAAAATTAGATTGGCTATTGCCAAAAATAAGAAGACTAAAGATCTTTAAAACAAGACTAAGCACAAGAAATGCATTGAGAAGAATGAAGAATGCTTCACTCGTGTCTCTATATATACTATCTACTTAAAAGCTATATGGCGGTGTCGTGGCAAAAGTCCGCTTCAAATAGACGTAAGGTCCCTCTTTACAATCAAGTTGGATCCAATATGCACAAACTTTCTTAAATTTTTCTTTTATAGTCACAAAACCAAACGTATAATAAATCAACAAATTAGAAGCTTGAAAATTTATAAATCAAAATCCAGTCGTTTATATAAGTTCAAATTTTGGAAGCATAGAATTCACTTCTTTAGTCATCTTCACAAAAATTCTCAACCATGAATTCATTACCGATCACCAAATATCATCAAAATATTAGCAAGTAATTATATAAGTAAAAACCAAATCAGAAACTTGAAAATTCATAATTTAAGATCCAACCATTCAAATAAGCTAAAAAATTTAGGAAAAAATAACTCATACCTTTGATCTTTGTCACATAAATTTTGAGCTATGAATTCATTGCTGATCATTAGATATCACCAAATCCTTGGCAGATACTTTTAGAAGTCAAATCTCAACCCGAAACTTGAAAATTATTAATTTAAGATCCAGCCATTCAAATAAGCTCAAAATTTGGGAAAACATAACTCATACCTTTGATCTTCATCACATAAATTTTGAGCTATTAATTCATTTCCGATCGTTAGATATCACCAAATCTTTGGCAGGTACTTTTAAAAATCAAAACCCTAAACACTTGAGAACAAATTTGCCATTACTCCCTAATCAAAGTCTCAATTGATATGAGATTTTAGACATAGATTCTTCATAGTATAAGTAATATGTATACAAAAAATGAGCTTCAAATTCTTCTTGAAACTCAAGTTCTAGCTTAAAGCAAACCCTTCTATTTATCTAACTTCTTCAAAATCCCAATTTAGTTTGCTGGGTATAACTAGCCATAACTCACTCATTCTAAACTCATTTCTATCAATTCTTGGATGTAAAATGTATAGCTTGAAGTTTAGTTTCTAACCCAACTTCTTGATTTCTTGCTAGTATCTTAAAACTTCTAATATACCTTGAAAAGTGACAGTAGGTGTCATATTAGTAGTCTAAGTTCAAACAAGCATATCTCTCTCATCTAAGCTCCAAATCATGCGTTTCTACTACCTAAACTCATGCCAAGAAGAAGCTCTCTTTGAATACTTCTTTGGATTTGCCAAAAAACCCTGTCTTTTTCTCTTCCAAGCTCGTCAAAGAAATTGCAGCCAAGGTCTTCAAAGTCCAAGTCAACAATTCATAGTTTAAAGTTATAGAAACCCCAAATCTAATCCTCCAAGTCAGCACTATTAATGGCAGCCGACTATTGACATCCAAACCTCTATTTATCTTTGGTAAAATCCTAAATTCAACTTCAAAGTCAAAACTCCTTATATCTACAAATATAATCCCGAATCTACTAAAACTTAAGATTGGAAAAAAGGTAAAAGAAATAAAAGAAGTTTTTAAGGCTAAATCAAAGTTAAAATTAAGATTAAAGATAAAGTAAAATTTTAGCTAAAGAAAAAGAAAGAAAGTGAAATTTTTTTCCTAAACTATATAAAAACTTAGATTGATAAGAAGAAAGAAAGTGAATTTTTTTTCCTAAACTATATAAAAACTTAGATTGATAAGAAGAAAGAAAGAACTTAATAAAATTTTAAAGAAAAGATAATTAAGCTAGGTTTTTATATATGGATGTATTTACTTCACGACAGCGGCATTCTATAGGACTTCTAATATATGTCTAATTTGCAAGACATATGTCAAACTTGCAAGACAAGTTTCTTATAAGTATGCCACGTACTTAGTTTGTTCCACAAGTTATCAACATATGTGACATGTGATTAATTTACTTTAATGTGATTAATTTATTTTTATTGGCTAAATTTTTAACCTCTCAATCACCTACAAACATGTAAAAAGATGAAATTGCATCTATTAAGCTTCTAAAAAACTTTTTTATAAGATATTATGAAATTAATTTATTTTTAGTTACTTCTATTTAAACAATTATTACAATAAATCTTATATTTGTGACATTATCCCCCCTTTTAGGGATGAGTTCCATAAGGAGTGGTGATTACATGTTGAAGAAGTCTAAAATATACAAAATTGTATTTGCTACATACTTTGATCTTTATTCTATTTGAAGGTAGTTGATAGGTCTTGTTAGTCATTAATAGTGTCCCATATCAAGATGAGAGGACCATTGTGATATTTGATCATTGTTGAGGCTTTCATAACCTTTCAAAGAAAACATTTGGAATACCATCAAAAATAATTCCTACCTTTAAAAGTATCATCAAACATTGGGAGTCTCTTCCAAGGTCGTGATATCAAACATGTTGTATCTTGCCATCAATCCAAAACAAAACATGTCATTTTTGAGGATCTTCATCTCTATTTTGTCATCTTAAAGGTTGTGATAGTTGTTATTAGGGATATATACTTTGGATGTTCATAGAATCTTTTAGGATATTCTAAAAGCTTTTTGAGTTAGTGAAAGTCAGTTGAGAAGCTTCCTAGTTGGTGAAAGTTGGTTGAGAAGCTTCTTAGTTGGTGAAAGTCGATCAAGAAGCTTTCTAGTTAATAGAAGGAGCTCAAGAAGCATCCCACCTAGTGGAAGGAGCTCAAGAAGCTTTCCAGTTGA
Source organism: Physcomitrellopsis africana (assembly GCA_036785485.1). Classification (NCBI taxonomy): domain Eukaryota; kingdom Viridiplantae; phylum Streptophyta; class Bryopsida; order Funariales; family Funariaceae; genus Physcomitrellopsis; species Physcomitrellopsis africana. Next base: position 146,176 of record JAWRVF010000105.1, on the reverse strand, counting down.
TAGAAGCTACTTGAAAAGCTTTTTGGTTTGATGGTAGCTGCTCAGGAAGCGTCCTAGACAGGAGTATATATAAGGATTGAGATTAAAGGGTTCTTTAGTGTCAACAACGCATCTCTTGGAGTTCTAATTCACCTTTTTTGGTATTGTTTATATACTCATCTATTTAATCCAAGTTCTTGTTGGTTTCTTCTAGAAACCTTGTCACAGTTTCAGTCTTTGGTTCTATATTCTTGTGCCGTTGATAGTTTGTTGACACTGACCACATCTTCAATATCAGAGTAATATCCTTCTTATTAGAGAGTGGATTATCCCTCTATTTGAAGGTATATCAGCACTTTAGAGGTTGCGGATTATCCTCCTCTAAATTGATATCTTCTTCATTGCAATATTGGAGCTTTGTCCTTCTTGTGAGAGAGTGGATCACCTCTCTCTTCAAAGGTCTTGAGCATCTTAGAGGTTGCAGATTATCCTTCTCTAACCTGATATTGTCTTCTTATAGATTCATTTTTTCTTTCTCTTAGAATGGCTAGAGGCCAATATAATAGTATAACTGAATCTTTTGAGTCCAAATTAGACGCCATTATAAGTGCTCTTACTACTTTATCTGCTAAGATTGCAAAGATTGAAGGGATTGTTGCAAAGCTTCATAATAATGCAACAAGTGGAGTATCACAATCTAGACTACATCCACATCCAACTTCTGCGCTTGTGGATGTAGTACTACCTATATTACGTCAAGAAAATCCACCAGTTCAACAACATAAGGAGCCTTAAGTTAGTCTTTTGGAGAAATATGATGAGATGCATTCAAAATTCAAAGGATTTGTTAATCAAATTTAATTGATAACAGTTCTACAACCTGATACTTATCCAACAAAAGAATCATAAATTGGATTGGTTGGCACCTTGCTTATGAGACAAATACTATCATGGTTTGTTCCCTTATTTGAAAAAAGATCATCAATTTTGAATAATTTTGAAATTTTCATGGAATCATTTATGAAAACTTTTGAAAAATATGACAAGGCTCGATGGTCAACAACTAAGATCCAAGCATTATGACAAGGGGCACGCTTTATATTAGTGTATGCATCTGATTTTAGGCAATTAGCATGCAACATCAATTGGAATGAATAAGCCCTAATAAGCCAATTTTATTGAGGGTTAAGAGATGATTTGAAAGATTTATTATTATCACTTCCGGATCCATAATCGCTCAATGAAACCATTAGCCAAGCCGTAAAATGTGATAATCAATTGTTTTGACATTGATAAGATCAATGTTCGTGGATTCCAACAAGACAATATGCAATTCGACATATTCATAGTACATCAACAAGTACTTTGAATTCACACTCAGAGATAGAAGATATGCAGCTTAATGCAATACGATTTAAACCTCTTAGGCCACAAAAAAAGAAGCGTCGAATGGAAGAAGGTTTGTACCTATATTGTGGTGAGGAGAGCCATAAGGTTGGTAATTGCCCAAAAAAACAAAATTGACACGTTATCAAAACCAGGAGTACAATTGTTCAGGAAAACGACAATGTTCAGCTACAATAGGGATCGTGCGGCTGGACAATCCAACATTACAAAACTATTCAGGTTCCTCTCTTTCTGCTCAACTTGCTCATTGTTTTACAATCCTTTTGTATCCTTGAATAGTGTCATCCACAAAACCATGCTTATAAAAGTGTCATTTAAAAATCACAAAAGCAAGATTATTTTCAACGTTATTAGAATTTCTTTGAATCCTATTATTCTTGGGCTATCTTGGTTGGAGAAATATAATCCATCTGTAGATTAGGGATTACAAAGAGTAACATTTTTAATAGAAATCCCTGTAAGAAAGATTTGTAAAAAGCCACAAATTGGTAAATCTTTATTTGTTAGAGCAAGGGCTTTCATAAGATTGGCAAAAGAAGGTATACCATTTGTTATTTATGCAACTCTAATTCCAGAAGATATGACTTCATCGGCAAGTATTCCAGAGCACTATAATGAATTTCAAAACATTTTTCAGAAGAAGAATATTGATATATTACCAAAGCGCCGACCCTACGATTGTGCTACAGATCTTCAAGAAGGGACGCAACCACCTTTTGGCCCAATCTATAATCTTTCTCAAAATGACCTTGTAATATTGAAAGATTATATTAATTAAATCTTACAATGAACTTTATCAGGCATTCAAAGTCCCTAGCAGATACACATATATTTTTTGTGAAGAAGAAGGATGGTTCTTTACGAATGTACGTTGATTATCAAAGATTGAATAAAATAATAATAAAAAATCATTATCCATTATTATTAATTTTAGGACTCTTAGAACAACTTGGCCAAGCCAAGATCTATACTAAGATAGATCTTTGTGGAGTATACAATCTGGTATAGATCAAGGAGGGAGATGAATAGAAGACCACTTTTCGGACAAGGTATGGACATTTTGAATATAATGGTATGCCTTTTGGATTAACAAATGTACCTGCTATCTTCCAACATTTAATAAATGATATCTTTCAAGAGTATTTAGACAAGTCCGTAGTGATCTATCTTCATGATATCTTGATCTACTCAAAAAATCTAAAAGAATACAAGGGGCATGTCAAGTTGGTATTACAAAAGCTGCGAGATACAGGTTTGTATGCCAAACCACAGAAATGTGTATTTCACCAACCAAAGATGGAATTTTTAGGATACATTATATCTACTCAGGGTTTGACAATAGATTTCAAGAAGGTAGAGGCAGTTATGCAATGGGCCATTCCAAAAATTGTGAAAGATATATAATGTTTGCTTGGATTTGCTAACTTCTATCGGATCTTCATCAAAAATTATTCTCAAGTTGCCGCCCCTCTAACTTGATTGACATATAAAGACAAGTTAGAATGGAGACCTCAAGCGGAAAAAGCATTCTAAGATCTTAAGATGGCATTTACTACAGCTCCAATATTGGTGTACCCATATTTCACGAAGGCATTCTATTTGGAGACTGATGCTTCAAATTTTGCACTAGGAGCCGTACTTTTATAAATGGATATAGATGACAAACTCCATCCTGTTGCATTTTATTCTCAAAAGTTCTCTCCTATCAAAATTAATTATAAAATCTATGATAAAGAATTTCTTGCTATTGTAGATTCATTCCAAGAATGGTTTCATTTTCTTGAAGGAACAATACATCTTGTGACTATATATACAGATCACAAAAACTTACAATATTTTATGTCAGCTCAAGTTTTTAATTGCCGCCAAGCTCGATGTCGTGGTGAGAATCTTAGTCCTAAAAAACACTAGGTCTTTTATGCCTCTAGTTTCTCAAGTGCAAGATGAGATTCATAAAAGTTCATAAAATTGAAGAATTTACATAAAAAAACATACTTTATTAATCCTAATATATTCTGCCTTCAGAGACCTATCCTCAATTTCAATCATAAATCCTAGGATATCACATCAATTAAAGCTAAATTTGGATACAAGATACTTAAGGAAGTAAAGAAGCAAACCATAAAAATATTTTAATCATAACTATTGTGGTTAGGGAGAACCACGTTGTCAAAGTTATCCCTCCTTGCAGTCTTAATTTTGGACCCCCTTTGCTTCACACCTTCATTGTTCTTTATTAAAGAAGATCTAAGTGTTAAAATTTGGTAGGCTTATAGCTTATCTCATGTTATAAACACCTTCCAAATATTGCTCTACAAGTCCTCTCCAAACTTGAGTTATAGGTTCCATCCTTCTTCTTTAGTTTTACCTTCTAACAATTCTAGATCCAATCACAATTTTTCTCATAACTCCTCGAATATAACTCCAATGGCAATCAATTTTTTACACAACCCAAAAAACTTATATATATACAAATCCTAACAAATTTTGCTCAAAACACTACTCTAATCACAAAGATATGCTCCCTCGAACTTCACAAATTTGGAAATAGATCCTTGTCTCTTTGAAAGAGCATAACGTTTTATTTATAAAACAAATGAGTGTCAAACTTACACTCATCTCTTCCTTAACTTACATAGATTATGTCTACTAAATCTCACTTTCAAATTCATCTTTTAACTCTCTCTATACACAAAAAAATCCATACACACACTCTACCCATACAAACCTCAATCATGCCTTCACTCTATTTCTCTTTTCATCCAAATCCCGGTTATAATTTTACTCATAACTCTCTGTCCAGAGATCATATTGACTTGAGATTTTGACACAAAGTATTTAATTTTATAAGAAACAAAAATCCAACAAATTTTGCCTCTAGAATCTAAGTGGTTCCCAAGAGCCAAGGCCCGAAATTTAGTAACCCTCACTGCCCTAGTCTTAAATATCTGCAACTTTGACGACTCATATCTCCCTTGATATTTAACTAAAAGACATGAAAATTATCTCTATATGTTCTTTATCTTGTCTACTACAAACTTATAAAAAAATTGTATTTAAAATCCTCTCCAAGCTTCCTCTATACACCAAAAACATACACTGCTTACACAAAAAAATCTATGCCTTCCAAAAAAAACTCTCTCCCTTCTCTCTCACGATCTTTCCTTGTCATCTCCCTCCTGGTCTTCCTTATCCTCTTGGTCAAAAAGACCTCTTAGCCCATGTCTTTTCTACTTCCTCAACCTTTTCCTTTGGACTAACTTGAAGAAATTTCACTTTTTAAGACAAATTTCCATTCTATCTTCTTACTACTAATTTTCTATCAACCATTCTTTTAATTTTAGCCTAAAATATATAAATTTAGATCTAAGAGAGAAGAAAATAAAGGTAAAGTAGATCTATGATAAATAGAAGAAAATCTATCAAATAAAAAAAAACAACTTAGATTAGATTAGAAATAAAAAAAGAAAGAGCTACATCCTACACTTTTTCATCCTTTTCTCTTCTAATCTTAATCTTTTAATTTTAATATATTCTTTTATGACTTTTACATTATATTTTAATTTACAACACAACATCAATGGAATATGTTGCTATCTTGATTCAACTTTATCATCACTTATGGCCCTAGAAAGCAACAAAAATTATCCGATGTTCTATCAAGGAGATCATATTTCATACTAAGGATAGGAGAGGCAGTGTTTGATCAACAATATACAACTTTATTAAAATTGGAGCAATTCCGCCTTTGTGCCACTATTGTATCAATGTTTATAGATTCTAATTTTTTCAATGAGGTGCGAGCTGTAACTATTAATGATACTTTGGTTTTTGATGTCAAGCAGCGCTTGAAAGAAAATACTGATAAGTTCAAATTTGAGGAAGATCTTCTATATTTTGAAGAACGTTTGTATATCTCAGAAAGACCAATATGACTATGTATTCTTCAATCCTGCCATGACTTTCCTACTGTGGATCATTTTGGATTTAATAAGACCTTGGAACTTATTTCTCGAGATTTTTTGTGGCCTCAAATGTGAAAGGCAAAAAATGACTTTGTGCTTTGTTGTGACACCTATTCAAAGTCCAAGAATCTTTGACATTGTCCTTATGGAGTGTTACAACTCTTATCTATTCCAAGATGGTCATGGTCTTCTATCTCAATAGACTTTATTATAGATCTACTACCATCTAATTCATTAGATAATATCTTTATAGTGGTTGATCTATTTAAAAAGATGGCTCACTTCATCCCTTGCAAAAAAATTGCATCTAGTGAAGAAATGGCAAGGTTTTTTTTTAGTAATATATAACAATACCATGGCTTATCACATGATATCATATCTAATTGAAGATCCCAATTCATATCTAAGTTTTGGAAATGTCTATTTGAAATATTGAAGGTAGATTTTAAACTTTCTTCAACTTTCCATCTTGAAATTGACGGCCAAACAGAACGAGTTAATTAAGTGTTGAAGCAGTATTTACGATGTAGTATTAATTATAAGCAAGATGATTAGATCTCATATCTACTATTAGCAGAATTTACATATAATAATATTGTTCATGCTTCAATTCAGCAAACACCATTTTATTCCAACTATGGATATTATCCGAAAACTTGATATGTGGAGCACGCAAAAGAACAACAATCTAGTGGTTGAAGGATTTGCAAAACATCTATCAAAATATTAAACAACCTTGAAGCTTCAATTAGAAGCAACTCAAGATGCTTACAAGGTATCTGTGAATAAATTTAGAAATCAACCACCTACTTTTCATATTGGAGATAAGATATGGCTTCTTCAACAAAATATCAAGACTAAGCGACTATGCAATAAGTTGGACTATCGAAGGTTGGGACTATTTTCTATCTAAAAGCAAATCAATCCAATGACACATCGCTTGGAATTACCATCTGTCATGAAGGTACATCTAGTTTTCCATGTCTCTCTCTTAGAATCTTATAGAGAATTGTACATTCCAAGAAGAATATAATAATCACCATCTAGTGTTGAAATTAAAGACTATGAAGAATACGAGGTTGAAAAAGTACTTGATTCACGGAAAAGATGGACAAATCGGAATATCTTGTCTATTAGTGGGGCTATGACATTAATAAGCACACATAAGAACCTGCTACAAATCTTGCTAATGCGCCTCAAAAGATATATGAATTTCATCAACTCTATTCCCACAAATCTAAACATATTCAATGATAATTTTTTAGTGAAGATTAGATCTACAAAATATTCATAAAGAGGGGGAGAGTTAAACTAAAGCCTTCATCAATATGCAGTTGTCTAGAAAAGAGTAGTAGAAGCAAGCTGGTCACTATATCAAATCTTCAAGCATTGAGAGAATAAGATTCAAAAGATTTGTTTGCAATGCAAGCTTTGAATGAATCAGTATAGATTTCATAGCCTTCAATTGAGCAAAGTGAAGATAACACATTCCAATGCCAAGTACGACCCTGATTGGAGCCATTAGGAGCAAGATCCAACCATGCAAGTCTTGATTTTAATGCTCAAGCTTTAATAATATTGCTTGAGTTTGGAAAGGTGAATCCTTTTAGTCTTGAAATTTTATTTAGAGGATGTTTTAAAGGCCGCAATGAAGATCAAATCCTTAGTGGGGATATTTCAACAATGGAGGTAATAGCTCAAGGCCATAGGCGATTTTTTCAAGGACCAGTAGATCCTATTGCCCAAGAATAGAAAATATCATACATAGCTTCACTAATATAGCGTATTCTTGATTTTTTACATATGTAGTAAGATTGAGCTCTTCTCAAAACTCATTGCTAGAGAAGGAGGTGATGTTAGGGACATATACTTTGGAAGTTCACAAAACCTTCTAGGACATTCTAAAAGCTTCTCGAGTTAGTGAAATTTGGTTGAGAAGCTTTCTAGTTGGTGAAAGTCGGTCAAGAAGCTTCCTAGTTAGTAGAAGGAACTCAAAAAACATCCCAGCTAGTGGAAGGAGCTCAAGAAGCTTCCGAATTAGTAGAAGCAGCTTGAGAAGTTTCTTGGTGTGATGGTAGTCGCTCAAAAAGCATCCTAGATAAGAATATATATAGGGATTGAGACTGAAGGGTTCTTCAGTCACGACAATATATCTCTTGAAATTCTAACTTATTTTTCTTGGTGTTATTCATGTACTCATCTGCTTAATCCAAGTTTTTGTTGGTTTCTTTCAGAAACCTTGTCTCAATTCCAATCTTTGATTTTGTATTCTTGTGTCGTTGACTGTTGAAATGTCTCGTCTAATAAGTCAACAAACGATAGCTCTTGAACTGAGTTTGTTGGTTGTTAATTCTCCATCTCTCTAGTGGTAGAAAATTCAAAAGAATAGCAAACAATGATACAAGATAGAATAAAATCTCTATTGAACCTGCTTTATATAATAACAATGATTTTTTTGACTTTTTATTTTAATTTTGATAGATGTTGTTGATGAAAGACAGTAATTTTTATTGATGTATTTGTTAGATTTTTGAATGGCTTCCATGTACATTCATTAATATCATATCTATATTAATATATAAGATATTCTAACCAATTTTAATGTCGCCTTAAATTTAAGATCTCTTCTACTTCAAATTCTTTATTATTGTCCACTTCTATAAGAAGCAATGGCATTTGTCTTCTTCTTTGTATATCCATTATCTTATATAGCTCAAGCAATGATATGTGGAATATAAGATGGATCTTCATAGATTTTAATAGGTGTAATTGATCTGTTTACAAATTGAAAATGATTCAAATCTATGATAATCCAGCTTGTCACAAGGACAAATAGCCTTGATATTACGATGAAGTAATCATATCTTATCATCCACGTAAAATTGATGTTGTTTCTTGTAATAGACATGTGTATTGATCTTTTGTTGTTCTTAAGTTTTTTTTAATTGTATCTTCATTGTTGCATATAACTCTGACAATGAATTTGCCAAATCTTCTGTCATAAGATTATCAACTTTTGAAAAGTCAAAAATATCAAGTCATGGATGATAACCATAATTGGTAAAGAATAAAGTTTGTTGAGTAGAAGAATATATCAAATTATTATAAGCAAATTTTGCCAATGGTAAAAGAATTGTCTAATTATTTTGATGATAATTAATGGTATATTTTAAATATTATTCTAAAACTTAAATTACGCGTTTCATTTGTCTATTAATTTGAAGGTGGAAAATTGAAGGTAGTTTTATATCTATCTTTAATATTTTAAAAAGAATTCTCAAAAATTTTGATGAAAATTGTATCCTTCAATCTAATATAATATTCCGTGGTAATCCATGATAGCAATAGATATTATTAAAGAAGAATTTATCTCTTCTTTTTTTTTATGTGTAATAGATTTTGTACATAATACAAAATATGCCATTTTGATGAAATAATCTACAATCACAAATATAAAATCATATAAACTTGAATTTGGAAGATCTGTGATAAAATCCATAAAAATAGAAGACCAAGATTGTTCTAGTATAGATAATGGTTGAAAAAGTTTGTAAGGTTGATGATGAAGAGTTTTTGATCTTGAACAAATGTTACATGATTGTACAAATTCTTTAACTGCTTTTTATATTTGAAGCCACCAAAAATCTATTAATATTAGCTTCAAAATCTTATTATATCCAAAATATCTTATTGCAAGGAAGTTGTATCAAAATTCAAGAGCTTGTAGTCATACTTCACTATTTGGAATATATAAGCATTCCTCAAAATAGAGTAGATTATTTTTGAACTCAAACTTAGAAGTATCATTGAACTTAGATGAATTAATTTAAATATCATGAACAAGAGGGTTTAAAGACATACTTGATTGGATTTATTTAAGAAAGATTGAATCAACAATCAATGTTGATTTCATTGCTCAAAGATGAATTTATTTTAGCTTCAACAATATTATCTTTTATTGATTAAAAATTATATTTCCTTCTTTTGGTATAAGATAAAAACGTCTAGAAAGAGCATTGGATAAATCTTGTTGTTTTTCTAGTCAATAAGTAATAATAAATTTGAATCTTGACAAAGACATGCTCCAACAAGCCAAGTGATGATTCAAAATATATATTGACATGAAATACTTGAGGTTCTTGTGATCCATATATACAGTGTTATATTGTGATTTGGCTATCATGTAAAAGTATTATATATATATATATATATATATATAATTTATTACATAGCTAAATGAAAGCCATATTAGTAGATTTTTATTAATTACAAGATGTGATTAGGTTGTTAGTTTAAAAAGAATCTATTTAAAAGGACTATTATTCATATTTATACAATCTTATTTTCTTTTGATGGAGACTTTTGAGATTGATTTTATATTAGTAATAACTTTATATATCTTGAGTCACCTTTGTTAGACATTGGTGACCTTTGAGATCTCTTTTTTTTTTTTTTTTTTTTTTTTTTTTGGAGTTTAGAATACATATTATATAAATCTTACTAGGAAAAGGATTAGAAAGGAATTTTTAGTGTAAAAAGGAGTAATTAGGCCATCCATGTGGATGAATGGAGATGGATGATAGAAGTCTCTATTCCTATTGGCCGAAAGTCATGTCCAATGGACTTCAAGGAGGCTGCCCAAGGGCTTATTAGTAATTAGGATTTGTTTTTTGAAAGGATTTGAACATCAAAGACTAGGATCAACAAGTTTGGATTTTTGGCTATTGTTTTGGTACAAATTTTATGTGATTTTGATTTTTTATGAAGGAGATATAGGCACTCAAAGTTAAGGTGTTGAAATTGTACCTATTGTCATTCTTTTGGATATAACTTGCACATACAGAAAGTAATAGAAGATCAATAATTGGAATTAAAAAGAACACTTTCTTGATTATAATTTTTATATAAAACTTGATGAAATTCAAGTGAGGATGAAGGAGATATTAGAAGTTGAAATTAGTGCTTATAATTGAAAGGTTGTAAGTGACCCTACTTAACTAGTAATTATATTTTGAGCTATATCTTGGGCAATTTGATAATTTTTTGGCTCAAAATTTTTATGAATAAATACATATATGTTACAAGAATATAAGAAAATATTTTGTGGCATTAAGATTTTGGATTTGTGAAATATAAAGAAAATAGTGCTTGGATATCTCTGAACTAGGATTTTAAAGATATTGGACGACTGGAAGCAAATCTATAGTTGATTTTTTTTATAATAAAGTTTAAGAATATTATCTATACTTTTAAAAAAATTATATAGAAATTAAATAGCTAGATCAAATGTTATTAAATTCTAAAGTTTAAAAAGAAATAAATCCTTGTAGGTGAATAAGCTATTGAAGGATTTTATTACAAATTTGAACTTTTTGAACAAATCTACTAAAAAATAAGAGATTTTACCAATATAAATTTTATTTTGTAATATCTTTGTATTATTTTTCCTTTTTATTAAAGATAGATCACTTATTAGAGTCTTGCCAATAAGTTGTAAGAAATTTTTTTATAGCTAGGTACCTAATGTATTATGAGATAGAAGATTACACCATACAACAATGAAATTAGATTAGAAGTGCCCTCTAGATAGTGATGCCATTCTTCAAAAGAATCCACAATTACAAGAAGTTCTTTATCATAGATTTTGTGGTTGATTTCTACTGTTGAAATTTTTTTAAAATAGAAAGCTATTGAATATAGACTATATTCAATAGCTAATTCAAAATATAGTCTTCTATTCATCACCTTCTTTGATGCAGACTAAATTATATGTTTCCTACAGATCTATTTTAATGTAGATCTTTGCTTGATTGAGTTGATCATGAAGTCCTAAAATCAAAGATAAAAGATACCTAATTTTAATGGTAATCTTATTAAGTCCCTGCTAATCTATGCATATTTACAATGATCCATTTTTTTTCTTTATAATTAAGATAGGAGCTGCTATTAAAGACTTTAAATGGCATATGAAGTTTTTTACAAAATTCTTGTCAATATATTCTTTTAATATAGCTAATTCATTTTGTGATAAATTATAGATTGGTCCAAATGGTGGTTGAGCTCTCTCTTGAAGATCAATTGAACAATCATAAGATTAATGTTTTAGAAGAATATTTGTATTTTTTTTTTCAAAAATATTTTAAAAATCTTGATATTAGCTAGGAATACCACTTGTAGTCTTTTCAGCATCAGAAATAGATATGGTGTATATAACAAAAGATGATTCTTTTTTTGCCGCATATATAAAAGCTTTTTTTGTCTATCAGTAAGGATTTGGATGTATTAGAATTATATATGTTTATTTGATTAACAAATTTTTAGATTAAATTATAAAAAAAATTAAGATTATAAAAAGTCTAATTTATTTAAAAATTATATTTTTTTAATCACAATAATCCTAAAATGACTAGATTGGAAGGAAATCTAATCATATTAAATATTATTATGCTATTATGTCTCTTAGGTGCTACATCTAAAGTAACAGTCTTATGGATAAAATTTCTAGAAGATAATGAACGACCATCTATAACTTCTACATGCACAGATTTAGTTTTCTTAAATAAAGGTATTTCTTATTTTTTGATTAAGTCTTTGTCTATGAAACAATTTGAGGCTTTTGAATCTAATAAGATAAGGACTTTGTGATTTTTAGGTATTAAAAATATATCTATTGTAAAATAAGGTAAGAGATTTGAGGAGAAAATACAACCTTTATAAGATATTGCATATGATTCCAGTTACATAATCCCTATTGTAGTTGAAAAAACTTGTTTTCTAATACATTATCTTCTTTAGCAACCATACTCCTCATTTTATGATTGCATTAATTTATTAGATAATGTTGAATAATGTATTTAGATTCTCCACAATATAAGTATAAAACCTGTTAACAACATCAAATCTTTTTTTGTTCAATGAGAGGTTTAAAATGTATTGTATTAATTTGTATTAATTTTGGCTTAATGAAATAAGTTTTTAAAAAATTAGAAGTTGCTGTCATTAATTGATTTGTTCCTCTCCAGCCAAATCTATGTTTTTAATATCTTTCAAATAATCAATTGTGGCATATAATGGCTTGAATAATAAATTGTTCTAAGAAGTTTTTTTTTGGTATTGTTAATAACAAATCTTTGATATTATTCTTTAATTTATAATAAAATTAATTAATAAGTGCTTTGTCGTTTCATTCTACATTGTAAGCAAGATTTTAGAACTTTGTAGCATATGTTGTAGTTGATCGTGATTCTTGTTGTAAAAATAAGATCTTAGTCTTTGTTAACCTCTCTTGATCATTTTTTCCAAATATGGCTATAAATACTTCAAAAAATGAATTCAAATCATAAAAGAATCATAAATCTTTTTCCATCAAAGGTACAAACCAAAAAAGAAGACTTCCAGATAAAAATGTGCCTATGAATCCAACTTGAGTAAATCCATTAGGATATTGGAAAAGATGCAACCTTAGATATAGCTTGACTTGTTACAAAAATCTTCAAAATTTTGATCTTGTTCCATCAAACTTCTCAAATATATTAATCTTTGTCTCTTTTACGCTTATAGAAGCAAGACTTCCTAAATTTGATTATGAGGCCCATTTACTTGCTTTCTTCAAGTATACAACTTTTTGATATAGGTTCTAGACTTCTTCTATAGACATAGGAATAATACTTCTATGATTGGCATTAGTAATGAGTGGAATTTCTACCCTAAGAATGTTGACAAGCTCTTGAAGATCTACAATAGTTACAAATCTATTCTCACTTCCACTAAATATAATATCCATGATATTTTCTTCCATCTTAGATAACTTAATAATTCCACAATTTGAATTAGAGGAGGATAATCCGCAACCTCTAATATCAAATAAATTTTTTTATAAAAAAGGATGATTCATATTCTTTAAGGAAAAAAATCAAGATTAGAAAGTAAAAAATATTAATTTAATAGTGGATAGTTTGCAACCTTTAAATATAATAATAAAAGTGGGATAATTCAATCATTTTTTAAACACAAAAGAAGAATATTAAATCTTTATTCTTATCAAACTATCAAGGACATGAATCATAAGAAATAAAATATCAATATACTCTTGTGTTATTCAAAAGAATAAAAAATCATTCAAAGATAGAATAATATAAAAACTAGAATGGCTATTGCCAAAGACAAGAAGACTACAGACTCTTGAAACAAGACTAAGAACAAGAAAGGCATTGACAAGAGTGAAGAAGGCTTCATTCTTATCTCTATATATACTATCTACCTAAGAGCTACGTGGCAGAGTTCTATAAGACCTCTAATGCATGTCCAATTTGCAAGATACATATGAAACTTGCGAGACAAGTTTCCTACATTTGCGCCATGTATTTAGCTTGTTCCACAAGCTACCAACATGTGCAACATGTGGCTAACTTTTTGGCTAAGTTTCTAACCTATCAATCACCTATAAACATGTATAAAGGTAAAATCCATCTTTAAAGTTTTTAGAAAGCTTTTCTATAAGATATCATTAAATTAACCTATTTTTATTTATTTCTATCTAGACAATTATTGGAATAAATCTAATGTCCATAACATCTTGATAATTAATACACATATGTAAAGAACCATTCTTTTTCTTTACAAAGAATATAAGTGCATATTTTAGAGATTTTAAATGCCTGATGAAGTTCTTTATAAGATTTTTATTAATATAATCCTTTAATACCAAAATTTTATTTTAAAAAAGATTATAAATTGGACCAGAAGGTAGTTGCATTCATTTTTAAAGATCCATGATATAATTGTATGATTGGTGCTTTGATAATATATCAATATTCTTCTTTTAGAAAATATCTTAAAATTTGTTATATTACTCTGAAATAATTGTCGATGAAGTCATATCTTCTTTAATTGGAGCCACATAAATAACAAATGGTATACTTTCTTTGGCCAATTTTATAAAAGCTCTTGCTCCAACAAATAAAGACTTATCAACTTGTAATTTTTCATAAAGTTATTTTGCAAGGATTTCTATCAAAAATCTCATTCTTTGTGACTTCCAATTTATAGATGGATTATATTTTTATAACCAAAAAAGTCCAAGAATAATAAGATTTGAAAAAATCCTAATAATATTAAATATAATTTAACTACTATAATCTTCAAATGATACTTCTATAGGTATTGTTTTATAGGTGACACTACTAGAGGATAAGGATCATCCATCTATTACTTCTACATGAATAGGTTTAGATTTTTGTACTAGAGAAATTTTATGAAGCTTAACAAATGTTTCATTTAAAAAACAATTGGACATCTTTTAATCCAACTGGGTAATTAATTGAAGCTTTTAAGGGCCAAAATATAAAAAAAATTATAAAGCAACGAGCACATTGAACAAAAATAGAAGAACTTGAATAATTTTATAATATTAAATTATCTAGCCACATCGTTTCTATTGTGGTTGAACATCTTCATTTTCCTAAATAATTACACTCCTAGTTTTGATGATGGATTGATTTTATATCTTCAAAAAATTGTAAGCCTTGTGGCCTTCTTTGCCATAATATAAATATAGATCTTTTTTTATTTGACGCTTCTTTTCTTGTGGACGAAGAGATTTAAAACATATCACATAAAGCTGCATATCTTTTACTTTAAGATGTGACTTTAGACTACTTATTAATGCAACGGGATTGTGTTGAATTGCATGTTGTCTTATTGAAGCCTATTAACATTCATCTTGACAATATTAAAATAGTTGATTATCACATTTTATAGCTTGGCTAATGGTTTCATTGAGTGATTGTGGATTTGGAAGCAATAATAACAAATCCTTCACATTGTCTTTTAATCTCCAATAGAATTGATTCATTAAGGCTTCTTCATCTCAATTGATATCACATACTAGTTATCTAAAATTAGATACATAGACCGATATAAAATGTATCTTTTGTCGCAATGCTTGGATCTTGGCTATTGTTCAATGAGTCTTATTATGTTTTCCAAATGCTTTTACAAATACTTCTATGAAAGCTTCAAAGTTGTTTAAAATTGGTGATTTTTTTTCAAATAAGGTAGCAAATTATGATAATGCTTGTCTTGTATACAAGGTACCAACTAATCCAATCCACGATTCTTCTATCAAATAAGTATCAAGTTGTAGAATCATTATCAATTGAATTTAGTTGACAAACCTTCAAAACTTCAAACATGTACTATTATATTTATCCGGAAGACTAACTCAAGGTTCCTTACATGACTAAACATGTGGATTTTCTTAGCGCTATTGTATTACATGAAGTCTTGCTTGAGAATGCATTGGGTATCAAGTTGTGGATGATAAAAAAAATTTGCAACAAAAAGTTTTAACACTTCTAATAGAATTATATATGAATTATAATTAAAGAATAACAAGTATGCTCAACTATTGAAAAAGTTCAATTAGATTTTTAAAAAATAATTTTAAAAATATACAAAAATCCTAAATTTTTTTAAAAAAAGTCATAAAAAAATAATAAAGAAATTTTAAAGAAATATTAAAATAGAAATTATAATAAAATCTTAATTAAAATACTAAAAATAAAAATTATAATCAAATCTTAATTAAATCCTAGTCAAATCTTAATTAAGTTCTAATCAAATTTTAATCAAGTCCTAGTCAAATCCTAGTCAAATCCTAATCAAATCCTAATCAAATCCTAATCAAATCCTAGTCAAATCCTAATCAAATCCTAGTCAAATTCTAATCAAATCCTAAATTTTAAAAAAATTCTATAAAATTTCTAATCAAATTCTAATGAAATTCTAACCAAATTTTACATCCTAAACAAACCTTAAATATATCCTAACAAATCTTAACCAAATCCTACATCTTAAACAAACCTTAAATATATCTTAATAAATCCTAATTAAATCCTATATCCTAAAGAAATCTTAAATATATGCTAACAAATCCTAATCAAATCCTAATCAAATTCTAATAAATCTTAACTAAATCTTAATCAAATTCTAATAAATCCTATACAGATTGAAATCTTAATAGCTAATGATTGAATTATTGATCTTGACTCAAATTTTTCACACCTTTTAACAACTAAGTTGGCAAGATGCATAAAAAATTCAAAGAAGATTCAACTCACCAAATAGAAGATAAGCTCAAAAATCTACTTGGGTGTTGGCCATCCTTCTTCTCCAACCTTGATGCCAATCTACAAGCATTAATATCTTCTTTTTGTACTATTCAAATCCTTCCAAAATTTGCAAATAGATAAAAAATCAAGTCTACCATCTATAAAAATAATTCTCATCTCAATCCAATTAGTAGATTACTAAATATCTTAGAAATCCTTACTAACCTTCAAAAATTAATTTCCAAGATTTTGACTCAATTAAATTTTAATAATCTTTTATTGAATTATTAAATCAAGTTCAAATTTTAAGTATGCACTCAACATAATTATAACCACATATATATTAAATTTTACTAACAGATCTATAATCAAACTCACAAAATGCTAAAAAATATAAATTCTTTATTATTTCATAAAACCTAGAGTCATCCAAATTAATCCTAACTTTGCAAAGCTCTTATAAAGTCAATATCTATTCAAATCATTCAAATCCAATGCTTAAACAAATTTACTTAAGTTTGTCCTCAAAGTCATTCTTTGATTTGCAAAAGAACTCCTTTGTTGCTATTGGCATGTGATTTTGTGCCTCAAGGTCTGATTTTGATCCAAGTTCACAATTGGTCTTCTTTGGATATCAATTTTTTGAATTTTGAGATAAATTTTACTATAATCTATTTTTAATCTTTTTTAAAAGATGAATATATTTTTTATTTTTTTAATCTATTTTATTTTGCCTTATTTATGGCCATACAAAGTAAATAAAAGCCTCTTCTAAAAGAAGGAAATATTACCATCCTTTAATTTTTATTACTTTCTTGTCTATTATTTATATTTTAAAGATAATTTACTAAAATATTTTTATTTGAATTCCTCTATAATATAATCATTCTTTTTTTCTTTCATCTAATGGCCGTGTTACTATACAACAATGCAGCATAGATAAAAGTGCATCCTCAAGAGCAAAAGTTAGAGGCAGATTCACTCTAAGTTGTAATACTTCAAGTGTTGTGTTGTTATGAAGTTTTACAACAATTCCTTCAATCTCCATAGTCCTAACACATAAAGTAGTAAGAACGCTTATGATGGTATCTAACTTGGACTCAAAAGATTTGGTTGTACTAATATCTTAATTTCTAATCATTTTAAGAAAAAAAAAGAAATGAATCTATAAGAAGACAATATCAATTTAGAAGAGGATAATCCACAATCTCTAAGAAGCCTTAAGACCTTCAAGGAGAGGGATGATCCACTTTCTTATAAGAAGAATAAAGCTTCAATCTTATGATGAAAAAAATATTAGTTTAGAGAAAGATAATCTGCAACCTCTAAAGCACTAGTTTACCTTCAAAAAGAGAGATAATCCACTTTTTAACAAAAAAGATCCAACTCTGATATTTAAAATGAGGGCAATCTCGATAAATTCTCAAGGATACAAAAATACAAAACAAGAGATTTGAATTAGAAAGAGGTTTTAAGAAGAAACCAACAAGGACCTAAATTATCTGGATGAATATACAAACAACACTAAGAAAGGTAAGTTAGAACTCTAAGAGATACATTGTCAAGATTGAAGAATTTTTTAGCCTCAACTCCAATATATATCCTTATCTAGAGAGCTTCTTGAATGGCTTCCATCAAACTAGGAAGAGCTTCTACCAACTTGGAAGCTTCTTGAGCTACTTCCACCAACTAAGAAGCTTCTTAAATGACTTCCATTCACTAGGAAACCTCTAAAATATTCTAGAAGGTTCTATGAATTTCTAAAGTATATGTTTCTAATACAACTTGAGTAACTTAAAAGATACTATTATAATATTTATAACTAAATATATTATTAATATATTAAATTTTTTTTAAATCAATTTATATCTTATATTATAATTTAAATCTAATAAATATTAATTTTATCTCAAAGACAAATGCAAGCTAAAGATAAAGTATTATAATATCCTATAATATTTAACCAAGAAGAGCTCAACAATGTAAAATTAAATTCTATAATATAAAAATTATCACTTTAAGATGTGGTATAACTGATTTGTATATTTTTAAAAAATAATTAAAATTTAATTTTTGATTTTTATTTAAATTTATTACTAATTGAATTATGATTCTTAAAACTATAAGTATTAGCACCATATAAGATAGAATTATAATTATATAGGTATCATTTCTTTTACAAGACCTTTAAAATAGTTGAAATAATTTTTAAAAATAACTTGGTCAAATTATTTAGTATAACTAATTTATTCAAATCTTATAAAAGTACCATCAAAATTATAATTAGTCTTTATCTATTATGATCAATATATTAGAAATCTAATATATATTCTTATAATTTTTTTAATAAAATAAATAGATGGTTAATATTATAAAAATTTTATAGCAACTAGATATCTTATAATTTTATAAGAAATTGGATTAATTAGCATTAGATCTAAATTATCTTAAATTATCTAAAATTTTACTTTATTTATGGTTCTTTTTATGAAAAATTAGGTTGTATCATATTCATAAGTCAATTCTACATTCTACTAATAATTAATAAAAAATAATTGATTTTATTATATACATCTTTTATTTTTGTTGGCTAAATATTAGAATAAAAAAAAAAAAAATTAAAAAATTAGGCTAATTTAACATATCTAACATAAGATATTAAAAATTATTATTAAAAAATTTTAAAAAATTATAATTTTATTTAATTATATATTTTTTTTCTTGTGAATATATAACATATACAAAAAACTCTATGAAGTAATAATAACAACTAAGACTAATTTGATTAGTACATAGTAGACAATATAAGATAATATATATATATATATATATTCATGACTAAAAAAAGGACATAGACTTGGTGCACCAATATTTTAGACCTATTTATCTTACTTCATGACAAGCCTACTTTCTACAACTCTCCACATTTTGTATACAAGCATATCATCTTTGTCTACAAAATCCTACAAAAATTCAAAAGGATAAATAAATTTTAGATCTTTCTTAGAAATTTAATTGAATAGAATTTATAATTATAAAAAAATCTCAAAATATTTTTTTAAAAAATATTGATATTATTAAAAAATTAGTTTAATATTTACTTAGACATAATTGATTACGAGAGGAATTCTAAAGACAAATCTTATGATAAAACCAAAATAAAGAAAACAAAACAATGCAAGACACACCAAAACTTTTAGAGCACAAAATAAAAAAAAATATTATCTTTGTTGAATGGATTGGCATTAAACAGTAGAGATTGGTATATTCTAAAATCAAATTTCAGCTAATTATTATTTAATTAATTAGCAATGGTGTTTAGTTCTATCTCATTTCTTCCTTTGTATATAATGAATTAGATGATTGTACCATAAATCTTTTTTGCAACAAAAATTATTTTTATTTGTGTCAAGAAAGAGAAAAAAATTGCTCTCAAATAACTATGAATGCATACATACAAATATGCAACTTATTTGACAAAATTTTCACACATGTATGAACCAAGTAGACCGTTATAGCCCTCATTAGTAACCACCAAGTATATTCACACTCCAAAACAATTCCCTAGTCATTGTCCTTCCTATCTTCCGCAGGCGATGGGGGAAAAAATCTTTATTTCTAAACAAGGCAACAAGAATGGGTCGCTGACCACAGAGCTCCCTTGCTGTGCAATGTGGCACTGGCGTTAGTAGCCCACTCTTCTCCACCTTTTAAGAATATTTTTCAACATCCCTGTCAGTGGTGTGCAATTTTCCTGATCTCCATACTCTCTACAATCCTTATGGTCTGCCACCCCCATTGATGCAAAGTGGGAAGACTTGAAAGCATTGCAAATCATGCGGTTGTGTAACTAGGTTGGGTTTGACAAGTAGAAATGAACTGCGAGGCAGCTCTTGTTCCTCACGGAACTATCTCGTATTTTGTCAATCAGGGAAGTCTTCCAGGGAGAGTTCAGTGGTCCACTTCCAAGTTCCCATCTATTTTGATGATCTGATTTTGAGAAATGATTGTGATGAGATTCGAGCTATTCGAGAGGGTTCAGAGAAAGATACCCACACTTGTTGAATCAATTAGCCGTAGAAGGGCTTATTGTGGTCACAAAGGATCCGAGATCGTCGACTGGGATGTAAACAACGGCATCGATGCTGCTGCTCTTTACTTGGCACTTACCAAGTCCTTTCAAGAAGAAGACAATTTCAAAATCTGATTTTGATTTAAATCTCGAATCCTAGTAACTACTAATCAACTACCGAACACAATGACTGGCAGGGAGTTAACCAATGTGCTCTTTTGTTGTGCTAGCAATTTTGCTGAATAAGGACTTATCTAATGCTATCAGTCATAGCTGGATTCTTTCATCAGTTCTGCTGAAAGTCTGCATGGTATTAGGAGGACATTTTCATAGTAGAACCAAGGATAGTTAGCTAACCACCATAAACTACATGTGAATTTCATGGTTTGATTTAGTAGAACAAGAGACCTTTCTTCCAAGGGTTATAAACAGAATTTTATCCTAGAACATGAATCCTGTAAAGCCATGAGCTTTACAGTTTCTCAATCTCTCAGTACATCAATCGTGTTGTGATCGTTTCTTGGCTCCCTATTCTCACAGTTTAACGAGGGTGTTGATTAGTGCAAGTGAAGCCGGAAGTGGGTGTGAAAGCGGAAAACAGCCTTAAAGAATTGGCCATTCACCAAACCAAGACCATGAGTGTCTACCATGCCGTTCTGGACAAGTCAGTGACCAGTTTCCTTCTATTTCTTCCTGTTCATTCACTTGTAAGCATAAAGATATGCTGGATTTTTTACAAGTCTGAAGTTCAATGTGCAACCCTGTTGTAGGCACATGAAGGAAGAATGTTGTTTCATCGACAATTGTCGTGTTTCATCTCCTGGATTCGTAGCAGCGGAGGATTAGAGATCGTCGACTTCTTCACAATGAGGTTTCACCCATGACATCCACCACACCCAACGGATCATCACAAGGATATCATCATTCCAATCGTCAATGGGCTTAAACTCTTCAAATCGCAGCGCGTCATCTATGTCTACGTCATTCGCACTATGCGGAGAGTCAAGCTATGACGATTTCAGCTTCCACGATGGTGACCATGATATTGTCCGCACTCAGTACCTGGGACTCCATACACCAATCGTCGGTTCAGGAAGTTTCCCCACTAAAAGTTCGCCTGTTTATAGAAGTGGGTACAGTCTCCAAGTATGCATTATGTTATCATGCACGTGCACTTGCCTCTCCTACATTGTGCCGATTGCCCAACCACGAAGCTGCAGTCACGGCATGCAATCGGAAGTGTGTTGCCCTCTTTGAACTACACCATGAGCAACTTGCAAGCTGCGGTGCCACGGTTTGTTCTTGTGTGTTCAGGTCATAACTACAATGACTGAAAAGCTAAGGACCACAGATTCCATGCCGTGACTGTGCAGCATGATTCATAAAGCAGGATCCGCTCTTCCTAGTGCGAGCAACTGAATCCAAATAGTGAATCTGGATGGCTGAATCAGATGTAAGAAACCCCAGCCTCATCTGGTTTTAGAACTAGGCCCAGCTTGCTTTTCCTCAACGAATTGAATCTTCCAACTCTGATTTCCATATTGCATCACCTGTAATGCAATGGCTTGATATCCTATGCGCACATTGGGTCTAGATATTGATATGACTCTCTTGTTAGATTGTACTATTTAAGGGCCACCAATAACTTGCATCAAAGTTTTTGGATAGGGTGATATTTGTAGGATTGGTCACTTGTCTAAAATTCATAGAGGATTGTGCAAGTTTGAGGTTTACTGATACAATAATATAATATAATTTTTTTACCAAAATTATTATAAGATATGTTTTTTTAATTAGAAAAAAATGGTTTCATTAGAATTTATTTAATTATTTATTTTATTTTTATTAAATGAGAAAATATATATTGAATTTAATCAATTAAATTCAAGTGGATTAGAATAGTTTTTAATTTTTAATGTTTTTAGAATGTATAGAATATCATTTATTAGTTTGTTGACATATTTTTAGACAAAAAACTATTTATTCTATAGTTCTTACTTAATTCAATATATATTTTATGTAAATTAAATGAATTTCATATAATACCATTTTAAATAACTTTTGTAGATTTTATAAAATATAATTTTAACTTTTGGTTCTTGAATTGTGTACTTTTGAATTGTGTAATACTATCTATAATGTAATGTAATTCCTTTGATGTTGCTATTGTTGATCTATAGTCTATAACCTTCATAAAAATTTAGGCTCTTCTTTGATTGTTAATGTTGTAATTTTATTTTTATTTTTTTAATCAATTTTAATGTGATTATATACAATTACTACTTATACATATACATATATAATTATCCTAAATATTTCACATATATAAATATAATAAATTTTCTATTAATTAAAAATATATAATTTTAATTTTTTTAAAACTTTAGAATTCTACATAATTTTTGTCTCTATTCACTCTTCTTCTTGTATTGCAATCTGGCTTAGCAACTAGTTTATTCAACTTCTAAATTTATTATAATCTTATAAATACCATATCCTATATATTTGACATCCTAACATAATTAAAATTAATATTCTATCATCTTTGAACTTAATACTATTTTAAAGGTCCTTTCATACTATAATTTTTAAACTAATTTTTTTAAAGAATAATAACATTATCTAAAAATATTTTTTAATTTTAATTACAAGTACCTTAAGTATTTTATATGGCATGAATTTTAATTATTGCCAAGATTTTTAAAGATTTTCTTTATTATTATTTTTATTTGATATTAAATATTAATTTAGAAAAAAAATGGCTTATTGGATGTTTTATTTTAATACTTTTATTTTGCACTAAAAAAAAGAGATGTTAGGTAAGATCAACAACAAAGCTATAGAAATGATGTAGCTTTAAATATAAAAAGCTATAGAAAAAATTATATAATACTTCTATGCATGTTATTAAGAAAAAAAAAATACACCATATAATATTTAGACTTTTAAATCTTTATCTATTCCAAAAAATATATAATTATCTATTTCAATAAAATTTATTATACATCCTCTAATTTCAAATTTTTACAATTTTATTTTTGTAATAGAAGATGATTTAATCAAAATAGTTTATATTATATATTATATAATATTTATTATAGGTAAATAAAACCAAATTCCTCTAAAACTAATATTTGTAGATATTAAAAATTTATAGTTGATATTTTATACAATCAAACACTTTAATTTAAATCAAAATTTGAGATGGTGTTCTTGAATGTATTGTAAGTAGGTATCAAGTTTTTTTTATTAAATATTATCATTAAAAAAATTATATGATATTCTTTCTACTATAGTATATTTATCTATTTAATAAAGAGTAATTTTTATTGATAATAATTATTCTCTATAATTTGATATTTTTTCTTTATAAAATTTAATAATCCAAAAATAAAAGATTTTACAAAGTAAATAGTAGAACTACACATAATAATTAAAATACAACTAAAAAAAACTTGAAAACAACAAAAATCCTAAAATTTGGATTTCTTTGAGATATATAATTCCAAAGAAATATTTTTAAGAGATAAAGACTGTAATTTTTTTAGCATGATTCCAAGACAAAGAAGTACATGAATTAGTATATTTTATACATTTAATTAATTTGATGTTAATCTTATATAAAAGATGAGCATTGATTCTTAAGAATAAAATGCCAATACATTGAGGTTTATCTTCAAACCAAGAGATGTAATTTAAGACAAAAAAATAATTTTTTTCTATCTTGCAGTATAAATTTTTGGTTATAACATTTTATATTTTAGACACTATTTTCTAAATATTATACTCTTAAACAAATAAATATATATGTTTAATAGTCTAAAAAATGTATACATGTCTAATAGTGTAATAAATGTATGTATTCTATTTTTTTACTTGATTAGTTTGTTGAAATTAAAAAATCTTTGAATGAAGCATAGTAAAAAGATTATAATAGCTTGACATTATAACTAAAAATATCTATCTTTTTAGCAAAATAAATAGAGTTATTTTAAGATTTTTAAAATTTAAGTATATAATAATTTAATATTATTATATTAAGTAAATATAAGATGGAATTTGTATCTTAGTATTAGATTTTTTTTAATCAAATAGTTTTTTTTTTTTTTTTTTTTTTTTTTAATAAATAATTTTTATAGCTTTTAAAGAATTATTTTATACTAAATAAAAGAAATTAGTAGAAGTAAGTATGGTATAATTGACCATTAAGAATCTTTCAATTAAATTTAATTGTATAAGGTACCATAGGTGTGAGTCCCATCAATGAATCTTAATTAGTGGATTAATTAGAATCATAGATTTAAATTATTTAAATATCAAAATATTAAAATTAGAGATTCTATTTGATAATTTAAGTATTTATTAGAATTTAGAAAAGTTTATAAGTTACAAGAGTCTTATTAGAGAAAAGTCATAAAATTAGAGTCTTAGTAAGTCTTAGAGGCAATTATCTTTGTTGGTTTAGTATTTTTTCTTAATTGAAAGAATTAGTATTTAATTATTGAGACCAATATCTATACTGGCCTTCTATCTATATATATCACTAATTAAAAATATATAAATATTACTTAGTAGGTAGAAGAAGTATGAAAAAAAAACCTCATGTCTTTGGAGTTATTTATATAGAAAATAGAATTTTTAGTTGATTTTAATTTATTTTATTATTATAAAAAATCTCCTAGATAGAATAAAATGGTTTTAAATTGATATTATAATCTTTAAAATATTATAGAGATTTTAGGAATTTTTAAAACAAATTTAGTAAAAATGAGTTTTACTACCTTAGGAGCCATTATGAAGAAATGGAGCAAGATTTGAAGGCTGCACAAGGTTCCTCGACTAATTGGATATTTTTAAACACCATGGTGTAGTCAAAAATGCAAAAAAATAAGTTCTACTAGTAGAAAATAGGAGGACCAGTAGCTAATATAGTCCTTACAGAAAAGAAGGTGCATAAGTCTCATATGGGTTGTAGTACCTTAGATGTAGATAGGAAGATAAGACTTAGGCCTCATGGCCTCTTTAAGACACCCTTATACTCTATTTGTGAATCTTGGTGAGGTTCAAACTTTTGATCTCTTAAGTAAGTTATCCTCGAAATAAAAATTATCCACTTAATTTTTTTATTATTTATTTTTTATCTTTAAATAATTATAACTTATTTATAATAACTTAGATTTATATATTTTTTATATCATTAGAAAGAAAAAAAAATTATCTATTTTAAAATTTATTTTTTATTTTTTATTTTTTATTAGATAAAAATCCAATGAACATATTGTAACTAGTTTGGTAGTGTGAAATTGCTTAATTACTCATATTTCACTTATTTTGTGTTTATTCTTCTTTTATTCTTACTATTTATTTCCTTCACTTCTTACCACCAATTACAAGCAACTCTTAATTGATGCCATCTTGTAATTTGGATTGAAGAGTGAAATTTACCTTCACAATAAGCTTAAGTTTTGATAAATTGTTTAGACAAGAAAGTTATGTATAGTTAAAAAGTCAACATTTATGCCATATAGAGTATCAAGAAGCTTATTAATTTCTCTTAGAGGGATCTATTTCTAAGTGTGCTTATATTTATATGTGAAATTTATATAGAAATTTATGAATATCAAGTGGCATGTGATTTGAGCTAATTAATTTTTAAAATTAAAATTAAAAAATAATGGTTTTGAAATTAAAATTTAATATTTCACCAATTATAACAAATAATTGAGAAACAAAAAGGTTTTCTTATCTAATCCACCTTAAGTATTGGAAAATTATTTTAATAGATTTTTATTAATATTAAGTACATCTTTGACCTTGATAAATAAGAATATGGTCATGGCAATGAAGTTGGTACCAAAGCCTAAGGTTTTTATAGTTTTAAAAATAAAAGACTATATAATACAATCATTTTTTTTAATAAAATCAAGTCATAGCATCAAGAGATCTTGCTTAGACAATTACAAGGATAAAATTCACCACTTGATTAAATTTATAAGGTGGCTTCAATTGATTTTTTAAAAAAATTTAATGGTATTATTAAGAAACATACTTCAAATAAATGAATAAATATATAATTAAAAAAATTATTATATTTTTAATTGATAAATAAAGAAATTGAAATTAAATTAATAATTTTTTAAAAAACTATTTTATCTTCTTAATAACATCAAAAATATATAAAATATATAAAAAATAGTGAAATAATAGAAATTTATTTCAAAGATATTTTATTTATATGAATATAGATTTTAGCCTCACCAAGGCTCAAAAGGTATTCTATAGGGACCTCAAGGCTTTAATTTTATGCTCCTACCTACTTCCAAGGTGCTACAATTATATAGGACTATGTGCCTAATTTTACATTAGCTACTTAATATATTAGTTTTTTAAGTAAAATTATTATTTATTAATTTAACTTCACCATGATGTTAAAAAATATTAATTTAGTTTATCAGCCTTCTAAGACCTTCAAATCTTTCTCTAATCCTTTATAATAGCTTCTAAAAGTTAATAAATTTTTTTTAATAAAAATTCTAAAAATATTTTATAAAACTTAAGTAGTCTTTTAATATTTTTAATACCAAAGTAAGACTATTTTATTACATCTTTTTAATTTATATTATCTACAAAAATAACTTAAATCAACTAAAAATCCTATTAACTTTATAAATTATCAAAAGATCATGATTTTCTTTTTTATGCTTCTCCTATCTATTAACTATCATATATAAGTTTTTAAAAAATAAAATATAAATAAAAAAGACTATTTTAGAACTAAGCTAAAATATTAAACTAACTAAAATAGTTTATTAAAAAAAATATTAAGCTAACTAAAATAATTGCTTCTAAGACTAATTAAGGCTCAATTTTAAAGATTTTTGCTTTACAAGATTCTTGTCAATTAGAGAACCTTCTACATCTCTATCAATATTTAAACAATTAAATAAATCTTATAAAACATAAATTCTATATCTTAATAATATTAAAGTATCATTTTTAGTAAATCCACCAATTCATGTATATTGATAGAATTTACAAATATTTAGCCTAATATATTGCATAATAAACCAATACCATATTATTTATATTATATTATATAAATAGAATTTTATTTAATTTAAATCTATTAAATTTTTTAGAATAAATTATATCCAAAATTATAATATTTTATCAAAACTTTTATGACTTGTATTAAATAAGATAATAGAATTTTGAATGCCTAATATATCTTTTCTTCTTAATATAAATATTAAAATAATAAAAATTATTAATATAGCTTTAAAAAAGATCTATATATTAAAAATAGTAGTATATTTATTATGGTCATTTTAAATAAATAGCTAGTAGAACTTTAAAAATTTTGTATCTTTTGTCAAGACTTAGGGCTTTATTGTTGGCTAATTATTTTACAAAAAAATTTAAATTATTTAAGAGATTGAGGATTTTTAACTAAATTTTTAGCTTAAAGGTCTGATCTTTGAGGATGTAAAGGAAAAGTATCTATAAAAATAGAATCTAAGTTGAAATAGAATTTAAAAGGGGTGTTTTATTTTGAATTAAATCATATATAATATAAACTATTTTTTAAAGGTAACTACGTAGATGGATGTTTATAGCTTCAATAGCCTTATATTATTTACATGCATCTTTTTTTAGGTAAAAAAATTTTAATTTTTATAAAAATATCTATAATATTAAATTATCTTACATAATTTCATAGTGAAGGTAGCTTCTCAAAGTTCTCTCTATAGGTTTTGTATAATAAGTTGTACATCCTAATATTTTAGAAATATAAAGTTTAATGTATAGCCAAAAGAAGGTCTAAAGAAAGTGGATTGATTAAGAAGGTAATTTGAAACAACGGTATTATTTCTTATTTATATTCTAATATGTGAGGTAGTAAAAAACTCTAGAAAATAAAATAAAACCAAGAAAGTCTAATTCTAAGGCAGATTCCATTACATCAAGTATTCCAAGAGAATTTAATGGAGCTATTAGATGGAAAAAGATCCACTAAATTCAAACAACATATAAGATTTTCTTATATATAATATTCCACTAATGCAAGTCTTATGTTGCATAATAATAATTTATTTTTAATTATTTTTATGATTTTAAAATCTTCCTAGTATATTTCAAGAGTTGTCCTTAATTAAATAGAAATAAAATCTTCAATAGAATTTTATAAATTTTTTTTTCAATAATTTATTTAAAACACATATACTAGCTATTTCAAAAGACCTAATTGGTACATTATCAAAAGTTAGTAATAATAATCTATTATTAAAAATATATTTAATAAAAAAATCATATGTATTAAAAAAAATTATTTAAAATACATACTCCTCAATTATTAACTCTATCTTTTGTGATTATATCATGGTATTGCTTCTAAAATAAAATATTTTATATTTCTTTGAAAAATATTTTCTAATTCTTGTATCTTAGTGCCATGGAGCTTATATTCTTGAAGAAATAAAATACTACAAGGTAGACAAATAAAGCTTGTATAGTTGCATAATTTAAGAATTTTAAAAATAATATTAAATTATCTGATATTATAAGATATTATATGTAATTTCATCACAATTTATTAAAAATTTACATACAAAATAAATTACTTAAAAATATGAATTTAATCTTAATCGAAGAGGCCTTGTGGAAGACAACTAATAAAAGACTATTTATAGCAAATCCAAAGAGAAGCAATATTACAAGAAATTTCAATATTTGTAATAAGAATTTGAGTTTCAATTAAGAATTTGTAGCTAGAAGGGCAATACAAGGTTAAGACCATGAGTACTATAATCAATTCTATAATCTCCTATTAAATGGCTAAGGTAATATTACTAGATTTTTTAGTTTGTGAAGGCTTCAAAAACCATGACAATGGTTAATTTTCGTGCAATATTAGTTTTTAATGTTTCACCAATACTTGGTATCTTTGGCCAAGTCAAGTTTATGTATATAAAGCCATTGTGGTTCAAATCCATTATTACAAGATTATATAACATTACTTGTAATTTTAATTCTTTATTAAGATCTAATTTTTTCTTAATTAAAAGAAAAAAGATATATAACATTTTTTTTTTTTTTTTTTTTTTTTTTTCTTTATATGAAAAAATGATACAAAATTTAAAAGAATCTATTGTGAAATTCAAATAGTAATTCAAGACTTAATAGTTATATTTTTTATTTAACTGTAATAGATTGTAATCTTATATTAGATATTGTCAATCCAAAATTAAAGTATAGAATAATAAAAAATAAATCTTGTATTTGGATTTAAAAAATTTATAAGTTATTATATAAAAAGTAAATTAAATTAAATATATTGTATTAATAAGTTGAAATTGAAAGTTGTACTAGAATTAGCATTGGTGATGGAAGATAGACTATCTAATATTAACCATTATAACTTCTTTTAATTATATAATAATGGTATATTTTGATACTAAAACTTATTTTTAAAAAATTTCAAATAAATCTTAGTTTTTCTTGAATTAAAGACTCTAATTGTCTTTATTATATATTTACAATATAAAGTATTTTATGAGATATTAGTCTTTATAATTGTAATAAGAAAGATGTTATAATTGCTCAAACAACTAATTTTATTTAGTTTATTTCCAAAATATCATCAATGAAGGTTACATTCTATTTTTCAAGGAAGATTTATGTACCTTTGATGTTAGCACATTGAAAGAAACTTGTTACTAATATTGTATTCTTTTTAAGACTTGTGATTTGAATGAAGGTTCAAGTCACCAAAGGAAGGAGAGAGAAAGAGAGGGGATAGAGAAGAAGGTGGTATGGAAGAGGGGAGAAAAACATAATATTATACATAGTAATTTTTATATTCAATAATAGTATTTTTTTTAT
This sequence comes from Physcomitrellopsis africana, assembly GCA_036785485.1. Classification (NCBI taxonomy): domain Eukaryota; kingdom Viridiplantae; phylum Streptophyta; class Bryopsida; order Funariales; family Funariaceae; genus Physcomitrellopsis; species Physcomitrellopsis africana. The sequence goes on along the minus strand of JAWRVF010000105.1, from coordinate 115,760 downwards.
TGGATGCAAGTTATTATAAATTGTTAAGGACATATACTTCAAAAATTCACAAAACCTTCTAGAACATTTTAAAGGTTCTTGAATTAGTGAAAGTTGGTTGAAAAGCTTTTTAATTGATGAAAGTAGCTCAAAAAGCTTTGTAGTTAGTAGAAGGAGCTCAAGAAGCTTCTTAGTTTGATGGAAGCCACTCAAGAAGCATCCTAGACAAGGATATATATGGCAGTTGGAGGTGAAGAGTTCTTCAATCTTGACAATGTATCTCTTGGAATTCTAATCCACCTTTCTTGATATTATTTATGTATTCATTTGATTCATTAAAGTTTTTATTGGTTTCTTTTTGAAACCTTATTCTATTTTAAGCTTCTTGCTTTGTATTCTCGTATCTCTGATAGTTTATTGAAACTACCTTCATCTTAAATATATATGAACTGGATCCTTCTTATTAGAGAGTGAATTACCCTTCTTCTTAAAGATATACTAGTATTTTAGAAGTAACAAATTACCTTCATCTAAACTAATATTTTCTTCATCACAATATTAGAGCTTTATCTCTCTTGTGAAAGAATAGATCACCTCTCTCTTTGAAGGTCTTAAAGCATTTTAGATTATTCTCTTCTAAATTATAGATTATTCTCTTCTAAATTGATATTATTTTTTTATAGATTCATTTCTTCTTTTTCTTAAAATGGTTGGAAGTTAAGATATTAATATGACCAAATCTTTTGAGTCCAAGTTAGATGCCATTATAAATGTTCTTATTACGTTGTCGGGTAGAGAGAATTCGCCTTGGGAAAACGCCGGGTTCCTAGCTGCTACTAGAACTAGCAGGGAACATGAGAGGAAGCCGTGCAAGTATGTTCTATACTTGCACAATATTTCTTCAAGCTTTCAAGTTATACTTGTATTATACTTGTACAAGTCTTGTACAAATATAAAGTATAAATACTTGAATAATACTTATACAAATACTTGTATAAATACTTGTATAAATCCTTGGTATAACATTTGTACAAATACTTGTATAAATATTATGTATAATACTTGTAGAATATTTATAGAATACTTGTATAAATACAAGTATATATACTTGTATAAAAAGTATAAGCAAAGTATGTATGTATTCAAGTATACCTCAAAATACAACCGCATATGAGGAATACAAGTTATACAACAAACTGAAACTAAATAAATCACTAAAAATTCATCCAAAGGTCGAATCAAGCGTGCTTACAGCCTATGGAAAGCCAATAATCCATTGTAAAACATATCAAAATTTCACAAATAGATGACTTACCATTTAAAAGTTATGGCTAAAAGAAGTAGGCGCTAAAATTTCCAAGCAAATGCAAAGGCAGCAAAGCTCCTCTTCACTTCAGCCTTTGTTGTGATCACTTCCCTTCTCCAAATTGGACATGCAATAGCTTTTTAGAAAGCTCACTCCATCATCTAGCTTGCTCTAAAATTTCGCATGCATGCCTCTCAAACTCCAGATTTTGTAGCTAGTCGATTCTACTCTTCAAACCCTAGCAACAATTTTCCCTCTTTGACACTTCACGGCTCATAAAACTTTCATCAAAGCTCCAAATGTATTGATTTTTGTTTTTGTAGAAAGCTTACATAAGCTACTATAAGCACCTTAAATATCAAAAGGATTGAAGAGACTGTCCGACTTGGGTGGTTGAACAAAGTCTCTGCCCCTCTTCATCGGGTGGCAGCAAACCCTTTCCCACTCTCAAGCTCACAACTTTTGCTCTCCAACTCCAAATGCTACAAGAGATGTCTTGATAGATAGCTAACACAATCTTCCACACTTTCTATAAATTTCACTAAGAAAGAATTGAAATCAAACTTGCAGTGGCAGCTCGAAGTTTCTGCCCCTCTTCGTCGGGTGGCAGCAAACCTCACTCTACTAAAACAAGCATAACCTTTTGTTCACAACTCCAATACAAGCAAGTGAGTAGGTTCTAGAATCCTCACAACTTGAAGAACACACCCACCAATTTTCACTACAAACACTTCTATCTCCTCGGAGCTATCTCTCTCCAAAGTTCACTATTCAAAACTGCCTCTCTCTCTCGGTCTAACAAGAGGAGTATATCTCCCTTTCTTTCTATATTAGACTATGAGACGCCCACATGGGCAGCCAAATCCTATTGGATGGGCCTTATTCACCCCATGCTCTTCTTTCTTACCCTTCATAAGGTCCATTCTACCTCAAAAGTCAACAAGAAAGGTAAAACAACCTTTACCTTTCTTCTAATTACAAAAGAGTCTATTCTAGGATATAAATAAGGTAAGAACAAAACAAATAGCCATCTTAATTCACTAATTAAGTGGCTATAATAAATCCTCTCCTTATAATATCTTCTAAAATAACCTCTAGCACTCACACATATATTAACAATAGATACAAGATTTTTCATATTTTTATACACTGCACGTAAATGCAGTATGACAACGTTATCTGTTAAGAGTGTGGAGATTGAAGGGATTATTATAAAACTTCAAAATAATATAACATTTAGAGTACTACAATTTAGATTGCACCCACCTCCAATTTTTGTGCTTGAGAATGCAGTATTACTTATGCTATATCAAAAAAAACTACCTATTCAGCAATATAAAGAGCCTCAAGTTAGTCTTTTGGAGAAATATAATGGTATGTTGTTGTATTGTGATTTGGCTACCATGTGAAAAAATTGTACATGTATATTTAATGTACAATTTACTATATAGTTAAATAAGAGCCATATCAATGAATTTTTATTAGTTATAGGATGTGGTTAGGTTGCTAATTTAGAAGGGATCTATTAAAAGGATTATTATTGAGGTTTATATAACCTTATTCTTCTTTTTGGTAGTAATTTTGAGATTGATTTATATTGACAATAACTTATATATATCTTAAGTCATCTTTGTTAGACATTGGTGACCTTTAAAATCTTAGTTTACTTCTTTTATTTGGTGCTTAAAGCACAAAGTATGTAAATCTTATAAGAAAAAGGGTTAGAAAAGGATTTTTAGTATAAAAAGGGTAGTTTGGCCATCCATGTGGATGGATAGAGGTAGATGATAGAAATCTCTATTCTAATTGGCCAAAAATCATGCCCAATGGACTTCAAGGAGACTGCTCGAGGATTAATAGGGATTAGGGTTTGTTTTTTGAAGAGAGTCAAATATCAAAGGCTAGGGTCATAAGGTTTAGGTTTTTGGATCTGATTTAGGTGCAAATTTTGTGTGATTTGCACTTTTCATAAAGAAGTTATAGGTGCTCAAAGTTAAGGTGTTGATTTTGAACCTACTGTCATTCTTTTGGATATAACTCACACATACAAAGAGCAATTAAAGATCAGCAACTAGGGTTGGAGAGAATACTTTTACGGCTATACTTTTTATGTATAGTTCACTAAAATTTAAGCTAGGATAAAGGAGATATTGGGAGTTGAAGTCAATACTTACAAACTTAAGGGTAGTAAGTGACCTACTTACATTGTGGTTACACTTTGAGCTATATCTTAGGTAATTTGATACATTTTTGGCTCAAAATTTTCAAGAGTATACATGTTTATGTTAAAAGATTATAAGCAAAAACTTTGTGGCATTAAGATTTTGGATTTGTGAGATATAAGGAAAATAGTACTTGGTTGTCTGTGAGCTAGGGTTCTAAGCACCTGCTAAGGGTTTTGAGATATTGGATGATTGGAAATAAATTTATGATTGATTCTTTCTTGCAATGAAACTTAAGAGAATTTTCTACACTTTAAACTAAATTTTATAGAAATTGAATAGTTGGATCAAGAGTTATTGAACTCTAAAGTTCAATAAGAAATAAGTCCTTGCAGGTGAATAAAATTTTGAAGGATTTTCGTGAAAATTTGAATTCTTTTTGTACAAATTTACTTGAATACAAGAGGGTTTATATATATAACTTCTCTTTTGTGAGATTTTTGTATTATTTGTCTTTTTTATTGAGAACAAATCACTTGTTGGATTTTTGCCATCAAGTTTCAAGTAAACTCTCTACAGCCATGTACCCAATGTATTTCCAGATAGAAAATCACACCATATAACAAAATATTCAAATTTAATTGATAACGGTGTCGTGGTGAGAGTCTTAGCCCTAAGAAACACTGGGTCTTTTGTGCCTCTCGTTTCTTAAGTGCAAGAAGAGATTCATAAAGTTCATAAAACTGAAGATTTTACATAAAAACATACTTTATTAATCTTGCCATATTTTGCCTTTAAAAACCCGCCTTCAAATTTGCCCATAAATCCTAGGATATCATATCAATTGAAGCAAAATTTGAACACAAAGTACTTAAGGAAGTAAAGAAGCAAACCCCATAATCCTTTTGATTATAGCTCATGTGGTTGGAGAGAACCATGTTGTCAAAGAAACCCCTCCATGCTGCCTTTGATTCTAGACCCCCTTTGCTTCACACCTTCATTGCTCCTCATTATCAAAACCCCAAGTATTGAAATTTGGTAGGCTTGTTGCTTGCTTTATGTTGTAAACATCCTCCAATTTTTGCTCCAAAACTCCTCTTGGAAATAGAGTTATAGACTCTACTCTCCTCCTTTAATTCTGTCTTCTACCAACTCTGGATCCGACTACAAATTTCCTCATAATTCTTTAACCATAACTCCAATAGCAATCAGTTTTTTACACAACTTAATAGACTCATATATCTACAAACCCCAATAAATTTTACTCAAAATGCTACTTTGATCACAAAGATATGCTCCCCCAAACTTCACTGACTTAGAAATAGACCCCTATCACTTTGAAAGAGCATAACATTTTTTTTATAAGATAAATGAGTATCAAACTTACCCTCATCTCTTTCTTAACTTGCTTAGATCACGTCTATCAAATTTCACACTCAAATTCACTCCCTAACTCCATTCATACCCAAAAAAACCCACACACACACTCTGCCCATACAAACCCCAATTCTGCTTTCACTCTATTTCTCTTTTCACCTACATCCGGTTACAATTTCACTCATAACTCTTTGCTCAAAGATCATATTGACTTAAGATTTTGATTCAAAGTAGTAAACTCAATAAGAAACACAACCCCAACAAATTTTGCCTCTAAAGTCCAAATGGTTCTCAAGAGCCGAGGCCCGAAATTTAGTAAACCTCACTGCCCTAGTCTTAAACACCTGCAACTTTGACGACTCATATCTCCCTTGATACTTAACCAAAAGACATGAAAATTGTTTCTATATGTTCTTATCTTGTCTACTACAAATCCACAAAAAATTGCACTTAAAATCCTCTCTAAGCTTCTTCTACACACAAAAACGTCTACTGCCTATCAAAAGGAAACCCTATCTCTCCAAAAAGAACCTCTCTTCTTCTTCACGACCCCCTTCTTGTCCTCCCGGCCTGGTCTTCCTTCTTCCCTTGGTCAAAGAGACACCTCAGCCATATCTTTCCACCTCTTCAATCCTTTCTTTTGGATTAATTTGAAGGAATCTCACCTTTTGAGGTAAATTTCTATTCTACCTTCTTACTATCATTTTTTTCTACCCACTTCTCTTCTAATTTCAGCCCACAACATTTAAGTTTAGATCTAAAATAGAAGAGAATAAAGGTAAAGTAGATCTAAGATAAAATAGAAAAAAAATCTAATAAGTAGAAAAAACAATTAAGATTAGATTAGAGATAAAAGAGAAAGAACTACATCCTTCACTGCCAAGTCAAAGAAGCTTGTGTGGTTAAGTTCTTAGCTACTTTGGAGTTGACGTGGGTTTGAATCCACTTGACTTCATTGTAGAATTCCTTGGCTTCTTGATTTGGTACTGCTAGTGGGAATTTCAGCAGGAAATTAGTAGTTTGGCCTACCTATCATCCCTGAGCTTGTGATAAATATTATAACCTTCAAGATAATGTGGTTATAACCACAACCCTTTCTCTTTTTCATCCTCTCTTCTTCTAATCTTAATCTTTTTATTTTAATACATTCCTTTATATCTTTCACACTATGTTTTAATTTACAACTTGACAACGGTTTATCAACCAAATTTGATTGATAACAATTCTACAACCTGATACTTATTCAATAGAAGAATCACATGTTGGATTGGTTGGCAACTTATTTAGAGAATAAGCATTATCATGGTTTATTTCCTTATTTGAAAAGAAATTATTAATTTTGAGTAACTTTGGAATTTTTATAGAAGCATTTGCAAAAGCATTTGGAAAACATGATAAGCCTTATTAAACAATAGCTAAGATTTAAGTATTGCATCAAGTGGGACGTTCTACATTAGTTTATACATATAATTTTAAGCAACTAGCATGCAACATCAATTGGAACAAAAAAGCCTTAATGAGTCAATTCTATTAGAAACTAAGAGATGATATCAAGGATTTATTATTATTCCTTTCAGATCCACAATTGCTCAATGAAGCTATTAGCCAAGCTGTAAAATGTGATAATCACTTATTTTGATGTCGTTAAGATCAACGTTGTCGTATGACGTGTTGTCTTGTTTGGGAATGCACCGGGCACCTGGCTGTAGAAGATAAAATAATGTTTACAAATAATTAAGAAATCCTAATAGATTTCATTCATGTATGAGGAATATAATTCGAACTTCAATTCAAAAGTGTTTAAAAATACTCCTCTTAGTAACATCAACCATACATATACCCCAATTACCTCGTTTCTTTTATAATTAAGCAATTTTTATTTTTGTTTGTAAGCCCTAATCCTAATTAGTGAGCTTTGATAAGCTATAATTTTTAATCTAACCATCCATTTAGTGTGAAATTTTTTTTCATAAATGCTAGTATAAATTTTTTATATGCTCAAAAAAATTTAGCTCAACCCAACTTACAAATTACAAGAAAATGCTCAAAAAGCGTACTGATGACACTCGGCTGTCAACTTGAAGATTGATGCAAAAACTTAGGTAGTGATTTCTCCTTCTTTCATCGTTAATTTCAGCTCAAATTTAGTGTGTAGCTCAACCTATAAGTCTTCTATCAGCATATCAAAATTTACATTGATCCAATTTGTGGATCTTTAGTTATCACAGAAATCCTATCCATCCCTAAACTGCCAACTTCCGACAATCCTTTGTATCAAAACTCAAATATCTCCTGATTACATTATTAGATTAATACAAATTTATGTATACACTTAGCAAACTTAACAATCCAAACAATACCAAATTTTGAACTATAGATGCTACATAAATTACACGAATCATTCAACAATGCAAGCCATCATTGTCTTATATAAAAATCCAAAATACCAAAACAAACCTTGACTTTGAATAGCAATTGCTAAGTCTTTTCAAATCCTATAATTACAAGCTAAATGCCCTTGGAACCCCCTTTAAGGTAGCTATCCAATTCTAATTGCTGATCTTTGAATGTCTCCCTTTCTTGACTTTGGCAGTTGTTTTTGTCTTTAGAGGTCTGATTTCAACCCTGTCTCATACCTGGTCTTTCCCTGGATATCAATTCAACTAATTCTAAGGATTTTTAAATTAAATCATATCTTCAACTTAATCCTAGTATCAACCATAATAACTATTTTTCTTTTCTATCCTATTTTAATTAATTTATGGCTTTTCAAAATCAATAATAGAGTTTGTATAGCCTAGAAGAAAACTTTAACAACTAACTTTTATCTGCTAGCTATTAAAACAAGAAAATAATCTAAGAGGCTTCCATAACCCTTTCTCTTAAATATCCTAAGTTCCTATTGAACTAAGATAATCAAGTATTAAATATAAATTACTCTTATCTATATCTTTCACTATATAAACGTGTTGCAACACGACATCCACCCCCTCTGAATCTGCGCATCCTCTGATATGCGCCAAATGAAGCATATGTCATAGTTGGCATCATATCATCTCTTCATTTTCTGCACCAAGTTCTTCTTCATCATCCACTTCAATATAATTGTCTTCTTCAAAGTCATTGATATCTTCAACATGATCTTCCACGTTTATTTCTCCATCTCGTGTTTTGAAAACCTTTACTCGCTTTCTAGCAATAGGTATCTTCAACCTTATACCATCCAATTCCTTCAATAAATATGTGGCATTGTCTTGAACTGTTACCACTACATAGGGTCCAAACTAACGTTTTGAAAATTTTCGTAAGGTACTATGCTGGTTATCCAAACTGTTATCATAAATAAGTATCCAATCACCTTCTTCAATTGCTTTAGGCCTCAATTGATGTCATTTATCAAATCGAGCCTTATTCTTTAGCCTTGTCTTTTGTAATTGTTTTAATGTTAGTTCCACATCTTTTGATCTTTGTTCAAGTTATTGAATTCTAATAGCCAATAATTCTTCTCTTGTTAATCCATCTTTCCAAGGTAGTACACTCCAAGTTGGCACTTGTTCTTCAATTGGCATAATAGGCTTTTGACCTGTCATGAGTTCCACTGGCATATATCCTGTCACCGAACTATATGTTGTTCGATCAGCCCATAATACATAAGGTAGAAGTCGAGGCCATTCTCTCACTCTTCCATTGTAAGCTTTAACCAAGGCTTTTACAATTGGTGGATGTCCACGTTCACTCTTTGCATTCTCTTCTGCATTATAAGCCGTGATCAATGATAATTTAACTTCACATCTCTTGAAGAATTCATGAGTTTCATGTGCATTTAATTCTCCATATCTCTTGAAGAATTCACAAGCTTCATGTGCATTTAATTCTCCACATCTCTTAAAGAATTCACGAGCTTCATGTGCATTTAATTCTCCACGGTCTATAGTGATCTTTTCTACACATCCGTAGTGGCAAATAACATCCTCAAGTAAAAATCTGCAAATTCTTTTTGTAGACTTTGTCTTTAAAGCCCTGCCTTCCACTTGGTTTGATAAATCCTCACGAGCCAAAATTAAATACCTCATTTGCCATAGTCCCATTGGCATAATAATCAAATCCACAATCCATTTAAGATGAATAGCCAAAGGATATGTTGGATGCAAACCATCTCGATGTCGTATATTCGAATATATTTGACAAGCTACACAAGATTCTACAAATGAAGTTACATCTTGATACATATTCTTCCACCAATATCGTTCTTTTAATTTAACAAAAGTAGCCCAAATTCTTCTATGCCCTGCCCATAAACTATTATAAAATTCCTTGAGTAATTCTTGTTGATCTTCTTTGGCACCTACTACTCGTTGTGGCATACCAATGTTTGATTTCGGCCTCTTTCATAGAAATCCCCCTTGTAATATGAACTTATATGCTTTCTTCTTAATCTGTTTAAATTTGTCAACTGACCAATTAGCATGCTTGGTTAACTTATTCAAATAATATTCAATATCCAATAAATCTCCTTCATAATTTTCTTCATGAAATGGCTTATTTTCCTTGTTCAATTGTGAAACTGAATAAAATTTAGTACCCACATCATCAATATCCTCTATCATTTCATCTTCTCTATTATATCTTACTCGAGATAATATATCTGCTACGAAATTGTCTTTTTCCACAACATGCTTAAACTCCAGATTTAATGACTTGATGTAAGCAATCCATCTTAATATTGCAATGTCTGCATTTGTGCAATTAGTAATCATTCCAAGCAAAGGTAAACAATGTGTTTCCACCACTATTGTTGCTCCAATTAAATAATCCCTTTCAGCTTTCATAGCTGAAACAACTCCCCATAATTCCCTTTTCACTTGAGAATATACACGTTGGCATGCACTTAAAACCTTAGCTCTAAATTGAATTGCAAATCTATGTCCATTTGAATCATCTTGATCCACTGCCCATCCAATGGCAATTGGACTAGTATCCATTATAAGAATCACTAGTCTATTGCACTTATAATCAATTTTTCTCAATACTGCAGGTAATGTCAATAATTCCTTCAATATTTGTATTGTTTTGATATGCTTTTCTTCCCATTTAAAACAATAACCTTTGCATAATAATTCATACAATGGATCCGCTATATGAGCATAGTGAGGGATCCAAATACAATAAAATACACATGCACCCAAAAACCTACGCATCTCTGTTAAAGAACTGCAATCTTCTTTTATTCTTCTAATTGCATCAACATTGGCTGGATCTGATTTTCTTCCATAAAATCCACATAAATGTCCAACAATTATAACTTATTGTATTCTAAATATAGATTTTATATCTGATAATGTTAGATGAACTTCTTCAAGCCGAGTCAATATCTTTTCACAATCTTGTATATGATTGACAACATACTTGTGACACCCCCTTTTATCTAAAGTTTCATCCTTGTCTTCTTCTTTGCACCCTTTAATAGGAACATCATTTAAAAAAGGCATAGTCTTCTTAGGAATAAAATCTCTCAGTACCTTATTCATCGTGCTCATCATATGTGCAACTGAATTAGTAGCTCCTTGAAGAAGAGTACACATTTTAACCAATCCAAGTGGAGTTCTCATTGTTGTCATGTCTCTACTTTCTTTTACTAGTTGAAATTGGTCATAGCTTGAATATAAGCCACCCATTGAATAAATTGCCCTTCCTACAAATGCTTCAGCAAATTCATCTACTATTGGTCCAATTCCTGTATTTTTGATAGTCACTGCATTTATTGGCTGCATATTTTGAATAAATCATAATGATCCATTTTTCTTAGGCATTGTAAACTATCGGCTAGAATATGGTGCAAAAGAAGGCTCCAAAATCTTCATCTTCATCTTTTCTTTTAATAATTCTATCAAACTTGGTAAATGCGCACTTGACACTGGAATTGGCCTCAAATTCCAAGCTACATGTGATATAGTGAAAATAACCATAGGAGTTACAATATTTGAATCCACACACCCAATTTCATGAGATTCAAAGGCAAATGATTTACCTTATTTTGCTAGCATTTCTTTGAAGAATACAATTTCCTCTGGCAATAAAGAACCATCAGAACCAATCTTTAATTCTTCAAAAGTTTCTTCAATAAAATTATGTCTAATATTTCTTGAATCCCTCAAACTCTTTTCTCTTGATGCTCCTTCTACTTGTTCTTTACAGTCTTTTGGCAAAGGTCCAACAACGGGTTTTACCTTCTTATCTATTGTCTTGTATTTTGTTTGAACCATAACCTCTGGTGTTTTAAAAGATTCAATCATATCATAAACTTCTTTTGAATGAATTTGTATAATTTTATCATCATCTCCTAATCCAATAGATGGAATCAGTTCTAAAGGATCTTCCAATCCATTTTCTTCATAAATACCAATAATCTTTTCATTATCTTCTAATATTTTTAATCCATGTAATTTTCTTTTAACAGAACATAATCTTTTTCTCTCACTTCTTTTTAGATCCTCAATCTTCTTATATATAACACTCCCATTTTCAAAAATGCCAATAAATCCTACATCAAAGGTACATATATCTTGCAAGAGTACCTCCCCTTTTGTACTTCTATAATCCCATTTTATAGTGGTATTCCTCAAAAATTCGTAAATTCTTCAACAACTCTTGGTAATGGTTTCTCTCTTAATCTGTCTCGATTACATTCATGATTTGGAGGAACACTCAAAAATTGTATTGCCCTTTTTCCATCTTCACTACAAATCCGTGCATAAGCTGATCCATCATCAAGGACTTTTGTTTCCATTCGAGTCGCAATAATGTACGGTTGTTCCAATATAAGAGGATAAGTTGTTGTATCTTGAACAAAAAAATTTTATTCCATTGCAACATCACCAATCCAAACCTTCACATTTGGGCAAGCATCATACAACTCAACTCATGTATTATTAGCTGTCCATATTATCCATCCATGCTCCATATCAATTGGCCACTTTTGTTTCATGTAAAGATCCTTAGACATAAGATTTATTTCTGAACCATGGTCAATCAAGGCAACAACTGGCTCATCTATATCTCCAATCTTTACTAATGCCTGTGTAGTTGCTCTAGTCCAATGCTTTCGAATATAATGACTCAAAATTTCTTTCTCCTTATCACTTGGATCATCAAAACGTGATTTTTGATTATAATTCCTTCCTCCATTTGTTGATTGTTTATAACAATTGCTAATTTCATCTTCTTCATCCTTATATATATATGCATCAATAGCATGATTTGATCTAGATTCACCTATTAATTGCCTCTTTCGCTTAATATTGTCAATAATGACATTATAGAATTCTTTCTTTGCAATACCCAATATTTTCTTCAATGTGAATTCAACTTTAGCATTGAGGACACGTTCTTCAAGTACCTCCTTTAAATCTATTACTGCTTCAATATCAGAGAGAAGTTTGTAAGCCGTTGATTTACCTTTTTTTCCTAAGTCCTTTGATTTTTCTTTTGAAGATATTGAAGCATCCTTTGTTGGTAATTCTGGTGATGCCATCTCACAAGCCTTATCTCCTCGAGTTTGTCTTTTTGAAGAATTCTCTTCTCTTATATCATTAGAATCTTGTCTTCTCTTTTTTTTTATTAAGGCTTCATGTTGATTTTTAGCAATATAAGCATATACTGATAAAGCTTCTACATGATCCTCCCAATCCATAGTTCCACGAATTATTGCAGCAGTCCTTAATAAAGCTTCTCGTGGCATCTTCTTCTTATACATTGTAAAAATGGCAGAAGATCAAACCCTACTTGATTCAATATTTCCAAAAAATTCTTGTTTGCCATTGTCATCTAGTCTAGTACCATAACTTGCAATTTCCATTACTGCAATTCCATTCGCTGCCAAATAATCTTTAACCAATACTTTCATACCTCCCTTATCAAAGTTAGTTTGGAAAATATCACCAATATCCTTTAACTCCACTTTTTCATCTTTCCAAAAAATAATGCCTTATTGGACCATTTCATTAAACTCACCACAATTCTTTCAAGAATAGGAATCATCATCACACCAGATGCATCTTTGCACATACCCTTGCTTAAAAATAGATTTTGAATTCATTACAGAAGTCTTCTCCTCAAGCCTTGCAAATTTAATTTGAAGATCCCGCATCCCGCATATAAGTTCTTCAATCCTCATATCTTCTTTCTTTGATGTAATTGTTGAAGGTTGAATAATAGGTACCGTCAATCGTGAAGTGGGCACTTGAACTTTAGGTACTTGCACCATTCTTTGGATACCCCTCTTGTCCTTCCTCCTTTCTTTTTTTGCCAACAACCCTACTGCATCCTCGACTTTCTTCCAATTTGTTGTTAATCCTTCATCTTCTTCTTTATCTTCAAGAGAAATCTCCAACCTTTCTTGTAATTCTCTATCTGCTGCTTGAAGAAATAACTCAATCTTGTTTGATTCCAAAATTACCTTTTCTATTTTTCATAATTGAGAATATTGTCTCTCAAACTCCCTTAATAATTCAATAGCTTGCAATTTCTTGTTAGGGTGCTCAATCCATTTCAAAAATGATTTCTTAGTGACTCGATCAGAGTCTTCTAAGAAATACTCATTTCTCAATGCATGAGAGAATTACTCCCAAGAGCTTCCGAATTACTCTATAACTAATTTCACATGTTCTCTTATCTCCGGTATTGTAGCAAGTTCAAATAATAAAATCATGTCCCTTTCAGAGACTCGATTCAATTCCATTTCCCGCATATAACACCTCAAATACTTAGATATGTCTTTTCTATCAAACTGGTCAACCTTGTTAACTACTGCTTGCAATGCTTTGATTGCCAAAGCCTCCTTTTGATCCTTTTTTTATTGCTATTCTATAATTAATGTAAAAGCTTAAAACATATTTATAATGTTCGGATCTAGATACATACCTTGTCCACCAGAAGAAGCTCTACTAGAAGATCCACTTGAAATTCCATCTAAAGCTCTATCAATAACTTTAAAATCCACCTTTTTGCTTTTTTGAGCCATTAATTCCAAACACCCACAACAAAAGCTAATACCTTCCACCTCAAACTTTCATGTCCGGTTTACCGACTTTCTTCCAATATGTCGTATTACGTGTTGTCTTGTTTGGGAATGCATCGGGCACCTCGCTGTAGAAGATAAAATAATATTTATAAATAATTAAGAAATCCTAATAGATTTCATTCATGTATGAGGAATATAATTCGAACTTCAATTCAAAAGTGTTTAAAAACACTCCTCTTAGTAACATCAACCATACATATACCCCAATTACCTCGTTTCTTTTATAATTAAGCAATTTTTATTTTTGTTTGTAAGCCCTAATCCTAATTAGTGAGCTTTGATAAGCTATAATTTTTAATCTAACCATCCACTTAGTGTGAAATTTTTGCACACAAATGCCTTTTATATGCTCAAAAAAATTTAGCTCAACCCAACTTACAAGATTGCAAGAAAATGCCAAAAAGCACTGATGACACTCGGCTGCCAACTTGAAGATTGATGCAAGAAACTCCAGGTAGTGATTTCTCCTTCTTTCATTGTTAACTTTCAGCTCAAATTTAGTGTGTAGCTCAACCTATAAGTCTTCTATCAGCATACCAAAATTTACATTGATCCAATTTGTGGATCTTTAGTTATCACAGAAATCCTATCCAACCCTAAACTGCCAACTTCCGACAATCCTTTGTATCAAAACTCAAATATCTCCTGATTACATTGCTAGATTAATACAAATTTTTTGTATACACTTAGCAACTTAACAATCCAAACAATACCAAATTTTGAACTATAGATGCTACATAAATTACACGAATCATTCAACAATGCAAGCCATCATTGTCTTATATAAAAATCCAAAATACCAAAACAAACCTTGACTTTGAATAGCAATTGCTAAGTCTTTTCAAATCCTATAATTACAAGCTAAATGCCCTTGGAACCCCCTTTAAGGTAGCTATCCAATTCTAATTGCTGATCTTTGAATGTCTCCCTTTCTTGACTTTGGCAGTTGTTTTTGTCTTTAGAGGTCTGATTTCAACCCTGTCTCATACCTGGTCTTTCCCTGGATATCAATTCAACTAATTCTAAGGATTTTTAAATTAAATCATATCTTCAACTTAATCCTAGTATCAACCATAATAACTATTTTTCTTTTCTATCCTATTTTAATTAATTTATGGCTTTTCAAAATCAATAATAGAGTTTGTATAGCCTAGAAGAAAACTTTAACAACTAACTTTTATCTGCTAGCTATTAAAACAAGAAAATAATCTAAGAGGCTTCCATAACCCTTTCTCTTAAATATCCTAAGTTCCTATTGAACTAAGATAATCAAGTATTAAATATAAATTACTCTTATCTATATCTTTCACTATATAAACGTGTTGCAATATGACAACATTGATAGACTTCAGCAAGATAATATGCAATCCTATACACTTCTATCACATTGGCAAGCATTTTGAATTCACATTCAAAAGTAGAAGATATGCAATTTGATACAATATATTTTAAATCTTTTAATCCATAAGAAAAGAAGTATCAGATGGAAGAAGGTCTATGCTTGTATTGTAGTGACGAAGGCTACAAGGTTGTCAATTATCAAAAAAAATAAAATTAATATATCACCAAAATTAAGAGTATAATTATTAAAAAAAAATGAAGATGTTCTCCTACAATAGAGACTATGCAATTGGATAAATCAACATTGCAAAATTATTCAAATTCCTCTCTTTCTATTCAACTTACTTATTTTTTTTATAATTTTTTTGTGTTTTGGCCCTCAAAAGCTTTAGACAATTACCTTGTTGGATTTAGAGGCATTTGCTTGTTTTATAGATAAAACATTTGCTAAGCTTCATAAAATTCCTCTCATACAAAAACTCAAACATGTTCATATAGAGGTAATAGATGGACAACTCTTATCCTCTAATAGTATCACCCATGAAACCACACCTATAGAAGTGTCATTTGAAGATCATAGCAACCAATTTGTATTCAATGTTATTAGGATTCTTTCAAATCCTATTATTCTTGGACTTTCTTGGTTGAAAAAATATAATTGATCTATAGATTGGAGGTTGCAAAGAATAATATTTTTGATAGAAATCCTTGTAAGAAAACTTCATAAAAAGTCACAAGTTGATAAGCCTTTATTTATTAAAATAAAAGCTTTAATAAGATTAGCCAAAGAAGGTATACAATTTTTTATTTAAACAACTCCAACTAAAAAAGATGTGACTTCATTGGCAAGTATTATAGAATAATATAATAAATTTCAAGATATTTTCTAGAAAAAAAATGCTGATATATTATTGGTGCACCAACCATATGATTGTGCTATAGATCTTCAAGAATGTATGCAACCACCTTTTGGTCCAATTTATAATCTTTTCCAAAATGAATTTTTTGATATTGAATGTTTATATTAATGAAAACCTTGTAAAAAACTTTATCAAGCATTCAAAGTCTCTAGTAGATGCACTTATATTCTTTGTGAAGAACAAGGATGGTTCCTTGCATATGTGCATTGATTATCGGAGAGTGAATAAGCTAATGGTAAAGAATCATTATTTACTATTGTTAATTTTAAGACTTTTGAAATAATTCAACCAAGCCAAGATCTATATTAAAATAGATCTTTGTAGAGCCTATAATTTAGTACAAATCAAAGAAGAAGACGAATGAAAGGCTGTATTTCAAACAAAATATGGACATTTTGAATATAATGTCATGTCCTTTGGGCTAATAAATATATCCACTATCTTTTAGCATTTAATAAATGACATCTTTCAAGAGCACCTAGATAAGTTCGAGGTGATTTATCTTGATGATATCTTGATCTATTCAAAAAATTTGGAAGAATACAAGAGGTATGTCAAGTTGATATTAAAAAAATTATAAGATGCAAGTTTCTATACCAAATTAGAGAACTGTGTATTTCATTAATTAAAGATGGAATTTTTAGAATACATTATATCTACTGCGGGTTTGATGATAGATCCCAAGGAGGTGGAGGTGGTTATGTAATAGGCCATTCCAAAAACTATGAGAGATGTATAATATTTTCTTGGATTTATTAACTTCTATCAGATCTTCATCAAAAATTACTCTCAAATTATCACTCCTTTTATTCGATTGACATACAAATGTAAATTGGAATGGAGGCCTCAAATAGAGAAAGCATTCCAAGACCTTAAGATGGCATTTATCACAATCTCAATTTAGACTTTATAAAAATATTTTATATAGAGATTAATGCTTTGGATTTTATACTAAGGACTGTACTTTCACAAATGGATATAGATGATAAATTCCATCTTGTTGCATTTTATTCTTTAAAATTATCTACTATTGAAATTAATTATGAAATCCATAATAAGGAATTTCTTGCTATTATAGATTTTTTTCAAAAATGGCATCATTTTTTTGAAAGAGCAATGTATCTTGTAATTATATATATATATATCATAAGCTCTTGGAATATTTTATGCTAGCTTGGATTCTTAATTGCTATGAAGCTTGATAGAATATGCTATTATTTTGATTTAATTTTGTAATCACTTATCAACCTAGAAAGCAAAAAAGATTGTCCGATGCTTTATCAAAGAGATCATATCTTATACCAAGGATAAGAGAAGCAATGTTTGATCAACAATATGCAATTTTATTGAAGCCGAAGCAATTCTGCCTTTGTACTATTATTATATTGATATCTATTGAATCTAACTTCTTCAATAAGGTACATGCTACAACCACTAATGATGCTTTGGCCCTTGATATCAAGCATTGCTTCAATAAAAATGTTGATAAGTTTAAGCTTGAAGAAAACTTTCTATACTTTAAAGAGCATTTACATATCTTAGAAGGATCTATACAATTGTGCATTTTTCAATCTCACCATGACTTTTCAACTACACATCACTTTAGATTTAACAAGACCTTGAAACTTATTTCTTAAGATTTTTAGTAGCATCAAATGTGGAAGGCTATAAAGGACTTTGTGCTCTCTTGTAACATTTGTTCAAGGTCCAAGAATCCTTGACATCGCTCTTATGGACTCTTACAGCCCTTACTTATTTCAAGATGGTCATGGTCTTCTTTCTCAATGGATTTCATTACAAATCTATTGCCATCCAATTTAGTGGATAGTATCTTTGTAGTAGTTGATCAAGTCACAAAGATGGCTCATTTCATTCCTTGCAAGAAAACTACTTCTAGTGAAGAAATGGTAAGGCTCTTTCTTGATAATATATATTGATATCATAGCCTACCGGATGATATTATATCTAATTGAGGACCTTAATTCATATCTAAGTTTTGAAAATATCTTTTTTAAATATTTAAAGTGGACATTAAAATTTCTTTGGCTTTCCATTCTTAAATTGATGGCCAAACAAAACAAGTTAATTAAATTTTGGAATAGAATTTATAACGTAGCATCAACTATCAACAAGACAATTGGATCTCATATCTATCAATAGTGGAGTTTGTATATAATAATATTGTTCATGCCTCAATTCAACAAATACTATTTTACTTCAACTATAGATATCACCTGAAGTTTGATTTATGGAGTACGCCAAAGAATAACAATTCAATAGCTAAAAAGTTTGCAAAGCATTTATTTATCACGGATATAAGATTTAATCTAATAATTATCTAGTTAATATAGATAGGTAGAAGTAGATAAAAATAAATTAATTTGATTATATCTTATAGAGAAGCTTCTTAGAAGCTTCATAGATGCAAATTCACCTTTATACATGTCTATAGGTAATTAATAGATTAGAAACTTAGCCAACAAGCTAGCCATGTATCACACATGATTGGTAGCTTATGGAATAAGTTAAATATGTAGCGCATGTATAAGAAACTTGTCTTGCAAGTTTGACATGTGTCTTTTAAATTGGACATATGTTGGAGGTCCTATAAAATACTGCCACGTAGTTTTTAACTAGATAGTATATATAGAAACAAGAGTGAAGCCTTTTTCACTCTTTTCAATACCTTTCTTGTTCTTAGTCTTATTTCAAGAGGCTCTAATCTTCTTGTCTTTGGCAATAGCCATTCTAATTTTAATATTATTCTATTTTTGAATAATTTTCTAATTTTTGTGATATTAGAATATTTAGAATTAGATATTTCTAATTTCTAATTTTTGAGTGATTATTCTATTTTTGAGATAAAAATATCAAATCAAAAATAATATTAGAATAATATTAAAATTAATTAATTAAATTAATTTTAATATTATTCTAATATTTCTAATTAGATATTTCTAATATCAAATCAAGACTACTTTATTATATCTTGATAATTTTTTATAGCAATAAAATTAATTTAAATCAACTAAAAATATTATTTTATAAACAAATCATTGAAAAATTATGATATTCTTTCTTATGCTTTTTCTACCTACTAATTATTATTTATAAGTTTCTAGTAAGTAATACATATTAGTAGAAAACTAATTTAGACATCGGTCTCAAGAATTAAATATAATTCATCACAAATAAGAAAAAATACTAAATCAACTAGGATAATTGCTTCTAACACTTACTTAGACTTTATTTTCAAGACTTTTTATATAACAAGACTCTTGTAACTTATAAAAAAATTTCAATCCTAATTGATATTTAGATAATCAAATATATTTTATAATTTAATATTTTTTTATCTAAATAATATTAAAATATTATTTTAATAAATTCAAAAATAATAATGCATTGGTGGAATTCATAATAAGGAAAGTAGAGATAGTTATAAGATACAAAATAATCAAAATGGCTATTTCCAAATAAAAAGAGACTAGAGAGTCTTAAACCAAGACTAAAATATGTAAGTCCTATCAATACATCTTAATTGGTAGATTTGATAAAAATAAAATTTTAAGTTGTTTAAATATAAAAATATTAAGATTAAAGAATTTATTTGATTATATTAGTATTTATTAGGATTTAAAAGATCTTATAATTTACAAGAGCCTTATTAGAAAAAAATCATAAAAATGGAATCTTAGCAAGTCTTGGAAGTAATTATCTTAGTTGATTTAAGTATTTTTTTTAATTATAATAATTTGTCTTAAGTTTTTAAGACTAATATCTTGCATGGTCTTCTATTCATATGTATTATCTATTAAGAGTTTATTAATATTAATCAATAGGTAGAAGAAGCATGAGAAAGAAACATCATATCTTTCTAGTTATCTATGTAAAAAATATAATTTTTAGTTGATTTAATTTTATTTTATTTCTATAAAAAATTAACAACGTAGGATAAAGTAGCTTTAAATTTATATTAACATCTTAGAAATATTAAAAAACTTTTGTATATTTAATTTAAAATTTATTTAAAATTTTTTATGAATTTTTAAATATATATTTTTAAGACATAATAAAAGTGATTTTATCACTTTGAGAAGCCATTATGAAGAATTGGAATAAGATTTGAAGGCTTTACAAGGTTTTTAGGCTAATTGGATATTTTTTACTACCATTGTATAGTCAAAATTGCAAAAAAATATGTTTTATTAGTAGAAATTATAATAACCAACATCTAGAGTAGTACTTGTAAAAAAAAAGGTGTATATGTTCCATATGGATTGTAGTACCTTAGATATAGGTAGGAAGATAAGACTAAGGCCTTGTGGCCCATCTAAGACATCTTATACAACACTTGTGAGCCTTGGTGAGGCTTAAATCCTTGATTACTTAAACAAGTTATCTTTGAGATAAAATCTATTTACTAAATTTTTTAATTTTTTTACTTCCTAACTTTAAAATTTCATAAGAATCTCAATAATAATAGAGCCTATTCTAATAGCTTGAACCATACTATTGTCTCTCAATTAAATTCTTGTAGCTAGAATTTCTTCATAAGTATCAAATAAATATTTATATGAAATCATATACTTGGTGCAATCCAAATCAATAATCCACTTGGTAACTATAGAGGTGCCTTTACTTATTATGAATATATAATCATTTCTTCTATATTTATCATGTGTATTTTTAGTATTTTTTTAATATTATTTTTTGGCCTTGTAGTAATTTCATATAAAATAGCTTAGTTTTTCAAAAATGAATCAAATTCTTATAATACTTTTCATATTTTCATATTAGTTGAAATAGCTATCTTTGCTTTATCCTAAAAAGAGAGTCAAATTTTTAACTTTGATGATTTTTTTTTCTTTTTGGTCACTTCATGGAGTCTAATATGAATTCTTTGATCTTGATAGACTCCAATGCCACAATTAAGTAATTACAGGATTCAAAAAGATTCACAAATAAGATCATGATAATATCACTATCATCTAAAGACTTATCAACAATTACTAATTAATTTATAAGAGCATTTACTTTGTTGATATAAGCCATGATATCATCTTCTTCTATCCTTATTATTAAAAATTCTTTCTTATCCCTAGAATATTAGAAAGTTTCTTACTTTTATAAATATTGCAAAGAGTCTCTCATGCTTCCGTTGTCATAATGTAACGCAACTATTAGGTGAAAGAGTGTGGAAATAGTATATTATAGAAGATCTTAATTCAAAATATTGTAGCAAATTATCTTAAAAAAATAGATAATAGTAAAAAGGGAATAAAACTAATGAATGCTAATGCTGCCCTTTTTACAAATGAGCTTCTATTTACTTTGTAGGGCCATAAGTAAGGCAAAACAAAGTAGATTGGAAAAAAAAGTTATATAGGCATATATAAGAGGAAGTTAAGAAGAGGTTTCAGAAAAATTTATCACAAAAATCTCAAAATAGATACCCAAAAAGGACCGGTTATAGGCTAGGATCGAAATCAGACCCCGAGGCACAAAACTGCAAGCCTACGGCGGAGCCAAGGAGCTTTTGCAGATCGGAGATTGGGATTAGAGAGGAGACTTGAAGGATTTTGTATAGGAGTTGGTTTCAAGTGATTCAGAGAAGAAATAACTTTATAATAGCTTTGCAAAGTCAGGCTTGTTTTGGGCAACTTGAGATTTTGTGAAATAAAATAGGATTGATGTTTTAGGCAATTCCAAAAGTTTTGTAGTAGATCCATAGCTAAAAGTTTGTATATTTTTTGATATTGTTGTTGTTAATGTATATTGTGAATTTGAGCTGAATCTAATAATTTAGTTGTACGTAATTGGGATTTAAGTGAGTCAAGGTCTCAAAAATTAAGTTTTGAGGGTCAGTCAGGGTTTTTGAGATCTTGAGCAATCTGCTTATTAGACTGGAGTAAAATTTGTTTGTGTAGATAGTAGACTTGTTTTTCCATATACATGAGTGTTTTGAGACTGATTGAATGATGAAGAAGGAAGAAATCAATACTAGAAGATCAGCATCAAGGTTGGAGAAGGAGGCCAGCCAATACCCAAGAAGGTTTTATGATTTTTCTTCCATTTGGTAAGTTCGATTTTCTTCAAATTTGCTGTGCTTATTGCTGACTAAGAGATTGAAAGATATATAAAGTTTTAAGTAAGATCAACGGTCTAATCAACAGATATTGAGATTCTAATTTTTCCTAGGATTGATTTGAATTGGTTAGAATTTGGTTTAAGATTTGTTTAGGGTTTGGTTTAGGATTTAGGGTTTGTTTTAGGATTTAGGCTTTGATTTAAGAATTGGGATTTGACTTAGGATTTGATTAGGATTTGACTTAGGGTTTGATTTAGGTCTTGATCAGGGTTTGATTTAGGGTTTGACTTAGGGTTTGATCTATGATTTGAATAGGATTTGACCTAGGATTTGACTTAGGATTTGACTAGGATTTGACCAGAGTTTGATTTAGGATTTGATTTAGGATTTAGGATTTGATGTAGGATTAGGATTTGATTTAGGATTTGATTTAAGATTTAGGATTTGATTAGGATTAGGATTTGATTAGGATTAGGATTTGATCAGGATTTGACTTAGGATTTGACTTAGGATTTGACTTAGGTTTTGACTAAGGTTTGTCCAAAGTTTGATTTAGGATTTGATGTAGGGTTAGGGTTTGATTTAGGATTTGATCTAAGATTTAAGATTTGATTAGGGTTAGGATTTGATCAGGGTTTGACTTAGGATTTGACTTAGGTTTTGACTAGAGTTTGACTAGGATTTCACCAAGGTTTGACTTAGGATTTGACTTAGGGTTTGATCTATGGTTTGAATAGGATTTGATTTAGGATTTGACTTAAAGTTTGACTTAGGTTTTGATTAGGGCTTGACTAGGGTTTGATTAAGGTATGACTTAGGATTTTGAGATTTCTATTTTTAATATTTTCTAAATTTATTATTTTATATGTTATTCTCTTTTATGATTAATGTATGATTCATTTACTCTTTTTTTGTAATTTCTTTAAAATTGGATCAAAGTTTGTTAAGATTTAATAGAAGTTGTTTAGAATTCTATTAAAGTTGTTAGGATCTTGTTATTGTGTATTTCTTTTTTTATCTTCCACAGCCAGGTGCCCGGAGCATTCTGGAGCAAAATTGCACATATTACGACACCATTGTTGTGTGGCGTAAACTTCAATTTGGAAATACATTGAGTACTTAGTTGTGGAGACTTTACTTGTAATTTATTGATAAGATTTTAATAAGTGATTTGTCTTCAATAAAAAAGACAAATAATATAAAAATATTACAAAAAAAAAATTATATTGATAAAACCTCTTGTATTTAAGTGGATTTCTAAAAAAGGCTCAAATTGCAACAAAAACCTTCAATAGCTTATTCATTCGCAAGGATTTATTTCTTTCCAAACTTTAAAATTGAATAATTCTTGATCCAGCTATTCAATTTCTATGAAATATTCTCCAAAATTTAGATAATACCCTTAAGCTTTACCACAAAAAAAATCAACTATAGACTCATTTTTAATCATTTGATATTATAAAAATCCTAGCAAGTGCTTAAAATCCTAATTTACAGACACCCAAGCACTATTTTTTTCATATCTCACAAATCCAAAATCCTAATACCACAAAAATTTTGTACATAGTCTTGTAACATGAACATATAAACTTTTAGAAATTTTAAGTGAAAAACGTATCAAATTACTTAAGATATAATTCAAAATAAAACCACTAGTTAAGTGGGGTCACTTATTACTCTTTGATTGTAAGTACTAAATTCAACTTCCAATATTTGCTTCATTCTAGTTTAGATTTTATCAAGCCATATATATAAAGTATAGCCAAAAAAATACTCTTTCTAATTCTGATTGCCAGTCTTCTATTACTTTCTATATAAATGAATTATATCTAAGAAAATGATAGTAGATATAATTTTAAAACTTTAACTTTAAGTACCTATATTTCCTTTGGAGAAAGTCCAAATCACACAAATTTTATACCAAAATCATAATCTAAAATCCAAATTTATTGATTTTAGCCTCCAATATTTAAAATTCTTCAAAAAAAATTCTAATTCCTAATAAGCTTGTGGGTAACCTCCTTGAAGTCTATTGGATATGATTTTTGGCCAATAGGAATAGAAACTTCTATCATTCATCTCCATTCATCTACATGGATCGCCTAACTACTCTTTTTCATATTAAAAATCTCTTTCTAATCCTTTTTTTAATAAGATTTATATAATATGTGTTTTAAATATTAAATAAAAAAAGTAAATAAGATCTCAAGGGTCACCAATATCTAGAAAGGTGATTCAAAATATACAAAGTTATTACTAATATAAAATCAAAATCAAAAGTCACTATGATAAAAAAAATAAGGTTGTATAAATCTCAATAATAGCATTTTTAATAGATCTTTTTTAAATTAACAACCTAATATCAAGGATAAAAATATAAACCATTAAAGAACAAAATATATTCTCATATTACTCAAAATCATGCAAAAATGGTATAGTATTAAAATTAGAATGGCTATTACCAAAGACAAGAAGACTAGAGACTCTTGAAACAAGACTAGAAACAAGAAAGGCATTGACAAGTGTGAAGAAGGCTTCACTCTTGTCTCTATATATACTATCTATCTAAGAACTATGTGGTGGCATTCTATAAGACCTCCAACACGTGTCCAACTTGCAAAACACATGTCAAACTTGCAAGACAAGTTTCTTACATGTGCGCCACGTACTTAGCTTATTCTACAAGCTATTAACATGTGCAACACATGGCTAGCTTATTAGCCAAGTTTCTAGCTTATCAATCATTTATAGACATATATAAAGGTGAATCTACGTCTATGAAGCTTCTAAAAAGCTTTTCTATAAGATATTATCAAATTAATCTACTTCTACCTACTTTTACCTATCTATATTAATTAGATAATTATTGAAGTAAATCTTGACTGTGACACCTAATCACATTTTGTAACCAATAAAATCTACTAATATGGCTCTCATTTAGCTATGTATTAAATTATACATTAAATATATATATATATACAATATTTTCATATGGTAGTCAAATCATAACATGATACCATTGGTCTACTATAAGAAATAATGTGAGAGAAGTTAGTTTCATTCAAATTGATGGCAATCATGCCAAAAATCTTCTTTTTATATTATTTGAGGTTCTTCTTTTCTTTAATATTTGTACTTATGCTTGGAAGGTCTATACCTTCATCTATAACATTTCAAAGATTTAAAGAAGCTAACAAAAGCTCTATTTTTTCTTCCAATAGTAAAAATTCTCTCCTCTAAATTTTTCAATGATTCTCAAGCCTTTACCCTCACTTGAAGCCATATCTAAAGAAAAAATGTATTAAAAAAATTTAAGAGAAGGAATCTTAAAGCTTTCAAAATTAGCAAGAAGATATTATTGCTTCAAAATTCCAAAATTCCCTCTTTGTAAATAAATAAATGATTTCACTCTCAAAACACTTTCAACTTCACTTCTAAGATTTTTCACAAGTCTTATAAATTATATAAGTATCTCTTATCTATCAAAAATATAAGATAGCGGATTAGCAATAAGACAAAAAAAAGATTACAAAACTAGAATGATTTCAAGAACAAAGAACACGACAGACAAGAACAAAGAACTAGATGATTGACAAGAACAAAGAATTAAATTGATATGAAGAAATAAGGCAATACTTTGGATTGCTCCAAAACTTGTGTTGGCAAGACTAAGGAGTACATTGGTCTTACTTCCTATTTGAACTATAAGGCCTATGCCTTATTAAACCATTTAAGAGGATCTTAGAAGATTTTAGAAGATTGAGGCAAGTTCAAAAAGATTAAAGAAGATTTTAGAAGATTCTAGAAGGCTATGGGAGGTTTTGGAAGATTATAGAAGATTCTAGAAGATTCTAAAAGACTATAGAAGATTCTAAAGAAGATTTTAGAAGATTTTAGATGACTATGGAAAATTTTTAAAAACTATAGAAGATTCTAAAAGACTACAGAAGGTTCTAAAAAACTAAAAAAGGTTCTAGAATGTGGTGATTTAAAGTATGTCTATGATATCACCTTTCTTTCTTGCGACAAGTTCTAAAAGAAGCCATAGTGATTTGATAATCAAATCAAATATGCAAGAAATCTAAAATTTGTCAAAGTAAAAAAATAACATATTTTATCTTTTGTTTGTTGATTATTGGTTCAACAAGATCCTTGAAGTAGCGTCAATGACCTCCAAATAACTTCTATTATATCAACATCCTATTTAAGAATCTACTCTTTATTACGACCTTTAAAACATAGTCCAAATATAATTTTTGATCCACCTGGAATTATCCTTTTAATTTTAAGGAGTATTATCAAAGCTCAAGCATTTGAATTAAGATTTTTGTAATGAGGCTATATCTCCAAAGATTCCAAATATGGCCTTATTTGATATTAGAATATTCTTTCTTTGTCTTGCTCATATTCTTCAAATCCAATAGATTGAAAAAATTATAATAGTTTACTAATTGCTTGTGTGGCAAAAGAATCTTGTGACTCTTGTTCTTGCAAATCCCTTGAAATACAAAGATTTGATATGGTAACTAATAAGCTTTTAATAAGATCTATTCTATTTTTAAAAAAATTAACTATATATAAATAAAAGACTTAGCATAGCTCTTCTTCTTTTATATTGATTTTCTATCGTTGGTAGAAAAGCGTCATTTAAAAGCCAAGAGATATTGGTGTCTACAAAAATCTTCAATGGCGATTGAATTTAGATTTTTTAGGATATTATTGATGGAATTTGTAAACTTTTTCAAGTACATTTCTAAGATTATCTAAATATTCTAATATTCTTTTACTAACTCTATAATCTTTCTAATGAATGAAATATTCTAATTGTCCATGTCTTACATACAAATCTAATATTTCATCTACTTTATATTTAAGCTCTTGATTGACTTCAACTAAGGTTGGTGGTAGAAGAGTTCTTCCAAGAATACTTGATTTATAATAGATTTTTAAAAATAAGATATGGAAGACTAGATGAATGTGCATGCTACTTGATAGTTCAAGATAAAAACTTATGGCATTTATTTGGTATAGAATCATAAATGGTCTAATTTTTGTGATGGTCGATTTGTTTGTATGTTTTGCCAAAGTAGCCAAACATGATTTCTTATCTTGAATTTTGGTCCTATCTAATAATGAATATCTATATAGTCTTTATATCAATCTTAAGCCATTTGTAGTTGGAATTTTAATTCTTCATAGATGGCCTTCAAGTAGATAGCTTAATTTTCTACAACATGACTTTTCACATCTTTAATTTGGAATAGATTTGCTTTAAGGTGGTATCTATAATTTGAAAAGAATGGAATTTACTTTGATGAGGAATATTTGGTATTATTATATACAAACTTAACCAATGATAGGAAGTCCATCCAATCATCTTATTGGTAATTTATACTAGAATAAAAATATTGTTCAAAGATCTGATTTATCAATTTTGTTTGACCATTAATTTCAAGATGATAAGTTGATGAAAGATTAATCTTGATCTTCAAAAGTTAAAATAGTCCTCTCTAAAAATTTGATACAAATTGTGGTCCTTCATTCAAAATCATGTTGTTTGAAAGGCCATGTATTCAATAAATATTATCAATAAAAAACTTGGCCATTTTCTTCTCAAAAATAGCTTTATTATATGAGATGAAATGTATCATCTTGATAAGATAGTCTACCACTACAAAAATTGAATCTTTTCCATTAGAAATTAGGAGGTCTGTAATAAAGTCCATGGATAAGAATTGCCATGGACCCTTAAGAATTAGAAGTGGTTAAAGAACTCCATATGATTGGCATCTTAGAATCTTTGCTCAAGCACAAATTTTACATGATTGGATGAATTTTTTCACCAATTTTCACATTTGAAGCCACCAATAATCTCTTGATATTAATTCCAAGATCTTATTGAAGCCAAAATATCTAGCTATTGGAAGGTCATGTCATGTTTGAAGAATTTAAAGTCTTGCAAGATTTAGAAGAACATACAAAAGATCCTTAAAATATAAAAATCTATCCTTGAACTTGAAATTATTATTTTCTTCCACTAATATATTTTTTAAACGTTATTAAATGCTATCTACAAATAGATCTATTTTTATTGCTCTTTGGATTTTTTTCTTGAGAGTTGTATCTATATAGATAGATATTATTAATGTTTTTAACTACAAATTAGACAGCTTCAACATGAGTGATTTTTGTTGATCCAATACAATATTTTTTATTCGTGGCACAAGATATGATCGTGAAATAAGGACCTTTGATTTCCCTTGAAGTTTTTCCACATAATATATAATCACAAAATCAAACCAAAATAATGACATGCTTTATCGTGCTTAACGGCGATTCAAAACTCAGGCACTTATAAAATATTTTAAGTTTTTGTGACAGTTGTTACCACTCTATAATAATTTGTATCTTCTTTGGATCTATAGAAATCTCATTTTTAGAAGCAATATATTCCAAAAACTTGACTGATAGTTGATGGAAAAAATACTTCTTCAATTTGGCAAACAATCCATTTTTTTATAGTTTTTCCAATATCATATGTATATGATATTCATGTTTTTATTTGTTCTTAGAAAAGATCAAGATATTGTCGAAGTAGATGATTACAAAGTCATCTAAGTATTCCCGCAAGATATCATTCATCATATGTTGAAAGACTAAAGGTATATTTGTAAGTCCAAAAGGCATAACATAATACTCAAAATGTCCATACCTTGTACAAAATGGTGTCTTCTATTGATCTCTTTCTTTGATCCTGACTACGTTGTAAGCACCTCTCAAATCAATCTTTGTAAAAATCTTTGCATATCCTAATTGTTCCAATAATCCTAAGATGCAAATGTAGCTCCTTTTTTTTTTGCCTGCATAAATGCTTTAGCTCCAAGAAATGAAATAATACCTCGTTTCTTCTTTTGATGTTTAAATCTTGAAGAAATTTTTTACAAATTCTAATCAATATCAAGATTATATAACTCAAACGAAGGGAGTCCAATGATAATAGGATTTGCTGGATATTGAATAATATTGAAGACAATGCATGATACTTGATCTCCTAGTATCACTTCTAATGATTGGATTTCTTCAATAACATCTCTTGATCCAAGATTTTGTCTATCAATGACTTCAATAGTATTGTATAGTAACACGGCCATTAGGTGAAAGAAAGAAGGAATGATTAAAATATATAGGAGCTTAAATAAAAATATTTTAGAAAATTATCTTAGAATTGTAGATAATAGAAAAGAAAGTAAAAAAAAGTTAAAAAGCTAATGCTACCTTTTTAAAGAAGAGGCTTCTATTTATTTTATATGGCCATAAATAAGGCAAAACAAAGTATATTAGAAAAATAAATAATATAGACATCTTTAGGGAAGAATTAAAGTGAGATTTTAAAAAAATTTACCTTAAAAATCTTAGAATTGATACCTGGAGAGGATGAGTTATGAGCCTCAGTCAGAATCAGACCCTAAAGTACAAAACTATGTGCCTACGGTGGTGTCATGGTGAGAGTCTTAGCCCTAAGAAACACAGGGTCTTTTTTGCCTCTAGTTTCTCAAGTGCAAGATGAGATTCATAAAGTTCATAAAATTGAAGAATTTATATAAAAACATACTTTATTAACCCTAACATATTCTGCCTTTAGAAACCCGCCCTCAAATTTGCCCATAAATCCTAGGATATCACATCAATTGAAGCAAAATTTGGACACAAGGTACTTAAGGGAGTAAGAAAGCAAACCCCAAAAACCTTTTGATTATAGCTCATGTGGTTAGAGAGAACCATGTTGTCAAAGTAATCCCTCTATGCTGCCTTTGATTCTGGACCCCCTTTGCTTCACACCTTCATTGCTCTTCATTAAAGAAGATCTAAGTGCTGAAATTTTGTAGGCTTATAGCTTGTACCATGTTGTAAACATCCTCCAAATATTGCTCCAAAAGTCTTCTCCAAACTTGAGTTATAGGTTCCATCCTTCTTCTTTAATTTTGCCTTCTAACAACTCTAGATCTGACCACAATTTTCCTCATAACTCCTCGAATATAACTCTAATAGCAATCAGTTTTTTACACAACTTAATAGACTCATATATCTACAAACTCCAACAAATTTTACTCAAAATACTACTCTGATCACAAAGATATGCTCCCTCAAACTTCACTGATTTGGAGATAGACCCCTGTCACTTTGAAAGAGCATAACATTTTATTTAGAAGACTAATGAGTATCAAACTTACACTCATCTCTTCCTTAACTTACATAGATCATGTCTATCAAATTTCACACTCAAATTCGTCTCCTAAATCTCTTTATACCCAAAAAGCCCACACACATGCACTGCCCATATAAACCCTCAACCCTACCTTCACTCTATTTCTCTTTTCATTCAAACCGGTTACAATTTCACTCATAACTCTTTGCTCAGAGGTCATATAGACTTGAGATTTTGACACAAAGTAGTTAACTCTATAAGAAACAAAAACCCAACAAATTTTGTTGCTAAAGTTCAAGTGGTTTTCAAGAACCAAGGCCCGAAATTTTATAACCCTCACTGCCCTAGTCTTAAACACCTACAACTTTCACGACTCATATCTCCCTTGATACTTAATAAAAAGACATGAGAATTGTTTCTATGAGTTCCTTATCTTGTCTACTACAAACCTACAAAAACTCGGACTTAAAATCCTCTCCAAGCTTCCTCTATACACAAAAATGTATACTGCCTATCAAAAAAATCCTATGCCTTCCAAAAACTCTCCTCCTTCTTCTTCACGACCCTTCCTTGTCATCTCCCTCCTCGTCTTCTTTATCCTCTTGGTCAAAAAGACCTCTTAGCCCATGTCTTTTCCACTTCCTCAACCTTTTCCTTTTTACTAACTTGAAGAAATTTCACTTTTCAAGGTAAATTTCTATTGTATCTTCTTACTACTAATTTTCTATCAACCTTTCTTCTAATCTTAATCTTTTTATTTTAATGCATTCTTTTATGTTTTTCACACTATGTTTTGATTTACAACACGACAGCGGATTGAGGGGTCTTTTGTAGATGGAAGAATTAGATTAGTAAGAAGACTTGAGAAGGTGTGTTTTAGTATTGATTTTGAATGATTTGAAGAAATATTTGTTTTATAAGAGCTTTGCATTGTCAAGGTTATATTGAATGATGTTAGATCTTATGAAGTAAAGAGGGGTTTACAAGTTTGAGCTTTCCAAGAGTTTGATTTTAGATCTATAAGTAAAAATTTGAGGATTTGTGACTGAAATTGTGATTAATATATATTGTAAGTTTGAGCTAGATTAAACAATTCAATTGGGAGTTATTAGAGTTTAAGTGTGCTAAGGTCTCAGAAGTTGAGGTTTTGATGATAAGTGAGGATTTTTTAGATATTTAGCAATTTTTTAGTTCAATTGTAGTAAAAGTTTTTTGTATAAATAATAGACAAGATTTCCTATTTGTATATGAGTTTTGAATGTGAATAAATAGTACAAAGAGAAGTTATTTGTGCTGGAAATTTGACATTGGGATTTGAGAAGGAGGGCGGCCGATACCTAAGTAGAAATTTGAACATAACTTTTGTTGGATAACTTGGATCTCTTTCAAACTTTTTGTGTGTATTTTTAACTTAATTATTGAATGGTGTGTGAAGTTTGGACAAAGATCAATAGTTAAAACTTTAGCTATAGTAGTTTAAATCTATTGTAGGATTTGGTTGGATTTGTTAGGGCTTGTTAGGATTTGATTAGATTTTGATTAAGATTATTTAGGATTTGATCAGGGTATTTAAGATTTGATTAGAATTATTAAGATTTAACTAAGATTTGATTAGGATTTTTTTAAGATTTGACTAGGATTTGACTAGGATTTGACTAGGATTTAATCAAGATTTGATCAAGGTTTGATTAGGATTTGACCAAGATTTAATTAGGATTGGTAGGATTTAATCAAAATATTTAGAATTTATTTAAGATTTATTTAGAATTTGATTAGAAGTGTCTAAGATTTTATTAGGATTTATTTAGGATTTAACCAAGATTTCACTAGGGTTTGACTAGGATTTGTTTAGGGTTTGACAAAGGTTTGTTTAGGATTTGACCAAGGTATTTAGAATTTGGTTAGGATTTGGTTTAGGTTTGACCAGGGTTTGACTAGGATTTGTTTAGGATTTGATTAGGATTGTTAGAATTTGATCTAGATTTTATTAGGGTTATTAGGATTTAATCAAAAATTGATTAAGATTTGATTAAGGTTTAATCAAGGTTTGATCAAGGTTTGACTAAGATTTGTTTAGGATTTGACTAGGATTGTTAAGATTTGACCAAGATATTTAGGATTTATTTCAGATTTTATTAGAATTTATTTAAGATTTGATCAAGATTTGACTAAGGTTTGACCAAGGTTTTATTAGGATTTGTTTAAAATTTGATCAAGGTATTTAAAGTTTATTTAGGATTTTATTAGAGTTATTAGGATTTGACTAGGATTTGTTTAGAATTTGATCAGGGTTTGATTAGAATTTGTTTAGAATTTGATTAAGGTTATTAGAATTTGATCAAGATTTAATTAGAATTTATTTAGGATTTGGTTAGCATTTGCTTAGGATTTAATCAAGGTTTGATCAAGATTTGACTAAGATTTGTTTAGGATTTGATTGGAATTAGGATTTGATCTAGATTTTATTAGGATTATTAGGATTTGATCAAAGTTTGATTAAGATTTGGTTAGGATTTAATCAGGATTTGATTAGGATTTGTTTAGGATTTAATCTAGATTTGACTAGGATTTGATTAAGATTTGATTAAGATTTGATTAGAATTTGTTTAGGATTTAATGTAGATTTGACTAGGATTTGATTAAGATTTGATTAAGATTTGATTAGAATTTGTTTAAGATTTGACTAGGATTATTAAGATTTGACCAAGATTTTATTAAGATTTGTTTAGGATTTGACTACATTTTGACTAGAATTCTATAAGATTTTTGATATATTCTTCTATAATTAATTAAAAAATATAATTAAATTTTTAATAATTAAAGCATATTTGTTAGTCTTAATTACAACTTTATATAATTCTATTAGAGGTGTTAAGATCTATTATTGTTATTTCTTTTTTTATCTTCTACAACTAGGTATCGAGCCCATTCTCAAGCAAGACTTCACAACATACGACAATAGATATGAAATGGATCTTCTTTACAAGTACTAAGTTGTACTTGATTATAAAATCTTTATCCATAAAGCATGCTAAGGCTCTAATATTTAAAAGGACTTTAGCAAAAATCTCTTATCTTAAGATTCTTATATATACATGAAGTGTAAAATAAGATGTTGGATTTGGAGGTAGGAAGAAACTTTTTTCTAATATTTTAGATTTAGAGGTGTCCAACCGCAAGAGCCCTACTGTGGCTAGACGTCTTTGTTTTTTGACCTTTCCAAGTCATATATTATAACTCATGCCTTAAATTCTTTAAACTTATTTAGATATTTTGCTACCTTATGCTTAGGTCTTTCATAATATAGATATAAATTCTCTAACTGACATCTAATCTTTTCTATTGGTATTAATAGCTTAAATTAAATTACATCAATCTATATAGGTTTAGGATATGTTAATAGCTTCTCCAATATTCTTGAAGATGTAGTAGATGTACATTCATATATATTACTAAAAATTGATCGCCTCTCTTATCATAACTCAAATAGGCAATTATCACAAGTAATAGCTTGAGATATGAGTTCTTCTAAGCTTTTAAATCATAGCATTGTGATCAATAAATTCTTCACATTTTCTTTTAGGCCATAATAAAATTAAGTCATAAAAGCCTTATCATTCTAATCAAGATTATAAATAAATTGTTGAAATTTTACGACATAAATTGTAGCTAAATGTTGTCATTATCGTAGATTTTGAATCTTCTTTTTTGTTGTCCTCTCTGAATCACTATCTCCAAATACAGCAATAAATCTTTCCATAAAAGCCTCTAAATTATATAAGATTGGAGAATTCTTTTCCAACAGTGGAATAAATCATGATTGAGCACTTCCTAATAAAATAGTGCCTATAAAAGCGACTTGAGTGAATCTATGCAGATAACAAGAAGGATATAGTTGTAAGTAAAGTCGTACTTGTTGTACAAACCTTCAAAAGTTGGATCTTATTCCATCAAATTTATCAAGCATACTAGTCTTTGACTCCTTTATGACAATCTTTGGAGCTTTTAGAAGGATTGTATGCATAGCTTATCTATTGCCTATTTTTCTCAATTAAATAATTTTTTATTATAAACTATGAATATCTTGCTTAGCTTCTTTGGATACTTATTCTATTTGTTGTTTTTTTTTGGATTGCAAAAGAATGCCATTTTTTTTGTTTAATATCTAAAAGAGCTTGAAGATCTGGAAGAATCGCCATTCTATTCTCTATTTGTGAGGATACACCTCTTATAACCTAATCTACTTCCATATTGACAAAAAAATAAAAAAAAATCAATAAGATGTCAGTGTAGTATTTTTTATACTAAAAAAGAATTTTTTTAAATAATATTAATTTAAAAGAAGATAATTTGTAATTTCTAAAATACAATGATATATCCTAAAAATAAAAAAAAATAAAAAAAATAAAATCCACTCTTTTCAAAGAAAGATCAAATTGCAACAAATAAGCATATCAATCTAAAGGGAGTAATCCGCACTCTTTTAGAACGCAATAGTATCTTCAAGAAGAAGGGTAATCTATTCTTTATCAAGAGATCAAAGCTCTAATATGATTACTTAGATAGTCTTGTCAAATTGTCAAGGATACAAGATATCAGATTAATAAAAAATAGGAAAAAAATTACAGAACTAGAATGATTTCAAAAACAAAGAACTTGATAGATAAGAATAAAGAACTAGATGATTGATAAGAATAAAAAACTAGATTGATATGAAAGAACAAAATAATATTTTGGATTATTCTAAGACTTGTGTTGGCAAGAGTGAGGTGTACCTTGGTCTTGCATCCTATTTGTACTACAAGACTTGTATCTTATTGAACCTTTTAAGAATATCTTAGAAACTTTTAGAATATTGAGGCAAGTTTGAGAAGACTAAAGAAGATTCTAAAAGATTTTAGATGGCTATGAAAGATTCTAGAAGACTAAAGAAGATTCTAGAATACAGTGACTTGAAGTATATCTATGATACTATCAAGTTTGCCACTCTTAGATCACTTCTATATTCACAAATCACCTCTTAGTACCATAAAGGATCTTTTAAGCACCTTAAGCTTCTTTAATATATAAAACTACAAAGTTAGTCTACCAAAGATCTAACTCAGCAAGAAAACACAATACAAATATTTTAAAAACATCACTTTAAGGTAAAAAAATAAATTCCAAATTAAAAATATACTTAACAACAACTAAGAGCAATCTAAGATTTAGATTTAGATTTTAAGGTGAAAGTTAGAAGATTTTAAATCCTCACATCAACAATAACAATAATATGATTTATTTCTTATAAATATAAAGACTTTATAGAACTTCAGCTCTTATAAGCAAATATAAATGGATCCAAAACATATTGAAGAAAAAAAAGTTAGAAGTTCCAACACTTAGTATCAACAAGGATTGTATATAAAGAAAAGTATAGAATAAGATGACTCTTACTTCCAACGCCCATTACTTATAGGTGGTGGTTGCCCTAATTGACAACTTCTATCTTTTGACTTTTATATTCATCAAAAAATATATCAAGTATATTTTTTAATATTTCATCTATCATAAGAATATTTTTTAATATATCCTTTATATTTTTATCTAATCTTTAGATATTCTTTAGTGGATCCTTTATCTTCTTTATTTTATCTTTTGATCCTTGATCTTGTGGCTTATGTATAAAATGGCCCTTCTATATCTTATGAGCTAATCCTTTAATTATTAGCAATTTACTTAAGATAATATGTATTACATGATAATTTTATTTTATTTTTATTATTATTTATTTTAACAAGTATTTTTAATAATAATTTGGAATTTTATTGTAATTTTCATATGAATGAAGATTTGGTGCTACATAAATAATGAATAGATCTCCTTCTTTTATAGCTTGTATAAATGTCTTAGCTTCAACAATTAAAGATTAAGATTGTTTATTGGCATTCGAATTAAATCTTGAAGTGACCTTTTAAAAATTTTAATTAATATCAAGATTATATAATCCAAATCAAAAAAGGCCAAATATCATTATATTAAAAGGACATTAAATGATGTTGAAGATAATGTTGAATATTTGATCTTTTAATGCTACTTTTAATGGCTTAATTTCTTTTATAAGATCTCCAAATATAAGGATTAGTCATCAATAATTCATATTTGAACTAATTGGATCTATTTTGAGAATATCAATTTTTATTGTAATACAAAGTCTTTATCCATAAAACATGTTAAGGCTTCAATATCTAAAAGAACTTGAGCTGAAAATTCACAAGTTGAAGTTTTAATAAATATAAGAAGTTTAAAATAAGATAAAGGATTTAGTAGTAGTATGAAATATGTATTTGATGGTTGTATTCTAGGATTGTCTAATTACAAGGTTCCTATTGCAATAAGAGATCTTTATTTTTTAAATTTTTTATATTTGAATTTGTGCTCCTTGCCTTGAATCTTATTGATTTGATGCAATAGTCTTGTTCTTTATTACAATATAAAAATAAGTATTTATAATAACATCTATCTTTTATTTCTAGTATTAATCACTTGAATTGAGTCATATCAATTTGCATAGGTTTTGGCCTTGATAAATAGATTTTTAAAGACTTGGGAGTTTTTTTTATTATTAAATTTGTTCTTCTTCAACCAAATCTTTGTTCTTTATATCTTTTAAAGAATTGATTGTCACATGCAATTGCTTAAATAATAAATTATTCCAATGAATTTGCTTTTGAAATTGTTAACAATATATCTTTGATATTATCTTTAAAGCCATATCAAAATTAACTAATAATAGTCTTATTATTTCAATCCATGTTGTAAGTAAGTTATCAAAATTTGGTAATATAAATAATAACTAAATATGATCTTTGTTGCAAAGATTGGAATTTTATTTTTAGTATCTTTTTTAAATATTTCTCCTTAAATATGACTATAAATACTTCCAAAAATAAATTTAGATTATACAAAAGTTATGAATCTTTCTCTATCAAAGGTGTAAATTAAGAAAAAGCACTTTCACATAGAAATATGCCTATAAATCCTACTTGAGTGATTCTATTAAGATGTCAAGAAGGATATAATCTTAAAAGGACCTTAACTTATTATAAAAATCATCAAAATTTTAATCTTATTCTATCAAACTTCTTTGGCATGCTGATCTTTGGTTCCTTCATACTTGTAGTATCTAAATTCTTAGGATTCACTTATAAAATTGATCTTCTTATACTTGCTTTTCTTAAGTGCATAACTTCTTGATATAAATATTAAAGCTCATTGTTCACGTCTTCTATGGGCATAGCAATAGTGCTTCTATAATGAGATTGCTAATTTGTAAGATTTCTACTTAAAGAATATTAAAAAGCTTATAAAGATCTTCAATAGTTACACATATATTCTCACTTCTACCAAGTATAGCATCAATAGTTTATTTTCCTTCTCTCTAAGTAATAGACAACACTAACAAATATACAAGTTGAATTAGATGAAAGTAATCTGCAATTTCTAATATCAAATAAAAATTTCCACAAAGAATGATAATTCACTTTCTTTAAAAAAAAAAACAATAGTAGAAAATAAAAATATTAGTTTAAAAGTGGATAGTCTATAATCTTTAAAAAAAATAATAATATTTTTTAAGAAGTGGAATAATCCACTCACTTCTTAAATAAAACAATTATAATAAGTTAATAGTCTTGTTAAATTGTTAAGAACATGAATCTAAAAAAAAAAATCCAAAAAATAATATATTCATATCTTACAAAAGAAAGAAGAAAATAAAGAAAGAGAAGATAGTTATAAGATAGAAAAAAAACTAAAATAGCTATTATTAAATACAAAGAGACTAGAGAGTCTTGAACCAAGATTGAAATACAAAAAATGTATTGACAAGATTGAAGATGACCTCAATCTTGCTTCTATATATACTAGCTACAAAGGTCTTGTGGAAGCTTTCTAGAAATTACAAGGCTTATGGTCTAAGCATTAAATTATAAGTTGCTTTCAATGCAATTTCCTAAAAAAAAGAAACTTTTATGATAAGTTTAAATAGCCATATGGCATATCTATAAAAATCTAAATATATAATTTACATCTAAGAAAATTCCATCAAAGCTTTATAAAGAAAATATTATCTTTTCAACATATTTCTATATACTTCTACTTATTTCTATTTACTTAAATAATATAGGCATCTATTATATTTAGTTAAATATTATCTATTTATAACTTTATATTCTTTGAAAAGATTTTATAAGAGTAATCTTCGTATATATTTTAGATTAAAGTTATGACATAATAGAAGAAAATAGGTCAAAATCTAGTATGCATTTTTCAAATATACATATATTGTAGGTAGTCTTGTATAGATTCAATAGCTATAATTTTTTAGTTTTATTTATTTAAATTGATTTAATTATAAATGATTTTTATTTTAAAGACCTATCTAAGTCTAAAGCAAAACTAATCTTCTTCTAAAGGTGTCCAAACCAATTATTAAATACAATAGTTGGAAATTCTCCACCCACAATACTAAAAATTACAACAAATTTTCAAAAGATTTGATTTTATCTTTTTAAATCTTTATAATAACTTAAATAAAATGATTTAAATTGTACAAAAGAAAACCTCTAAAGTTGCATGAGTGCCTTGGTAGAAGAGTCTTTCTTGGAATTTCGTTATGTAAATTAATATTAGGCAAGGTCAATGTAACCCTGTTGTGTGCTGCTAATGCATCATCTTCTTGTTTGGTAATGCCTCCTACCATGTTGATATTTAGGAATCTAAAGAATTTAGATAATATATAACATCCAATGCACATAATGAAAATTATTATAACCCTAATTAATTTTAAACTAAGATTAGATTACTACTAGACTTTTAAAAAACCTAAGTAACTTCTAAATTCTTTCCAGTTTGGAAATGTGTGGTTGGAGTGGAAAGGTTTCTCAATGACTTCACACACTGCTTTTTGAATATGTTCTTCAGTAGCACCCCTTGTATGCTCACAAGATAATCACA
Organism: Physcomitrellopsis africana; assembly: GCA_036785485.1. Lineage (NCBI taxonomy): Eukaryota > Viridiplantae > Streptophyta > Bryopsida > Funariales > Funariaceae > Physcomitrellopsis > Physcomitrellopsis africana. The sequence goes on along the minus strand of JAWRVF010000105.1, from coordinate 76,302 downwards.
AGATTAGTCATTTTAGACTTATTTACAAAATTTTGATGCATTCAACTTAGAATTTTCTCATAGCTCCACAGAATCATTTGATGCATCAATGATTTGATATTCTTCTTCTTAAGATTTCAAACACATATTTCTAAGTAATAATTAGAAAATCAATCTCCACATTGATTGATTGTCAAACTTTCTTGCCAACATCCTTCAAAAGGAAAAACAGAAAAAGATGTTGATAACACCAAAGGAGGGAGAGTGGGAAAGCGGAGCACGGACAAGGATCCCAGTATCCACGTCAGCTCTTCATCATGTTCTGTTTTAAAATGGCAGTGACGAGTCAGCCAGTGCCTGAAGGATTTACAGCGTGGCAGACAGAGGATGCATTCGGCGCCATTTTGGTGGTTACGAAATAGGCCAAATATCTCTTATCCTAATCCGAGCGGAATAATCACCTGTGGCAGATATCTGTATGTGTACATGTATACATGTGAGTATCAGTACACATTAGCCGTATACATGGTAGAAAAAGTGGGGGGGGGGGGTCACATGACAGATAGCCTCAAACGGTGAAAGGCCACTGCAGCAACTGTTGATCACCCAGCTGCCCGCCTTGGTGGCTTCATCCCCGCCCAGTGTCCGCTGCCACGGTTTGGTCCTTTCTCCTGATTCTATTTTTGCTCCATTTAGTCTTCATCGCGCAGGCTTTTCTTTTTCTTTTCCTGGCGTGAGAGAGGGAAAGGATGGTTGTGTGTGTATATATAGTTTGCCTTTGAGGAAGGATTCAAAGTTTCTCTGGTGCTGATTGTGCCACATAGCTGGGTCTCTCTCTCGCTATCCTTCATATTTGGCTGTGAGGAAAAGGTTGGCCTCTTTCACGCCTTCAAACCAAGGGAATGTTATCTATCTTGGTTTTTGTCGTAGACAACCAACAGGTCAACAGATATTGTGGCTTCTGTGGAAGTAAGAAAATAGAATGATTGCTCATTAATAATAGTATGTATATATTGTGTCATGAGTGGCTTTCTCAATGATTGAACCATGTACCCACTATTGATATTTATGTGTTTTTCATCCAATGTGATTGTGTGCTAATTTGTGAAGCCACACATCCAATTTCACAGCCACAATTTTGTTTGACTATATTTGTTATGGCTGTGAGATTGGATTAAATTACTAAGTTAGGATAGGGATTTTATTACAAGAAGATATATCAAAGATATAAATAAACCCTTCCATTAATCACAAAATTGTACAATAGCCATCCAAAGTTTATGAAGTTCACTCAGAGTTATTTCCTAAGGGAAGGTGACGTTCATAACTTTTTTCTGTTTTCATTCTTAAGCAATCCTTCACAACTTGCTTGGTTGCTCTGTCAAATTTAAACTGATTGCAACTTTGGGAAGTTTACTGTTGAGCTTATTATTATAAATTTTTAATGATATATGTGTGTATGTATATATATATATATATATATAAAATAAGAGAGTAATCAAATTAATTATTTGATTTGGTCACTCAATTCAATTCTTATATTCATATGTAACATATGGTTAAAAAAAACTATTTTATTAGTTTACACATTTAACAGAAAAAAATGTATATTAATTTTTAAAGATTCATCATGTTATAATATTTTTGAGAAAAAGTTGGATTTGTACTCTCTCTCTCTCTCTCTCTCTCTCTCTCTCTCTCTCTCTGTATGTGTATATATATATATATATATATATACATATACATATAATTTTCTATTTTAAAAATCATATAATATTTTTAATAATTTACACACTTTGAGCGCTCAACAGCACATGATTACATTCACACACACACATCTTGACATTGAAGATGGAGGGGAGTTCTTAATGCAAATAGCTGGATATTTAAATTCCTCAGTTCACATGAATCTTGCTGTTTTGTTTTATGCCAATTTTATTTTTACATATGTATGTTCTTTTCCCTATATATATTCCTCCATTATCATTATTAAAAAAAATTAAAAGTAATATGAAGAAGTAGAAAAGGAAAAAAAGAAAAAGAAAAAAAAGGAAGAAGAAAGTATAGAAAGAAAGCAAGGAAGAAATAAATAGCTCACAAGTTCAAACATGCAAAGTTTTCATTATCATCCTATCCTACATACTGTAGTACTATCTGTCTAACATTTTTTTGAACTACAGGACATATATATATATATATATATATATATGTTTTCTCCTTTTTGTGCCTTCTCCAATAGAAAGCCTCTGTTGGTACTTTAAAACACCTTTAGGAAGAGAGTGTAAGGTTGAAATCAGAAGTCTCCATTCATAAACATGCATATGTATATATGTATATATATATATATATATATATGTACACATCATAGAATTTTAGTTATTGAGGTTGAATGCCTGACATTCTAGGAATTGAATGTTCCCTACAGTTGTTATTGGATTCATTCATTTTTCTCCCTCCTTCACATTAGTACTCTGCAAACACCTCTTTGTTCCTTTCTCCATTATAAGTGTCCTTTTGTGGACTTTGAACAGCACAAATGTTTGTATATTTGTCACCATATAGAAGTACACCCTTGTTGTATATTAGAAGATGATGAGTAGAGATAGCTTTTTATTTCACTGCTCTGACCCTATATCTATATATATATATAGATTTGTGCTTTAATCAACAGACCCTGTGGACAACCATAATAATTGCATTCTTCCTTCCTACATACTATATTGATAGATGGGAAGATAGCTACTCACCAAAATGTCTTTTGTCTTTTTGGATAGGTTGACTTGAGGCAACCCTCTAACCCAACTATTCCTAGTTGAAAATGATCAGTAGATGGTGCTCTTTTCTGTTGCTTATTTTCACTGAGGTATTTATATTAAAATTATTCAAAAATTATTGTAATTCAAAATAGGTACTCAAGTACTTTAGTTTGTTGTTGACATCTTACCAAGTCCATTTGCCTAGTGTCTTTACTTTATGAATAAATTCCCATTGAGTCATAGAGTTTAATCATTCACATTATTTTTCTATTTAATGATTTATTTTTAGAATAATGTAAAATTTCAAATTTAATAGAAAAAACTACTCCAAAATATTTTATAAAAATACCAAGATAAGTATTGTATGGCATTGCAAACTTGTCTTAAGTTACTGATTAACTTAAAAATTTGCAAAGGAATTAGAAAAAAATTTATTTAAAATATGTTTAGAAATAAATTTGATTAAATCTACAAACAATAATCTATCAAATGAAAATAAAACATCAACGTTAATGATTTAGAAGATGTTTAAAATACATCACTTGCATAGCTTTGATGAAGTATTTCCTTGCAAAAATAATGGGATGTGTTAAATCAACCTGTTGGGAGTTTCTTTTTTTTTTTGCTATCATCCATTCTACACCAATCATATGTTGTCCCTATCTACATATCTGTTTATAAGTTGATTTACAATGTAGTCTTTTTCTTGGAAGGAAAATCCTTTGGAATAAAAGAGACCAAATAAGAATGGGAAGCAAGGAGGCAACACTCTTTCAGCTTTCAACAGAGATATTCTTGGAGTGGCTTATTATAATTTACATGTCTAGTGCTAACAAAATCCAACAAGAGGTTTGAGGTAAATGGAATTCAACTTTTTTACAGGACCCCCCAAGGATTCTAATGATTCAGAGTAGGATTTAAAAAAAGAAAAAGTAATATATATATATATATATATATATATATATATAACTTTCATTTGAAATTTTTTAGCCATAGGTATGAGTCACACTTTGTTATTTTGTTCATGAATGAAAGCATGGGATGTTCCTCACAGATTGTTTGTATGTCCATCATTGTTCCCTATGATATTGTTGGAGCTCTGTTATAGGAGAGTGTGAATATGATGATGATGCATAACATGGAAGCCAAGTGAAATCAATAACAAATAAAAATGACAACAATGACTGGTGATGGAGTTGTATTCAATGTCTATATCATCATTTGGTGTTGCTTTTATGCAACAGATTCTCATGTTCAGACATCACTTCATTGTACAGAAAGCAGTTTGTTGTTGTTTTTCATTTTTTTCATGAATTTATTGTTGTTCCTCTCTTTTTGTTTGGGATTGTTGTAGCATGCACCAGCTTTGGTGGGGACAGGAAATGACTTATTGTGAGGTACATGCATGCTCATCTCCCTCTTTCTCTTCTTTGTTTGAGTGATTTTGTGTCTATTTTGCCAACACTAATTACATGTTATACATTTTATTTGGGTTGCAATTTCAAATTCATTTAATTAATTAAAAGACTAACTAATGGGTTGTATCAATTATCTTCACATTTCAATATAGCAAAGAAGTAAGTTTTAAGTATAAAGCATCAAACTCCAAATCAAATAGCTTCAATTCACAAACATGTTTAACAATAAGAAAATAATGAATTGCAATTTAAACATCCAAATTCATTTTTTGGTTTCATATTCTATAAATACTATTTAAATTTGTACAAAATTTTTTATAAGAAATCCATTAGTATACATATAAAACCTGAGTCTTCTTTTCAAACTAATTACTAATTTAATTAATATGCTTTTAAAAACTATTTGAAAATAATAAAATTAATAATCTAATTGAATTATTAGTAAAACCAATCAAACCAATCCACATGAATAATAAATTGATAATAAAAATTATTTTAAAAAATATAAATCAATTTTAAATAGTTTTTCATATAATTTATAATTAAAAATATTTAATAATATGCATCACCAAAAAATGGGATAATACTTGACTTCCATTGACAATCTAACTCTAGTCCTTCCAACTTCCATTGAAGTCAAGTTGCATACAATATTTAATAATATGCATCACCAAAAAATGGGATAATACTTTGGACATAAGCAAGTCCAAAATTTGATGGTTAGAAGCTTCTCTTTAAACTTAGTTTTAGGTTGGAGAGGATGTGTTGTCACCTTAAATCAACTCTAGGTGATAGCTTCTCTTGTCAAATATTGATCTGTTGGTATTAAATCAAAAATAATCTCTCTTGTATTAAAACTGATAAATTATAGATAAAATTCTTGTTAAAAGGAGTTCCACACCAACCACTAGTTGAGTTGGATTGTATGCAACTTGACTTCAATGGAAGTTGGAAGGACTAGAGTTAGATTAAAAAACTAGAAGAGAGTCAAAAAGTGAGTTAAAAAAATCATATAGATTCATAAACAATTTGAAGAGAACTTATATATCAATAATAATAGTGATTAAAAAAACCTTTGGCCTTGTACTAAATACATGGTACTATTAGATTTCTCTCTTGTTCTATGCATATGCGTGCACATATAACCTTTAGCCTTCATGATTACTTATATTTTTTTCATTAATTGCGAATGACTAGCAAACTTTTTATTAATGGTTGATTTAATCTATTATACCTTAGACTTTGAGACAATTGGTTCTTACTTAGATTAAATATCTCCAACTTGTCTACTATTGTTTAGATCCTATTGGTCTAATTCTTATGTAAGTTGGGTATCTCCAACTTACCTTCTATTGAGACCCTATTGATTTGGATCTATCTATTGTATCAATTTTTTAAACTTGCCCTTAATTAATCGAGCCAATTAACAACATCTTTATTATTTTTGAGGACATAAGTAATATATATATATATATATGTATATGTATATATAATACTATGTATAATTAAAATTATAAATATTTAATATAAAAAATATTAAAATAAAAAGTAATATATTAACATAAACTCATGGTTTGATAAACAATAATTATGAAGTAGTAAAAAAAGTTAAATATATTAAAATATATGTACATAGTCAAACTGTCATATCTAAATACAAATTTTTTTAGAAGCTACTATCTAAACAAATCTTAAGATATAAATTAATAATAATAAAGATAAATTTATGTATTTATTTTTTACTTATTAAAAATATTATTTTATGAGAATTTGATAAAATTTCAAATTATTATTATTATTACTATTATATTTTTTTATATTTTTAATTTTTAATTTTTTTTTTATTAATTTTCTATTAGATGATCTAAAAAATAAAATAGATGCTAAAAAGATTTAGAAATTTATATTAATAATAGTTTGACTTTTTTTTTTATACTAAATTCTATTTTTAAAAACTAATAAAATCACATATGTATTAAAAGATATTGGTTTTTATATTGCATTAAATAAATTATAATTTATAGAAGAACTAAATAAAGATCAAACTTATAGATATAATTAAACATGTATAATAAAAAACCATTCTAAAGTTTTTAAATAATTTTAAAAAAAAATTGAATTCATATAATAACTTTGATATAATATTATATTCTAAAAATTAAAATCAATAAATATGATCTATAGCATATATTTTTATATTTAATTTATTTATAACTAATTTATATATTAATTATTTAATTAATTAATTGGTCAACTAAAACAAACACAAAATAAAAAATAGTTGATGGAGAATAAAGTTCATCAAAATAATAAAGTTTATAAAAAATCAAAGACTTTATTTATATATATATATATATATATATATATATATACATATATAACTTAAGAGATGTTTTAAAACTACTAAGATAATATTTAAAAATATTGATCACATAATAGAAAGTGTTTTAAAGTTCTTTTGTAGTTTGAGCTATAAATAAATATTTTAGCTACAGAAATATTTTTTAATATTTATAGGGAAAAAACATGTTAATAATGTAATAATAAACTTTAGAATATAAATATTCTTAATTTTGAATTTACAAAGAGAAATAAGATATTCATATTGTTATTATAAAATTTAATCTTAGAATTCTACAACTGTTATTAAAAAAAATCGACCAATAATATTGTTGTATGAAAAAATTGAATGAAATTTAATTTATTTTTTATATTATTTAAAAAATATCATTTTTTAAAACATCATTAATATTATTAAAAAATATTAAATATAATTTCTATTCAAATTGATGCAAGAATTAAAAAAAAGTTTAATGTCACTTATAATATATTCTAAAAATATTTTTTGATATAAGCAACATAAGATATTTATATTTTTATATTAGATTTTATGTGTATAATATATATATATATATATATATATATATACTAAAAAATTATTTTTATAAACATACTAGTTTGCAATATAAATTTTTAAAATTTAATTATAATATATTTAATACATCTAAATAATTATATAACATTAATGCATTACTAAAATTATCATAAATATATATATATATATATATATATATATATGTATTTTAAAATTATCATCTAGTATTTAATTTTTTATTTCATATTATCTTTAAAACTACAACTTTAGTTTGAAAAAAATTATAAACCAATATATTTTTATTTTTAAAAAATAATAATAAATTTAATATTTATAGTCCTCAAAATTGATTTTAATATTATTTTTCCATCATATAATATGTAAAATGGTTCAATTTAAGGTTAATAATAAAATACAAGTTATTCTTTAAGATATGTAAATCACGTGTAGGTCACAAGACCAACTGGGGTCGCAAGAACCTTGCAAACAAACATAGTCAGTTCTACATGCCATAATGCAAACTGGAGAGAAATGAGGGAGACAAACACAAGCAGAAACACAAACACAGGGAAAAGAGGGAGGGAGGGAGGGATTTGGGGGGGGTGTGTGTGTGTGTGTGTGTGCTGTGGTGGTGTGTGTGGTGTGGGGACTGAGAGTGGGGGAAGCCCCATTCAATGCAGAGCCAGGAGATCAATTCCAGAAGCGGCGCCAAGGACGATGGATGCCTGGCGTGCTTTGCTTGGGCTGTCCACCACTATTATCAGCACCTGCAGCAGCACCAGCAGCACGAGCAGCACCAATTCATATGCCTTGTTGCTACTCTTTCCCACCCCAACGAGGACGAGGAGATTCCCCTCGTGCAGCCCATTGTCGTTGTGTTCTGTGCCCGGATAAGATGTTGCCATGCCCACACTCCCTGAGCTCTTTCGATGCCGGCGCAGGAACATGCGGCCTGGTTTTCTAGGCTTCTCCCGGGTCTTCCATTCAGCCTGTCTTCATGATCGCCTCATCCCTGTCTCCCAGCGACCGGATTAGATTCTCGGTTCTGTCTTTGTGCAACCTGCCTCCCCCCTGTCCTCCGATTTCGTGGACCGCCTTCGCCCAGATCACTACGTGCTGTGAACAAAAATCCACCGCCTATTTGTAGCCTGTGTCCATATTTTCCTTACTAGATCCCCACGCACAGTTGCACACGTTATTGAGGTCATGCAACTGGCATGATCTAAATCATCAAGCTTGTTTGTAAATGTTTTATTAATTGATGCATTTTGGGCTTTCGCAAGATACGACGATGAAGATATGATTTTGTTGCTGGTCACACACTTGGCGGACTGTATACCATGTGGAGTTTTCTCTGCAACGAATACCTCACCGACAGATACTGTCTCCATCATTGTCTTACTGCGAACCTTAGTTCTATAAAAGAAACGGTAGAATTTGATCAGGATGCTGGAAAAAGTTCACCTCGAAGTCATGATTTAGATTCTCACCAGCACATCAATTGTGTCTAATAGTTGATGACGCTTTCCGGGAGTGCACATTACAATTTCCAATGCTAGTAATAACTTTGAGTTGATCCAACATTATTTTACCATCCACCACTTGAGACACTTCTGAGCTTTTAAGTTGTGTCTAATAGTTGATACAAGTCATGAACCTTCCACCTTTCAGGAATTATGGCTAAAAAATTTCACACTCTTCATCACAAGATATGGAACGACAAGACCTGATCCGATGTAGCAACTAAATCTGCCAATGATAAGACCAGTAATTGAAACGTCGTAAGAGTAGACACTGAAACCTACTTAGATTCAGCTTAAAACTAGACTGGACTAACTGTGGAATTTGGTAAGTGTTGTCGGCTAGTCTACGAAGATCACAATCACTTTAAATTTAAACCAAAACTAGCCTATAGTATTGCAGTGGAATTGGAACTGTGGGCTGGACTTGTACGAAGTCAGCTCAATTGTTTATCAGTAATCAGATGTTACTTTATCCACCGTAAAGATTACCTCCAAGCTCGGTGCTACAACATCGATTCCCACCCGCAACGGAGTCGTGAACAATCCGAAGAGGCAACCAAATTTAAAACGTGGTTGAAGAGTTCAACATGAGAAGACATCTTCATCGGGATTTGAAACCTGAAAGTCAAAAGACTTACGGTAGATAAGTCTAAGAAAGGGCGCTGTGAGATTACTAGTCAGTCCAGATTTCTATTCTGGTATTGAGAAAAAAATAAGCCGTTCGGGATCCTCACATTAATCATTTTGCAATTCCTTGCTAAACAAGGTACTTGAAAGTCGGTCTATAACCCACATTCGTAACATTTCATACCGACGAAACACTGAAGTCGATGATCCAGATCCTCGTAGCAAAGTTTGAAACATTGTGCAGTACTGACGTCGACGAAGACATCTTCTACACTGTGCAGGCATCAAGTGAAAGAAGGAGAAACAGCTGCAGTGTAGGATAGCTCAACTTCTTCAGCTAATTTAGCAATGGAGGAGTCGGTAATTGAGGGTTGATATCATCTCGGCAGCACCACGTCCAAGGAGGATCAGATCAGGTACCTCAGCACCATCACCACAACCATGAGAATAATACCCATTTGTATTATGTTATATATATATATATATATATATACATATATATAGAATTAATACATGTTCACCTTCCTTGCTTAAGGAAGATATACCTAAGGAGTGTATCATTTCAGTATACTCTTCACCATGTACACTATTAATAGACGCTTATATATGTATACCTCATATTCCTACCAGTGTATCGGTTAATTGCTCTAGCCAATTTCATCTACTCAAAGGTTAATGTTGAAGTTAGTGTTTGCTTTTCATTTTCCTCTTAGTGTTCTTTAACTTTGGTGAATGCAGTGGTTGCATCCAATTGTAGTTTGTGGAGTTTCTTGCAATGTTCATCATTATTTTTTGTTTATACTATTTATGATTTTGGTTGTGTAGTTGACGTATTGTGTTTTGTTATTTTTTTAATTAGGTAGACACATGATTTTGGATTGGTTTGTGATTCACTTATACTTAATATCTTGGTTGTATTTTTTTATTTTTTTTTTCCTTTTTGTATTTATGTGCACAATTAATTTGTCCTCGGTAATTTATATAATGGCTCTAAATCAAATAGTATTATTATTTGTAATCTTGGTCTTTGTGCTTATGTATTCTATTTTTTTTTTTTTTTTTTTTTTTTGTTTCAATTTTTTTATTTTATATTTTGATGTGTCATTGTGTAGATATTATAATATATTTTTTTATAATTTATAATTTTATTTAATTATTATACTTCTTTATTATAATATTTATTAGTTATATTATTAATTTTATTTATATCCTTTATTTTTTTAATTTTTCTATATTCTTAAATTTATTTCTAGAGTTAAAATTAAAATAATATTTAATATTAGTAATATTCACTCTTATTATTTTGAAAATGCTTGTATAGACAAAAATCTCAACAAAATAAATCTATAATATCATTTGACATAAACATATAGTTTTATGCAATAATATAGGATTTTTTTTACCAAAATATTGGTGGTATATTGGCTAAGTATTGTAATGATGTTAATAGAAGCAATTAGAGATTTTTTTATACCAACAACAAAAGTAATTATATAAAAATAATAATTATCAAAGATATGAAACTAGAGACTTGTAGTGTATGTGGATATATATATATACTTATATATATAGATATATATATTTATACAACTAAAAATATAAAAAACCAAAAAAAATATATCATAAAATAAAAAGATATTATGATGACTATTTCTAAATATAAAAAAACTAAAGAATCTTGAAGCACAAGAAAAGTATTGAAAAGACAAAAGATAGTTCAAATATTGCCTCTATCTATACTAGCTAACAAGAAAGCCATGTGGAAGCTCTTTAAAGACCACCAATCTTCTAGACCAATTGTTAAAGTTGCAAAATATTTCTCAAGTGACTTTTTAAAATGTATCAAATTTTTTTTAAAAAAATCTATAAACATGTGCCATTTGTAGTAGTATTTATAGATTTTATTTTTTTAAAAGAATCCCTTGATGTTTTATTCAGAAGATATTATCTTTTTAATATGTTTCTACCTATTACTACTTACTTTTTTTTACTTATATAGTATATGTATTGGTTACAATTGACAATATTATTAAGAGGCATTAAAGCCTTTTTTGTCAAAATTTTAATATTATTTTTAGCCAAAAAAACTCAATAAATTTTAAAAATTATATTTTTTATTTAATTTATCTAAAATAATTTATATTAAAAAATATATTTAAATATCTATTATAAAAATTATACTATATATATTAAAATTTATTATTATTATTTTTCTATATCAATGAAGTTAATTTTGTAAAAAAAAAAAAAAAAAAAAAAAAAAAAAAACTCTTATAAATCATTCTTCATAGCAATCTTATACTTCCAAATTAACTCTAAAAATAGTTGATTTATAAGAATTTTTAAATTGTATTAAAATAACTATAATAAAAATTATATATACTTATATAATTTTTATTTTAATACTATTTAATAATTATAATTTATTAATTTCTATAAAATAAAATAAATGATCATTTAAAGTTGAATAAAATTATAAATTTTTAATTTAAGGAGATTGGTTTTGTTATTTGATATTTATATACATTAATAGTATATGTTTTAAGTATTTTTTATTAATTTATTTATTATTATATCTTTAAAAGATATTTAAATTTTTTCTTTTAAATTACAACATGTAAAAATTCTTATATTCTTTAACAATACCAAATATTATTTATAAAAGTAAATTAAAATACAAACAACCTTTATGAATCTCTCTTTGTATATGAACACATGTATAAAAATTTAACAATTTCAATCTAGAGATCTTTCAATATTTGGCTCAAGAAAAAAAATTAACATAATTTGTAAAGACATAAAAAATACAAAAAAAAAAAATTAACTATTTATTATTTTTAAATAAAATAATTCTTTATATTGATATTTAAATATTTTTGAATTAATATTGATTGATATAGCTAAATATAATGTAATATAAATATTTTTTTATTTATTAAGTGATTATATTTTTAAACAATTAATATTTTATATAATTATTTGGTTTAATTTATATAAATCTAAATTCAATGTATATAATGCTATATTTTCTATTTTTTTATTTAATAAATATATAATATTGAACTTTGTTTAAATTTCTCTTCTATAATTATTAAGTTTTTAGTAAAGAAGATATTTTGGTAAGTCTAAGTATTTGTAAAATATTAACTATGGTCTTTTTTTTTACTAATTAAAATATTAACAATAGAAATATTCTTTTTTAATATGTAAGAAGTAGATTTTTTATCAAAGTAAAGTAGCTGATTTATATTATATTTGTGTATATATATATATATATATATATATATGTATGTATTTATAATAAATATAGTATGTTGCACCAAAATTGACGTTATAAATTGTTAATCTTTATATGTAATTGAAATTACGTTATAAATTGAAATTACGTTATAAATTGCACCAAAATTTTTTTGTAGAACTATATTTTATAAAAATTACAATTTATAACGTAATTTCAATTACATATAAAGATTAACAAATTTTTAATAAAAACTTATAAATAAAAAATAATTATTATTATATGTATATTTTTTAACATATTATTATTGTTAAAGTTTATTTTCTTTTGTATTAATATTTTATCTTATATTAATTTTTTTAAGAAACAAAAAAATAAATATACGATTTTTTTGGTAAAATAATAAAAGAATAAATCAAAATAAATAAGCAAATTTGTCATTAAATTGAGGAAGGTCTGATTATCTAATATTAAATAAGATATCAACATTTGCTCATTGTGAGCTTTAAAATTGTATGTGCTTTATAATATGTTTTTTTTTATACATTTAAAAAATATGTAACTTATTTTTAAGATACACCTCAGATAGAATATTATGAAATTTAAATAATTTACTTCATTCTAACCAATTTATATTTGATATTGAATATAATTAATTGTATGGTATAATATTACTTTTGATATGATTTTGAACTATAATTAACTACATAGAATCTCTGTCTTGCTAGTATCTAATGCTTCTTGGTCCTTTGGCAAGTAAAGTTAGGAGTCATGTAGCAAGTTTTATATTAACTGGTATAGTATATAAGGTTTTACTTTCTTTTATAATATTCCAATAAAATTTGTCTTAATAATCAAAATTTGATTTATACCTAAAAATATTAAAGTAGTATTTATCAAAATTTAAAACATGGACTACATGAGATTTTATAGTTATTATTATTTTTTAATGATAATATTGAAATAAGATCTTATTTAAATTGTTTTCTTTTATGTGTATGATTTTTTTTTAAATAAAAATTTTAAAAAATTATATATTATTATTATTATTATTATGATTATTTTTTATTTTATTTTATTTTCTAATAATATAGAATATATATATTTATATCATATTATATCTAATTACTATATATATATATATATATATATATATATCTTCTTTACTTATACACAAAGAAGATATCTCAAAGAAATATGTTTGTTAACACTATATCCTATGTCTTTTAGAATGTTGATGATTGAGCACTAATACATTACCAATATATACATGTGGTATATGTCTAGTAAAATAAACAACAAAATCTTCTCCTATGCTAATATGATAATTAAAAAAAAAAAAAAAAAAAAAAAAAAAAAACTACTTTTTATGGTAGTTGTGTTGTTATAATATTTTGGACAATATTTTGGATTTTTGAAGTAGAATAAATTGTTCTTGATTTTTTTAATAATCTTAAATAGAATTTCATTTTTTATTTTTTATACAAATTAAAACTATTAAAAAACTATTTAGATTAAATAAAGATTTTTTAATTAAAAAAATTAAATATTTTTTAAAAAATCTTTATCTAAAATTATAAAGAATATGTAAGATATTTATTTATGGATATTTAAAAACATAAGATTTAATATTTTTGATATACTTTTTTAGTGTGTGTGTGTGTATATATATATATATATATATATATATATAATAAATTTTTCTTAAATTTTATTATCTAATATAACTAAGTGTAGAATCATATTTTAAAAATAAAACTTAAATAATTATAACTACTTTTAAACTTTATTTTAAACTTTATCTTAAATATGATTAAGAATTTAAAATACTATCCTACTCAGAATATTAGTTTATTAATGTGGTTTTTCTACATTCTCTTAGTTTTCATAATTTAATTTTTTTATAATTTAAATTAATATTCATAAGATAAAATAGTAATTTATAATATAAGAAGAAAACTATTAATATAAGAAGAAAAATTTCTATTAATGAAATAATTACAATAATTTACATGAATTCAACTGTCCTCTTTGAGGTTTTAAAATTACAATTTGATTACTGTTTTTTTCAAAAATAAAATTTTATATTTTTCTTGTAATGTATTATAATTTGCAGTATGTTCCAAATCCATGTCAAGTTAAATTTCTCTACCACCACCTCTTAAATGCAATTGATATAGATTTTTCTTGAAACATCCCAAAGGGAAGAGATGTTAAGAATGGGGGAGAATGTTGTAGTGGAAAGGGATTAGAATGGAATGGAGGGGTGATGACGAAGGCTGCATGGGATCCTCTTCCCAAGCAAAGCCAGGGGAGGAAGGATAGAATGAAAGAAAGAAGGAAGTGTGGAGTCTCTCTTTCTCTTTCTTGCTTTCTCTCTCTTTCTCGGTGGATGTGTGTTCCCGTGCGCCACACCCGCTGGCACTTCCCTTCTCATGCTCATCATCCTGGTCGTACTTCTTTCACGATGCTACGTTCGGCGTTTTGCCACACTGCCACCCGCGCTGCCATGGAGCACACCATTGCAATGCAATACCATGCACTGCACTGCACTAAAGGTTCACGAAGAGGAAGGCTGCAGCGGCGGTGTTCTTCGTTGGGAAGAGGGAGCTCGGTGGCGTCGACAACGAACGGACTCTGCTGACAGAAATGCTAGGCGCTTTGTCCACCCTTGGGGAGGGACGGCGGGAGAAGAGGGCACATCTGTCAGATTCTCGCATCCACAGAAGCTTCGCATGTGGCTTAACTTCTGTTGTTGGCAGTGACGATGCTCGCAAGACAGAAACCGAGGAAGAGCGAAATAATATCTGTCTGTTGTGGATCACCTCCTCTAGCCCATCAGAATGTCAGGAACCAGGCCCCGTGCACGATTCTCAGCCCCCGTTTGCTGGCACCGAGCAAAAGCGTCGCATAAAGGCGTCCGCAGAGTCGAGTAAAGCCGCGACGCTTTTTAAAATAAGGCCCTGCTAGTGGAGAACGATGAGATACATTCTCCCTGCCACACAAGCCCGATGCATCGTCCTCCCGGCGTCGCTGCTCGTAACTGCTGCCTTTTCCGATTCTAGAGTTTCTAAAAGGAAACGATTCCTGTGCTCGGCACATTTTCAATGCTAAGCCTCCACTTTTTCGAGTTTAGAATAAAGATGTTCTTACTCCGCCAGGGGGGAGGTAAAATCTCTGAAAGACGCTTCAAAGCATAGGTGTAATTACCCCTTCCTGTACAGCAGCACGTTACATCAGCCTTTTGAGATGTCCTTTATGCAACGGGGTACCGATATCTAATTTTGTTTATGACAAAGGAAAAAGAGGAAGACGAAGAACATCAACACAAAACAAGAAAGCAGAGTAAGAAGCCAATTAAGTAGTCCCTCTTTATGAGAGCGGAAAGTTACTACATTACGAATGATAGCTATGGTTGCAGACACGGGATGCGTTGCGCTGCGTTGCGTTGAATGTGGCCTTGCTGGTACTCTTCTCCGCCTTCCTCCCATAAAGCTCTCTCCCGTTGTGCAGTGTGGCGTCCCTCCTCCACTCGTTGCCGTTTGCTGACCCTGGTCTCCATCGCCCCTGCTTCCCTTTCTCTCCTTTATCTCCCTTGTCTTTCCCGGGCTTCTTGCTTCTCTTCTTCCTCTAATTCATCCATCTCCTGTATGCCTTACACAAACCATTCATCTTCATTCTTCTTTACATGATGCATCTGGATATTTATGAGAAAATAATTCTCACAACGGTCTTCATCTAACTCAACTAACCTGGAATGTAACTAAACTCTTTCAAAAATTGAAGACGGCCAACTCTTTCTAAAGATATCATTGTCTAAAATGTGTCTCGTTTCTGAACAGAAAATTAAGTGGAATAACCGCATAGCTTTCGTCCTCAAAACAAATTATGGTTTTTGAAGTTTGTTAGAAGAATAACAATAATGAATTGTTCAATGTTATGGACTCATTTCAAGATGGTGACATCCGTTTTTGATGGTGTACGTCCAATAAGTGAGACTATAAATTATGAAAGCTTGAATATATAAGATTGACTTTTTGTATTGGATTATCACTGAACTTATTAAAACAATACTTTATTATTGAACAAAATGTATCACATACAAGTGTAGAAAAAACATCAAGACTTATTTGATGTATTGTCTATATAAGACAAAATGGAAAATAAATAAACAAGTTAATTAATTAATTAATTAATTAATTAATTAATATAATTTAAACTATAATCTTAACAACTCACTCTTTTAACAAAATTTTGTATTTTTAAAATCAAACATACTAAAAATAAAAAGACAACATTAATATTAATAGAGTATTAAAAATATTAATAGAGTATATCATAGAATTTTACCATACAAGCTATTTTACACCATATTTGTAAAAAAATCTTATACATTAAAGAGTATGTTTTTATTACTTGCAACAAAAACCAAAAGTTCAAAAAAACAACACAAAGTATTATTAATAACATTTATTGTTTTTTTTTATTTATATTGTACATTACATTCTAATTTTTAAAAAATGTGATTTTAAAAAAGTGTTGTTCATTTATTTATTTATTTATTTATGTTTTGTTAAGATTATGATTAAATTTCATTTATTTTATAGATAAATTTTCACTTATTTTTGCAAAAACAAATAAATTTTAATAAATGAAGTTGATTAAATTTCACTTATTTTTGCAAAAATGTTTTTTTAATTTTTAATAAAATTAATAATTTCAAATAATAATTGAAAAAAAAAAAAAACATCTGTGTTATCTTTGTAAACTTCAAACATTCCTTTTATTCATTTTAGAATGTATCCACAGCAACAGTGTTCATGCTTCAACATATTTTTATCTTATGTAATCTAAAAGTATTTGTGTCTTTAAAACCAAACTTTTTATTCTGAAAGTATTGTGTTTTTACATTCTAATTTTTAAAAAATTAAAAAATGTATTTAAAAAAAAAAATCTGGTAAAGGATTTGAGTTTGTTTCAAATATTCTCAAGAATTGTAAAAGGATTTTGTTCTGGAAGCTATTGCACTTAGAAGGCAATTTTGACCAAAATACAATGTAAAATACTACAAATTTTAAAAAAGAAAATCTGTAACAATATGTTTTTAGTACTTTTCAAAAAAGTGCCTTACATTAAGGTATTGGTGGAAATTCATGAATTATTGCAACAAGTGATTTGGAACCAAAAAAGTGGCATAATTCCTGAAAGAAATAACTCTCAATTTTTAAAAATAGTTTGTAAGATCCAATTGTGAATAAATGGACATCTTTATACAAAATAAATGTTAATGGGGTAACAGAACCAACTTTTTGACTTAATATTTGTAAATCTTATATTTAAAATAGAAGCTTTTCATACCTTATCATAATTCATGTAGAAATAAAGTATCAAATAAAAAAACAGATTAATTATAAATACATAAAATCACGATGCACGTATAAGAAAAATAATATTTTATTGTAATGCACATTATGAATGTTAGAGAATCGGCCATAACATGGTTATTATATTTATTATCATATTTACAGCACCACAAGTGGACGAACGAAAAGTCAAGGCCGACGAAAAAGGAAAAGGTTGCGAGGGCGGGGGAAGAAGAGGGGCAGAACGCGAGGGAAATTTGGGGGGGGCAGCGGGCAGCAACGAGAGAAAGAGTGAGAGTCCCAATGGGGGTTCGGTCGCTGCTGGCCCGCCTCGCCTTTTGCATCCTTTTCTTTCTCTCTCTGATGTTACAGGCTGCGCAGGCCCCCGCCCCCACCCTTCACCTTCACCTTCGCCTCCTCCGTCGCTTCCCCCTTAGCCTTCCCTTCTCTTCCCACCTCCCTTCCTCCCTTCGCCTTCGCTGTTTCATTCAGCATCCCTGCTGCTCTGCAGCTGAATCCATTTTATCGTCGCCTCCGCTGTCTCGCCCGATTTCCACGCTGAGCGCCGTTACCTTCTCTGTGCACTTTGTAGCGCTAGCTCCTCATCCATGAATGTGGGTCGCATTCCGCTTCCAATGATCGGCGTTTACCTGACGAGTTGTCGTCAAGGGCAAGGAAAGCGCAAACTTGCAGAAAAAAGAGTTCCTGGTACTCGAGCACCACCGCAACGACAACGTCTCCCATCTAGTGGGCCCTGCTCTGAAGAGCCCCTCATTATCACCATATCTTTCCCGTCTCTTCATATACTGTTCTTCAGTTGCACTTTTACCTCACTCCTCTCACTCCTCCTCTACCGCCATTCCGCGGGCACATCTAGCAGTCCCCACTTGCATACTCGACTTCCTTCCACTGCTCTGTAGGCAGATGAGATGTGGCAAGTGTCGCCTCCTCTCACTTCTCCTCGCTTCTAGTTCTTCCTCTCTTTCCTAACTCCGAGTTCCGGTTCCGGTCGGTACTCACCGTGCCACACCTATCCTATCAGAGGAGATTGACTCCTTCTGTGTAAGGCCCTGTCATTGGGGAGGTGAATCTAAACGGTTAGCTCGTGGTTCTCCGTGTTCTGGTTACTGTTTAGGAATAGAAGTGTACATGCTGCAATGTCATGCATCTGCATCTGCACCTGCACCATGGTGTGACCTCAGCGATGAGTGTTGTGAAGGCCGCGCACCGTAGACTTACATGTGGATCTACAGACAGCGTTGACGTTCTTCGCGGCAAAGTCCTACTCACATTCCAGTGGTGCAGTGCTTATGCAGAAGCGTTACATTATAGCTGACCCGTACAGTTCAAGTAATAGTATGCTCTGAAATAGATGACAGCAAGTTATGCAAATAAAGCTGCACCGTCACGTATCTGCATCTGCACCTGCACCAAAATGCGATTCTGAGGTTGTGATGGAATTCTGCAGTCACACCCAGCCATTTGCAAGAGTGGTCTGCTGGTGTTGGATTGTGGTAATGGATTGCATTCACATTCATGCGTACTGGTGCAGTGCTTATGCAGAAATGTTGCGCTGTAGCTCAATTTGGATTGAGAACGCTGTGCCTGAGATACACCTCTTGTCGGCGATTCCAGATCATGAAGGATACGTAAACACTGCAACTTCCGCCAGCCAAAGAGGAATGAAGTAGCATGAGAGTACCACCGACGCCATTACTGGAAAATAATATCTTGACTGTACAAACTTACTTGACATCACTCGGGAATCAGAGGCATGTTCGTAATGAACTTACAGTCTGAGTAATGAAGTGAAGAGCACTCGGTGGTGAATTATCCGCCACCGAAAGGTAATCAGTGGAATTAATGAGATTCCCAGTCGTTATATGTCAAATATGTAGCCAATGACTGGAGGGGAATGGTTTCTGCTGGGTTGTATTCTTCTTTTACTTTGCAAGCGTCTATTAGAAAATGTCGCATGATTTTCTCCGTCCAACAGACTCTGTCCCTTGTAAATCGAAAATGTCGAAAGTCAAAGTAATCCTAGCGATGAACGATTCACGAATAATTGGCGAGAATAGCAGCTGAGTAGAGGTACTCCCAGCTTTACTTAAATACAAAATATTGACGTTAGCTAGCACTGCAGAGTAACAAGCGGAATTCACTCCTCTTGCAAACAGGGGGAAATTTCAAATGAAATAGTGCCGTTGTGCGAGGCCTGATAATGACGAATTAGTTACTACTGTGGAGTGTACACCGGTGCACTCACGAGGTGCAACCGGGATTGCCATGAGTTTCTGGAAGCTCATGAGATAGATGGGCCCTTAAGTTTCCATTATCCCACAGCAGTCCACTGGAAGTAGTGACTCATACAAGTCGACTTGTAGAAAGCTCTATTGCTTCTCTGATTGCTTTACGATTAATTATTCCAGCGTTCAAAGACAGTTTCGGAGAATTCTCTCTGTACAAATTTACGACTCCACCAGAGATTGCACTAGAATCTGTCTGTAAGCTGTATGGTCATGATTTGTCCCTCCCTGACCATTGTTCTGCTAATTTTTATTTATATGGAACAGACTAGTTGCCATGTAATGTGACTTCGCCGTTTCTGCCAGGTGGTGGTGCCGGACGGTGACCATGATATGTCTACCTCCTACACGTAATGTACAGAGAGTGAATATGACTGCAAGACTATGACAAGCTGCCCGATTGGGACGTGTACAGGTGACAGGGTTAGAATACTGGCCCAATACCACCCCCGATTTGTCAATCCACGAACCAATAGCTCTTTAAGGAATTATACATTGCAAGCGTGGATGAACTTGGCCATTTTTCATGAGCTGCTTTACAGAAGTCAGTGGTGGAAGGTGGGCAGGCATTCCTCAAAAAGTTTGCGGTTGGCCAACAGAAGACTGAGACCCCTGGTTCGCTGCAACTAGAGTTCCAGACTTACGAATCAGTCTCGCGTGCTTATGTGTCGGTTAGTGGTTCGCGTTTTTCAGAATCGACAGCTTAATTCTCATACAGGCGCGTGGAATCATCTCCAGGACTTCCCAGATATAATCGCACGACAATCATCTCCCAATAGTTGTCTGTACCATTTATATAGATTGGTTTCGTGTTGGCGATCGTCGACCTACTAACTGCAGAGATAAATGAATAATATATTCGGAAATTGTCCTATTGTCGAAAGCAATGCAAGCAGGAGATTCTCCTACTTGATAGAGCCTCACAACTTGACTGTGAACTTCAAACTGAGTGAATGTTACTGCAACTCGGCATGAAACTTACCGCTAGATGGTATCGTGTGAGATGTAATACGGCAAGTGAGCGTCGTGATGAAGACAATAAAGTACATTCTGCAAGGCGGTGAAAAGTCCTACGCTATCAACTTCCTTGCTGCTTTTTGTGATCATGGGGCGATCTTCAACCTCGTTGCTGAATTGAGGATACAGTCTTCCATTGGGAAATATAAGGTTGATCAGTAGTTGTCAAGTTGTTCAAGCGCCTGTATGAGAATTTGCTTTTTACCCTAGCTAAATTTTGACACCGTGATTCGTACAGCTCAGTGTCTTTAGTGTTTGAATGGCAGATATTTTCAGGAAAACAAGTTTCCCACTTGGTAGCCACCTTTAACTATGCTCGGAGCCTTTGCCCAAAGTTTTATAACCAAGGTGCTGCCAATTTTCATGATGATAAAGATTTTTTGAGCGTGGAATTTTCTGTGGATAATGAACACCATGTAAAATGGATGCAATAACTGAATACACATTCCAAATGTCACAAATACAAAGTCCATATACGTTGGTGGTATTATCTCGTGACAACATTATGACCCATACCATCTATTAGTGCTCTTTTCTGAGGTAACTGTCTGTAAAATTGGGAATAAACCTGAAGGAACTTATGTGAGGATGCGAAACAATAACCTTTAATTTTCTCTCTCTCTCTCTCTCCCCAGATATATATACATACATACATGTGCGAGTGTGTGAGAAAACTCTAATCACATGGTTTTCACTTTCAGCGAACTAGGTTGCTGAATGCTACTATATAGAAGATGACTCTATTCCTCTCTGATTATAATTACGCATGACATCAGAATGGCATTAACTGCAATTGCTGATGATTACCACCTAAGAATTTACAAATTCTGTGTTAGCCGACAAGAAAGATACTTGTCATATATTCGATTCGTCTTACTGTTGCAAGAACTTTACTATTGCGTGTTTGCTTTCGCGAGGCACCGTGTATTGATGCTTTTCGAAATAGTTTTCATTAATTACCAAGGAACATGAATCTCGTTTGTTGTCGTTCACGAAATTCACCTCGTTATCCAAATCCCATCAGCATACTATTTCGCAGGAGTTTCCACTGCCCTTAAGTTAAGTTCACTGGTTATAGCTACTGTTTATAACCCAGTCAAAGTTCAACTCAAAACAAACTTGTAATTCTCCCACATATGCTGCACCTAGAGAAAGTTGAGAACTTAAAGCTTTTCCAATTGCACTGAGTAAAATCTATAAGGTGAATCAAGCAGTATATCAACCCTGCATTTGAAACTTGCTCTACGAATACACCTCGCCCACAATGCACGATTTGAGAAGGTCAGCAACTTGAGCGGGTCTGGTTTAAAGCCAAGCCAGGATGATTAAGTCAGCAAAGGAATTGTCCCCTTAACTGTGGGAAGCGATCTCACCGCGTGCGTAGGCAATGTTGCAATTGATCATCCTGAAAGCGAGTACATCCTCGTGCTGACCTCTAAATGTCAGCTACTGTCGGATCTCGATATTAGTAAAAGTGAGCCCCATAGGCTAGACACGGTAATGGTGAGATTCTTGGTACCCTTTCTCGATTCGATCAACAACTGTCGCAATATGAATAGGGTGCCAGGGTTCAGAGTGCAAAGAGAAACGGGGAGCATAGACTGGATCAATTGGTTTGATCTATGAGACAACCTGAAGTCACTGGACAGCATGCAAAGAATGCTACATTACCATTGAAGTGGATACATTCGAGCTGTTTCAGCCAGACCACCACAATGCATGCGTGTGAATCGAAATATATCCCATCTCTTGTTTTACTTTCCAAAATATACATCTCAAGTTTGAACTTTATCTGCTTCGATTCTCGGTAGGCATCCTTTTCAGCGCTTCACCACACCGTGTGTATAATTCGCGTGAGCCCTCCTTATCTGTATGTCGGTTGGATCATATCAGCTACTGGAGAATTACCCAGCTACAATCTTGCGTGGTCCAGCTCCATTCTCTGCGTTCTACAGGTCTTCATGGGGGCGTAGGTGACGTTTTACCGAGTAGACTGGTAGCGCCATTGTATCCTATAAAACTCGTTCCTCTACAGTGAACTTGATTCCTGAAATCGGGGCGTGGCCTCTCATCCATGTACCCATGAGGTGGGCTAGGGCATGAGGTTCGGTGTGTAGCTTGCCTTGAACTTATCGAAGCGAGCTCTGCCGCCTAGAGGCAAAATTTGCAAGATTCGCCAACAGGAGGGAGCTGATCTCGAGAGCCATGCAGATGTTCCCGAGCATAAAAGCGGAAGTCAGAGGGAAGGGTGGGGGGGGGTATATCACAGTATCTGCACTTTCAGTTGTTTGGAAGTCCGTGAGCTGCATTGTCCATAGTTCATGGTCTGCGAGTCAAATAGTCCAGAGATGGTTACAGTCATCCTCCTCCCAGTCCTGGAGCTCCAGAAGATCTGGTTGTTGAGGAGCAGACTGACTATGGAGGCCCTTTCCTGCACAACAACAACAACCCGGCTCATGACACGCACTGCCTGCCTCACTATGCTTCTCACTCTTCGTATCAGAGCCCTGGATCCATGCTTGATGCTGCAAGTGTGGCGTTACACAACTGAGCATCTGCCCACTCTTGCTCTTGCTCTACCTCTAGCTTTCTACACATTTGCAGTGTGCCAGGCATGTGGTCCAGTTGTTACAAACCACCATCACATGGGTCCCACCCGTTGCTTTTGTGCTTCAACCAGAGGCAATCAATATTTATATTGAAATAGTTCAATATATAGATTTCATAAATCACTAAGTGAAAACCGCACATGCAAATAGTGCGAACATTTTTGTAGTGCAGATTTGGGTTGATGTACATTTTCACAGGGCAGACGTTTCGTTAGGGCTCCCTGTCAAAGTTGATTGACCACAAGCTCTGAGCCCTTGACCTAATAAATAAAAAAGATGAAAAGTAGCTATGAAACTTGTGTAAGTTGATCAGTGTGATGGTATCAAAGTTTGTTTGATGGGAGGGGGGAAAGGTGCCAGTCAAACGGCAGACCTGCATGGTCCTCTCTGGTTTTGTGCTCCTCTAAGCCATGTATGTTACTGGTCATATGTGTGCCCCATGAATACTGGACACATCCCCAAACAATAACTGAAATTCCTACAATGCCCATAAACAAGCCAGCTGTGACAGGGGAATATGAGAATTTGATCCATCCTATCGGTATTAGACTAGCCAAGAAAGACAAAACACCTAATGCAAACAGTTGAAAGGAACGTCGCCAATCTGTCTCACACCTGATCCGCCAAAATGCCTCAAATGTTCGTCGTGGGGAGGGTGGTTTCAGATCAGGATTATCTCTGTGGTTCCTTACAAACGCTTTACACATGAATATAAATTCCTCTTCCGCTTCCTCATTAACATAAAGCTTTCCGTTCTTCAATATGCTGCCCAGGATGAGGGTGCAAGTCACCATAGAGATAGTCATGAGACCAACCACTAACGCAGTCAAGACTCCATATAGCGCAATCCATACAATTCCTACAGTGTCCGCGTCAAACCCAAATTGCGTTAGTGTCACTACAGCAAAGCCTGCAAAGAGCGCAGCAAGGCTCGAAACTGCTTTAAGTTGTTCCGATTTCTCTTCTACATCCCTCCGATTCTTCTCCACAAATCTGCGTCACAAATTACAAGAAATTTCTCAGACATGAAAATTAAGAAACGCCCGCATGTTGACAGAGTGACACAAAATACGCTACCCAAGAGCTTCTGGAATTCCGCCCCAATTACAAAAGTTCCTGCAAATTCTAGAACCTTTGTGAAGTCCCAAACATCATGCGAATCTCAAGTCCAAGGATCCTAGACAGCCAGCAATCCTTACTATTGTTGCACTTATACTGCGGATAACAAAAACACTTACTATCTCAATCAAACGCCACTATTTTGGTAATTAAGAACCCTAGAAAGGAAAAATATTACAGGAGCTACCTCAGTCAGATAGAAATAATGAAAAGGTACCTAGTCCAGAGATATCTCGCATTATCCACATGTCGCTGCTCCATGTCTTCCTCTCGCCATCTGCTTCCACAAATCCAAGTTAGATGCCATTTTGTATGTCTGTAAGATCTCTGAATGGAAGGCATTTGCGAAGAGGCTAAGTTAATTCGATGAAAGTTACAACAAACTGTAGGGCCAAACTTCCAAATTTTAATGAAGTTCCTGCCGATTTTTATCGAGCTCACGTATTAAAGCTGCACTGCAACATATGTTTATTTTTCGGAGCAATACTTTAATACTATCAAATAGTAGCTTGCACGAGCAGAATAAATATATGGTCCTCTACATGGATCACCATATAGCTGCTTTGAAAATTTTAACATGTAACTTAACGTAGGAGTTACTGAAGTTCGGCTCTACAGAACATTCAAACCCACTTACTTTTATCACTGAAAATATTAAACCCTAGTTTCGAGAGTGAGTGATCTTATTTAACTCCTGCGCCCACATTCGATCCAAGTACTAAATATGGCAATGCAATGCAAAATTGCCTCAAAATTTTCTACAAGCTTGCTTTAGAACCACTCTGTTGAAGGTTGATCTTCTCTTATAATCAGAAGTGCACTGGCTTTAAACGCATAAAATCAATGGGAGATGAAAGCATTTGTAAATCTCTGGCAAGTCTCACTTAGATGATGATACCTGTCGTGGTCTAAATTTTAATATCAGCAGGTAGATTTAGTTAGTAGCTATATTTTTAATTCTGATTTTTTTAATAGCGTGTTCTTAACTTGCAGTACCGCAATGTGGCACCACCAGTTCAGTAGCACATTCAAATACGATCGAAGGCTTAAACCCCAAAAACATATGTCTTAAGCTATACAGGTAGCGTAATTGCAAAGGAAGGCAAGACAAAACACCTGAGCTCCGACTCCCTCATGTCTTTCTCTTGCTCCCGCCATTCCCTTTCCTCTTTTCTATAATCGATATCTTCGCTTCTCCACTGCCTGTCTTCGTTACGCCATGAACGATCCTCCTCTCGCCACACGCTCGACATCCCAGTATCAAAAGCTGTGAAGAGGACTTGCATGGCGTCCATCGCGGAGGAACCCATCGTGCACCACCTTACGGTTAACCGCACCCCAGTGCGCTATGAATACAAGTATCCTGTAAAGCAGGAACTAGCTGTTGAGCATAGCACTAAAATTCAATCTGCCTAACCCAACATCTCCTACTTCCTTGCACTATCACCATCCGGCTGACATGTCCTATCCGGCTGAATAAAAGACGCTGGCGAAAGGTTCACTTGCGCTACCGTCTGTGATCATGGGCGAGAATCCTCCAACAAATCACCCCCAATTCTCAAGATGACCTAAAGCTAATTCTCGAAGCAAGGTCGATGAAGTAAGGAATTCCATGATACAAAACAGGGTACGGCGATCGTGGGTTCGAACAACCCGCCACAACAGACCACAGAATTGCGCAGGTGGCTACCAAGCGAGAAAAGAGAAGGAATGCAGCTGAGCAAACTTGTGCGGAGGAAGAAACGGGGTGAGCTGCGATGAGATAAAGAGGTAATCAAGACGATTGCAACACAGAGCAGAAGAAGAAGAAGAAGAAGAATAGTGACCCAATTGGGATCATGCCACACAAGAATTACCACAGCCTAGAAGAAGCTCAAGGACACAGTACGAAGAGAAATCGAAGCCGAAGACGATGGGGATTGAGCGTCAGTTGGAGCGAGAGAGAAGAGGAGGCACACATGGCACACAGACGCGGCGATGGGAGCTCGCTCATCGCCTCCACCCCCGTCCCCGTCCCCGTCCCCGTCCCTCGCAGCCGTCACCTCCAGCTGGACGTGGACCGTCGGACCTTATCTCCGCTGGCCTTGCCACGCCGCCCTGCACGGCTGAAGGTGGATGCGACATCCTGGCCCTATCACAATCTCCTCGCAGCCACCTGTCACCCTAATTTTGGAAACTTTAAAAGGCAGTCATTCTAAGTTAGAATGGAAGCAGGCCATGAACAAAAGAAATTTAATTTCCTTTACTAATTGAAATCGTGTGTCACTAGTTTAATGAACTTACCTCACTTCTATGGTTATTAGAGTTCCACATTGAGAATTTGAATGGTGGTTTATAATTACATTTTAAAATTTTTGAACTTAATTGTTATATTTTAAAACAGAAGTAAAATAAAGAATGGTTTGTAATGCATTAGTAGAATTTAGTAGAATTTTACAACTTTTAACATCTACTATATTCTTAATGATTATTTTAACATTTGTCATACCTTTGAATGGTTTTTTAAAAAATAATAATATAAAGTTGGCATGATATTAATCTGTAAATAGAATCATTCTAAGTAATATGTAACTGCTCTAAATTTATAATTGAATTTTTATTATGTTACTGAACTATTTTATTATAACAAAAAAAAGATTGAGCCAAATGCTTTAACTTCTATATTTCATAAATAAAAAATATAATTAGAAAATTTTAATTTTAATTTTTTTAGTCATCATCTTAAATCTTGTGTTACATAATATAAATCTAAATTTAGAAACGACGTTATATGATTTGTTTTGTGAATCTGGTGTAATTTTACATAAATTTCAGAATCACTCGATATTATGTCAAAACGTCTAATTTAATCTTTTTGTAGATCAAAAGCCTCTTCAATGTATGATTAAAACTCTTATTTGTTTCAAAAGCAACTTCATGAATTAGTAGCAAATGGTATTTAATGCAACTGAATTAAGTCATTGAATTGATTATCTCTTTTATATTTAAAATTGTAGTTGTAGACTGATATAGCAAAACAATAAGAATGATTAATAGATTGCACTCAATCTTTTAACACATCTTTTAAAAATAGATTCTTCATAATTATATATTTTTACAATAAAATATATGATTTAATTTTATCTACTTAGTTGTAAATTTTGTTTTATAAAAATATCTAATTTTATTTTGCTATTATATGTATATTTATGAATATCATGAATTTTCAACTTATTAATACTTTTATGGTAATTTGTATTTTTATTTAAAATTTTATTTGTGCCTCACAATTGAGTTTATAAATTGTCTTTTAAAAACCTATAACTTAATAAGTTGGTTGAGTTGATAAAGTCATAAAGTCAATTATTGAATGCTCCAATCTTATAAGTATTGTGTTTAGAAGAAAGATGGAAACTACTCTTAATTTCATCAACATTTTTTTTTAATATTATTTATTTTCTAGCTGGCAAAGCTTGTTATATCTTGACATAGCCATATGTCTATCATGTTATGTTTTAGTTCATTCTTATCTTTTTACTAGTTTTTATATTTTTGTATAACAGGATCTATTTTTAATGAAGTCTTGCTAAAATAATATTAAAATTAATTTTTTTTGAAATTAAAATTACTAAAATGATATCTTATATATTAAATATTATCTACTTTTGAGTTGATATATATACATATATAAATATTATTTTTATTTTCTGGCAATAATTATATATAAAATAATAAAAAATAAAGATATTATATTATAGGCATAACAATAAATAAGAGAACTAATAGGTATAATCCAATATATTAGATCTAAACTACTATTTACAATAAGCATTTTTTATAGAACCACTAAATAAATACTCTTCTTTTAATTTGTGGACAACCCTTGTGCCACACACCCCTGCATGCATACCCCTACATGCTATTAGTTTTGATTATATATATATATATATATATATACATATATACATATATATTTTGACATTGATAAATAATAATTGTTATTTAAAAAACAAATTTGACAAAAGTTTATAAAGACAAAAGAATTGAATGCTAAGATAATATGGAGCCATAGAATAAGGATATATCAAGTTTTGGTATTAAAGTAATAAATATAACAAGAATTATGATTAAAATCAAAACTAGTTATTTTTTGTGGAGGTGTGTATGCAAAGGTGTGTAGCATGGAAGGGTGTCTACACAATAAAAGAGAGATGTCTACCTAGTCGTTGTTGTTTTGTTTTGTTTTTATTTTAATTACAAAATATAAAGAGATGAAAATAATTTCACCTAAATATGTCAACTTATACAATATCTATCTTGCAAAAAAAATCATAATCAAACACTCTTAGCATTGATTGTAGTAGGATTGGTTAATATATAAAATACAAGGATTTTAATAAAAATCACTTTAAGTCAAAAAATTAGTATTAGTTTATAGAATATATTATTTTTTAATCTTCATTACAAAATATTATTTTGTGGACTATTTTCTAATGTGCTCTTAAACATATTATAAATGATTATTTAAAAAATAATAATAAATAGAACTATATTTTATTAATTTTGAGGTGACACAAGTGTGTAGAAAAGTTTTGGACATCCTCATGCCTTTTGCCTTCCAGTGTATGTTTCCATAGGCTACTTGTGTCAAGAGTAACTGCAATGGCAATGCAAATTACGACCAACAACACAAGTGGGCCTCCTCTATGATCCTCCCTCCTGCTCTGTGTGAGAGAGATGTTCTACACCTAAGAATAATACTAGTACTAATACTACTACTAATTACGATAATAATAATGAGCAAATGCCATGATACTCAGAGTTCAGTCTCAGTTTGAGCATATCATTCTTTGAGCATGTGTGTCTGTTTGTTGTTTTCCTTGGTGCTTGATGTGATCATCTAAGTCGTTGATGATTTCATGATCGAGGTCTTTGGACAGATTTCTAGACTTGGCGCTCTTGGCTTCGTCTCAATAACAATTAGATATGGTAGTTGTGGAAGAATCCCAGCCAGATGCTGTAGTTGTCGAGTTCCGCATTTCGAAACCCCGGGGCCCCACGGAAGACGCAATGAATCAAAATTGCTTCATTTGTGCGGCAAATGTTGTAAAACCTGCACTGAGCTATCATGTGTATACGTATGCTGCTGATGATTTTATAGGTCATATTTCAAGCACCTATCTTTCAACCATGTGTGTGCAGATCAATGAGAAGCATGCAGACCTTGTTCGTGAAAACGGTCTCCACAGAATAGAATGTCACTGGCGACATCAACTGTTGACGGCTGCAGACTTGGCGCAAAACCGAAGTGTAACCTCTAATCTTCTGGAGGTTCTTCTCCTGGCACTTGAGCTTCCAATACCATGGTCAGACTTTAGTGGCAGACCCGATGACTCATTGCCGACTAATTGCTGAGCTTTTCGCTATTGCCGAAGCCCCGTCCCCACTGGTCTCAGCTTCTCCAGTCTCGACCTTGTCTTCCTGTAACTTCTAGGATTGCAAATCCAACACATGCACGAAAAGCTGAACTCTCCTTTCATGCTCTATATCCACTAACAGGTTTTGAAATTTCAAGTGACACACAAAGAATATGCTTTTAGTGTAAATAAAACCTTGGGTGCCGCTTTTGCATCCGTTAACAGATACGAGATCAGGTGCAACTGTCGGTGTTTTCAGAACATCAGTTACTTTTTGCTACAAAGCACTGAAAACGAACCTGAGCATTTACACACGCGTTTCTGTGTACGTGAATCGAAATCGGACGAAGACTGAAATTGCAAAAAATAAGGGACTCTGAGGCGTTTTGCAAAGTTAGACAAAGAATATCTCATATCACAGAAGCAGAATTACTTATTGAGAATCTAAGAAAATATAAGACTTTTTATTCATGCACCCGACGCTTCTGTCTTTCAACTAAGTTGGTGATTCACCGTAATGAGCAGTAATTCGTAGAGGAATCCCACGGAACTTGTAACTCAATCAAACTGCGCTTTACATTGCAACTCGCCAGTCAAACCATGGTTTGGTCATTTAGGTTCCTTTGAAACAACAGAGGAATAGTATAATATTGTCACACGGAGGCATGTCGGTATAGTTAATATTAATGAGATACCTCAAGACCTTTTTCAATACGTCCCTCATCCTAGCTTTGTTGCAGGTGTTGCCATTCTCCATGCTCCAGCAATGCACCCAATAATGCATCACAGTTCGGTCACATTCCCGTAGCACACTTTGATGCTTGATGTGCACAAATGGATTTGTCATCTTGCCATGTGTCTTTCTAGCATACAGTCTGTTGACAAATTATTCATGAACTATAGCTCCTAATTCCATTGATTACATCATGTCAATTCTCATGGCATTGCTCCCCTTTCGGAAAATAGGTGGCCAAGATGAATAATTCTTGTTCATTCAATGAGTTTGTTTTTTATTGGTGAAGTCAATAATTAGTTGAATGAGAATATGCTTCATTTATGATGCACATTGTCTTTAAGAATTAACATTCCTTTAAATCTGATATTTTCCAAAACAGATGCTCATCAATATGTATAACAAAGTTTGATATTATATATATATGTATATTATATAGGTCTTTTAATAGAACAAGTATAAAATAAATATAAAAAGATAAAAAATTCCACTTAAGCTTAAGTTTATCCATCTGAATAAACAAAAAGTGTAATTGTCAAGGACACGAATTAAAACAGATGCATAAGTTAGTAAAAACTATCTCAAAGGAAAATAACAAGATAGATGTACAAAAGTATGTATATTCAAGAAGAAATTGGAATGGTTATTGCCAAAAATTAGAAAATACATGAGACTCTTGAACTAGACTAGAAGCAAGAAAGAAGTTGACAAGAGTGAAGAAGGCTTCACTCTTGTGTCTATATATACTATTTTTCTAAGAATTACGTGGCAGCATTCTATAGGACCTGCGACACATGTCAAACTTATAAGATAAGTTTTCTATATGTGTGCCACGTATTTAGCTTATTCCACAAGCTACCAACATGTGCAACACATGACTAGCTTGTTCCACATAACCAATATGTGCGACATGTGGCTAGCTTATTGGCTAAGTTTCTAACCTATCAATCACGTATAAATATGTATAAAGGTGATTCCATATAAATTATTATCAAATTAACTTATTTTATCTATTTCTATCAATTTATATTAATTAAATAATTATTGGAATAAATCTTATATCTGTGACAATAATGATATTTTAGCTTGCTTTGATATTATTCAACTTCCTTTCTAAAAATGTATGTTGATAATAAATTTAATAATTTGATATAATAAGATCTAATCATATGATTATTTAGTTGAATATAATAGAATATAAACAAATTCTATTCTAATCATTTGTTACTTCTGATTTTATATCTTTATTAATATTAATATCATTTTAACTTTTAAAATTTTGGTTCTCACATTATAATTATCAATATTATAATTTTTATTATTTCAATGAAGATTAATAATTTTGAGGCATTAAATGATATAATAATTTAAAATACAATAATAAATATATAAAAAAGAAGTCTATTTAAAAAAATATTTAGTAATATACACCACATAAAAGTTTCTAAGTTCTTTTAAAATCTTTTATACATTGTTGGTCTTTTTAAAGTTTTAAAAACATATTCTAAAAACTCTTAATAGACATCTTTGAAAATCTTATCTATTATTCGTATTTAATATAAATAATAATAATATTAATAATAATAATGATATATTTAATTTCATTAGTTAGTTTGTTAAAACTTAATTTACTTGTGCTTTTAAGTGAGACTAGAAGTCTTGTAACAATTTCATAACAAACTAATTTTAATAGATTACATTTTTTTAAAAGTTAAAAAAAATTCTATTAGTAGTTTGTTTAATAAGTTATAAAAAAAACTTATATATGTGATATTATATATAATCTTAATTTTTTAATACATATATTTTATTCTTAGAATAATATAAATCAATTTTCTTATAACATAAATTTTAAAAACATTTATTCTGGTACTTTAAATAAATCAATATTAGCAAGGAGTTAAAAATATGATGTGGAACAATTCATCTTCCTATAGACCTTAAGATTCTTTTAAAATCTAAGTAAATATTCTATATAAATTATTATTATAGACACCTCTATTATTTAAATAAATAGAAGTAAATAAAAAAATATAATAAAAAAATTAAGTAGATAATATTGTTTTAAAGAAACATTGTAGAAGCTTTTTAGATTTAAGTTTAATTTATGTGCATTCTTCAATTTTCCATATAGGTATAAAAAAATTTATTAAGTTATTTTAGATCAAAGAAGCTAGAATTAAATTATCTTACAATTTACACATTTATTTTATAAGCTTAATAATATCTAAGAAGCTTTTATATAACTTTTTTTGTTATCTACTATAAATGAATGTTAAAGCCACCATCAATTTTAAAAATATTTTTCTTATAATCTAATTTGATTATAATTTTAGATATGATATATAATTTTAGAATATTTATAAAATTATAAAAATAATAATATTTAACATTTATAAATATTATTTACTTATTAATAATTATTTTAATATCTTCTTATTTTAGAAATATATATATATATATATATATATATGTATATATATTCTTCCTTATTTTATAGATATACTAAATAATATTATCTTTTGATAAATCCATGTAGATTTATATTTCTATCAATTATATAAAACTCTTACTTTGCTAATTTATAACAAAAATTGTGGTGATAATTTAGCAGTATATTAATTCTTAAAAGATAAGTCTTAAAATAATTATAAAATAGTTTTAAAGCTGTTTTCAAAGTTTTAAGAAATTATATTTATAAAATAATTAAATTATTATTATTTTTTTATTGATAAATATTATCTAAAGTTAGAAATATTTAAAAATAAATTTAAATTATAAATATATAATTTTTTAAATTAATTTATTTTATTTTAATAGATTTGTAATGATAATAAAAAGAGCTAAAATATGATATTTTTTTGTTCCATTTAATAGGTACGTATATTATTTGAAATCTTTAATAAATTATTAATACTTTTAAATCAACTTATTTATGATCAAATAAAATTATATAAAAATTACATATATATATATATATATATATATATATATATAATGATAGTATTTATAAAGTTTATGAATTATTATAATAAGATAATAAAATTATTGAATTAAGGATTACAACAACAATAATTTATGGTGTTTATTTGGGAATAAAAGAATATGAGATTAAATTTCTTACATTTATAGAATTGCAATATGGACATATTATAAATTTATCATTTTAAGTTTTAATAATAAACTTAATTTAGATTAAAATTTAAGTATAATATCATCCAACTTTAGCATTTTAGAATAGATTTGTTAGAGTTTTTATTTATGTAATTGTTAAATCTATGTGTATTCTTTTTTGAAAAATCTTTAATTTATATATTGATAATAGAATTTAATTTATATATATATAAGTGATAATTTTATTATATTTCCTTTTCATATTTCTAAAAATCATCACAATGTTAAAAATCAATTGTTGACAAGTTAAAAAGAATGA
This sequence comes from Physcomitrellopsis africana, assembly GCA_036785485.1. Taxonomy (NCBI): domain Eukaryota; kingdom Viridiplantae; phylum Streptophyta; class Bryopsida; order Funariales; family Funariaceae; genus Physcomitrellopsis; species Physcomitrellopsis africana. The sequence goes on along the minus strand of JAWRVF010000105.1, from coordinate 41,910 downwards.
TGTTGTATTTATGAACCAATTTTCTTTGGATGAAAATATAAAATTAAGAAATTAAGATTAAATTATATAGTATTTTAATATCAAGTCAAGTTACAAGTTTTTTTTGTTAAATATAATAATATTATTGTTGATTATTTGTAAAAGATTGCAAATATATATATATATATATATATATATATATACATATCAACACTTCAATAATGTAGAATTTATTTAGAATATTATTTAAATTATATGATTGTAAATAAAATAACAAAAGATTAATGCATTAGAATTTAATTTAATGATACAAAATAAAAAAGAGATTTTTTGACACAAAATCTGTATATTATAGAAGATCCAAATACAATGTCTACATTTTTTTAATAAAAAACGGTTTTATATATCAAATAAAAAATAAAAAGTATAAAAATATGTCAAAAAGTAAAGATTTATAATGTTAATAGGAAACATATAGATTTATTTTAAAAAATAAAATTTTATTTATTTTTTAAAAATAAACTATTTAATTTTATATAATTTTTTATTTTTATTTAAAAATAAATTTATAATTTTTATTTAAAAACAAATTTATAGTTTTTATTTTTTATATTTAGTTTAATTTAGTTATATATGTATATACATATATATAGTCCATAAAAACCTTCTCTTGCTTAAACAATATAGAGAATGTATATAGAGATCATAAATAGATATTTACAAGTATTTGAATATGTTATTGCAACACAACTTCTTGTAGTTAATTCTAATTTGATTTTATTTTGTGTGATTAAATATAACTAAATCTTGTTGGTTCAATTATTTTATTTCAAATTATGTAATTTATATGAGATGTTTTTAAAAATAATCACCGCCTAAAAAAATGTTTAAGATTTAGAAAAAATCACAAATTAATAATCAAACTTCTTTTATATGAACATTTTTCATAACAAAAATAGTTGCACTTTTACACAAAAATATTTTTTAAAGTTAATATAATCAATTAAATTTATTTATGACCTTAAAACCAATAATTTTAATAATATGTGTTTAAATAAATCTGAAAACCTTTACATTCTAATTTTAGAAATTCAAATGATATTAAATTTTAATACACGCACTGAAAAAAAATCTATACATTAAATTAAAGATAAACTATGGCTTCTTAAAATTATATAAAAATTATTTAATCTAAAAATGTTACACTTTTAGAAATTAGCTCTTTTATTATTTAAAAATATATCAATTACATAGTCTAGTATTTAAAATTTATTATATGAAAAAAATATATCATATTTTATTATATTTTCATACAAAATCTTATAAAAAAGTCAATTTTATAAAAAAAAGATACTAGTTTTTTATTAAATATATATACAAATATATATATATATATATATATATATGTCTACATCAAAACTATCAATTATAAAGCATTTGACGAGGAACTTTTTTGTTTTTATAAATAAATTATAAGAAGTTGGAATAGTTTGTACATTGGCCTAATTCTAAAGTCAATAAGTGCACATAAAATCAATACTTAATCTACGTATTGCGCTACAAAGTTATAATAATTCCATTAGAAATATCTATTAATTCTAACTTATTATGTATAAAGAAATATTAATTATTTTATTTCTTTATTGTTATTTTGTATACATACATTTTAATTTTAAAAAATTAACTATTTATTTTTTAGAGTATATGTGTATTATAATAAAAATAACTAACAATTAATAGGTTCTTTATATAGAACATTGTTTATTTTACTTTATAATTTTTATTTTTATCTTTTTTAATTTATAAGTTTAGAATAATATCTTTGAACAGATGAAGCTCTGAAAGGTTATAAATTTTCATGGGCAACAAATTTTCATGGGCAACTTACAAATGCAAGTAGATCGCACTAATCCAACAGTGCTTAAAGATTTCCTATCACGAATTATTTTTTGCTCATAAGAAAAATTTATTTATTTTCATCTGAAAATCAGATGAATAAAAAGAACTCAAATTTGTAGGAGACAACAAAAATATAAAGCATCAAGGGGGTGCCACGCTAGCACAAAAACGGGTTTCCCACATGGACGGGTTCCGAAGCACAGGGAACACCAATGGATGTCGTCCGCGCCAGATATCATCCAAGAGGACAATCCATCCATGGGCTCCCCACCCCTCCATCCAGCTGGCAGTTACACAACGACCTTCACTCCTTCAGTGAAAGCAACAGGCGAAGAAGGACGAGGAAGGGGAGGGAAGGGCAGGGGACGGAGGGAGGGGGTCAACAGCGGGGCATCGATCTGCCCTCCCCTCACCATTCGGATAATGTCTCACCCACTCTTCTTCCTCTTGCGACCGCCGGTCGGTGCACACTGTCGCAAGGGATAAACACGAACATACCAAGCGTGCCAGCGCTGGAGGAGCGTTACCGTTTGTATTAGGATCTGCGTCCGCCGGTCGCATGGCGTCTTCAAGTGCCCTGTGTAGCTGCGGAGGAGTCTCTTTGGACGTAGCAAGGTTGCTGCTGCTGGTGCTTTGCTTCCATCGCTGCAAGATTGTGGTGGTGAGAGGGCGAATTGGATCGTTCGAGAGTAGGAAAGGCTAGCAAGGAAGGGCTGTCGGCGCCCGCAAGCCGTATCGGAAACGGTTCAGAACCGCTGTAGAAATTGAGGGAGTTTTTGAGCTTGAGAGATGGCCATGGATTTGCGGCTCTTGCATGCAGGCAGCGTAGCTTCATCGCGCGCTTGCTTTGTGGTGTCCAGTGCTAGGGCTGGCTTGGGGCACAGGCAAGGGCAGCAGGGATTCCAGGTGGCTGCGCAGAGGTTCATGAGAGGCGCCAAGCTGCGGGACGTGGGGATTGTTTATGGGAGATGCGAGAAGAAAGGTTCTAGGTCGGGGGGTATCGTGGCAGCTGCTCGGAAGCCTACCCAAGGTCAGTGTCAATTCCTTTCTGGATTGCGCATTTGCTGGTTGCGTGAGAAGCGTTTTGGGGTTTAGTTGGTTGAGTTAGGGTTTTGGAAGGTCTCTCGGGATTTGTTTGAGGTTTTCAGAGTCAGTAATCTAACTTCTGATGCTTGGAGTGGATCCTTGAAGATTTCGTGATGAGGTCCGGAAGTTTTTTAATAAGAAATGCAGATCATTTGAATATTTCATTTTCTTTTTTTAAATACTGCGAAAGTGGATTGTATCTATTATGTCTGTGCAACTCAGGGGATGAATATTGAGAGTGAAAATGTAAACGTTTCCATCCAGCTTAAACATGAAAGGTGATACTGTAATGCGAGAGTCACTTTGTGTTGAATGTGCTTGTGTTGGAGCATGATCATGAAAATTCAGCCATGAGTCATTGATCAACTTCGTTATGTTGCCCTGATTACGACGAAGATTTCAACATAATGAAACTATTGTTTAATGGCAGAGCAAGAGGAGTACGTTGTTACCAAGAATGATTCGAATGAGTACATTGAAACCATCGGTGAATCGCAAGGATCTGGGTCTTCTTACATGTACGTTTGTTACTTCCTCGTTCGTTTTTCTTCTTTTGTACATTGTATTCGGTAACCTTATTGGCTTCATTTTGCGGAAAGTTTTTCGATTACTCTTTCATGTAGTTTACTTAATTTGCTTTCAGAAACGTGACCCAAGCGGGTGAGTGCATTCTGAAGGTAATGGTAGTTTAGGTAGCAGAGATTTGCCGATTTTGAATGTGGTATGTAAAATGTATTTGTGAAGGCTAGCTAATGGGGGGTTGAATTGCTTCTTTTGAGTATCTTCAAGTTTTTGCTAGCCAAATACATGCGTGCATTTACACGAGTATTTTTTTGGTTTCCATGAAGTTGCGGGATATACTAATGAAGGTGTAAAATTCGACGTAGACTTTATTTTGCACATTGAGCTGAGGTGGTTTTGACGGGCACTTTTTATTCTACTATTTATCCACCTGTACTGCACAAAATTTTTAGTCAGTTGGGATTTCTCAAGGTATGCGTGTTTAATGGTTCATACTACATCGATTTTTGCAGTGGATCACCTCTTTTATGGATCGGTGTGGGAGTGGGTCTTTCAGCACTATTCTCTTTTGTGAGTATTGAGTAGTCCAAGCGCTTTTGGGGCCAAGCTACTGCTACTAAAACCCCTGACTTCGTAATAAAGACGCTTCTCACAATTTGTATGCTTGTTTCAATTAAAAACCAGGAATTTTAGATTAAGCTGATGTTGATGTAGTTCGTCTGTATTACTTAAAGCAGATACTAAAAAGTTTTTTTTTTCGTTTTTTTGTTTTTTTGTTTTTTTTTTTGTTTGGTTTTGTTTTGTTTTTTTGTTTTTTTTTCCGTGGACACCAATGATTTGGTCATGACTGATTTGTGTTGGATTTTCTTGGCTCGCAGGGTGCTAACAGCGTCAAGGTCAAGCTCATTTCTCGGCTTGTTTTTATCCTTCTTCTATTATTTCTACTATTACTAAAAAAATAATCTTTGTGTGTCTTCACATGTATTGTTAAGTGGTCTCGGCGTTCACAATTTACTGATCTCTGAATCATAGTTACAGTTATAGAATCGAATACTCAGGGTTTTAGAATTATCTCGATGTTTGTGCAGAGATACGCAATGCAACAGATGTTGAAGTCAATGAGCGGGGGCGCTGGGGGCCCTGGTGCTAGTCCGTTTGGTGCTCCTGGCGCTAGTCCTTTCGGAGCACCTGGTGGCAATCCATTTGCTGGCATGCCAATGCCTCCACCAGGCGCTGGGTTCCCGTTCCCCATGCCTCCTACTGGGTCCGTTCCTTCTCCCATTAGTGCTGCAGCTGCTGCAGCACCAGTCGATGTTTCTCCTAATGTGACGTCATCTCAGCCTTCTGTTGTAAGTGAGACACCAAAATCTCCTACCGAACCCAAGAAAGCTGGTAAGTTGACGCAATGACCATCTTGTGAATTTGATCTCTTGAAAACCAACTCTTTTACGAGTTTTGCAATTTGTGCCTTTTTTCTAAATATTGCTGCTGCATCCATTCTTCCAGCCTATGACGGTCCACACTTATTGGATATGTTACTTGTGATAACAAACCGATTGTGTAGGCAGTTATTTATGAAATCCTTTTTGACGTGTTTTTATAACTGTCCTCGTTTTACCCGATTTGATTTGCCTACTTCATGATCTTTCTACAGCCTTCACAGACGTCAACGCAACTGAAATCTTAGAAAGAGAGCAGCAAGCAGCAGCAGCTGCAGCAGCCTCAAGATTTAGTGATCAATCCCCATCAGCTCAAGAGCCTACTAGGCCTTTCTTCGCAGATTCTGAGGTAACCTCTCTGGTCCTTAAGTTCGTACCGGTTTCATCTTCAAATATTAAACCGAGTGGAGTGATTTGGAAACTTCGAGTTGACGCTAATTAGGACGCTTGGTTGTTCACCTGAACTGCATCAGCGAATGGTATTTGTAAATATTAGGTTTTATCTTAACATACTTCTAGCAATGGAAACTTAGAGTACGGCGTGACTTTTGAGAGAACCGAGTGAAACATTTCTTTGATAACGAGAATGCTTTTCTTTAGCAAGTGTCTTTGTACGATGGCCATATCTTTGAATTTTCTTGCTTATACTATAATCGTCAATTGTTTTGAGCACACTGAAAATCTGAAACATGAGGCGCTTGTGGGTTGCAAGGTGGTAGATTCTAAGGGTGGAAGCTACAGTGGAGCCGGGGCTGGTCCTTCGAACGACCGTATGGTTTTTCAATTAATATGCTTTTGAATTCCTTTTACCTTGTGTCTTAAATTTGTCTGCGCACTGTGTTCATTTGTGAATCCTGAAAGAGAGTTTGAAACATGCACTGAGAGAACTCGAGGTACCTTGTAAAATTTCTCAAATGGATGGGGATGTTCGCTATGGTTAACAGCATGGAATTCTGCGGGAAAAGCAAAGCAGACTGTTTTTAGTGTGGAACAGTTGGAGAAGATGATGGAGGACCCAACAGTTCAAAAGATGGTTTATCCGTATGGCTATTTAGACCTTGACCAATCTTTTGTTTTCGGGGGTCGTCAACTAGATATTCTGACTTTCACTGTGCTGCTCTTTCTGACATGCACTCTATTATATCCACTAATTACTCATCTGTAAAGTAAAGGTGTATAAATTGATGCTGCTAGTGGATGAGTAGTGAATGGATGGTTATCGTGGTTGCTAATGCTTTCCATTTCACATTTTCCAGGTACTTACCTGAGGAAATGAGGAACCCAACCACCTTTAAATGTAAGTGCACTGTTTGTGAACGTGATCCATGATTGTGTAGTATACTTATTCGAATTGGTTTTGCGTTACAGAATGGGTATTTAAGAACAATAGCTGCACGTAGGAGACTTCTAGAAGACCTTCGAAAAGTTTTATGATTTAAATACTCAGAAGTATCGTATGGTTGAGAGGTCATTTGGGGACTAATCTAGCGAATATGTATGCAGGGATGATGCAAAACCCTCAGTATCGGCAACAATTGCAAGATATGCTGTAAGTTTCTCAAGCAGATCTACTAGAGATAATCACATAGACTAGAAAAGTTGCAATTTGTGTCTATCGATTTATGCTGTGGTAACTTGCTAGAGAAACATGATTCAAGTTATATCTGGCTTAACCTTGTCTTGGGCTTGTCTACTACAGGAATAGCATGGGCGGGGATGGTGCTTGGGACAACCGCATGTCGGACATGCTCAAGAACTTCGATCTCAACAGCACCGAGGTCAAGCAACAATTTGGTACGTTCAGAAGGGTGCATATCACAATTCGATTACATTCCTGTGATACTTTGACATTTAGAGACAATTTGTGACTAGCTCTTTCCCTCCACGATTATTCTGCTGTGTATGTACTGTTTTCTTTCGAGTATTAAAGTATGTTCACCTTTCTGCTGCAGAGCAAATTGGGCTGACTCCTGAAGAAGTGGTAGCAAAGATTATGGCAAATCCAGAAGTTGCAGTAGCCTTCCAGAACCCGAAAGTCCAGGCTGCTATCATGGATGTAAGTTGTGGTCGCACTCATAAATGACGAGATTCTGCATTTAAATGGTCTTGCTCGAGACGATCTGACTATCTCTTTATTGCAAATGTCATTATGAATGAATGGTGGGTCATGGGCCTATTTTGTTGGCTGATGGAAGGTGGAGAGGGACCATCAACCAACAAATAATGCATGGTGTTTGTATTATTGCACATGTTCTAATAACAAGGGTTTTTTTTACTACGATTGTTACAGTGCTCCACAAATCCATTAAATATTACTAAGTACCAGAATGACAAGGAGGTACGTATTCACTGTGACTGCTCTAATGCTTTAACGAGCTTTGAAGCATTACAACATTTTTCCTTGCTGTAAGTAATGGTACAGATTAATTTATTATGTCCCCTGATACGAAGGTCTTGGTGGTAACGATGACCCATTGACGCGATCTTGATCATTTGACTTGGGACTATGCAGGTTATGGACGTTTTCAACAAAATTTCCGAGTTATTTCCTGGAATGGCTGGATCTCCATTTTAGATTAGTAAGAATTAGTGTAGTGATGCTGGTCCCGACAGAGATGGAGTTTAATGAGGCAGGTGGGACACAAGAGTGGTTATCTTTGGGATTATTCCCACTAGCTTTGGTGCATAGTTGTACTGGAAAGGATGACATTGCTATTTACACCACAAACTGAGGCGAAGGCGAACGTGTACTTCATTTGTGCGGATTGGGTAGGAAGGAGAGATCAAAATGCGTGCAATCTCTTGATTCAATTACTGCCAATTTCCTGGTTTCCTGTTTAGTAAAGTTCCTTGATGTTGTGCTGCTCAATTCCAAGGTTACTCTAAAATATTTCCTTCTAACCAGAAAATTTAGTCTGATGACAACAAAATACCCCCACAAATTTCAGATTATCATACTTCAACACGATGTCAAACTGAACGAACGACCATGAGTGGCTTTTTAAGAGGTCAGAATCAGTTGGTAATTAGCAACCGATTATGGGAATCAAGGGATTTAAGGAATTGATTTACTCTTCATTTCTGTCGGAGCTCTTCATTGCACTCTACTTGCACATGAGAAGGTAGAGCTGGAGAATGAGACCAAAATTAGACTTACATGAACCAATTCGGAGATTGCAATGAGCATTTAAAGATTTGGTATATCAATGCTCAACTTGTGATTAAACAATCGAACCATGATTATTAAATACTCATAGTATGAATACTCTTGTAAAAGATTTAGTAGATTTCTACTCTCAAAGTCAATGTTTTAGGAACATTTAACTGCTGCTGCTGCTAGGAGTCCCTGACACTGTTGTGAATGTTGACATAGACTCAAGAAAATGAGCACCACCTACGTTTCACAAGACTGGTTCACAAGACAGCTACCATGGAGTTCAAATGCTGGCAGTGGATGATGGTCCCAAATGTGAATGGATTAATAAATATAACATAGATATTTGCACTAGTGTAATCATCTGCAAACACCTCGTGTGTCACAAATACTGCTTTTGCCTTCATGAGCCATAATTCAACTGGCTAAGTTGGCACTATATGGCCTGAGCTTGTGATTAGGAATTTTGGACATGGAACTTTAAATCTCATTCTTTTAGTTTCTTACAATCTTTTCTTGTAAAATATATAGTATGATTCTTGGTATAATATTAATTTTTTCAAAATTCAGGAGTTATTCATTTATATAGTTCATATCTTGGTGTTAGTTCTTACATGTACACAATTTTTGATATACTTTTTTTTAATGGCATTTAAGAGATGTTATTCAAAGAAAAAGATATTTTAAAGATTTAAATGGCAAATTTAGGCAATATATCTCATAGGATCTACATTTACCATGCATAGATCCAACAGTTACCAACAAGATGTTGCAAAACTACTAAGTAGTCTCATGATTATTATATTTAGAAACTTTCTTTGCAAGGCTACAATATTATGCTACAATATTTCATAAGAAATTTATGTGTTTATACAAAAAATCAGAGATAGGAACAAATCCCTTTTAGAATCATTTCTATGGAATTATGCACATGCATATCTCTAAATACATTGAAAAAAGATTTGATTATATATATATATATATATATATATATAACTTAGTTGAAATTTTTATTATATTAATTTTATTAAAATAGATAAAAGTTTTGTGATTATCTATACAAGGTATAGATATTACAAAATTCTTTTCTTCTTCTTTTGTAATATGTTGTATTATAAGTTATATTTTTATAAATATTTCTATATATTAGAAATCTTTTTGTTTTTGTTATTTATATTATTATTGTTATCAGTAATTGATATTTGTCTTACACTTCTAAATAAAAATATTTATTTTAAATTAGAAATATAAAAAAAATAAGAAAATTATGTATACAGTCTTGTATTTTATATTACCAAACTTTTGCGTACTTCAAGCATTACTTTTTAATTATTATCTTTTTGGTATCACTATATGTTTTTAAAACAAATATATTAAAGTATATCTACATTATATCATTAAATCAAAGATAACTAAAAACTAACAAGTACAATTTATAAGTTTAATACAAATAGTGCACTAGAATGTAGAAATCTTATTAACAATGGTAGCAAGGTAGTGCTATTGTGGAGCCTAAGAAAAGAGTAAATATCAAGTTATAATCTTAATTAAACAAATCAATTGATTGATAGCAATATTTTTGATTAAAATAGAAATAAGGTTGAAAAAAATGATTTAATACAAAATATAATAGAACATGTAGATTAGTACTAAATGATGATTTTTAATACTTCAAATATGTTGCTAGCAAGGATTACAAACAAAAAATATATTATTTAATAAAATACTTGAATAGAATAAAAAATATAAATAAAATTAAAAAAATTAAAAATAATAATATATTATTCTATCATTTAATAAATATTGATGGATGTATTATGTTTATATGAATTTAATTTTTATTATCATACATATATTTTTATATTATTAAGCTTACAAAAGTGCTATATTAATAATTTTTAAATTATGATCATATGAAATATTAGATTTTTTATAATTATGATTGATTGTGAAAAAAAAATAAAAAAATAATAGAGATTCTATATTATTCAATAAAGAAGTGTAATATATTATTGATAAGAATAAAATTTTAAAATAAAATTTAGATTATTTATTTAGTCATTTACTAGATATGATTTTGATACATTTTAAACCAATGTTGATACAATTATTATAGTTTTAAGCACAAAATTTAAATTATTATTGAACCTTGATTAAAGCAATACCAAGGTGATGGTAATAATTAATTCAAAACCATCCAACTTGTTATAAGTATGATAAACCATAGATTTCAATTTGTTGCTGTATTATTACATGTTGCTAACAAAATTTGTTGTTGGTCTAAAATAAACACCAATCATGTGTAGCCACATAAAAAATCCATATTAAACAAGATAATAGTATATAGCTATACAATTTCCTCCTTAGTTGAGCATCACATCCTTACAATTTAGCTAGCAAAAAAAAAAAAAAAAAAAAAAAAAAAATGTTAGAAACTTAGACAATGTTCTTTAATCCATTATATATAGGATATGTTGCAAAATAAGTCTATTAGCTAGGCTCCCAATCGATCAAAAGCTTCAACCACATCATCATTAGAAAAATAAGTTGGATGTAATTGAGGTCCATTTTTAATAAATTCTATTATAATTTCTTCCAATTGATCTTAACCAAGCTTCAAAACCAAGTTCCACTATTCATACTTCTATCCAATATATCAAAATAATAAACATGCTCTTCATTCACAACCAAGATAAATACCTCTACTTATTCAAAGGTGTAGAATTCATTAGTACTTATATTGGGAACAAATCCAACATTCTTCATGAAGATTGGCTAATGGTGGTTGAAGACATGCCATATGCCAATATCATTGATATAAATTATATAATAATATGGTAGTTGCATCCATACTTTTGCCACATATAGAACATCTAAATCTAGTTGGAACAACTGCTAATTCTAAATATACTGCTACTTCAATAAACAAATGATAAGGAACACAATTTTTTTGTGTTGTCTCTATATTCTTGTCCATCCTTGTTTTGAAAAAAACAGACTCTACTAGACAAGATTGACTTAACTCTAATAATGGTCCTTTCTGCTTATTTATTCAAAGTTGTTGGTACTTCACCTTATAGACACATATAATCACCAATCTTAAATTATCAAAGTTGAGGTTTATAACCTCCACTATTATTCTATGCATATCTTAAGGTGTCTTTGTATTGTGCTATTGTCTAGTTCTCTGTAGCTATTAGCATTGCCCTCTAAAAATATTTAACTCAATCTTGTAATATTTGATTTAAATTTTTAGGTCATTTAAGTCAATAATTGGATTTAATTTTTTTTTACCTCCAATATTAACATGGGCTCTTTGCCATATAATAGTTGATAAGAACTAAAAGATATAAGAGATGCTTGTCAACTAAAGCAATAATCTATTGTTATCTAAGATAATTTCAAATCTCAATCTTTGTGATTGCTTGCTAACAAACCATATTTGTACAATCCATGCTTGACTTCCTAAATCACTCTCTTTATTAATCCATCAACCTCTAGTTGATCTCTAGATGTTGTATTGTCATTAATTAAAGCTTTAATATATAATTTTTTAAAAGATCTAAGGAATTCTCTTCTTTAATTTATCAACACTTTTATAAGAGCTTCAAATTAAATAAGAATACAATCTAAGAATGCCACCACTATTAGCTTTGAGGAATTTTGTGGTAAAACCACCAATTGAATCTACATGTTGAAATACTCTACTATAAAAAGTACATATTTGATATCTTTTGGTGTGTTCATTAATAATATAACAAAATCAAGACTCCATTTATAGTCCAATTTTAAAATTGAAAAAGGTTCAATCAAGAAAAAAAAATATTGAAGCTTGATCTAACCCAATCACATACTTTATATCTTTTTATATAGATTGCTACTTCTTGTTGCATGCCCATTTATTAATACTTATCACATAGCATTGAATATGTATGACTTACTTCAAAATGCCCTAAGTCTTCATGAACTTATTATATCAACTGAAAATGTTGGTCAAGCCAAAAAACTACTCTTTATATCCCATCTTGCCATATTATCATGGTAGAGAGAATTTGCCTCAAGAAAGCACGGAGCTTCTGGTTGCTACTAATTACTCAACTAAGATTTAAGTATAATAAAACCTCCAAATTTATATAAAAGATTTCTTCATAGGACTATTACATCCAATATATAAGTCTTATTTCCTAAAAACACTCAAAATATAATAAATACTCTAAAACCTTCATTCCTCTGTAAGAAGAGAATTTTTTCCAAACTTCAATAATCCGTAATTTTTAATCCAACTATCCAAATCCACTCAAAATTTATATAAAGTACTGATGTATTCTTAAAAACTATTATCACAAATTTCAACTATCAATTTATTACCGATCTTTAGATATCGCCAAAGTCCTAATAGTAGCTTCAAACCCTTATTTACAAACACCCGTGTATTAAATTCTTCATATCTCACAAACTAAAAGTCTAAATGCTATGAAAATTTGATGTAAAGCTTTTTAACATAATAATATACCTTTTTAGAAATTTTAGATAGAAATTTGTCTAGAAGCTCAAGATATGACAAAATGGCCTACTTACTACTTTGGAATTCAATCTGCTATCTTTGACTTCTAATATCTCCTCCTTCAAAACTCCAATTGTAATAATTCTTCCTCATCAAATGTAGATCTTAAAACCATCTTTCCAACTACACCTTCCAATCTCTAATACCTCTCATATAACTCCTCAAATCCTCAAAAGAGTAACAATAGGTACAATTTGTATACCTTAACTTCAAGTGCCTACTCCTCCTTCATAAAAACTCTAAATCTCTTGTTACTTATACCAAAACTATAGTACAAAAAATAAGCTTTCTAATTCTAGTCTTTTATTTTTGAATTCTCTCCTTGAAGTTGCAAAAACCCTTGTTCTCCTTGCAGATAGCCTCCTCACAGCCTATTAGACATGACCATTGACCAATAGGAATGAAGAACTTCACCCCTTATCTTCATTCATCCACAATTTATCTTCATCCTTCCAAATTAGCCTCTTAGTAGTTTAATTCTTCTTCTTTGGATCCCAATTGCCTTTCAAGGCTTTAGACTAAATATTTAGGTCCTATATAATTTAAATACCATAATCAAATTAAGTAAAAAAACCAAAATAAAATTTCTTATACCAATTCCTTTAAATACTTTACTGACTATTCTAACACATATTATAACCTATGAATATATTATATATTTTAATTAATTTTTATATATTAAAAATAATTATAATATAACAATGTCTAAAATATAAGACCATCCTTCTAATGAAACCTAGCCATATGATGAATTGTATAGTTTCTCTCTTGAGATATGATATTATATGAAAATTTTCCATATTGTAAACAATATAAAATCTTTTGATCTTTCTATACATCTGTGGTGATTTGAGATACTTTTTTACTTAAGTTTTGATCTACATCATCTTCTAAAGTATCTCCAACAACTTGGTTAGATCTTTCTTCTATTTAAGCCAAATAAGATGCAACGTGCTATCTTGGCACTGCCTTTTAATTTAACATATAATGCTACCTTATGAGTCCCACCAATGAATTTTAATTGGTTGATTAGTTCAAATGATAGTTTTAAGTTATTTAAATATCAAAATATTAAGATTAGAGATTTTATTTGATTATTTAAGTATTTATTAAAAATTTAAAATAGAATTTTAGGTTGATTGAAATTGATTTTATTGTTATAAAAAATCACCAAAATAGAATAAAATAGTCTTAAATTGATATTATTATTTCAAAAATACTATAGAGATTTTTAAAATTTTATTTAAAATTTTATTTAGAATTTTTAAGGTATTTTTAGAATAATTTTGAAATTTTGGTAAAAATAAATTTTACTACTTTAGGAACCATTATGAAGAAATGGAGCAAGATTTGAAGGCCATGCAAGGTTCCTAGGCTAATTGGGTATTTTTAAACACCATGGTGAAGTCAAAAATACAAAAAAAACAAATTTACTAATAGAAAATAGGAGGACCAACAGCTAGTATAGTCCTTGTAGGAAGGAAGGTGCACAAATCCCATATGGATTGTGGCACCTTAGATATAGGTGAGAGATAAGACTAAGGCCTCGTGGCCTCTCTAAGACATCCATATACACTACTTGTGAGTCTCGGTGAAATTTGAACTCATGATCTTTTAAGCAAATTATCTTTGAAGTAAAAATTTTCTACTTAACTTTTCTATTATTTACCTCTTATCTTTGAATTATCATAATTTATTTATAATGATTTTTATTTATATATTTTTATATCATTAGAAAGATAAAAAAATTATCTATTTAAAAATATATTTTTTATTTTTTATTTTTACTTTTTATTAGATAAAAATACAGTGAACAGATTGTGACTTAGTTTGAATTGTGCACTTGCTTGATAGTATTTATTTCACTTGTTTTTTTGGATTGTTCTTCTTATTGTTCTTGTTAATTATTCCCTTCACTTCACACCATCAATTACAAGCAACTCTTAAGTGAAGCCATCTTATGATTTGGATTGAATGGTGAATTTTATCCTCACACACCTAACATCAATCAAGTCTTTATTTAAAAGACTTGGATTATTGCTCAAGCCATCAACATCTAAGTTTTGTAATTCCTTCTTATAAATTACTTCAAAATCATATTTTTGTATTAATAAGGCCCACCTAACTAGATTTTTAGTGAGTTTATTAAATTCCATCAATTATTTTAGTAGTTGATGATCTATCACAAGTATAAAGCATTGGCCATATAAATATGGGCAAAAATGAGCTATTGCCTATACCATAGCTAAATATTAAGATAAATACTTAGCTTTTGTATCATTATTATTTTATGAAGTATATATAATAGCATATTTTTTTCCATCATTATTTTTTTAAGTCAATATTATACTAATTCCTAATATACTCTAATCTATGTAGAATCAAAAAAATTACCAAGCATTTGGCCATCTTAATACTGGTGCTAAATCCAATGTTCTTTGTAAGGTTCCAAATACTTTTTCTTGAATATGACTCTACATTCATTCTTAATCAGCCCATATGTGAGTCCCACCAATGGATCTTAATTAGTGGATTGATTAAAAATATAGTCTTAAGTCATTTAATTATACAAATATGATGGTTAGAGAGTTTTTTTTGACTATTTAAGTATTTATTAGAATTTAGAAGTATTTATAAATATAAAAGTCTTATTAGAAGAAAAGTTACAAAAATGGAGTCTTAATAAGTCTTGGAGGCAATTACTTTAGTTGGTTTAGTATTTTTACTTATTATTAAGTATTAAGAGTTAGTTATTAAGACCAATGTCTATATTGGCCTTCTAATTATATGTATTACTTATTAAAAACCTATAAATATTACTTAGTAGGTAGAAGAAGCATGAGGAAGAAATCTCATGTCTTTTTAATTATTTTTGTAGAAAATAGGATTTTGAGTTGATTTATATTAATTTTATTATTATAAAAAAATTCCAAGGTAGAATAAAATAGTCTTAAATTGATATTATCATCTCAGAAATATTATAGAGATTTTTTAAATTTATTTATGATTTATTTAGAATTTATTAAGAATTTTTAGAGCAATTTTGAAGACTTTGGTAAAAATGAGTTTTATCACATTGGGAGCCATTATGAAGAAATGGAGCAAGATTTGAAGCCCATACAAGGTTCCTAGGCTAATAAGGTTTTTTTGAACACCATGATGAAGTCAAAAATGAAAAATTATTAGTTCTACTAGTATAAAATAGGAGGACCAGCAGCTAGTGTAGTCCTTGTAGGAAGGGAGGTGCACAAGTCCCATATGGGTTGTGGCACCTTGGATGTAGGTAGGAGGATAAGACTAAGGCCTCGTGGCCCCTCTAGGACATCCATATACACTACTTGTGAGCCTTGATGAGGTTCAAACCCATGATCTTGTAACAAGTTATCCTTGAGGTAAAAATTTCTATTTAACTTTTTTCATTGTTTACCTTCTAACTTTGAATTATCATAACTTATTAAAGTAACTTAGATTTACATGTTTTTTATATCATTGGAAAGATAAAAAAATTATCTACTTAAAAATATAATTTTTACTTTTTTTTTTTACTTTTTATTAGGTGAAAATCTAGTGAACAGACTATGACTAGTTTTGTAGTGTGCAATTACTTAATTGCACATATTTTACTTGTTTTGTGTTGTTCTTCTCCTTCATTGTTGTTTATTGCTCCTTATACTTCACACCACAAGTTATAAGCAACTCTTAATTGAGGCCACCTTATAACTTGGATTGAAGAGTGAATTTTACCCTCACACCATATCAATAGAATTAATGGTTTAGCTAAAACACTAAAACCACAAACAAACCTTCAATAATAGTTTGTCAATTCTATGAG
Source organism: Physcomitrellopsis africana (assembly GCA_036785485.1). Classification (NCBI taxonomy): domain Eukaryota; kingdom Viridiplantae; phylum Streptophyta; class Bryopsida; order Funariales; family Funariaceae; genus Physcomitrellopsis; species Physcomitrellopsis africana. The sequence continues at coordinate 25,435 of JAWRVF010000105.1, read as the reverse complement.
AACTTTCAATCATGACACATCATTAGGTACAAAGATCTTTTTTAATGCTTCTATCTTTGCTTTTTATATTTCTAATCCACTAGATATAATCATATGCCCTAAATAAGATAATTAATCATATAAGAATTTATACTTTCTATGATATAGGCAAAGATCCTATGCTTATAATATTTAAAGGATTTATTGTAAGTATTTCAAATGCTCCTCTAGTATAATACTAATGATTATCTTATCATCAATGTAACATTGATCAAATGGCAACTACTTCAAGACTTGATCCATAACACATTGGAATTTTGTTGGAAGATTTTTTAAGGCAAAAAATAAAAAATTCCAACAAAAAAGTATATTTCTTCTATCATCATCTATGTCCTAAAATTTTATCTTCATCCTATAAGTTTCGATGGTATTGGTGGTATGCTAACTTCAAGTCTAAAGTACTGAAGATTCTTTTTTTTTCCAATTGTATTAAATAATTCTTTAGGTGTTGACATTGGATACCAATCAGACTTAATTTTTTTATTAACATGATAGTAGTCTCCATATATTTGTTTCTTTGTCTAATTTTTAAGAACATCTTTCTTAGTTGGTATTATTATTGTATATACATACTTCCTTTCTAAAAGTTCTATCTATATAATATCCAATAGTTCCTTGCATTTCAACTTGATTCCATTTTTTTAAAAAATATTGAGATTATATAGATGTCTAAAAACTAAATAATCATCTTTGAATTGAATTCTAACCAATTTTTTTTAATATCCTTCCAAGTTACTAAGCTTAAAAGAAAAATAAGTCTTATTTGAGGATATAAATGCTTATATTGTTTGTGCCTCTATATCAATGAGGTCCATTCATATATCCATGTATTAAATCTTATCATCTAATAAGATCATTTTATTCTCTATAGATCCCTTGCTTGATGTTGGTACCTTTTCTAGTTGCTAGTTAGATGATTATACACCTTTGCTCTTTTTTTAAAATAATAGATATTTCTTTTCTTTTTTTAACTTCAAATATTCTAATTCTACATTTAAGCATAGACAAATAATCCATTGGTTGTATGGATGGATTCAAAAATAGAGATTCTTTATAAAAAGTATTCTTTAGAATTTTTTCTTAATATCTTCTATATTCCAATTTTGTATAAGTGTTGCCAAAATACGTTGTAATATTGTGATATAATTATATGGTGAAAATATCAATTTAATTTTCTTTTAAATTATTATTCTTTCATCTTGGATTGATAAGTATTAAAAATATTTTAAGAAGGCTTTTATGGAAGTCTCTTAATTTAATTTAATTTATTTTATTAGAATTTTTTTAAAAGTTGATTAATATTTTAGTTTTTAGGTTGAGATTTATTATTAAACTACTTATACATCCTTTGTAAAGCCATAATTTGGTCTAAATAAAATTAAATAGATAAAAATTTGATTTAATTGGCTCTAGAAAAAATTAAGTGTAAGATTAGATAAGTGAATTTGTGGAAAAAGTAGGATTGATACTTGGATGAGAATCGTTTGTAGAGTAGGGTTAAATTCTAATCCTAAGGCACTCAAAGAATTGCAAGAGGTAGGATAAAGATGCTTTTGGAGATTGACAAGTTGAATCAAAGAGCTAGCTTCAAGCTTATTTTGAAAATATAAGAATTATTTTTCTAGGTTTTGGGATGACTTTGCAATTATTGTTTAAAGTCACGATTTGTATTGGTGACTTTGGATTTATGTAATACAATTAGAGCTAGCATTCTTAGCTAGTTTGTATAATTGGTACAACATCTATGGTTAAATTTTTTTAATATTTGATTGATTGGATGTGCTATATGTACATAAAATTTTGTATTAATTTAATAGTGCGGTTGGGAGATATTCAATCATTAGAGCAAAGAGGTACTATAAGTTGGCAGTTTGAGGTTGTTTAGGATTTTTGTAATATTTAAAGATCTACTAGTTGGAGCAAGGTGAAATTCGACAGAATTTTAGAAGATTTAAAGATCAAGTTGCTTACAAATTTTGAGTAGGAATTAATAGTTGGAAAAGAAAAAATCGCTATTCAAAATTCAATATCAACTTTCAAGGTTGCTACTAAGGAACAACAATGCAATTTTATGGCATTTTCTTAGAATCTATCAATTGGATTGGATTGAAACTTTTTAAACATATAGAAGACTTATAGTAATACTATTGAGCAAATTTTTGTACTAATTATACAATTAGATTAAGAATTATAGCTTATTGAAGCTTATAGCCTTAGATTACAATTTGAAAAACAAATTGAATGGTGCAAAGAGGTGAAAATTAGATTTGTATATACTTGAGGTTACTAAGAAGAGTGTTTTTGAATATTTTCTATTAGCTCTAAGTTCTTTGCATCAAAATTTGAATTATTTATATTTAGATGGTTGAAACCTATTAGAATTTCTTGGATACTTGCAAAATGTAACTTTATCTTCTACAACTAGGTGCCCAGTGTATTTCCAAATAAGACAACACGTAATATTACAACATTGACCTTTCAAATCATTTGCTATAAGCCACTTCATAATATCTTGGACTTTCATCTTTTCAAGAACTTGATTCCATTTCTTCCTACTATCCTACTAAATTTTAGCTTTGGAGGGGCTATCTTTTACAGAATTAGAAATACAACACTCTTTGTTCCTTTGTTTGAAGCATGTGTCTTTAGATGCTTTTCAAAGCCACTATTATTGTGTCTCAAAAATACCAAGCACACTCTTAAAAATCAAACTATAGAAGTGAGGTCTATGGTTTGATGAAGGATCTAATAATATTGCATCTCTGTCATATCAAATGTACTTATTGTGTCTGTAAAAAATCTATGGTATGTTCATACTCATTTGCATTAGACTCTTTAAGGCTTTGTATGTGTATATTAAATACAAGGCTAAATCTACCTTTTTAAAATATAAATAAATAAAAATAATTAATCAATATAAATAATAATAATTAAATTTTTTTATATAATTAATTAATACTAGTAGGAGTTGATTGTCTTGTACCACAATTTAAATATACCATTCTTTATTTAAGATATGATCAACCTCCCTTCTTTATGGACAACCAACAAGATGAAATAATGTTGATATATCAAGTCTATAAATCAAGTTGGTCTACTTCTACCTCAATTAATAGGTATAGGATCCTAAAGCTATAGTATCTATTATCAGTAGCTCTCTAAGATGTTAGCATATTATTTAAATATTCTTATAGATTTGTGTACTTATAATTTTTAATAGTGGCATATTTTTAAATATATAAGCCATAGCCTTATCTTATTTTAATTGTCACCACCATAATAATTATAAGAACTCTCAAAATAAACTTGAGCATGGGCCTTAAAGTCCTTAGTCATATTTTACTTGAAAATATCCTTGACAAGGCCATCTAACTATTACAAGATCCACTATGCCCAATCTTTGAAGATTTTTTTTTACTAATTAGAACAATATCTATTGGAAGTTTTGACATACAACCTTGAATGGCATTTGTAAGTAGTTGTCTTAGATATCACAATTGTAGCTACTCCAAGTAATGATTTGTTATCTTTGTCACAATAATATTGTTATCTATATATGTATACCTTTATATTGATAATCACATGTCTATTATTGCAACCAAACTAATATTAAGTCTAACAAAGAGTTTTTCTAGAACTATGCCTCTAAGACCATCATAAAGTTGTACAAGCTTCTATAATAGTGATAAAAAATTATTTAGCTTCTATAAATGTTGATCTACCTTTTCTACTATCTCTTGGTATTATTTGTTCAATCCCTTTAATAAAATCTATAGTAGTATAAGATCCTTTAGATACCTTATAACTATGCTTGGTTGGCTAAAAACTTGATCATCTAATTCTAGAGGTGAATCTATTGCCAACATAGTTCCCTTATGTAACAAATTTCTAATACTAAGTCTCTTGATACAAATAATTTTCCAACGCATCTATATATGACTGCTTGTTTTTTAATTAAGTCAGCCATATTATCAAAGAGTACAAAAATAACTTCCTTTCTTCCATCTCCTTGTGACTATCTTGGTCAAAACTATATGTCTTTAGTCTAAGAATCATGACCAAAACCAATGGAATATAATACTTATTGTCCTAATAAGATGTCATAAGAAGTTGCATTAATAATCACATACTTTATAAAAATACAAGTGAATGAATTGGTACCCATCTTAAACCAAAGTTTTAAAGTTTCTTTAGCAAGCCTAATAGATTGCTCCGTACATTCTAAAAATGTTGTAATAGTAAAAAGATATAGATCAAGGTCCTTGGTATTAAAGCCTATGCTTTGTGCTAATGACTTTTTCAATATAATCTATTGTGCTCTCATATCAAGCAATATCTTTTATAAAAATACACCAAAAATATATGCCTAATATTATATAATTATATTACTTCAAACTTCACCTTTAGCCGCTCTTGAATGATTCATGTAAAAATATTTACTAAATAATTGGTAGCAACTTTCATATCAATCATAGAACAATACTCCCGTACTAATCCATCATCAAATTCTATATGAGCAAGAGGATCCCTTGGCCATCTTTTCTATCTTCTCAATACATCAATTATTATTTTAGTAGTAATATTTCTAATGGCTTTATTGTTTCTAATTTCAAGTAAATTTTCTTCTCTTTTATAATTACAGAGGCAAATACTTGCATCATCTTTCTTACTATATGATAAATGGAAAATACATTAAAATCAAGATGCCATAATTGAATTCTTGAGAATAAAAAAATTTCTAATACTTTGAAAGTCAAGTTCTTTACCACATCTTCTTTGACATGGATATCTCCCTTTTTAAAAGATGCCCCTAATATAATATTAGTAATCACATCAGCCAAGTCAAATGATAAAAAAAACCAAGATTGTCCAATATTATTTGCTAGTCTTTTATGATATATATTACATTCATCTTTAATTATAGAATCTTTTATTGTTGTTGGAATTCTTAGTGGTATACTTGATTGTGATCTTATACTAACAACTACTATTATCACCTTCTTAGATGCCTCATACTCATATCAATCATATCTTTATTGTTGCAAATCTAAATTAATTTGTCTTAAATCAGAAGCCACAAAAGTAAACTTGTTATTTGTTGTAATAAATAATGCCAATCTATTCTGCAATTCTTACATTGGTACTTCAAGGCTATTGCCCTTTGAGGTTGTGCCACCTCCTTAGATAATTTATAATATAAAATATTAAGATTTTAGTATTAGATTTTTAATCTAATATTGTGCTTTTGTATGCCTTATTTAATCACAAGATGCATGAGTATATCTTAGTATTGTATTAATTGATGGCCTTACTTCTTATGCCTTTTCAAATTGTTCCTAGTTCCTTATCACTCTCTTTTCTTTAGTAGTAGAAGTTTGTCTACTATCCTTATTTTCAAATGATATTTTTGAAGGACAGTTCTTTTTTCTATGGCCTTATGGTCTATACTTCCAGCATTATATGTGAAGATTTGCATTTGCTTTTGCTTCATCTAATATAACTATTTATCTAAGTGGTTTAAAAGTTCCTTGGTTCTTTCTAATGCTAGTTGTCATAGACATAAGATTTACTCCAATAAATGACCTAAGTAATATAGACCAATAGCAGTAGATAAAATAAGTTGATTTGATAATATCTGATAAAATAACTTCCTAGAAGCTTCATAGATACAAAATCACCTTTATACATGTCTATAGGTGATTGGTAGGTTAAAAACTTGGTCAATAAGCTAGCCACATGGTGCACATATTGGTAGCTTGTGGAACAAGCTAGACATGTGTTACACATGTTGGTAGCTTGCAGAACAAGCCAAGTACGTGGGACACATGTGGAAAACTTATCGTGGAAGTTTGACACGTGTCTTGCAAATTAGACATGTGTATGAGGACTTATAGAATACCGCCATGTAGCTCTTAGTTAGATAGTATTTATACAGGCAAGAGTGAAGCCCTCTTCACTCTTGCCAACTCCTTTCCTAATTCTAGTCTAGTTTCAAGAATTTTTATATTTCTAGTCTTTGGCAATAGTCATTCTAGTTTTCTTTGAATATACATACTTTCTTATTCTCATTTTGTGACTTTTACTTTGATATAATTTCTATTAGATTATGCATCTTTTTCTAGTTCATGTCCTTGACAGATTGACAAGAGTACACTTATAATATCATAGCTTTGTCTTGTCTTGATTAAGAGTGGATTATTCCTTTCTCTCAATAAGACACAAGCATATTAGAAGTTGCGGATTACCCTCTTCTAAACTGATATTATTCCTAGTATTTTCTTTGTTTTCCCTTTTGCTTATCTCGAGTGGTGTTAGATATTTTTTGAAGTGTTATCATGGCAGAGCTTGCTAAAATGAAGAGTGCGATGGCACAAATGCAAGAGCAAATGAGAGAATTGATACTTGCAATGCATCAACTCACTATACCTCCACAAGGAGTAACAAGGTTATCAAATAGTGAAGATATAGATATGGTTGGAACTGCTTCAACATCTACACCAAGCCATATAATTCCTCCTCTATTGAAACATCGTCTAAACATCAAAGAATCAAAAATTGGTCTACTCGAGAAGTTCGATGGCACAAGATCCAAATTTTGATGATTCATGAATCAAGTCCAACTAGTGATTGAATTGCAATCGCAAAGTTTTCTAATTCCAAGATCGCAAGTCAGATTTATTAGTACACTACTTTCAAGTTCTGTCTTATCTTGGTTTTCATCTTTTTTGAAACAACATGATCCAATATTGGATAATTTAGAAGCTTTTTTAGCATAATTTTGATGTATGTATAGAGAACATGATACAACTCGTGTTGCAACCAACAAGCTTCATATCCTACGACAAGGCAATCAATCAGTGATATTATATGCTTCACAATTTTGACAACTAGCAATCAATATCAAGTGGGACGATGCTGCACTCATCAGTCAGTTTCTCTATGGATTACAATATGAAGTGAAGAAATTGATGTTGAACTTACCCGATCCTCAAACATTGAATCAAACAATAGACTTTGCACTGAAGTGTAATAATCGGCTTTTTGAATTTCAATCTAAAAGTAATACAAGAGAATCTCAGCGACATTATAATTCAGTGGTAGTACCAATGTCTTCTCAATATGTACCTTCAAAAGTCAAGGACATGCAAATTGATGCTATACGTTTTAAGCCGCTTACTGAACAAGAAAAGACTCAACATTGTCAAGAAGGATTATGCTTGTATTATAGAGAACCTAAACACACTGCTCAAAATTGTCTAAAGAAACGACGCAACCACAAGATGAGGAGTACGATTGTCAAAGAAGATAATATGTTGGAAAACAAATTTATCCAGCCACAATAAGGACCGTGCGGCTCGGATCTTGTACAATTTCTAATGAAGGTCCTATCCTCTCCTCACAACCATCTCCTTGTTTTGTAATAGATGTGTATTTAGGACCTAATAATTACAAAGCCTCTGCTTTAATAGATTTGGGAGCCTCGGCTTGCTTTTTAGATGAAGAATTTGCTAAAAGCCATAGAATATAGATAGTACAAAAATCTAAATCCATACTCGTAGAAGTCATAAATGGTCGTCTTTTATCTTCTGAAGATGTTACTCATGAAACACTTCCTCTAGATGTAGTAGTAAATGGCCATAATAGTTACATAATTTTCAACATAATTAGATCTCTCTCTATTCCAATTATTCTAGGTCTATCATGGTTAGAAAAACACAATCCTTGAATAGATTGGATTTTTTGTATTCTGAACTTTTCTAAAAGTATAGCTAATAATATAATTAATCAAATAAGAAATCATAAGTCTAGTAGAATTAAACCTACATTTGTAGGTGCAAGAGCTTTCTTGCACGCTACAAAAAAAGGATCACCTTTTGTCATTTATGCTACACCTATTTCCAACGATGGAAAGACTTCAAGTAGCATTCCAAGTCAGTATCAAGATTATCAAGACATTTTTGAGAAAAAGAATGCAGATATTCTTCCAGAGCATCGTCCATATGATTGTTCAATCGACCTTAAAGAAGGAACTCAGCCACCATTTGGACCAATCTATAGTTTATCACAAGATGAATTGGCTGAACTCAAGGCGTATATTGACAAGAATTTGGCCGAGAATTTCATTCGCCATTCTAAATCTCCAGCAAAAGCTCCAATTCTATTTCTGAAGAAAAAAGATGGATCATTACGGATGTGTGTTGACTATCGAAGATTCAATAAGATCACAATCAAGAACAGATATCCATTATCTCTGATATCAGGACTCTTTGACTAGTTGAATCAAACTAGGATCTATATAAAAATAGATCTAAGAGGAGCATACAATCTAGTATGCATCAAAGAAGGAGATGAATGAAAAACTGCATTTCAAATCAGGTATGGACATTTTGAATATAATGTCATGCCTTTTAGACTTACGAATGCACTAACTGCTTTTCAACATTTCATGAATGATATTTTTTGTGAGTTTCTAGATAATTTTATTATTTGCTACCTAGATGACATTTTGATCTATTCTAAGAACGTAGAAGAACATGAAGTACATGTTCATAAAGTATTATAAAAAATTAGAGATGCGAGATTGTATGCCAAGATAGAAAAGTGTGTATTTCACACTACTCAAGTTGATTTCTTAGGATACATCATTTCAAATGATGGTCTCATGATGGATTCTAAAAAAGTCCAGACAATCATGAATTGGAAGATTTCAAAGACGATAAGAGATGGCCAATGCTTTTTGGGATTTGCCAATTATTATCGGATTTTCATCAAAGACTTCTCTCGAGTTGCGGCTCCACTTATACGTTTGACTTGTAAAGACAAATTCGAATGGAATCAAGAAGTGGAAGCAGCATTTGAAGCTTTGAAGGCATTGTTTGTTTCTGCACTAATCCTATATCGTGTAGATTTTTCCAAGGCATTTTTTATGGAAATAGATGCATCAGACTTTGCCTTGAGTGCGGTTTTGTCATAAATGGGAATAGATGACAAACTTCATCTAGTAGCATTTCATTTAAAAAAATTCTCAACAACCGAGATCAATTATTAGATCCACGATAAAGAACTTTTTGCAATCGTGGATTCTTTTCAAGAATGGTATCATTATCTAGAAGGCGCTTCGAGTCTAGTCATTGTGTATACGCATCACAAGAACCTCGAGTATTTTATGGCGACATGCATGTTGAATCGTCGTCAAGCTCGTTGGAGTATGTCTTTGTCAAGATTTGAATTCATTATCACTTATCGGCCAAGAAAACAACAAGGTTTATTCGATGCCCTTTCTAGACGTTGTCGGGGTAGAGAGAATCTGCTTCAAGAAAGCGCTGGGCTTCTGGCTGCCACTAATTACTCAAGCAAGTTCCAAGTATAATAAAAACCCCCAAGTTTATATAAAAGAGATCTTCATAGGGCTATTACACCCAATACATAAGCCTAATTTCCTCAAACCACTCAAAACATAACAAAATACTCTAAACCCTCATTCTTCCGTAGAAAGGGAACTTTTTCTAAACTTAAATAACCTATAATTATTAATCCAACCGTCCAAATCTACTTCAAATTTACATGAAGTACTGATGTATTCTTTACAACTACCACAACAAATTTCAACCGTCGATCAATAATCGATCTTTAGATATTGCCAAAACTCTAGCAGTAGCTTTAAACCCTTGTTTACAAACACTTGTGTACTAAATTCTTCATATCTCACAATTTGATAGTCCAAATACTATGAAACTTTGATGTATAGCTTCTAAGCATAATAATACACCTTCTTGGAAAATTTGAGACAAAAATTCGTCCAAAAACTTAAGATATGGCAAAACCCATCACTATGAATAAAACGGCCTACATACTGCCTTAGAATTCGATCTGCTGTCTTTGACTCCTAATAACTCCTTCTTTAGAACTCCAAATGTAGTAATTCTTCTACATCAAGTATAGAACTTGAAATCTCCTCTCTAGCCGCACATCCCGATTTCCAAAAGCTTTCATACAACTCCTCCAATCCTCAAAAGAGTGACAGTATGTCTCATATTGACACCTTATCTTCAAATGGCTATAACTTCTTTACCCTAACTCCAAATCCTCTAATTTTTGTACACAAATTGTACCCAAAATCCTAAACTTTACAAACCTAGCTTCTGATTTCCTGATGGCCTCCTTGAAGTCGCCGAAACCCTTGTTAAGGTCGCGGGCGGCCTCCTCAAAGCCCATTGGACATGGTATTCGACCAATAGGGATGAAGTTTCCCATTCCTTGCTTTCATCCGACCATGCCTTCATTTCATCCCTCCCAATTAGCCTCCTACTAGCTTATATTTTCATCCTTAGGCTCCCACCTTCTCTCAAGGCTTCATACTAATCATTTAGATCTTATATTTTTTAAATACCATAATCAAAACAAGTAAAAATAAAATAAAGTTTCTTCTATCAATCCCTTTAGTTTATTTTACTAACCATTCTAACACATATCTAAATCTATAAACATATTAGGCATTTTGAGTGGATTTTACATACTATAAGCAATTACAATACAACAATGTCCTTATTTTGCACCAAAAGAAGGAGATGCAGCTTTTGAGCAATAAAGAACGGTCCTCTTGAAACCAGAGCACTTTCATCTTCAAATAATAAAATCAACATTGAATGTTGATTCAACTTTTCTCAAGCAGATTCAATCAAGTATGTCCTTAGACCCTCTTGTTCATGATATCAAGAATAATTCTTCCAAATCTCATGATTCTTCTAAATTCAAATTCAAAAACAATCTACTATATTTCGAAGGACGTCTATATGTTCCAAAAGGAGAGGCACGTTTACGTGATCTTCAAGCACGTCATGATTTTTTGACGATAGGACATTTTAGATACAATAAGACTTTGGAACTTATATCAAGAAATTTTTAGTGGCCTCAAATGTGGAAGGCAGTCAAAGACTTTGTACAATCATGTGATATCTGCTCAAGATCAAAGACTCCTCGTCATCAACCTTTTGGGTTTCTTCAACCATTACCTATTCCAGAATAACCATGGTCTTCTATTTCTATGGATTTCATTACAGATCTTCCAAGCTCAAGATCTTATGACTCTATATTTGTGATAGTAGATCGGTTCACTAAGATGGCACATTTTGTGCCATGCACAAAATCTATCATAAGTGAAGAAACAACTAAGCTTTTCATTGATAATATCTATCGCTATCATGGATTATTTAAGGATATTATATCGGATAAGGAAACTCAATTTGTATCAAGATTTTGGAGAACCCTTTTCAAGATCTTAAAAGTAGACATAAAGTTATCTTCAGCTTTTCATCCTCAAATTGATGGACAAACAAAGCGCGTGAATCAAGTCTTAGAGCAATACTTAAGGTGTACCATCAACTACCAACAAGATGATTAGATAGCTCTTCTGCCATTAGCAAAATTTACTTATAATAATACGATATATTCTTCTACGCAACAAACACCTTTCTTTGTCAATTATGGTTACCATCTATGACTTGATGCTTTTGACTTTTCAAAAGTTGATAATCCAGCAGCAGAAGATTTCACAAATTATTTGTCAGAGCTACATACAATAATGAAGGTGCAATTAAAAGAAGCTCAAGAACGACAAAAAAAAAATACAGATGCATATCGCAAGGAATAACCATAATTCAACATGGAGGACAAGGTATGGTTACTTTGTCGCAATATCAAGACTATTCGTCCTTGTGATAAGTTGAACTATCCTACGCTTGGACCTTTTCCTATTTCAGAATAAATCAATCTAGTTGCATATTAATTACACCTACCAAAATCTATGAAGATCCATCATGTATTCCACGTATCACTATTTGAGCCATACAAGACAATGGATATATAAGGAAGAAGACAAATGCCACCACCTCCTGTAGAAATAGACAACGATGAAAAATTTGAGGTCGAAGAGATTTTAGATTCAAGGCGGCGCCGAAATCGACTGGAATATCTTGTATATTGGCGCAGATACGATATTAGTGATTGCACATGGGAGCCATTAAAGAATCTAACAAATGCATCAATAAAAGTCAATGCATTTCATCGACGACATCCATCAAGACCAAGATAAATACTCAAGAAAATCTTTGCTATAAAGCAAAGCAAGTTCTATAGAGGTTTCATCCTACCTTATATCATTGTTTGTTATTAGATTTGTTTGTGCTAAAGAGATGGAGGATCAATAATCAGCAAATTCAGCTCAAGAGCCATCATTTGTTGATTCACCGGACGAGACATTACGACTATCACAACCTTCAAGACGACGGAATAGAAATGAAGACCCTCAAGAATGACATGTCCTTCTTCGGATTGATGGCAAAATACAATGTGTTTGATACCACGACCTTGGAAGAGACTCCCAATATTTGGTAGTACTTTTAGAGGTAGGAACTACTCATGATGGTGTTCCTAATATTTTCTTTGAAGGTAGTTATGAAGGCCTCAACAATGATTAAATAATAGGATGGTCCTCTCGCCCTGGTATGAGACATTATCGATGGCTGAAAGGATCTATCAACTACCTTCGAAGGGAACAAAGATCAGAGTATGTGACAAGTACAATACGACATATCCTGGACTTCCTTAACATATAATCATCGCTCCTCGTGGAACTTGTCCCTAGAAGGGGGGGTAATGTCACGGATATAAGATTTATTCTAGTAAATGACTTAAATAATATAGACCAATAGAAGTAGGTAAAATAAATTGATTTGATAATATCTAATAGAATAACTTCCTAGAAGCTTCATAGACATGAAATCACCTTTATACATGTTTATAGGTGATTAGTAGGTTAAAAAATTGATCAACAAGCTAGTCACATGGTGCACATGTTGGTAGCTTGTGGAACAAGCTAGCCATGTGTCACACCATGTATCACTTCCATCATTGCCACCATCATCACCACTATCATCACTATCATCAATTTGTGCTCTTGTTATAGAAATAACAACACTTTTTTTTAAAGTTGTAACAAGTTCCACTTGTAGCATCCAATAATCTTCTACTTCACTAAATTTATCCCTATTCTCTTTAAACCACAAATTATAAGCTTACAAAGCTTCTATCTTAAAGTGACTAGGCAATTGCTTAAATATCCACCAATCATTAAATAATGGTTTCTATTGCCCTTGAGTCCTTTGCTAAGATCAAGACTAGATTTTCTACTTGTTAAAGGTCATACCATCTATCTTCTTTGAATAACAATCATTGATTATGGATCCACTACCATGGATCTCCATGTTTTCAAAAGTATTAATTTTTCAACTTTCAAGTGGATTATCTATACATCATGATATTTTTATATATTCTTCTTTTGCCTTGCTATTAAATTCCTCAAGTAGGAATAAGAAACCATAAGATATGTAATTAATACTTTGATAAAGGTGGTTTTCTAAACTTCAAAGTATAGTCAAATGATTATTAATCTAATGTCATTATGATAACAAATAAGTCTCAACCATGTGAATGATCACTCCCACTTTGTCACTACAAACACAAAATAAGATTAAGCAATGGTTTTATCTATATTGCCTATAATAATAAAATTTGTAAGAAATTTTAATCTTTTATAATACGCTTAAGCAATTATAAGTTACAATAAATAAAATAATACCACTTTAATCTTTTATAAAGAAAAATTGGCCTTTAACTTAAATTTTTTTTAAAAACATCTTAATTGGCTAATTACAAAGGCTTCTAACATCATGAAGGCTTGAAAGCCATCATAGGAGAAGCTTAAGAATATTAAGGTTAAACAAGGATGGATAGGAATAATACTTATATAATGTCCTTTTAAGTTCTATTCATATCTTTGAAATCCTAACTTATTCTGCGACTTCAAAATCCTAATCTATCTTTGTGCCTCCACTGTCGTGACTTCCAATAAGCAAGCTCCACAGCTCTCAATAAGCAAGAAAATTTTAAGTAACAATTAAATTAATTCTTCTCAAATAATAAGTTACCACTTAAGGTTCTACTATATTTCAATAGGACTAGTCTTGTAGCACAAATGAAATCAATAAGGAAAAATCTATAGACAAGGCTTTATCTCTTGCATTCCAATAATTCATTTCATACATAAGACTTGAAAAGAAAAGCAACCAAAGATCCGCACTATCAAATCAGCTCCAAAATATCTCCTTTTATACTTCTTTCAAACTAAATATTAATAATCTAATCTTATTTAGTTGAAATCAACCTTTAAGACTTTATCATCACTAGAACCAATTTATTTTAAGTTAAAAGAGGATACTTAACTATCACATCTTAAAATAACATGACATTGTGATATTATATTATCTTATCACTTTGGCAAGTTTATAATTACTTTAATATATGCGAGCATAATAAATAGATTATAAGTTGATTTTGTATCAATTTTTATTATTTTAATTATCTTTTTTTAATCTAATTATATTAACAAAGATGTCATAAGTAATCTAGAAGTAAATTAGAAGTAATTTAGGAGTAAATTCATTTCAATCTAAATTCCTATACTTCTAATTTTCATAAGTATTACAAATTCTTATGGATTAAGGCATATGAGTAGTCAATTCCTATTAGAAAACATGTTATAAATACAACAGTGAAGTTATTTTTGCCAAAAAAATATTTCTAAAGCTCATTTGATGACTATTAGCTTTGATCTCGGATTTTAATCTTTGGATCAATAAGGGTTGTGGATCTTAGTTTGAGCTCCTTAAAGTTCAAAGGTGGAGATGTGGCCACCACCTTTAGATCTTAGGATAAGAATATAAGAGATCTCATGGGCTCATTTGGTTGGGACCTCTTTTTTTTTTGTTGATAGATAAAATCATATCAAATTTTTTTTAGATTTTGTAAGCAACTTTGGTCTTTTCAATTTTTTCTCTCAATTTTTTGAGTTAGTACTTTAAAATTTAGATAAAATTAGGACTTTTTTATGCAATTATGTAAATATAAAAGTCTTAAATTTTAAAATTTAGACAAGGAAAAAACCTTTAATTTAGTGAAGGGTAGTATATTATCTTTATAGTTTGATAGCTCAATTTTGAGAGACTCCTCTTCATTGCTCATAAGCTAAAAGACAATAAGATTTATTATGTTAAAAAGATAATAAAGTCTAATTTTCAAAAAATTAAGAATTAATCACATTGAAATTGAGATATAATAGGAGTATAGATTCTTGTGACAAAAGATTTATTGCCCCTAAATTCAAGCAACTAAGAGAATATAACTTTAGAGAATATAACTTTAGAGGATGAAAACATGAAAATTAAGACAATCCAAATATTTAATTTTTGGAAGAATATGCCATTGGAAGTTAAAACTTTAATAAGCTTAGGTTTATAGAAGGGCAATTAATGACCAAGCTGTGGCACTCAAATTTGTAGAAAAGGGTCTATTGCCTTGCTGAATTGTAGCATCAACTTTGAAGGGTGATAATGGAGGTATACAATTGAATTTGAAAGCAAAATTTAGAGGATAATTGCAACTTTAAGTCTTCTTTTCAATAAAACTAGTTGGATTTAATTTAGAATTTAGAATCAACTGTAGTATATTAAATTGTGAAGATAGGTAAAGCAATAGATTTAGAAGTACCAAATTCCTTTGATTCTTACTTGGATGATGTTACTTGCGTATTAGTCAATTATTATAGATAAATCTTAGATGGACGATTAAGAAGGATATAGAGATTAATTTAGATAAATAATTAAATTAATAGATGATTTTTTATATGGATGTAATATTTAGATGAAATTATTAATTTAAAGGTGATATATTTGATGGATGAAAATTTGAAATAACATCCATTATATAGATTAGATAAACATGGATTAGATGAATGTTGATTAGATGGATGTATGAATATTAATTAATTAATAGATTAATAATTTAAATTAGATTATAATATATAATAATTAATTTAGACTAATTAATTAATATTAATTTATATATGAGAGTTTTAAGACATCTAATTAGGTGCATTTAATTCTTCTTACAATATATAAAAGAAATAAATAGAAGAATTTGCTCAAATTTCAATATCTAAGTAAGCAATATTAAAATTTGGTCTTATAGTCTAGATCTTTGCAAATCACTAGATAGATTAATTATTTCTCATATACTCCATAAACACCTCCAAATTAGATGTCGAATTCTAAAATCCTCATAACTACATCAAAATATTTTAATATTTTAACATTCCTTATTACAATACTCTATAAAAAATTTCAAATATATAATATTGAAGATTCAATAATGCTAAATATTTATGATAAAAAAAACTATCATAGATAAATGGCCCATATATAATATAAAAATATTTTTATAATTTTATTCTTCATAATTTATTATTTTTATTTTTATTGAATATATTTTAAAATATTATTTATTATCTTATTACATAATAATATCTTCTACTTGAATTTGAATGCTTAAAAGGTACATACATTAAAACTAGAAGTACAAAAAAATTTATTCATTATTTTATAAAAATAATGATTTCATATTTATAATAGTAATATTTATCTTATACTTTGACTTTGAGGGCTTCTACTTATTTTAAACTTTGTAGATTATTTTACAAAGTTGGATTAAATTAAAGGTCAATAAAGTTTTTTTTTATTGATTTTTTTTTAGCTTAATCAACTTGTTGTAGTTTTATTAGGTATTAAATAGAAACACTATAAATCTTATTGATCTATTTTACTACATTAGCACAAAGATTATCATAAATATAATTGATATTGCAAGATATGTAGTCCTTTATCAACTATTGAATCTCAAATTTTGAAGAGATTTTTTTTTTTTTGTAATTAAAACCCTTTAAAGAGTACTTACTAATATATTTTAAGCTTCATCTATGTTGATATCTACTACCACATCTTAGCTTAAGAATCTGTTTTTTTTTTTTTTTTTTTTTTTTTTTTTTAAATTATTTTTTTAAACATATAATATAAATTTTTTCATTAATATAAGATTTTTTAATCTCTTGGTATTGATTAATTCATATCAAATTAATATTTATGTAAGAAATATGTATATATATTTTGTTCTTTAAAGTTCTTATTTGAATATTTTCTACAAAGGATTGTACAATTAAAATTGATCAACAACTCTTATATTGATTTTATTCATTGCGACATCATACTTATTCCAATAGCTGGACATTGGTTGTATATCTAAATGACATCTGTTTTAGTGGCTAGTTCATTTAACAAAAAAATTATTAAACACTTCTTACCAAATTTTAACTTCTAATATTACTATCAAATATTTTAGTCAAGATATTTTTCAGAATCTAAATTAGTATTTAATTTAATATTATAAATCTATGTTTGATTCATCTTCTATTGAATTTTTTGTAAATTTTAGGATTTAACTAAGTAACTCTAATAAATTATCTACATAAAATTTTAGAATAGGTCAAAAGTGTTACACTTGCAATACATCTAGTCATATATTTTATTTTATAAAACTCTTTTATTAATTCTAAAGATTCTAAGATAAGTTTAAGAAAGAATTTATATATATATTTCATCTAAGCCTACCAAAAAAAATTCACCTTAATAATGTTATAAGGCTCTACTAAAAATATTTATAGCTTTGTATTGCTTATGCATAATATACTATCTTTTAAATCTCAAAAAAATATGTCATATTTAAATTTTTTATAAAATACTATGATTAATCAATATTATATTTTTATTAAAATATATCATAGATATCAATTTATTTGTATAATAATAAATTTTTTAGCTACTTAATTGCATACATATTAATTTTTTTAGTTAGTATTTTAAGATGAATTGACTATATAGTATAAAGAGCCAACATTCTAAGCATGCACTTGAAATTGGTCTCAAAATTCTTCTAAAATAAGAAATATATACTTTGATTATTAATAATTCTAAATATATATATATATATATATATATCATATTTTTTAATAAATTAATTATTATTGACTAATGTCTTATATTCAATAAAAAAAATTAACCAAAATTATTGTATATCCAACCAAGAGATATCCAAAACTTCTATTTATTTTTCTTCTAATAAATCCAAGCAATTCTTATAATCCTCTTTAAAATATTTTTTATATGTAATACTTATTTATTGTTGGTTTTTTAAAATAAATATTAGAGAATAGATAGAATTTACTACTTATTCAAAATTTTAATTCTAAACAATCAAACTTGCAAATTATACCTTGTATAATAAGGACTAGCTTTGGCAAGGTTGTTACCTTTTCAAAAGTTCTACTATATAGAATTTAAAGTTGGTTTGTTACAATTGATATTTTTCTAAATTATAACTTGAAGAATAAAGAATTTATGTCTTTAAATTAGGATTTTATTAATATTTTATTATTATTAAAAAATATTTTATTTGATTTTATCTTCTTTGCATATTAATATGTTTAAACTTAATGAATTAAAAGATTGCAAATTAATAAACAATAAATCTAAACTTAAGTTCTTTTTAAATCATTTAGAAAGAAAAATAAATGTATTAAAAATTATTTAGAAGTTATATTGTAAAAAGTTATTATTTAGCCAATTGTTATCAAATGAAATTAAAAAAAGATATAAAATAATAATAAAATTTATTTAAAACTTTCTTGAGATATTCTATTCTATTAGGAATTAAAAAATTAGAACAAAATCTATTAGTGGTGATAAAGCAATAACTTAAATTCAAGTCTAATAATTTCAAGTTAAGACTTTGTTTTTAAAAAATTAAGAATTATTTAGAATTATTAATATATATATATAATTAATATATATATATTAATAAAACTAAAATTAAAAAAATAATAAATATTAATAAAAATTGATAAGTACTTTAAAAGTAAAAACTTTTATTAATATTATGGATAAGTATAGATAATGGTATATAAATAAGCAATATTAATGTCAAATTTTATTTTAATTATAATAGAAAAGATATTTTATCAAATAATATTTTTTTATTTAATATACAATATTAGAAAAGATTTTTGTTATTTTTATTATTTTTTTAATTTTAATTTTATCAAAACACACACACATATATATATATATATATATATATATATATATATATATATATATATATATATGTATTTATATAATGGGAGAGAGAGACAAAGGAAAAAAAAAAAAAATTTTATACATTATTTTTATATTTATTTGTTTGTTTTATAATTTTCAACTATAATCAACATTTGCCTTTGGAATTAATCTTTAGATGAATAAAGAGCATAGATATAGATTAGGATATTTAGAATTAAAGAATAGATATAATTGTCTTTTAACAAGCCTCTATTTACTTTCATAAGAGGACTTGGATTATCCAAGCTCTCTCTCTTTATTCTTAGTTGATTGAGAATCCAAACCAAAATTTTGATGTAATTTCAAAATTCTAATACCATCACTTTTTTAAAATCTTATTAATAGTCTCTTAGATATAAGAGAATTTTTTTTTGTAATAGATATTGGTCAATTTTTTAGAATGTAACCAACTTAGGATAGTTGCTCTTTAAAAACTCTTATAGATAAGGATGTTGAAGAAGGTTTGATTTTTCTTCAATTAGTCTTTTAATTTTATTAAATTTCTTAATAATTATTTTAATATCATTTTATTTTATAAATTGAATAATTTTTATTCTAAAAAAATTCTATGTAATTAAAGGGGCTCTACTTTGTTATTACATTTTTAGCATCTTGTTGCTAATATAAGTTTTTATTTTTAAATTCTATCTTATAAATATATATATATATATATATATATATATATATATATATTTTAATACATTGTTTTAAAAATTACTTCAAGTGGATTAATAGCAATACTTTTGAAGATTTTGTTTAAAGATCAAGATGAGCTTGAGCTATTCTTTGATGATAGAATACTATTCTTCATCTAAATATCTAATTAGAAACTATTCGACTTTTACAAAGTTATTATATATTAATTCATTTACTAAATATTTTCTATCTTTTACAAGACTTATTTGTGCCTTATCAAAAAGAGATCTAAAATATTTATTTATTATTTATTAATTTAATTTAAATTTTTTAGATTCAAAATTTAATAATATAAGGAATCAATAGTCCATTCCTAAAATCTAATGAAGAAAAAACAAAAAAACTTATATTGTTCCTAATATATATTAGTATTTGAAGTAATACTTGTTAAATAAAGGTTCTTAATTTTATTTTATAAAAATAAAATATTTGGCAAAAAAATATTAATAAGCATAGATAATAGAAACTATAGTGATTAAGCAAATTAATGTTAGATAAATCTTAGAGTTTTGGATTAATTTGCATTATTTGTAGTTTGCATTATCTTGAATAATAATTTTTGTCTATTGATGCATGCAAAATTATTCAATTTTTTTTTCATATATATATATATATATTTAAAAATTATGATTATTTATATAAAAAAAAGATAAATTCTATAAATTAATCCAAATATTACAAGATTGAAATACTTAAATTTAACTTTGTTATAGTTTTTTTTTTTTTTTTTTTTTTTTTTTTTTCCTTTGCATATCTTTCTATAACAAAACCAATATATTGTTCTATTGATGTATCTCAAATTTCTATTAGCCAAAGTAAAATCAATCTTACAATTACAAACAAACTTATAATTTGGTCCAAAAAATGATACCAAATTATATATTCTACTCCATACTAGCATCAACAACATTCTATTATTTTATTTTATTTTTAAATTCTCTTCTCTTAATATTTAAAAAAATAAAAAATATGGAAAGAGATACACATGTCTGTATGTGTGTGTATATATATATATATATATATATAACAACAATAGCAACAAGAGCCTTATAGTCACAAAGTCTTCAAAAGTTATAGCAAGGAGATTGTCCCATTAAAAGTACCATAATCCCTCCCCTTCAATCACTTTGACAAAGGGATTGAATTGATGAAAAACTGTTACTTGAGCAATTATCCCTAGCAATTGTTCATACCACTGGAGCACTTGATTCAAGATTCTTCAAATTTATCCGAAACATCATCAAAGTTAGTGCAGAGATTAAGCACACAAGCAGTCACAATGGTGGTCCTCCCAACAAAACTGGACCAGACTAGACAAACACTTTTCTCTCCACTAGGTGCAATGACAATACCCAGGGCCATTGCGCCCCACCTGGAACTTGCTGCAAATTGGCACAAGATTGACCAAAGTGACAACAGGACCTATTCACTCCTTGACATGCAGCTCACCAAACAATCCTTGGCAGCCCTCCACTGGACTGGACCTTCTCAGAGATCCTTCATAGCTTGTGTCAAAATACAGGGCTGTATTTGAAAGTCGGAGTAATGGTCCTCCGCCTTGAGTGCTCTAAAACAGTCTGAATGGCGGCAATAGGAGCTTCCTAATTCCAACACAGACTTCATTTCAAGGTCGTCAGTTCCAAGGTGATGGTGAGATGTGAGATTGTTTCCACAGCAATGAAGGAACTCAGAAGATGTTCATTACTGCATTTTCTTCAGTACAATTTGGTAGTGTTACTAAACGAAAGAAGTCTCAATACTAATCACACGCATGATTTTGCAGCCACTTTACCGAAAGCTGGGTGCTACGAGTATCCACAAATTTCTTCGCTCTTAAACCCAATAGCCTTTTTTCACAAAATCTAGGTCAAGCCAAGCCAAGCCATAATGATAGAGCTTCCAAGAGACACACAAGATAGCCAGCAGTGAAATTTTAATTCAGCGGAAATGTGCCAATGATTCTAAAAGCCAATGTGGTTGCGGGACTAAATAGGAAAGCACAAGAGGAGGGCTTCAATTGAAGCAACCCATAAGGCTACTATTATCATACTAGCAATAAAAAACCGAACTAAGAAGACTCCGCGAACAGAAATAATGGATCTAAGTTTCAAGATCGTACACCTAAATATTACAAAGTTCCGGAAGAGGCAGCATGGTTTACCGACACCCCCAGGCCCCAAGCCCTACTGCTTCTAATCCCCGTGAATCCTCCATCAATCATATTGTACTATATCCTCATAATGTAGCTTCGTCAAGTGCAGGTCGGGCAGCCCACCAACCGCACACACCGCCACCGACCGCCGAAAACCCAATTTGCTAACACCCAGCTTCACCACCACCAATGCCGAGCAACCCCGTCAATGTTGGTGTTACATGTTTTGTATTACAATTTATTAAACATATGTCAAAAGTTTGATTGAAAACTAATTATATAAAGCAAAACTGCATATAGTAGTAGGGATACAACTTAGTATAGAAATAAACTTTTTTCTTGAAAAGGATAAAAAATGTAATAGATAAGTATAAAATTATGTTGGATTTTTATAATATAGTCAAAGAATTTTTTAGGTTATAACATAAAGAAGAGTTAAACAAACAGTAGACAAGATTGAAGATAACATTATAATTTTTTATCTTTATGTATGCTACTTTCAAGGTTAAAAGCTTGTTGTCCAAAGATGTAGTGATTTGTTACTTAAAGTACTACAAAAAGTTCTTTAAAAACAATTTCTTGATAGAATTTAATATTGAACTTCTTACTCAAAGCTTTTCAAAGATTTTTGATAATTTTAGAAAAATGTTAAAAAATCCCCAAGATTCTAAAAAGACTTCATAATATATGTTTGTAAAATTTATAAAATTATTTCAAAATACTACAACTTCTTGAAATTAACAAACTATATAAAGATATTACAAGCTAACAAGCTAATAAGATTTTAAGATATTTTATTAAAAAACTATTTATCAAAAAATATTAGTCTAATATTAGTAATAATTTTAAAAAAATAAACTAATTATCTTTGATAATTCAAAATATATTAGCTAGCTTTTTAAAAAAAATATATACAAATTGGTCATAGTAGAATAAAATTTCTAAATTAATAACGATTAAAAAAAAGCCTAAAGTTAGAACAACAAAAAATTAATAGATCTGAAATAACTAGCATTAGATTCAATTAAGATCAAAATATTTAATAAATATTAAAATATATAAGAGGCATTAATAAGATTAAAGACAACATCTATTTTATCTCTATATACACTAGTTAATAATAAAGCCATCTAGAAATAACTTTAGAAGTAGAAAGTTTTTTTATAACAAACATATAAATTAAAAGATATTTCTAAGTTAATATCATAGAATCAAAAAACTTTAAAGAAAATTATTAATAGATATGCAATATATCTAAGAAAATTTGTAGATTTAACTTATATCTAAAAAACTTCTTATAATAATCTATAAAATAAACTATTATTAATATGATCTATTTTTAATTATATCTATTTATTTTATTTACTTTAATAATAATAATGTTTATCACATTACATTGTCAGGTAGAAAGAATTCGCCTTGAGAAAACACTGGGTTCCTAGATGCTAATAGAACTAGCAAGGAACATGAGAGGAAGCCGTTGTTGTATTATGTGTTGTCTTGTTCGGAAATGCACCGGGCACCTGGCTGTGAAAGATAAAGTTGTGTTTGCAAATAATCAAGAAATCCTAATAGGTTTCACCCATATATGATGAATATAATTCAAATTTCAATTCAAAAGTGTTTAAAAATATTCCTCTTAGTAACATCAACCATACATATACCCCAATTGCCTTGTTTCTTTTATAATTAAGCAATTTTTATTTTTCTTTGCAAGCCCTAATTCTAATCAGCGAGCTTTGACAAGCTATAACTTTTAATCCAACTATCCACTTAGTGTGAAATTTTGCACACACATGTCAATATAAGCCTTCTACATGCTCAAAAAAATTCAGTCCAACCCAACTTACAGACTGCGACAAAATGCCCAAAAACCGCACTGATGATACTTGGCCGCCAACTCAAAAATTGATGCAAAAACTCCAGTGGTGATTTCTCCTTCTTCAACTATTAACTTCAACTCAAACTTGGTTTGTAGCTTGATCTTTAAGTCTTCTATCACCATGCCAAAATTTACATTGATCCAATTAATAGATCTTTAGTTATTACAGAAATCTTATCCAATATTAAATTGCCAACTTCCGACAATCCTTTGTATCAAAGCACAAATATCTCTTGATTGCACTATTAGATTAATACAAACTTTTGTGCACACTTAGCACATCCAACAATCCAAACAATATCAAATTTTGAACTATAGATGCAACACAAATTGCACAAATTGGTCAAGAATGCAAGCTATCATTGTCTTACATAAAACCCAAAACACTAATATAAATATTGACTATGAACAATGATTGCAAAGTCATTCAAAATCCTATGGCAACAAGCTTAATGTCCTTGGAACAAGCTTCAAGTTAGCTATCCAATCCAAAAACCCAATCTACAAAATCTCTTGTACTTTTTCCTAGGTAGTTGTTTTAATGGCCAAAGATCTAATTTCGACCCTGTCCTACAAACATGCAATCCCCGGATATCAATCTAACTTATCCTAGGGATTTTATAGCCTGACCTTACCCTCAACTTAACCCTAGTATGAATCATGCTAGTAACTTATCCTAGGGATTTTGTAGCCTGACCTTACCCTCAACTTAACCCTAGTATGAATCATGCTAGTAATTTATCCTTTATACTATATTTTTACTATTTTATGGTTTTTTTAACACAGTAAAAGAATTACTATAGCCTCGAAGGTAAAATTACTAACTAATTCTTATCTATTAGCTATTAAGTGAAGAAAATAAACTAAGAGGCTTTCATAAAAACCTTGTTAAAATATGTTGAATTCTTGTTGAATTAAGATAATAGAATATTAATTAAAAAATCATTTTCAATCATAATTTCACCATATAATTGTGTCACAATATGGCACCGTGCAAGTATCTTCTATACTTGTATAATATTAGGATATAATCTATATACAAAAATAGAATATAATTCTTATACAAAAATAGAATATAATCCTTATACAAAAATAGAATATAATCTTTGTACAAAACTATAATATAATTCTTATACAAAAATATAGTATAATCCTTGATATAATACTTATATAAAATAGAATATAATCTTTGGTATATTACTTATATAAAAATAGAATATAATCCTTGGTATAATACTTATACAAATACTTATATAAATATTATATATAATACTTATAAAATACTTATATAAATACTTGATATAAATACAAATATATATATTTGTATAATAAGTATAAGCAGAGTTTCTATATACTCAAGTATATCTCAAAATACGATCGCATATGAGGAATACAAGTTATACAACAAGCTGAAACTAAATAAATCACTAAAAATTCATCCAAATGTCAAATCAATTGTGCTTATAGCCTATGGAAAGCTAATAATTCATTGTAAAATATATCAAAATTTCACAAATAGATGTCTTACTGTTTAAAAGTTATGGCTAAATGAAATAGGCACTAAAA